>BSBN01000015.1:2400000-3600000 GCA_027924645.1 Cunninghamia lanceolata
CAGCAGAGTCACCTTTGACCTTCACTACATATCATGAGTTGCCAAAAAATCTAGACAAACTTTGTCCAAAATATCATCCTTATCAGGATACTGATGATCATATCAGAACGTTCAAGGAAGCCTGCTGTAGGGCCAGAATCGAGCATCAGGATGTTGTATGCAGATTATTTCCTTTTTCCCTAGGGGAAGAGGCTTATAATTGGTTTATTAGTCTTGGTCAGAGTTCTGTCGGTTCATGGGTTGTCCTAGAGAAAGCTTTTACTGATAGGTTCAAAATACCTATTGATCCATCAATGAACTATCACCTATTTTCCACAATCAAAAGATTCAAGGGAGAACCTATTGCCAATTTCAATGCTAGGTTCCAGAAAATGCTATATATTGTAGCAGATGTTCCTGCCAGAAGTATCTATTACTCAGCTCTGGATCCTCTGACTTCCATGTTCATCAGGAGGACACATCCTGAAATCACAACCTTGACAGGAGCTTTTCAAGAAGCTATCAAGGTGAATCAGCAGTTAGTCCCTGCTCCAACACCAAACATAGCTTTCCCTACATTGCCAGGAATGTATCCAACATATCCTACACAATATCCTCCCCAACCACAATACAACGGAGCTATGATGCCTCCAGTAGTAATGCCAGCAACATTGCAGATATCTCCATTGAGTATTATGCCTCCTCCTCCTAATGGAAATGGCCAAGTGCCCAGTATCCTACACAAGCATCAACACCTCAGGGTGTGGATCAGAACAATAACACTGGACCTTCTTTCTTCAAGCCCCAAATTGAAATTGTAGTGGCTAAAGCTCAAGAAGAGAAAGAAGAAATCAAAGAAATCTCTGTTCAGCTGAGAAAATTAACTACAGAGGTCACTCATTTGAGAAATCATCATGTTTACTCTCAGCCTAGCCAAAACAGAGGCTATAACAATGACAGACCTAGTTATCCTGATAGGGGGTACAACAACAATAGTGGTGGAAATAATAACAATCCTCCTAGACAGCCTAGAGTATGGAACTCCAAGCCAAATAATGGCTCATTGCCATCACCCTTAGATAACCAGCCACCTACTGAAACCAAACAGACTACTAGAGTCAATCTTGCTGAAGCAACCCTCACTAATTGGTGTAGAATACACAATACAAATGCTCATGCAGAATTAGACTATCCACAATTTAGAATTGCTACTAGCATTTTCTAGATAGAAGTTTCTAATACTTCTAGAAATCCACCTTAGGTGGAGGGAAATGAAATTGTCCCTTGTGGATATGACTCTGCATTTGTATTGGAGAGTTATACTGATCAGCATCATCAGTAGACTATGTCATCCCACCAGCATTATACCTAGGCATGTGAAGAATCTGCCATGGCTTTTGAGTCAAATTATGTCTTCCCTTTTGAAGATGAAAATGAGCCATCCAATGAACATGAAGAAGTGCATGCTTACCAACAACAATATTAGGGTAAGCACAATTATAATCTGAGAAGTAACTCCAACAGACCTACTGGTCCACTAACCAGTTCCTTGCCTCCGAATAATTTTAACACACCTCCTGATCCCAAGGCAAGTAACAATCCAGGATTTACAAAGGTAAATGCACAATATCTGTCACCACAAAATACAGTATCAAAAGTTGTCGGCCTACCTCATGATTCTGACAAATTAGTCACATATCTGGCAGATGAGATGAAGAAGGTAAAGATCAACCTGTCTCTATCAGAGTTGTTGAAAACTCTTGCAATCAAGAAAGCCTTTATGAAATCACTAGATGATCCTGCCCCTAGAGAGGATAGTCATCCCCCAGGTCAGCCTAACAATAAGGATCATGCTGCTAAAGATAACATTATCAAACATAAAATGCCAGCTACTGTCCAAGCTATAGAAACCCCCCACATGACCTTGTATAGGGATAAAAGTGAGTCACCACCTTTTCTCCTCACCATAAGGATGTTTAGCAAAAATTTACACAACTGTTTGGTAGATTCAGGAGCATCTACAAATGTCATGTCCCTATCAATATGCAATGCTTTGAGGCTACATCCTACTAAATCCTTAAAAAAGGTGACACAGCTAGATAAAACAGAAGTAAGTGGAATAGGCGAGTTAACGCATATTCACATGCAATTAGTATCCGATCCCAAGATCCAATATTACATCGATATCCAGGTAGTAGATATACCTGATACATATGGGATGTTGCTCAATAGAGACTGGTCTAAAACCCTCAACAGATATATGTCTACTGACTTCAGTCACATGTGGTTACCTTAGAAAGGTATACCTAACTAGATAAGGATAGATGCTAAGCCTAGAATGAAGCACATGATCACCGAGTACAACAAAATAAACGAGATCATGTACGTAAACATCAAACCCATAGTTTATGCCATCAAACCACAGACTATCAAGATAGAAGAGATCCTGATGCTTGACTTTCATCATCATGATGATGATCATCAGGAAGATATACTGACTGTAGAATCAGATAATAACTTTGAAAATGAGAATGAAATAGATAGCTTTAGAAACTTTGGGATGCATCTGTCCAAACAGGTAAAACGTTGTCAATTGTTAGATATGCCTGTTCATGACATTTTGATTGATGGTTGGTGCAGATTACACGATGAGGCACATTCAGAGAACACTTGTGAAACATGCTTAGATATGATGGAGCTGGAGCAGACATGCAGTGAGGCATCATCATCATATTCTGAGGTAAGTTCTGCATCCAGCGATGACGATGATACTGATTTTTGTTTGTCTTCTACAGGAAGCACAAGTGTGGTAACAAATCAGGATGAGGATCATAACTTGAGAATAGAAGAAATTCTGGTATATAACTAGATAAATGTTAAGATGAAAGAAAAGATCACCCCTTGGAGTGATTGTCTAGTAGAGTCAGATTATGAGTTGTCTGATGAAGACAGATGCAGTAACCTGACCAGATTTGAAGAGTTTCTATCAGGAGAAATTAAAAGGATGATAGAACAAAGGAAGCATCCACAGAGTGTACTTTCTGAAGGATGGTGTAGGTTGCATAAGACACATCACTCAGAAACTGGCTATTCGTTGTGCCTACATGTTTTAAAGAAGCATATAGTGCTTGATCCAGAAGATCGTCCTCCTGATGATGAAAAGGAAGAAAATGAATTAGCTTCCCAGAAGGAAGAAAAGATGAAATTTAAGAATGCTGAAATCCCTAGGCTAAAATGGATATTAGGTGGAGCAGCTGCCAGAGCTGCAAAGAAAAGAGAAGGTTTAGCTAAACCTCCTACTGAGGATAAACCCTGGATCCTGAGATTTGATGGATCCAAATCCAAACAAGGAGCTGGAGTAGGGATTGATCTTATTGATCCATCAGGAAAATCCTACTTAGCTGCCTACAGATTACAGTTCCCCTGCATTAACAATGTGACAGAGTATGAAGCTCTAATTCATGGGATACTGTTTTCTCTTAAGAAGAAGGTAAGAATTCTACATGTCTTTGGAGACTCAGAATTAGTTGTCAGATAAGTAAGAGGAATTTACTCTTGCAACTATAAGAAATTGTCAAATTATAGACATAGAGTGTGGGATTTGATTGAAGACTTTGATGCATTTAATATCACCCACGTACCTAGAGAACAGAACCATAGGGGATGCCTTAGCACAAGCTGCCAGTACATTAGAGCCTTTGTCCATATCAGGCCTAAAGAGATTTTCAGTAGAGTTTATTTCAGTACCATCAGTACCTGATAATGTTACTAACCTCCAGGTTTTTGATGATGATCAACATATTCTTGATTTCATCTCTAACAGAGACATATTTGATGCTCAGATCATAGATGAGAACAATGTGGAAGATCATGTGTGGGAGGAAGATGAAATATTAGAGTTGCCTAGCAATAGGATTCCAAAAGGTATGATTGAATTAGAAAGAGCCTTTGACTTGGACAATATGCTGAACTAGAAAGATCTTCCAAAAGCTGATGGAGGACAGTATTCACAAGTGAATATTGGACAAAATGAAGACAAGAGAAATGTCTTGATTGGTAAAGTTTGCACATCAGAAGAGTTACAAGGAATAACTCAAGCCCTTAAGGATTACATCCATGTCATTGCATTGACTTATGATGAGTTGAAGACATATGACACATCAATCATAACTCACACTATAGCTCTCAAGCCAGATGCTAAACCTTTTAGATAGAAGCAAAGGCCAGTCAATGCTTTGCTTGAGTCTATAATTTTTGAAGAAGTCAAGAAGCTGTTAAATGCCAGGATTGTATTTCTTGTGAGACACTCCACTTGGGTGGCTAATCTAGTGCCAGTGAGAAAGAAGAATGGAGACATCAGACTATGTGTAGACTTTAGGAACCTGAACAGAGCATCAGAGAAGGATAATTATCCTTTGCCTTCTTTGGATGAAGTTCTGCAGATTGTAAATGGTGCTAAAATGATGTCCTTTCTTGGTGGTTTCTCAGGCTACAATCAGGTCATGGTTGACAAAATTGATAGACTAAAAACTGCCTTCACCACAAAGTGGGGGATATTTGCTTATAGACGCATGCCATTTGGATTGATAAATGCTGGAGCAACATTCCAATGAGCAATGGACATAGCCTTCAGAGGCTTAATAGGAAAATGTATAGTCATATACATGGATGACTTAATAGTGTTCTCTAAAGAGAGAGGCAACCATGTAGCTGATCTCAGAAATGTACTAAAAAAATGTGAAGAATATGGGATATCTCTAAACCCCAAGAAATGCGTATTCAGGGTGACAACAAGAAAGTTGTTGGGCCACCTGATAACTAAAAATGGGATTCTCATTGATCCTGATAGGGTGGAGTCCATTATGAAATTATAGCTTCCAGGAAGTAAGAAAGAGCTCAAATCTTACTTTGGTAAGATAAATTTTGTCAGAAAATTCATCACTGGCTTTGCATAAATAGTCAGACCTTTAAATGCTATGCTGAAGAAGGATGCAAAGATTGAGTGGACATTAGAAGCCAAGGTAGCCTTTGAAGACATAAAGAAAGCTATTTCTGATGCTCCTATCCTCATCAGTCTAGACTACACCAGAGACTTTTATATCTATTCATTTGCTTCAGAACGTACCTCTACAGTAGTGCTAACTTAGAGAAATAAAGAAAAAGAAGAGAAACCAATTGCCTTCATGAGCTGCCCTTTCAAAAATGTTGAATTGAGATATGTAGATGTTGAAAGGCAGGCACTGGCTTTGGTTAGAGCAGTAAAGAAATTCAGGCATTATATCTTGAGAAGCAAGGTGATTGCTGTAGTGCCTGATGCAGCAGTGAAGATGCTGTTAATGCAGAGTGAGCCTGGTGAAAAAAGGGCTAAGTGGATCACAGTTTTACAAGAATATGACATTGAGATTACACCCATGAAGTTGGTAAGAGGACAAGCTTTAAGCCAAATGATATCAGAGATTGATCCAAACATCACAAGCCAGCAGTATGTTATCAATGCCAAGGATAATAAAGAATGGTATTCAGATATCAGACACATCCTGATCACTGGAAGATGCCCACCAAGACTGCAGGCTTCACAGAGAAGAGCCCTGAAGATAAAATCTCAGAAGTACATGATGAAAGTAGGAGTACTTTTTAAGAAAAATTATGAAGGAATATATTTGAGATGCTTAGAAAAGCCAGAGGCAAGCAAAGTTTTATCAGAGTTGCATGACAAGTTTGGAACAACACATGGCTCATCCTTGGCTACTACACATGCAATCCTCAGAGTAGGATATTATTGGCCTACAATTTTTAGGGATATAGCTGAACACATTAAATGCTGTCATGTATGTCAGGTTGCTGCCAACAGAGAGAGATATGCTGCACAGCCTCTGCAGCTAGTGATGGAAGCACGCCCATTTGCACAATGGGGCATGGACTTCATAGGACTTATTAATCCTCCATCATCCTCAGGCCATAGGTATGTGCTAACAATTACTGATTATTGTACCAGGTGGACTGAAGCCACTAGTAGCAAGACTTGCAGTGCAGATGATGTCATCAGATTTCTGGAAAGTAACATAGTTACCAGGTATGGGGTTCCCTATGCTCTAGTAAGTGATAATGGCTCTGCCTTTACTTCAACTAAACTGTCAAGTTGGGCCTTTGATTATGGGATCATACTGAAGTTCTCATCCAATTATTATCCCCAAGGGAATGGATTGGCAGAATCCACCAATAAAAATTTGTTGAATATCATAAAGAAGTTAATAGACAAGAACCCTAAGGAATGGAATGCACTTTTGAAATATGCCTTATGGGTAGACAGAACCAGAAACAAGGCTGCATTAGGAAACTCACCTTATCATTTAGTCTATGGGGTAGATCCAATCCTCCCTATTAACCTGAAGATCCCTACCTTGCAGTTTGCCCAAGAGTACCTAGGCATAGACAATAACCAAGAAGTCAGGTTGCTTCAGCTGATGCACCTAGAAGAGAAAAGAAGTCAGGCAATTGACCAATTTGCCAAACATTAGGCTATTGTCAAACACTGGTTTGACAAAAGAGCCAAAGTTAAAGCCTTTAGGCTATCCAATTTAGTCCTGATGTGGGATAGAGCCCATGAGAAGAAAGGAGACCATGGTAAGTTTGATAAATTATGGATAGGTCCCTTCCAAATTTCTGAGATTTTAGGACACAATACTTTCAGGCTTAAGAACTTGACAGGTGAGGATGTTCCATTACCAGTTAATGGACAGTTCCTAAAACATTATTTCCAAGCCTAAGTAACTTTGTGTTAGTCATGTGTATCATAATGTATATTTGTATAGTTGTTTGTATAGTGTTTTGTTTTGCTTTTGCTTTGTTTGCTTGTTGAGTTTTGTTTTGGTTAGTCAAGATGATGTAGCTCATCACCCTAGAAAATAACAAAATTGTTAGGATTCAAATGATGGGAACACATCTATATATAGGTTGTGACTTATTATGAGAAAGTCTTCATGATCAGGTCTGTGATATCCTATCATCAGGGTACCTTTTCTTAACCAAAGTGATTTCTCACAATGACTCACCTAATAGCCTTGGGTTTGTTGAACACACAAGTATAGGTGTTAAGTGAAAAATCTAAAGGGACTCCCTTGCTACCAATGCAATCTCCAACCTAAAACAACAAGTGACTATACCTTGCATTTTGAGCTTACATGATGATATCAGATATATAAAGTATAAATAAAAATATATAAACATAATAAAATTAGGACATCTACGTAACCTTACCGGGGCTATAGATGCCTACTGGCAGTGGGGCTCTACTTAGGGGGATTGTATAGATAACCTTACCGAGGCTATGAACGCCTACTGGCAGTAAGGCTCTATCCAGGTTGGCTATGAGGGATGATCTCCAACTATGTAGCTTAACATCAGTTACTCATGTTTTCAACTTGCTTTCAAGATGAGGATAATTAATCATTTGCACACTACTGATCCTTTGTTAGCATTGTTACCATGAGGACATTTTGTCATTCAGAAAGATTGTGATACTTATGTTTAGAAAGAGTTAAAATTCTATGTTAGGATGTGTTCACATCACTTGAATTGTTGGAATTTTGATGTTTTCTTTGGTGGCAAGTTGTTGTGTGGTTACACAACACACCCCATTTTGACTTGGCAAAATAGGGAACCAACTTTTTGGCTTTGCTTGTGTTTTCTGCTTGCTGGTGGTCTGGTAAAAGTAAGTCAATGCAGGTGATCCTACATAAAAAGAGAGACTGGGTAAGTCATCATGATAAGGTCAGTTTTCAAAAGTTAACATTTCATGTTAATAACCTCAGGGGTAGATAAAGTACAAAGTTCCATGCAGGTTTGCCTTTTGGATCACCCAGATATTCCTTATGGAACAAAAGTTATAATGAGTCAAAGATCTGGTCAAACCTGATATTCCGAAGGGAGGATCATATTTCGCAACATCAGTCATCTTACAAAAAATCACCCCGATCTAATATTATCACCCGATAAAATCACTCGATCCAAATATTCAGACATCAACTTTAGGTGATAACGATATCCACCCGACAAACAACATTATATATTTTGCGAAGGTCATATTCCCGAACATCACCCCAATATTTGAATATCGTCCCGATATTTGAATATCGGCCTGTCGCAAAATATCACCCGAACCAATATCCTGCTGACGTCATCCAAACTCGATAATTGAAGAAGTAAAAATGATGATGACGTCACCATTCTTTTACCTCAAGGAGGTATATTTCCAAACATGACCCTTCCTGCATAACATGATGATGACGTCATAAAGTCGCAACGCTGAACCAAGTCATTATCCTACTGACGTCATCCTGATATTTTGACGGTAGGTTATCTTAGTCTGAAGGGGGGGTGATATTATAAACATCACCAAACATTTCAAACATCCCCTTACATTTTGAATATCACCCGATATTCTTAACCCAACCCGATGTTTCGACATCAGTCTTTTCACCTAAACCAGATAATCATGTTATACCAAGAGGGTGAGATTCTCAATAACACCCGATATTCTCAATATCACCCAATATTCACAATATCACCCGATCTTAAGAGATCACCCCGCGCCTTGCCACCATAACATTAAATGCACGTAGATGTGGTAGGTGGTTCCCACCGATTACGATCCTAATACATAAACATGGCGAGATCTGGTAGTTTCATACAAGAAAATTAGTTGTTCCATTTAATTTGACCTAATCTACCTTAGTGAGGAGGTTAAAGATGATTTACAGGTTCATTTTGCACTTATCATGCGATAGAACGAGTTTTACAGAGCAAAGCTTACGAATTCTCATAAGGCCACCTATGGATGACTATAGCTTATACCAGAGGGGATACAAGAGCATTGCTGGTAATTAAATTCATTTCAAATAGATATCAGCGTAATTAAGAGATAAGTGCATCAGGTAAGTAATTGAAACCCTCTGGTTATGATGTTCTGTGTATCCAGACATCATGGAGTCTTATGGTTTGAAATTTCAAATTCATGCATGTTAGGATAGACGAAATGTGGAAGAATAGTAGTATGCAAGATGAATAATGAATATGTAATGTATATGCATGCTGGTATATGTATCAATTGTAAGACCAAGTTGTGTTAATTGTAGGCATCCATGGTAGACAAACGGTTAGCTAGGTTAGAGGTAGAATTCCTGAAGCTGATGTTTGCTTCTCCTGGGGGTGTTCAATTCAAATACGGAGCCATCACAGATACACACCAGGGGAATATGGATCTGGCTACCTGGTCAGTTAAGACGAATGATGAGAAGAATGCCTGCGCCTTGCTGGATGCGGTCTTCATATCAGAAATGTGGAATTCAGCTGGTTTTCCTTACTCCATGGAAACCCCTGAGCTAGTGGTAGAGTGTGCAAGGAATTATAACCCATGGACGAGGAAGGTAGAGAAACATGGCAGGGTGTATGCAGATCTGTCGATCAAGGGCATTGCCGCTACTTTCAGTTTGTCATTGGGCAAGAAGGTTGCCAGCATAGATTTGAAGAAATCAGAGGTAGAGTATGAAAATAACAGGAAGACTGCTAGGAAGAAAATGTATCAATGGAGGGCGAAGAACAGTCCCTATCTTGCAGTAGGCAAACTTCCGGTGCATCTATATAAATATGACTTCGACAACGAGTATCAATACATGATAGCCCTACTAAGCAGAGTGACAGGCTAGCCTGATGCTGGAAGTTTCAAAGACTGGATGTATGCAGTCATCCTAATGTGTCTATACACAGATAACAAGCCCATGTGGGCCAAAATAATAAGTGATGCTCTAGATGAGCAGCTGATGAACCTAGGAGGTTCATATTTTTCTTTTTACATGACATCATATATAGTATATTCATGTGCCTACAAGGGTACATTTGATGCACTAGTTACAGATGGGAAGATTGGAGGCATAACCAATGATGTGCATATATGGGTTCATCATCTTCAACTACAAAGAGTTAACTACCTCCAGGATTATAGGTTAGTAAATGATGCATTCTCTATGCAAGTGGTGAGGACAATGGAAGAAGATAGAAAAAAGAGACTGAGCATGGAGGCTCAAGAAGTTATCTACATGCATGGAGTCTGGTTCATTCAATTCGCCACTTTCTCCTATATTAGGATTGAAGGTTTTGAGGGGGAGCCTCTCATGCTCCCAAGGTATCCTATAGATGTAGTCATCTTAATGGAGTTTCTAAGACAAGTCTCCACAATATTGAATGCCTATAAGGCAAACAACAAGCTGCCACCAGTGTTGTTTCCAGTTGTAATGGGCTGGTATATGTGCCAAGATTCTGAGAGTATCAAGAAGGCCATAGCTGGTCTAGATATGATGAATTTCTAGCCTTTTCCATTAGTAAGGTCATATGACCCTTATGGGAGGATGCAGAGAATCATGGGGAAGCCTATCCATCGAAGAAACCTTGAAGACTTCTGGGTAGATTGTGAAGATGAAGCTGAAGACTAAAGAAGAAGGTATCAAAGGTTAACCCTTAATCAAATCAAGACATTTGATTGCATCTCCATCCTGGCGCAACTGAAGAAGGATGATGGAAAGACTATGACTGATGAGTATGAAGAGAAAAAGATATACAATGATACCATCTTTGCACCGGATCTCACTATACAAGAGGATATCTCCTTAGATCCATTCACAGGCAGGATATTACAGCTAACCCAAGCTTGGGTAGATGAACAGATTAATATGCTAAAGAAAAAGGGTGTTGTCATCACAGTGGACAACAAAAAGAAAAGCCAGGAGATTGCTGAAGATGAATATGATGACTTCTTAATTGAGAAGAGAAAGACTAAAGGAGAGAAAGCTCCACCTCCTGAGAAGGGCAAGAAGTCTTTAAAAGGTAAGAAGGCTGATATTGAACCAAAAGGGGTTGTAGTGGAAAGAGTGATAGTACCAGCTCAGGAAACGGTAGCATCAGGAGAAGCATCAGCTGCAGGCCAGGTTTCAGTCTCATCATCACAGCCTCCTTAGGATAAACAAAAGCCTAAACAAGTCCAAAGGCCAACTGCAATCCTGCTGGTACATCTGAGGAGGGACAGACCTCGTAGAAGAATAAAGAAAAGGATATTCCTTTAGAAGAAGAATCTGAAGAAGAAGAAGGCCCTTTGTCCTTCACAAGGAAGAGAAAAGCACCTCAGGTGGTAACCACTACACCTAAGAAACCGAGGACTGCTATGAGAGGAGAAATAAGACAAACTCCCATAGTGCTGAGGGGAGCAGGTGGGGATGTATTCAAGAAGGAGCTGCAGCATAATGTTCTACTCCCCACTATTGTAAAATTCAAAATGGAATTAGCAGAAGAACAAGTAAAAGAAACCTCTAGGATACTCCAAAGTGGTATTGTTTCATTGGAGGAGACAGTTGACCTATCCGATGATGAGGTAGTGAAGGATGTAGCTTCACAGAAAATGGAAACCCTTGCTGCTGGCACCAGGATAACTCCTCATGGGACTCCATCAGTACAAACAGTGTTGGAGGAGATAAAGCAAGTGGAATCAGAAAAAGAGAAAAGCCCAGAAAAGATAGCTTAAGAGATAGGGCTGGATACATTGATTAAGCAGGTAACTAGTCCTGCAATAATTGACCTCACCTATAGACAGGATGCAAGTCCTGAAAATAGAGGAAATGTTCAGGACAAAGAAGAAAATATTGAAGAAGTAAAGGTGGCAGAGATGGAAGGCCATACTTTGGATATGGGTGAGCAACAACAAGAGGAAATACCTGTTGGGCCTAGGATAGTTGAAGTACAAGACAAGGGAGGAGAAAAGATAGATATATCAGATGATCCTACCCTAAAGGTACAAGAGGTAATTGTTACACCTGCAGAACAAATTGCAGCTACGGATCAGGTGGACAAGCCTAAGGTAGATATAGAAATATCTACGGAAACAAATATGCCTCAGGATGAGGAAATCATTAAGGTAGATAAGATACCCGTGGAGGAAGCAAAAGATCAAGATCATGATAAACATGTAGATGATCAACAAGATCACCCTCTAGAGAAGGAAATTTCTCAATAGGAGGATGTACCTAAAGATCACCGTCATGAGGAGCATCATGAGGAAGAAATAAGGAGATCACCCTCCCCATCGAACATGATGGTGGATACCGGAGATCAAAGTGATCATCATGATGGTGATGGAGACCAACAGCCAAAAGATCAAGTTCCTTCGTGGTTGGAGAAAGAAATTGGCGAAGAGTCAGACATAGGGATACAAGAATTTCATGTATCCACATTATTTTTAGAAACATTAATAAAGCCAAAGAGAAAGGCTAGAATAACTTTTGCAATACAAAGGGATCCTGATACAGGCAGGAGAACAGCGCAGGTAGCTGTTCCTGTAGTCGATAAAGAAAAAGGCAAGATCACTCTGGATGAATTCCAAATTACTACAGTAGATTTGGGATTTGCCAATGAGGATCAGGAAGGCCAATAAGGCAGACATTATTGATTCATTGACTCAAAGGGTGAAAAGAGAGAAAGAGAAAAATAAGCAGCATAAAGAGCACATTGCTCAGCTGCATGCATAGATAAGAGGGTTAATTAACCCTGATGATACGTCAACTGATCATGCAGTCCCATTGACTGCTATTTCTCAGGAGGAGGTTAATAAATTGAACCTCATGAGGCATGAATCAACAGTAATGTTGAAATGGATGTCATCCGAACTCGATGCAGCTGAGGAAGTGGCAAAGGCCTGTTTGAAGAGGTGGAATTCTTTGGATACCTCCAGGAGAAAAGTGGATAAACTATAGATGGAGATCGGTAGGAGATCATTTCAATTGGAGAAGGTCATCCACATTTTAGATGGAATGAAGTGGGTTGATCCACATATCCTAATAAAGAACCAGGTACTAAATAATAACACAACCCTTTTGATGGATATCTGGAATAAGGATGTCAAATTTGAATGTGATGTACTCAAAAGATGCAACAGTAAATTGCAGAATATCAGCATGAAGTTACATGATATGATGTCCCATGAGGCTGATGTTTTGGAAATTTTGGAAGGAGATGCAGAAGGCAAGATAGAAAATCAAGATGAAGAGTTTGTCATCAAAGCTCTGCATAGTAATTTCTAGCTAGTTGCTGAAGACCCTCTCAACCACTTGATATAAGAAGTGCTAGATAAGGTAATGAGGATAAAAGTCAAGGTGGAGGATTAAATGAAACTGCCAACAACAGGAAGAGTAAGTTGGAATCTCTCTGGAACAAATATCAGGTGCATAAACATGCCATCACCAAAGCAAGAACTCAGGATGGTGGAGAATTGGAGAAAATAGTGCAAGCATACGAAAGTATAAGGACAACTATGCAGGTCCATATTAAAGAAGACCATCATCATGATGATGAAGAGAGTGAGAGCGGTGAAAGTGATGATGATGACAAAGAGCCTGATGAGGATGCATCATAAAGGGAAATATATGCATCAAATGCTTATCAAAGTATAAGTTGTTTTGATGGTTGCCGGCTGGCAACCTGTGCCATGTGAAAAGATTGACAAAGTCAAAGAGGAATGTGAACCATAGATTTTAATGGATAAATCCTGATCATAGATCAATTGTAATGGCTCCCTCATCTTGTTTTATAAAAGGTGCAGGGATGCCTCATTTTTGATTCATTCGAAACTTAATTGAAATCTATTTACTGAAGTATTCAGGACTCATTTCAAAGGTATTGTATATGTACATATCTTTTGCATACTTAATGAAAGAGAAGAGCATTTTGATTACAAATCTTTGTAAATCTTGAGAAATCTGTGTCTGAATTCTGGATATGTGCTTTGATTTGCTGCGTCCCTTGGAGTGCTCATTATGTTGCATGTATTGTTTTCATTCACCATCCTCTGAAGTTTGCATCAACTATGTCTAGCTGTGGAACATCCTGGTGAACACATGGTTTGATTTCTTCTCATAGTGATAGTATCAAGTGTGTATGTGGATCAATAGCTGAAGTTTCAACTTTAATTTGAAGTATTTCTTGCAATTTCTTTCAATTTCAGAACATTTCATCATCATAATTGCAAATAATTGACAATCTTAAGCAAATAATGCAAATATGCAGACATCTCGTAGATAATTGAACACATTCAGCTTATTTGAGGGTAAAGCATGTCAAAATAACAAATATCATGCAAAGATTTAAAGATAAACACAATATTTGAAGTATATCCTGTGTAGAAATAACTCTCTGTGCAGCATCATTACAGGAAACATCATTTTACTGAGAAGATTTATGTAAGGCCCCAAAATGGAAACAGCAACATACATCAACCTCTGAGTAACATCAGAAGATTAAGACCTAATCAATAGAGACTTGGGATCATGAACTCTTTGAATTCATTGTATCTTTCAAGATGAGTAAAGGTTGTTGTGTAACTTTTATTCTATGTTTGTTTATGACTGACATCATGATCAACAGCATCCTAAACACCCACCATAGGCCCACTATCTTTAGGAAACCCTGCTCCTCATCGATGATAGTACTAATGTGGTCCCATAGCAGTGACATAAGGTAACCACCTATGTGCTCTTGTGTCTTGAGGACATCCTTCACATCAAACATTCAAATCTGAATCAATTCACATCATCAAAACATTAAACAACATCTAACTTATCATTCAATGCCATGTTCCTGGGGCCCTTGTCCTTTCTAGACTTGGGCGCCCTAAGAGGACCTGGGCACCCCAAGAAGACTTGGGCATCTTGAGAGGACTTGGACACCCTGGCTGGACTTGGGCACCCTAGTGGGGTACCCTTGTCCAAATCATTCTAAAATGACACGTAAAATGATGAAAACAACAAAAATAGGAAAGAAAGTCAACAGAAGTGAAGTTTAAGATCCTAGCTCTGGCTTGATACATCTATCTGCGACTCGAGATCGGAGCACCTCTAGTCTCAGAAGTTGGTCTAGATGTCGCATTGGCATGGTTGATCTCTTTCTCCTCCTCTCTTCTACACAATGAAAGCAAGAATGAATGGTGAAAAAGTGAAAACTCCCTTTACATATAGTAAATGGATGAGAATTCCTATCACTGTCTAGGTGCAAAATTGTGCAGCTTTACTCATGAACTCTATCTTGGACCATTAGACTTAGATTTTCATGCCATTTGTTCTATTGGAATCCTAGTTCCACCCTCCATCTAACCCAATGATTTGTGCTTTAATGTTGTTTGTAAAAACAACCCTTACGATGCATTTCTCATCACCTCTCCCTGAAATCTATGTGCATAGATAACCACCTTGTTTCTCCTTTTTGGACTAAGAAAGCAAAAACAAGGGGGCATATATCTCCCTTGATTTCTCCTTTCATCATATCTCATCACTCAACCTCTTAGTGTTTATGACTGACCTATTTGTGTGTTGGTTGCAAGATTATTTGATTTTGATTATTTGGCAAGTGTTCCTTTATAGGAAGTAGTTCCTAACTTTATGGTTTTGCAGGATTATAGACTGGGGGCTTCTTCCTCTTGCGTGACAACACTTCGACTTCCTCTACAGTATCATTTTGGGTATCCTTTTCATGATTGATGTATTTACTTTCCTTTAGTTGCATATGCACATAGTGTCATATGGCCACTAAAGTGGGGGCTAAATGTTATGCCAGAAATTGTACTCCTGTATGGATTAGCACAATTTCACATAGTTTAGCTCCTCTCCTTTGGTGTCCTCTTTCCCTTTTTGTTTCTGGCTTACCTAAACCCTAGTTGACCTATACCTTACTGAATAAATGTCGTATTATGAAGAAATAACTGACTGAACCTAAAAATAAAGTTTAGATTTTGGATATTCTTGACCTTCTAACTTAAGTAAAAATTAGGGTTTGGATTAGGGCACTTGCGTCCTAGTCTTTCTAGGTCCTAAATTTTGGGGTGGTGTTGGCTTGTTCCATGCACCTTGAGATTCTGATTTCAAATTTTACTTTTCCTGCAATGTCAATGTATTATTTCAAATATTTGAATTTCTAAGGTTAGGTATTTAAAGAGAATTGAAAATCATTTTATCACACACAATCTATATGCAAGCTTACTATGCCAAAATTATGTTGCCTTTGCTATTGATGATCAACACTTTGTTGAAGCTCTTTGAAGTTATTGATACTTGCTATCATGGGATATTCAGTGGAGATTAAGAATTAAGATCTCAAGTCTATCTTGCTCTTCCTAGGGTTTTGTCAAGCCCTTTGTATGATCGGGAGAAGGGTTGAAGCCTCCAACTTGAGATTGAGAATCCTCCATGAATACAACTGCCTCACCTTCTTGTTCTACAACTCTTCATTGTTATCATCTCCTTGAGGTGATGTTATTTCCTTGAGTGAAACATTGTGTTGATCTCTCCTTGATGCTTGAGTCATCTAGGGTTTTACTTTTTTGCATACACATATGATCTATGAGCTCACACATATGCAGATCTTTATCATTGGCTATTGTTGAGGTAGAAATACCAAAGACAGGTTTTGACCGAGGGAAACTCATATATATCCACAACCATATTTCTCCTCATTTTGTATGTTCAGGTTGTATTTGAAAAGATCTGGTGAAAAGGAGTGGAAGGAGAACAGTTATTGTAGATATAGTTGTCACAGAACTTTGAGTTTCAGCATCACAAAATTATTGGGACACCGGGGTAGGTGCCCTAGTCTAACTAGGCATTTAATCTTGGATCTAGAACCCTTTGCAAACACTCTAACAATAGGTACAAGAGATTTCAGCTATATAAATCTTTTAGGACATTGGGGCGGGCGCCCTAGTCTAACAGGCCCTCAATTTTTGGGTACATACTCTTTGCGATCCCTACTCTAAATTTGTGTAATCTGTTTGGTAGTATCTGTGCTGCAAATGAATATGTTATCACATACATTGTAATTAGGGTTTCATGCTAGTTGGTTGCTTGAAGCTTGTGAAAACCTAATTGAGGCATCTATTCAGTTACAACAAGCATAAAAAGGTCATAGGAATCAGTAGCTTGATCCTTCATAGTGAGCAAGCTCGGTTCTTATTTCCTAATGTGATGTGAGTGTAAGAGGGTCTTGATTTGGTTTATGCAAACTATCATTTTCCCACTTTTTCAACATTACACTAACAAAATCCAACTTAGTCACTTTTCTAAGTATGTGTGTCAATATGCTATTGGCAATACACCATATAGTACCTTGGCATACCCAAGTCCCCACTTTATTGATCAATATGGTCAAGCATTATCGTTATTTATTAGTCTTAATAAATACCAATGACTAATGCTTTACTTCATTTGATAATCCATTGGCCCATCAACATCATGGGTTCATATCTAATGACCATATTTTGTTTAATCTTAACTCCATGGTAGCACATTGTTAGCATAGAGTAAAGGTGCATGCCATCAACTCCCTTGCTAGGTTGAAACCTATGTAGTGATGACATGTAGCTGTTGTTATATGGAGCCTAATCGGACTCAGAGGTTAAATTTACCCCACTTTTATCAGCGCAGTTTCCCCCCAAATTATTTAACGGGGTCTAGGGGTAGTGACCCTTGCGAGGGTTTGGGGGCAGCACCCCTGAAACCTCCAATGATTTTTTATTATTTTATAAAGGCTTCAAAGTTATTTTTCTATTGGCCAACATAAAAAAAAGCCTATTTTTGTAACTGACATAAGTCTTGATAAAAGCGGCTACGGGTTAGGGTTTTTGTTGATATTGTATTGTAGCATTTTCAGCGGTATTGAGTTGCAAGGATTGTTGGTTGTAATCAGTTTGATTTACTGGATAATAATATTGAACTCTCTGTTGGTGGATGTAGCCTGGGTTTGGGTGAACCACGTTAAAACTTGTCTCTCACTGTTATTATTTCTGTGTATTTCCATTCCTCTGTTTAATCTTTATTTGCATTTAATTGATATCTTTTGCCAGCTAACCCTATCAAGTGGTATCAGAGCGGGTTGTGTTCGATTATCGTCTGTAGGAAGGTCTCATGGTTGAGTGGGAGCAATGGTGGATGAGGGTAAATTGAAGGTAGATAAATTACTTGGGAAGAACTATTAATTATGGAAGATGCAGATGGAGGATTATCTCTATTAGAAGGATTTATGGAGGCTGTTGGAAGGAATAGCCAAGAAACCGGTAGCAATGACTGATGAGGATTGGAATCTTCTAGACAGAAAGACACTGGGAACCATTCGGTTGTGCTTGGCACCATCTGTGGCATTCAATATAACAAAAGCAATGAAAACAAGTGAACTGATGAAAGCTTTGGCTAAATTGTATGAAAAATCCTCAGCCTCAAATAAGGTATTTCTCATGAAGCATTTGTTTAATTTGAAAATGATTGAAGGCAGATTTGTGACAGATCATTTAAATGAGTTTAATATGATTACCAGTCAGTTAACTTCTGTAAAAGTGAAATTTGATGAAGAGGTGAGGGCTCTCTTGGTTTTATGTTCTTTGCCAGAAAGCTGGGATAGCTTGGTAATGGTTGTAAGTAACTCTGTCTCTGGTTCAAACGCTTTGAAATTTGATGATTTTGTTGGTGTTATCCTTAATAAGGAAATGTGACAGAAAAGTTCAGGAGGGTCCACATTAGGTAGTGTTTTGAATGTAGAAAGTAGGGGCAGATCAAAGGAGAGAGGAAAAGGTTCTGGAGGTCATGGGAAGTCACGAGGAAAATCAAAGGACAAGAGGTCCCAATCTATAGGAAAGAAGGATTACTTGTACAGTGGGAAACTAGGTCATTTGAAGAAAGATTGCTGGCCTCGGAAGAATAAAGGAGACAAACAAGAAGGCAATAAGGAGGCAAATGTGGTAAGTAATAAATCTGAAGATGATTCTTTGATTCTTTCCCTAGATAATGCTGATGATTCATGGGTTTTAGATTCATGGGCCTCATTTCATGCTACACCCCATAGAAGTTATTTTCTTGATTATGTCCAAGGAGATTTTGGGCTGGTTTATTTGGGAGATAACGAACCCTGTCAGATTGTTGGAAAGTGAAAAATCAAGATTAAGTTGCAGAAATGGAATCATTGGCTACTACAAGAGGTAAGGCATGTTCCAATGCTGAGTAGGAACTTAATTTTAGCAGGGCAGCTAGCTGATGAAGGTTGCATTGTTACATTTACTGATAAAAATTGAAAGGTTTCAAGAGGTGCCTTAATAGTAGAAAAAGACGTGAAAGTAGGCACCTTATATCTTTGTACAGGTCATACTATTCCTTCTACTTTAGTTGTTGCAGAGAAAAAACAAATAGGTTTAGGAACAATTGTTGTAGGTTCACAGGAAGAGACTGAAACAGTTGCTGTAGGTTCTGAGACAACACTATGGCATAACAGACTTGGGCATATGAGTGAAAAAGGTATGAAGGTACTTCATTCTAAGAAAGTTTTACTAGGTCTGAAATGTATTAATATGGATTTCTGTGAAAGTTGTGTGTATGTCAAACAAAAGAGAGTTCATTTTCTCAAGGATGGGAAGCAAAATAAAGACGAAAAGTTGGAGCTTGTACATACAGATGTATGGGGACTAGCTCAGGTATCTTCTCTCGGTGGCTCTCGGTATTATGTTACATTCATAGATGATGCAACTAGGAAGGTTTGGATTTATTTCCTTAGGCAGAAATTTGTTGTATTTGAAAAATTTAAGAAATGGAGAAGCTTGGTTTAGAATGAGATAGGGTAGATGCAAGAAGTTGTGTCCACTTAAGGTGGAAGTTTCAGAGTTAGAAAAAAATCCGAAATCGGGGAACAAAAAACAGGATCCCGTTTATATAAAACGGGATCCCGTTTATATAAAACGGGATCCCATTTATATAAAACGGGATCCCGTTTATATAAAACGCGATCCCGTTTTGCCTCGGGATCCCGAGCCTAGAACCAAAAATGCGATCCCGTTTTTCCCGGGATCCCGAACCTAGAGGCCATAAACGCGATCCCGTTATATAAAACGAGATCTCGTTTTATAAAACGGGATCCCGTTTGTGAAAAATATTAAATTTTTTAAAAAACAGCAGAGACCCCATTTTCAACAGCGACAGGTGACAGAGGAAAATGGGATCCCGAGTTCTCAGAGCATCCAGCCAAGTAAGTGGATTTTTCCACTTGTAAAAATTACCCATCAATTGTTTATACCTTCCATTGTTTGTTTTGATGTAAAATACAATCAAAATTTAAATTTTGAATTGTTATTTAGGGTTTAGGGTTTATAAAATCAGTAGTTGATTTTTGACAATTTAGATGTAAAATACAATTGAAATTTTGAAAGACTATATCATATAAAATGTTAGAATTTGAACAAACTGTCAAAATTATGTTTAAAATTGAGAATTGAATAGATATATTTAGGCATTTTAGCTGTAAAATACAATTGAAATTTTGAAAATACTGTATCATATGAAAGGAGAGATTTTGAACAAACTGTCAAAATTTGAGTTCAATTTGAGTGTTGAATAGTTCTATTTAAACATTTTAGCTGTAAAATAGAATTGAAATTTTGAAAATACTGTATCATATGAAAGGAGAGATTTTGAACAAACTGTCAAAATTTGAGTGTTGAATAGCTGTATTTAAACATTTTAGCTGGAAAATGCAATTGAAATTTTGAAACGATTGTATCATATGAAAGGAGAGATTTTGAACAAACTATCAAAAATTATATAGCAAATTGGGATGATATGTATATTTGGTTTTTATAAAATTTACTTATAACAATGTATGTCATTGTATTTTAAAGGCATTATTGAATAGCTAACTATCATGTAAAAAAATTACAACAAACCATAATAAAACCAAGTTATCACATCCTTCATAATCAAACATTTAGAGACAACTAGAACTAATCAAGAATTGAGAAAATTTTACAGTTTTTGTGATAGCCAACTAATTAAGAATGAAATGAAGCCAACATTTATGTAACTTTTGATATACTCAAGTAGCTATCCTCACTAGCTAGGTTATGCCCCTGGAATGAACATCATGATGTTAATTGTGATACGAGCTTGAAACCTCATTGGTAATGCTTTCCCTAATCTTAATGACATTGATGTAGGCTCCACTCATGATCCTTACGAAGATCTTTCCACCACTAACCTCTTTCATGATAGGTCACTATCCTCACCATCTCCTTAGACCTAGAATACCTTGAGCTTATCGATTGGGACCAACACGACCCTTTATGATTTGATGTTTTCCAAAATGATGAAGCCATCATGAAACTTATCAAGTGTCAAGACCACATCCCCATTGTAATCATAAGAAAGACTTTTCCACCATACTTAACACCTACATATATGCTTATTTTGGAGAGAAAGAAAGAACCCTTCAGTCCTGAGGCACCCTAGTCTAGGCAGAATAGCAACAATCTATATAAGAAGAAACTTGTGATCGATTAAAATGATATAATAAAAATGGACACTTCCCAAGAGCTCCTCAATTTGACAAACTTCACCTTCCATTAGATACCACTTAGATACAAGACATGACTCCCCTCTCCTTGTTGAGGACATGCTATAAACATCAACCTATGAATAGAAGCTTGGACCCTAAACTCTCTAAGATAGTAGCTCCACTGGACCTTAACATCAAAGAAGGCATATATAACCATGTCACCATGTTAAATATTATGTTGATTTCTTCATGTGGTCTTATGGTGATATGCCTTGAGACTCCATCTTTAAAGTCATGCATCATCTTGTGGTTCACCTCAATGCCAAACCTATTCAATAAAAGCTATGCAAAATGCACCCCCAAGTAGCCCTCGTGGTCATAGAAGAATTGTATAAACTCTTGGATGTCCAGGGTTCATTCAGACTATTACTTTTCCTAAATGGGTAGATCTAATGTGGTCTTAGTTAACAAGAAAACTAAGGGAATTCATGTTTGCACTAACTTTTGAGACATCAAAAAAGGATCTACCCCAACTTAGATAACTTTTCTCTACCAAACATTGATATGGTCGTGGATCTTGTGCATAGCCATATATATAAAATTTTATCATTAATCTGGATATAATATGGACCAAGTTGAAACATTTGAGTTAGACATGGAGACACCTAGATTATGGAGCTCGGTCTATGTAAGAAAACACCTCTTATAGACTCAACACAAACTTATCCCTCAACCCTCTAAATTGTGACTTACATCATTTGATTACCCTGGAACACACTATATAGACAACTCTATACAAATTTGGCAAAATATATTTTCTCCTAACAGAAACTTGTATATGTAGAAGTATCTACTACTACATTAGATTTGATATACTTCTTAAAAGGAAAGAGTTGGGACTAACAACTAAATAGAAAACAATAACTAGTTTTGCATTTTCTAGGAAATAGGAAACAAAATTGAGCTAGAACCATCTTGACTAATTTATCTATTTCTAGCTAGATTGAACCCTAATTCTATATGCAATTCCAACCCTAACCCTAACACTAATTCTAACCCTAATCCTAACCCTAATTCTATATGCAATTCAAACCCTAACCCTTATTATAACCCTAATCATAACCCTAACCCTAACTCTACTTGTAATTGTAATTGTAACTCTAACTCTAGCCCTAACCCTAACCCTAACGAGCTACTTGTAATTGTAATTGTAACCCTAACTCTAGCCGTAATCCAAACCATAATTGTAGCTCTAATACTTACCCTAATTTAGCAACCCTTAAATTCTAATTCTAACCCTAACCTCAATTCTAACCCTAAGCCTGATCCTAATTGAAACCCTAACCCTAACTTTAATTAATCACGAGTCATGCTATAGGGATTTCTTCTACATATTTTGTATGCATGTGTTATTCCCTTATTGCATGTGAGTTCACCAATTATTTGGAAGTCTCCTAACTGGGAGGCAGGCTTGTATTCAAGCCCTATAAATTTTGTGTTTATAGGTGTTATGTTTAAAGCTATATGGAGACTTGTAATAGGAGGTCTTGAATTTGGTACCAATGATTGTGAGTTCCTTGTCTAGAATATGATGAACCTTTTGAACAAGAGAACATTGTAGACCATGATGCATATCTTGAAATTTAAACTTGAACATTATCGTCATGTGAATTCTTTTAGCCATCCTACAACCTCCTATCACCCTTCATCCTCTTATAGGGATATGCCACACAACCTCTCCAAGTTGACCATGCCAAACCCAAAGTCACAATCGTAAGAGGTAAAGAATCTTTTGGCCCCATTCAAGTCCACTCCCTAATAGGAGTGATACAATGCTAATAGGGTTGTGAAGGTAATTAAGTTCTTGATTAGCATGTTGGGTGTATCTAAGCATAATGATGATATAGTTAGTCTTGATTTCATTAATCTTAAGATCATTGAGCTAGAGTACTTAATATATATGGTATAGTTTTGTTCAATCAATAGTGGTAGGGAAAATTAATATACTACAATGACATGAAACATAAACCAATAGGTGTCTTAAGATATATTAGTGGTAGGGAAAATTATAGTGGCCCTAACCCTAGTAGAGTAATAAGTTGAAGTAGTGTTAGAATTACTAATAAACTAAAAAACTTTATCCTAGGGTGGTGGGACAAATTACACAAGCCTTACAAAGCCTCTACCACTTCCTTGACATTTTTAACATTGTTCAAATTTGATAGGAGGGATTTATGTCACCTCCTCCTCATCTTAATTCTCATAGTGGATAGAATCATCCAATTTAGCATCAAGACATGAAGGTTTATCTTCATTATCTTAGAAATATCCTCCAAGGCTTTGTGCATATGCTCATGCCACACATTGAAGATGTGGAATTTATCTAAGTAGCAATATAGAAATCCTTAGCTTAACCTTCTACCCCTTCAATATCATTGTATAGAAGGTAGATACAAGTAACATTTGATAGCATGGAGGCACAACTTAGGGATTTCAAGTTGAATGTAAAAAAATATTCTTCCCAACAAATGCTAGATGTCTAGGAGCAATTTAATGATTTCTTCCATTATCTGCCTAGTCTAGAATATAATTACCTTTTCTTTTGATATGTTTGAAGGAGATAGATTTAAACAAGTATTCACCAAGTTTCTAGCTTCCAATATATAATAGTTTCCAATAACCACAAGCTTCATCTATGCTTTTTCATATGATCAATGTTGATCTTGGAATCTCCTTCCACACTAAGGGATATCTTGTTTAGTTTCCAAGTCATCTTGAGGCCCTAGATATCATGGCCCTAGAATCTACCATATTAGTGTTCTTGACACCAAAATCATAAGCTTTAAGATAGGTAGAGGTTTTCCCTTATCATCTCTTAATAACATACTCCTCCTACTTCACTAGGATTACCCTTGGCTACCCATCAAAATTTCAAGCTTAATCCATCCCAATGTAGGTGTGGACCAAAGGGTGTGAATATCAACATGGGTATCTCCTTGTTTTAACCTTATTCAAAGCAACCTTGGCCAATTATGAGCCTAATCAGTGCCTCTTCTAGCATGATCATATATTCCTCTTTACCCCAACAATCACCAAGTTCCTAAATGCACCATATTTCTTTAAAATAGTCCAAAATTTGGGATGCATATTCACATTTAAGAATTACATGATGATTGTCCAGAGAAGTTTCCTTACTTAAATGCACATTGAAATTTTGAAATATATATTGCCCATTGTATCAATCATTATGGTAGTCCTAATAGCTCGCTTACATTTTGAAATTTGTACATGCATGTATACATTATTTGTATGTTTTTAATTTAAATTTATTTCAAGTGTAATTTCTTGAAACATATATATATATATATATATATATATATATATATATATATATATTCTTGACTTAATTTTAAATTTGTACTGAAGTTTGTATGTTTATATGTATATATATGCAGGTTCATATCTAGATTTTTATATATACATCATGAATCTAGATGATATTCACTTTGATGCTGAGGACTTTCTTAATGCACAAGATGATCCGGCCGCACCCCCACCCCCACCCCCACCCCCACCACCAAATGCCCCACCTCTAGATGCCCCACCTGCAAATGACCCGCCTCCACCTCCACCTCCACCCCCACCCCCACCTGGAACTGACCAGGCTCGCTTGCGAGCCATAATAAATGAAAATGTGGATTCGATACAAGAAAAACTGAATTCCATTCACAGTGAACAATTCATGCCACCTCACGTAGTACGTTTTACATCTTTGATGCAAAACATTGTAGATTCTGTGAGGTCTATTGACTCAGATTTTGATGGATTCTGGAAATGGAGAGAGGAGAGGCGCCAATTTTATGCTGATGGCCTCTCCTATAAGACTATTTTGGATTTTAAAATCACAAAAGCTCATTTAGCACAATATTTTAGACATCCCATTACAAATGAACCTATTCCTGCAAATAAGAAAAGAATATCAATCAGGTGGTGTAGGCATGAAGGAATGTCTGCTAATTTTTGGGATAGATGGTGGATGGTGTTTGATTATCCACCTCATGCTAATTGTGAGGTTCCTTTATATTTTTTGAGAAAATTATATGTAGAGTTTGTTATGAATAAAAAACCCAACTACTTTGACTTTAGATCATTCCAGGGTGTTGGTGGTGGCATGCCACAATAGAGGTTGGGGGCACGGGTTGATCCCCAACGACCAGTGCCTATTCAACCTCTTATTGACCCTCCTGTTGCTGCCATTCCTTCGCCCTTCGAGCATCATGCAGTGGTATCCACACTAGGCACATTGAGTGCACTCTCAGGTAGCCTACATGAGCAGACTTCTATGATGGTAGCTCGAGTTAGAGAGCATGGAGGAGTTGATGATGGAAGTGGTCCTAGTGCCACTCCACATGTGTCGATGCCTCATACATGTACGAGTTGCAATCAGTTGTGTTATGGACCTAATCAGGCAGTTGCACCCACTTCAGCTACACATGCATCATCTGATAATGTGGGCACTGAATCATTTGTTGATTATCTATTTGCTGAGGATCATCCCACTGATCATTCGACACAGGTATATATAGGTTATGTACACATGTTGAATTTAAAACAATTTTTTAACCACGTGTTTTTAATCAACATATAGATGATCAATTAAATTGTAATATTTTAACAATCGAATTGTTTGGTTTGTTTGGTGTAGATGATGGCAATAGGGGTCACAATTGATCGAATTAATTTTTCATCGACACTTGTTCATCTCGGGCACCCATTTGGGGTACATTTTCAATGATTTGTAATTTTGTAAAATTCAGTCTTGAATGTGTGTACAATTAAATATTTATGAACTTATTTATGAACTGGTTCAGGGTTCTTCCACATTGAATCCTCCATCTCAGGGTGTCTCGAGCGCTCCTCCATCATTGGGCATCTCACATGACACTCTTACAGTATGTACACATATTGTTTTAAAAAACTGTATATATATACTTAAATTTTTCTATTTTGATAGATACACACATTTAAATATTTATGAACTTATTTATGAACTGGTTCAGGGTTCTTCCACATTGAATCCTCCATCTCAGGGTGTCTCGAGCGCTCCTCCATCATTGGGCATCTCACATGACACTCTTACAGTATGTACACATATTGTTTTAAAAAACTGTATATATATACTTAAATTTTTCTATTTTGATATCAGTGTATCTAAAAACGTGCACATGTACTATTTAATATTTTATAAATATGTCTATGCAGGTTGACACAACTATGAGGATGGGCATTGTAGCACACTTGGATAATCCAAGTTTATATCAGGAGTCGACTGCATTTCAGGTTGTTGAAAAACGTATTTAATAACATGTACACTGTAAGTCAATTATATATATGTTTTAAAACCTGATTTGTACACACATGTGCTAACTTAAATATAAATGACATTGTAGGAGCTTGTTAGTGACACGTTTCATGAGCAACACACAGCACATGCAGAGCAGGAGGACAGAGGAGATGGGCAACCTGATACGGTATAATTTAAAATTTAGATTAGATTTAAATTGAACAATTAAAATATACGTTGTGAACTTAAAGTAAATTTCTTGATAGATATATATATATATATGTTGACATGTACATTCAAAATTTTTTTTTCTTAAATTATAGCTCGATACATGTCATGGAGCTAAGCCTGTAGAGACAGGTCCTGGAATAGAGGATTCACAACAAGTTCCTCTTACGGTATAATAATTTTTAAATATGATAGTTCTTATAAATTAAATTCAATTAAATCATTTTAAAAATCGTCAAGTATATCTAATTTCAACTTGAACTTTCTCTTGTATTAAATAGATTGATTCAGAGCATGGAGACACAGGTCCAAGTGCACCAGAGCATGCCTCTCAGCTTCACACAGTAATTTAATTTTATGATATAAATTATAAATTTAAAAATTGTCATTAAATTATCTATTTCCTTATCATCTTACATCTAATTTCATATAAATCTTTCTCTTTTGCAGAGTGATTCAGGTCATCTGAGTAGTTCGCATGGTGTGAAGAGGACTCTTGATGATAGAGATAGTATGTGATAGGTTATTTCAAACATAGGCTAGATGTATAATTTGACTATTTCATGGACTATTTGTTATATACTGTTTGTCATGGACTTTATATATATATTGTTGAACACATGGACTTTATATATTTTTTTGAACATGGACCTGGACTTTATATATTTGACTATTTCATGGACTATTTGTTATATACTGTTTGTCATGGACTTTATATATATATATTGTTGAACATGTGGACTTTATATATTTTTTGAACATGGACCTGGACTTTATATATATATTGTTGAACCTGGACTATATATTTTTACATGTCACACAATAAATGCAATCTTGTCGTAGTTCAAAATCATACACATGTCAAAGTAATAATCATGTAAAACCATCATGTTAGTTTAGGTGCATCCATATTTATATATATGTTATCCATGCATACATACATTGCATATACATCATAAACTATAAAAGCATAACATCACATACATATGTATATACAAGCATCCCTAAATTTAATCATAAATCAAACACTAATCTAGAACCATGTGCATGAAGGAAAAGAAATGTAAATATTTGAGATCAACCATAATAAGATATATAGATTGACATCAATAGAAATAATCAATTGTCATATATAAATCTACAAGTGTCAGAGTGTTGATCTAGATTTGCGCTTAATGAAGAAATTGCATTGAAAGAATTTATGTAGTGATGAGGTCCTAATAAAGTTCCTCCATTCATTCACGGTATGCATATTTAGGTCCTGGTCAAATTTTAAGCAATAAAATGGTAAGCAAATCAAAACAAAACATTAAAAAGTGAGATAAGTTCATGAGGATCTCTTGCCTACTAGGAGGGATCAATCTCTCACATCTTAATTTTAAACCAATAATATATCTCTAGCTGACAATTTAAGATTCATATTTGACTTCTAGTTGACTTTAAGATTCATATTTTATACTTTGGTTCTAGTTGACTTCTTATTTTGTTTCACAGTCTTCTCCACAATTTAAGATTCATATACATGTATTTGAGAAATAATCATGAGAAATCACTTGATTTGATAAGTTGATTAATAAACAACTTAATTTACAAGACAAAAGATTTCATCATAGATTTACTTCATTAATGCAAAGAAAATTGATGGGATATTCCAATATTTTACAAAATGAAACCTTAGTGTAACTTTAATTAGGATTTGTCAACTTTAATTTCAAATCTTAGTATAACTACTAAAATGAGAACTTCCCTTAGTCCTTTTAATATGATCTTTAGTGTCCATTAGGACTCAAGGAAATCTTGTGCTTGACATGTTTCATCCTATGAACACAAACTCAGGATGTGAATCAAATTTTAAAATAAGTTTAGGTCTGCAGGAACTTATAAGATCTTAATACTTTACATTTTTAGACAAAAGGCCCTGGATCTCATCTATTTCTCCCCTCCACTTCCTAGCTATGGTCCCATATGGTTCTCCCACAATTTATATTCCTTTGTATCTTCCCTTCCCTCCACTTTGTGAAAGCTAGATTAACTTTAGGATATGATTTATCCCATCCCACTTCCTATCCTATTGTCTAGTTTTACATCATTTCCCCATAACATCGAAACACTCATTTCTTCCTAATTGTAGAAGCCTAACTGCCTTGAAGAAATCATTCCTTTCTTCAATTCATTTCATCCAATTCCCACTTGAAGTTTTGTAACATTTTTTGCAAAAGTTTGCCAAGTTCATATACCCTGTCCCAAGTCAAATTTTTACAACTTCTTCAAAAGATTCCACCCACCCCAAGTACTCCCCTGCATGACTTAGGACCACCATTAATGACTTTCAATGGACATGATATGATGTAATATTTCCTCCAAATTCCTCTTAACATCGGTGGACCCCTCAAAAATATGATGAGTTCAAAATAGAAATAAAGTGAGGAAAAGCACAAGTTAGCACAAAAAATGGGAGTTAAAATGGGTTAAAAATCAAGAAGAAAAGATAAAAATATGAGTTATTTCATGCATTAAAAACCACAAGGTCACCCATTTTAGGAATAAGGTCACCACTTTTACTAATTAAGGTCACTCAAGTAACCTAGAGACACTAGGGGCAACCCTAAGACACAAAGAGGTGACCCTAAGTAGGAAAAATGAAGGGGGCACTAGGTAAAAATGTGAGGTAGGGAAGGTCAATTTGGGGGTTGAAAAAGATGCTCAAGAGGGGGAAGAACACACAGGACATGCCACCAAGAGTGAAACTACTGGTAGGAGTGTAATTCACACCTACATGACTATGATTAGGACTTATTTATCATCATCAAATTGTCATGTAGGCTTGATGTGATTTTACTACTTATAGATACCAAATGTTAGGAGTTTCAAGCCAGAAATACTAATTCCACATAACCTTAATGAGAGAAGCTATGCTAACTTTTTGAATGTCTTAAGGGGTCCTAATTTACGATGTCTTAAGGGGACGTCTTAAGTTCTCAAAATTTGGTGAAGTTGCCCAAGGCAACCAAATTGAACAATATAATAAATCAAATTTAAAGTAAATTCTAAGTAGAAAAACATGGACATTTAACAAATAAAATACATAAAATAATAATTTTGATAAATTTAATACTGTAGAGTATAAAATTGTGTACATACACATGTATACAAATTTCTGAACAAAATGTGTAATAATGTAATTGTGTATGTACATATATGCCAACTCAAAATAATGTAAATACAAAATGTCGTTATATGCCATCTCAAGAAAATCCAAAACTTGAGGAGAATGTAGCAGGTCTTCATGCCACCTGATATAAAAATAATACAAGCAATTTATCAATATATCTGAATCAAAACATGTATTTTAATTTATATAAAACTATCTAGATATACACAATTTGTACCTGTATTTACGAGTGCCTCTCAAGTTTTTGTTTCAAAGTATTTGATGAATTTGTGATGATGGCCTGAGGATATAAAAGGATAAATTAAATCAATTTCAACTAATAACGCACAAGAAATATCAAAACATGTATTTAATACATATTTAAAACAACAATATAAATCTATTTAACTATATTTACCTGTATTTACTTATTCCATTGTACCATCTCCATCCTCTCTTTTTTCCAACGCATCGATGATTGTCTCATGGTCTTCCATAGAAATGTTCCATAACTCTTTATTTGTAGGTTTTCCGCGATACCTCTCCAGTTTTATATTTGTTGCCAACACCAAATGTGAGTAGTGTATAATCTTCTTATGTGTTTCATAATCTTCGAATGCAGGCAAACCATTCTTCCTTATTAGGTATTTCCGTAGCCAAGTGCCAACAACCACCACTGAACCTATTGGATAATGATAGGCATCATCAAAGAAATACTTAAAATTTGCTTAAGGGGATCAAAGAAGTTCTTAAAATATGCTTAAGGGGATGTCTTAAGGGGATCATCAAACCTGTTGGATAAGAAAAGCCATCATCATCTTCTCGAGGTGCTGTTAACTTATGTTTAGTCTCCACACAACGAGCCAACCAATATTCAGTTTCCTCTTCATTATTCTTTGGTGCAACAACAGCATACACATGTCCTGCAAAACAAATTTTGATTCAATAACTTGCACGTGTCCATAAAATTTGACCAATCAACATACATGCATTCATATGTACACATAAATAAATAAAAGCACTACAAATTAGTAATCAAAGTGAAATAAAATGAAATGATTTGAATTAAATTACCTTCTTGTACAAGGTCTGAAACACGGTCATAATCGTTTGATACAAACAGTTGATCATTGTCTTCAATTATTGTTTCACTTTGATTATGTGCTTGTGCAAGTGTCAATGGTCTTTGTTTCCACTCTTCAACCCATTCTGTATTCTCACATGCTTCCCAATCTCCTGAAATACAAAACTGACAAAAACATGCAAGCTCCCTTGTCCAGATAGTCCATGTACTTGCATTCGAACTCCTAAATGAATGCCATTTAGTAGATCCACTGATTGTTTGGCAATCAAGTCTAGGTAGAATATTTTCTTCTTCAACCAACCAAAAGAATCGACGAACTGTAGAGTACTCGCTTGATCCAGGTGTACATAATCTTGTATTGCACCAATCTACAATCCCACGTGCATCTTTAAATTTTACTGCATCCTCAAATTTTAATTGTTGTCTAGCAAGAATTCTTTTAACACATGCACCAGCTCCATCATGTTCTCCTTTACCATGTCCAGCTTCAAAAAAATTCCACATATGTTGGACATTATTCTCCTTGTGAACCCTACATAACCAATAGAACATTCGAGCATTCTTGAACTGTCCCGTACAATTATTTGACCATATAAGATGTTCAGTCATCTGGATTCCTTTTTCTCTTAAATTTGTATAAAATATATTGAAACAATATTGAACAAACTCTGACGAGTGTAACCGGTTGTCACTCAAATAGAAATGATACTCCCTCAAAACTTTTCTATCATTCTCTGTGTTATCATCTGCATGTCTATAAACAATATGAACAAACATAGCAACCTGCATTGAATTGTAATATTGTGATTGAATTTCCTCTTGCGGAGCTAAAGTATAGTTTTCTGCAAAATCAACCACTGATAGTATAGTACCAACTGGAAATGTGTTTCTACATTCACGAAATTGTCCATCAAGCCACCGAGCTTGTTGAGAGTGCTTGACATATTTTGGTACAATTTTACTTTTAAATTCTGATATGAATGCATGCACACTAACCTTTTCTGTAATTAAATCACAACGCTTTCCAAATTTTCCATCTTTTAAAGAATATTCAACATTCTTAAATCTTTTAACATCCACTAATTGTTGTCCAAAATCATTTTCAACACTTTCATGCATACAAACTCTTAACAAAGAAAGATTGCCACAACTAGTGCATTGTCCAGAAATACATGAACTTAAATAAAAACCTTTTTCATTAGATCTTTCACAGAACAAACTTGATATAAACTCTTTTATTGCTTCAGTTGGCATATTAATATCACATTCCTGTATAATCATGTTACGATGTAAAGTACAACGTATATATTGAAACACATCATAATAATAACGAAATTGAACATGCATTTTACAACAACAAGATATTCGTTCCTTATTAATCTTTACATACCATGGTTTGCATTTTTCAAAAGATCTTTGACTTATTTTAATATTACTAGGTAACACTAATTCATCACAAAATTTTCTATAAAATTCAGTTTGTGTTGTATCTAATAGGTGTTTTGGATGAGGATCGCGAACTTTGGACCCCACTCTTAATTTTAAAACATCTCTAGCATTAGACGATATCCTAGTATTATCATGCCAATATTTTTCGATCAAAGATCTGATTTCAACATTTAGTTTCATGTTAGATCTCGGGAGTCGACCACTAAAACTCTAACATTGGTTAATTGGATCATTTTCTATACTTTCTCTTCTTTTTGCCGCTCTTACCAATGTTTTAGGATGTATTTTTAGAATTCCACTAATATTGCTTACCATTCTTCTATTCAAAGTTGGTTTATTCACTATAGCAGTTGTTATAGCTCGTCTTGCTGCATTTTTATCTTTGGATCGACTATTACTTCCAATAGACTCAATGGCACTAGCAACAGTAGACATAGCATGTTTTAGTGATTGATCTTTTTTTCTCGGTTTAACAAAAATGCCTAACATTTTCATTACTTTTCTCATTTTCCACATTCTCATTAATTGCACCATTAGTTGACATTGAAATGATAGTTTTTTACGATAAAAAAATTCCTTATATAATCTATTGGCATGTGTTCTTATTTGTCTCCAAGAAATTTTACCAGGAAGATTATCCAAAACATCTCTTTCAATTTTGAAAAAATATTTCTTATTTTCAACATCACTTCCTAGATTTTCATTTTCATTTTCAACTTCAAAACGATTTTCATTTTCAACAACAAAACGGTTTTCATTTTCATTTTCAACAAAAGGATTTTCGTTTTCATTTTCAACAACAAAATGGTTTTCATTTTCATTTTCAACAAAAGGATTTTCGTTTTCATTTTCAACAACAAAATGGTTTTCATTTTCATTTTCAACAACAAAACGGTTTTCATTTTCATTTTCAACAACAAAAGGATTTTCATTTTCATTTTCAACAAAAGGATTTTCATTTTCATTTTCAACTACAATTTGTTTCAAATTTTGATCTCTACGAATATTATCAATCTCAACATTGTTATATCCAGCTTGTTTTAAATCTCCTATCAACACTATTTCCATTTCATTCAAAAGTGGATTTGAAGAAGTACCTGGATTTGTGCCCATTGAAACATTCTCCATAGCATTAATAGAGGGATTTGAAGACATACCAGGAGTAGTTTGCATAATCGTATTAGTTTCCACATTCACCTCTTGCAAACTTGCATCATCTATATCCATGGTCTCCTCAATGTTTTTATCTTCAATAGTTGTGGAATTAGATGCTTCAGCATTGTTCATTGATTGAATCTTTACTCTTCTATCTCTTTGCCTTTTTGCCTCCTTCACTCTCTTTGCTTCAATTTCTTCAGGGGTTAATAGCTTCCTATCTTTCCTCTTATTACGACTTTGTGATCCCATGATTAAAAAATTTATGAAGCATGTAATGTCAAAAACTTGAATGTGTTTCAAATCCTTCAAACAAGTACCAATTCAACAAAATTCCACTCAAATAATGTCTCCATGATGGCTTCTATCAAAATACCAACAATACTTCAAGTTGATGGACCTGCAAAAGAAAGAAATATGCCAAAGAATGCTGCAAGAGTCGCTGTCGGCCGTACTGTAGGGCAAGTTGCAGAAATGACAGTCATAGTACAGTCTTATTAAAAAAATGGGCAAATAAAAAACGGGATCCCGTTATATAAAACGGGATCTCGTTATATAAAACAGGATCCCGTTTACTACGCGATCCCGTTTATTAAACGGGATCCCGTTTTATTCATGACCGATGGAATAGTAAACGGGATCCCGTTTTATAAACGGGATCGCGTTCTATAAACGGGATCCCGTTATTCAAAATTTGAATTTTAGGCTCGGGTTTTGCTTTGTAACCCGCTTCAGAAAATGCTTTGGGGACCCGACCCTGACCTCTGGTCCTAGTTTGACCTGCACCTTGAAGGCCCTGTCAATGTTACAACAAAATAGTGACTTTGGGCATATATTTAAAGGTCTATTTTGCAGAATATTTTGACGAAATTAAAACCCATTATAGAGGAGACAATGTAGATTCTAAATATGTAATTTTTTTATAATTAAATTATTTTTTTAATTTTTTAATCAATTTATGATGAAATAGGTTCATAACCTTGAATTATCAGGGTTTTTTAATATTTTAATAACTTTTTATTAAAATATTTTTTTGTAAAAAAAATTATATGAAAACATACTTTAGACAATTCTTTTCAATTTAAAAAAAAAAAATTTCAAAAAATGTTAAGTTTAGGTCATCTTATGCATGACGTACACGATGATTTTTTAAAAGACAAAAAATGACCAATAAAAAATTAATTAAAAAAAAATTATTCAATAAAAAATTACAAATAAATATGGAAAACGTGCTTCAGTGAGTTACAAAGCTTTTCCCAAAAGGATTTTGAAAAATATGATTATTTAGGTCAAAATATGGATGACGTACACGTACATGGTATAGTAAAAAAAAAGTGACTTTTAAACAGTAGTTTTTAGAAACACCTATTCAAAATCAATTTCTATCATCTGGGTATTGAAAAAAATTACATATTTGGAAACTAGACTCCGAGTACTACATTTCATATTTAGTGACTTTTTCCAAGATTCCACCTTTAAGTGCTTCAAATTTTTAGGTCAAATGTGACAAATTCTGAAAATCAAGAAAAACACTTCCACTTTTTGGCCAAAAAGTGGACACAACTTCTTGCACACACCCGATAGGTAAAAGATTAAAATGTGAGATTTGACAATGGTGGTGAGTATTGCAGCAAAGAATTTGAGGATTATTGTTTCTTTAATGGAATTCGTAGGTAGAAAACAATTCCAGGTACTCCACAATAGAATGGAGTGGCTGAACACATGAATAGGACAATAATGGAGTGTGCAAGGACCATGAGATTGCATGCTGGGCTACCTTTAAACATGTGGGCAGAGGCTATCAACACCGCCGTATATTTAATTAATAAAGGTCCTTCAGTTCCTTTAGATTGTGGTATACCAGAGAAAGCATAGACAGGTAAGAAAGTGAGTTGTTCTTTTCTCAAAACCTTCATATGTGAAGCATTTGCACATGTAGATTTTGAAAATAGAACCAAGCTAGATGCAAAATCAAAAAAGTGTACCTTCATTGGATATGGCATTGATGAATTTAATTATAGTCTTTGTGATTTTGAAAATTAAAAAATTGTGAGAAGTAGGGATGTTGTATTCAATGAGAAGGTGTTGTACAAAGATCAATTGCAGTAGCATGAGAAGAAAGAAAATGATTATGTGGTGTTGGATGATACTCTAGATAATGATGTTCCAGTGGTTCCTCATGCTCCACAATAGCAACAAGAAATACTGCAAACTCTAGTGAATGTTAGATGGTCAACAAGGCTAAGTAGACCTCCTGAAAGGTTTTCTCCCTCTTTGTATTCTATTTTGTTAACAGATGCTGGTGAACCGAAAGGGTATGATGAAGCTATGTAGGTGGATACAAAGGTTCAGTGGGAGCTTGCAATGAAAGAAGAAATGGACTCCTTGCTGAAAAATCAGACTTGGGAATTATGTAAGTTGCCTGCAGGTAAAAAGGCTTTACCAAACAAATGGGTTTATAGGATGAAAGAGGAAGATGGAGGTAAGAAAGGATTTAAAGCCAGGTTAGTTGTAAAAGGATTTGCACAAAAAAAGGGCATTGATTTTTATGAGATTTTTTCTCCGGTTGTTAAGATGACTTCTATTTGTACTGTTTTAAGTATTGTGGCTGCTGAAGATTTGCATTTGGAACAGCTAGATGTGAAAACTACCTTTCTCCATGGTGATTTGGAGGAGGAGATATATATGGAACAACCCCAAGGATTTGAGGTCAAAGGTAAGGAGAAACAGGTGTGTAGATTGAAGAAGAGTTTGTATGGCATGAAACAAGCACCTCGACAATGGTATTTGAAATTTGATAGTTTTATGGCTGAGCAAGGCTACAACCGGTGTAATTTTGACCATTGTGTTTATTTTAAGAGGTTGGATAATGACAGCTACATTATATTATGTTTATATGTTGATGACATGCTTGTAGCAGGGTCTAACATGGATCACATAAGAGAGTTAAAACAACAGTTAGCACAATCATTTGCTATGAAGGATTTGGGGGCAGCAAAACAAATCCTTGGTATGAAAATTTGTAGAGATAGGAAGAACAAAAAAATGACTCTATCTCAGGCTAATTATGTTGAAAAGGTGTTGCAGAGATTCCATATGGAGAATGCCAAAGCTGTCAGCACACCTTTGCCTAGTCATTTGAAATTGACTAAGGAGATGTGTCCTAAGACACAAGAGGAGGAAGAAAAATGTCCAAGGTACCATATGCTTCAGCTGTAGGAAGTTTAATATATGCCATGGTATGCATGAGACTGGATATTGTACATGTTGTAGGAGTCATAAGAAGGTATATGAGTCATCCCGGATTGGAGCATTGGAATGCGATAAGATGGATTCTCAGATATTTGAGAGGTACATCCAATAAACACTTATGTTTTAGGGGCTCTAATACTGATTTAACAGGCTATGTGGACTTAGATTTGGTAGGGGATATTGATACCAGGCTGAGTACTATAGGTTATGTCTTTATTGTAGGTGGGAGCGGTGAGTTGGATCTCCAGGTTACAAAAGGTGGTTGCTTTATCCACCACGGAGGCAAAGTATGTAGCTACAATAGAGTCAAGCAAGGAGATGATATGGCTACAATCTTTCATGAAAGAATTGGGCAAACAACAGGCTAACAGTTATTTGTTTACAGACAACTAGAGTGCCATACATCTTGCAAAGAATTATGCCTTGCATTCAAAGACCAAACACATACAGCTAAGGTATCACTTCATTCGGTCGGTGTTGGATGATGGATAGTTACAGCTGGAAAAGATACATACAAATAAAAATCTAGCGGATATGTTTACAAAGGCAGTGACAAGGGAGAAGTTGAGCTCGTCTTCATCTTTGGTTGGTCTTCAAGACTAAAAACAACAAAAAACAGAACAATAGAGTCCAGGGTGCTTATTTCTAGTGGGAGCTACAGGGTCAACGATGTTATGATTAGTCTCCAAGTGGGAGATGATATGGTGTAGAGTTTGATCAGTCTCCAAGTGGGAGATTGTTGGTATATGGAGCCTAATCAGACTTAGACGTTAAATTTACCCCACTTTTATTAGCGTGGTTTCCCCACAAATTATTTAACGAGGTCAAGGGGTGGCACCCCTTGTGGGGGTTTGGGGGCAGCGCCCCCAAAACCTCTAATGATTTTTTATTATTTTATAAAGGTGTCAAAGTTATTTTTCTATTAGACGACATAAAAAAACCCTATTTTTGTAACCGACATAAGTCTTGATAAAAGCAGCTAAGGGTTAGGGTTTTCATTGATATTGTATTGTAGCATTTGTAATGGTATTGAGTTGCAAGGATTGCTGGTTGTAATCAGTTTGATTTACTGGATAATAATATTGGACTCTCTATTGGTGGATGTAGCCCAGGTTTGGGTGAACCATGTTAAAACTTGTCTCTTGTTGTTATTATTTCTGTGTATTTCCATTCCTCTGTTTAATCTTTATTTGCATTTAATTGATATCTTCTGCCAACTAACCCTAACAGTAGCATCCCATCATTGAATGAAGGTTTGTCACATTTAATAAGATTAGAGAACTACTAAACCTTATGCAGATCCATTAGTTCCAAATCACTCTACTTGGGATCTGTGGTAGTGGTCCGTCATAATAGTTCAATAAAGTGTAAGGTAGGATTTCACTCATTGAGTTACTATCAACTAACTAGTGACACGTGTCCTATGTGTATGAAGTAAGTTTAAAACACCATTGGATTAATAGATTAAGTAGTGAAGACCGATTAGAATATGGTCATGGTCTGGCTACCTAGTTCTTAGTCACCATAATGTTGCAAAAATAACTTACAAGATTGGTGACCAAAAAGAATAGAACAAATCAAAATAAAACAATAAAGTGCATGACCTAGGATGTAAACCATGAAGGTCAAATGGTAGGGAAAAAGTGTATCTAATCAAAGTTTCCATGAGAAAACACATAGGAAATGTGTGCATTGGTTAATTTTCTCATTTCACCTTGGGTTGGCACATGTCCTTCCTATTTAAATTCAAAGGACTGCATCATTAAGACAAGACTAAGGACCAAACATATAAAGGTTTGAACCATGCATATAAAAGAAAGCATAAAGACTATGATAAGGATAAATAAGAAGCTCTTAAATTTGAACCAATGACAAACTTCAAATGGTTTCTATCACAAGCATAAGGATCCTACCATGAATAAAAGGATATTATGAGATTGGAAGTCAAGATCAAATCATAATGTATGAATAGAGGACTTGTCAATCTATTATGAGAATGAGGTATAAAAGATGAATCAAGGCATAAATAAATATGGGGTTCTCAAAGCAAAGTGAACACACACCAAAGATTTAACATGGCAATGCATACATATATTAGGTACAAAAACTCACAATAATAGTTTAATGAACATAAAGAACCCCAAAATAAATATGAATGAGAGTTTAAAATAGAGGTATTTAAGGCATGTGAATTACAATAATCCTAGTTTCATGTGAATTAAAATTATCCTAGTCCATCCAAATTACCTAGAAATCATTCTACAATTCATGTGTATGTATCAAGTTTGTTGTCTATTAAGGTAGTTTTAAATATTGTTGGGTTGAAAAAAACCCTCAAACTGTCATTAAAAATATCATTGTCCAATGGTCTACTTCTCAAAGAATTCATAGGACAAAATCCATAAAGCATCATAGGTCAAATTCACAAGCACAAAGTGCATTACAGTCAAAAACTAACTCTAAAATTGTATAGACAACCTAGCACAAACTAGAGAATAATATTCTAACTCTCCTCCATACACAAAACTCTCTAGCACATTTCTAGACTCAAAGGTGCATCAACTTCATTGTCTTCATTAATCAATCTTTAGTTATAGAGCCATGTGTTTTGTCTCCTAATTAATTGCTATTTATAGCATGACCATGCTTATTGTTTGATTTGATCCACTATATTCCACTCCATCTATAGTCCACACCCAATCCTTATGTTAATGTTTAGAACATCTAAGAGAACGAAGTTTATTAAAAGTGATGATTTTATGGACATTGTACTTAAAATGTTGTTGAGTGAAAATATCATCATGACACATAAGAAAAATATACAAATAGTATAGAAAAGATTCCCCCACAAGTGAGTAAATAAGGGGCTTCTTTCCTACAGTGCCAACAACCAAGGTTCAAACCCTACGGGGTTGCCCTCTACCACGTTAAAAATTGAGGTTACTTACCCTCCAAGAGGGGAGACTTTGTGGTGAAATGGTGGGGCTTCAGCCTGTAGAGCCAACAACTTAGATTCAAGCCTCCTGGTAAGTTTTAAAAGGGGGAGACCCTTTGGTGAAATGGTGGGGCTTCTTGCCTGTAGTGCCAACAACCAAGGTTCAAACCCCGTGGGGTCACCCTCTACCACATTAAAGATTGAGGTTGCTTACCCTCCAAGAGGGGAGACTCTATGGTGAAATGGTGGGGCTCCGACCTGTAGAGCCAACAACCCAGATTCAAACCTCTTGGTAAGTTTTTAAGGGGGAGACCCTTTGGTGAAATGGTGGGGCTTCTTGTCTATAGTATCAACAACAAATGTTCAAACCCCATGGGGTCGCCCTCTACCACATTAAAAATTGAGGTTGGTCAGCCTCCAAAAGGGGAGACTCTGTGGTGAAATGGTGGGGCTTCAGCCTATAGAGCCAACAACTTAGATTCAAACCTCCTGGTAAGTTTCAAACAATTTTTTGGCTAAAAACACAACTTCTACTCTGCAACTTTTCCCGCTTCTATGCTATTTAAATTTGGTACTGTGCAGGAATGGAAGGTGATAGTCCTGGGAGCCCCCCATGATCTTTCCCTCTCCCCTGACTCCTAGGGGATCTGCTATTGGCACGAGTTGTCGGGGGATCTCGTGAAACCACCCTTGAAACAAGGATCAAAAAAGTGGAAGGAGGCACTAGTTGGAGCTATGCTTAGTGGGGCAGGTAGCTCTAGTAGTATTCTAGTTATAGCTGAGTTTGATGGGGCTAAGGTGCTCTGTCATGCCCACATTTCCCATGCGGTCACAACACGCATCACACGTGTCATGTCCACATTTGTCATGTGGTCATGACACAAAATATCAAATTTTTTCCCATGATTCCCTAGAAACCCCCTTGCACGCGTAAGCGTGCTCGGTGGTGTACGCTTAAGATGTAAACAATATAGTTGCTAGCGGGGTAATACGCACACGTGCGCATACCCAAATGCAAGAAGGCCAACAAGGGGTCATCGCGACATGGTTAACATCGCTACAAGGGTTAAACTTACTAAACTACTAAACCCTAAATTCCAGGAAAATTCGGCAGCATAACACCTCACAGGCATGAGTGGGGTTTATTACACTAACACTAATCTTGATCACGAGGTTTCTTGATAGGGTTACATAAATATCTCACAACTCCCTAATAACATTGAGATATAGTTGATTAAGTTAATGGCACATTTTTCAATAAAGTCTGATCATCTGTTCTCCTTCACATTTTCTAAAATTTAATATTAATTTGTTCTCCTTCTAATTTTAGCATTTTCAACAAAGCCTGAACATTTGTTCTCTTTCCCATTTTCAAGGTTTTATGATTAATCTGCTCTCCTTCACATTCTCTATCAATCAGAGTTATCACTGCATCCTTTACATTATTCCTAATTTCTTGGTAGATCAATTCTCTATCAATCAGAGGTATCACTGTATCCTTTACATTATTCCTAATTTCTTGGTAGATCAGATCACTTAAACAAGACTTACTAACTTCGCTTGATGAAGTCCACTAGGTTTCTGCTCTAGGTTTAATTCAACGTTGAATTAATTTTGATAACTAATTTGCCCCCAATCAGGTTTAACGGGATGTTCAATCTTAATTAGTACTCTTAACCCTATTCTGAAAAGGTTGTGCATTTTCTCCTCTTTGTTTTCACTTTTATCTTTCTTTCTCTTTTTCTCTCATTTTGCTCAATTGGATGTCTTTTCAATCTACAGGTTGAGTTTACAATGGCCACATATGAAATGCATATGATGGCTTAATTTATTTATAAAGATATAAATGCATGTATATTTTTCTTTTCGTTTTCTTGGTATTTCCTTTGAGAAAATTGTTAAACCTCCAAAACACATTTTCCTATAATTAGAATTATTATATGTATGTATGTATGTATGTATATTCTTATTAAATAATTGTTATATATATATATATTTTTTTTGTGTCAATAGTGAAACCCTATTATATTCTTTTTAAATGACTTCCCTTTTACAAAATTATTAATAAATAATTAATATATATATATTAATATTTTATTGTATTATAATATATTAGGTTTTATTTATATAACAAGGAATGTTGTTTAATTCCTATATTTATTTCTTTTGAATCTCATTGGAGAAACCCTAACATATATCTTTTGTTTTGTGTTGGCTGTGCAGGGTCAATGGAGGCAGCGGCAGTGGAGAGGGCGGCTCTGTGTGAAGGGGTCGCGGGTGGAGGTCACAAGGAAGGGGAACCGTAGGGAGTAGCGGAAGGGAGGCCGCACGGTGATCAGAGGGAGGTCGCAACGGAGGAATGGAGCAGGTTGTGCAGGGGTCGTGGGCAGAGGAGACTGTGGCAGAGTTAGGAGATATGGGCCACAGGGTTCAGGGCTACGGGGGGTGTGGGGAGGGGACGGAGCCCCCACCCCACACCCTTTACATTGCTACGGTGGGGGTTCGAACCCCCACCAATCTTTGTATAATTTATTTATTTATTTATTATTTCTTTTGTTTAATCACAGTTATTTACTATGTATCATTTACACAGCTTCAACTATTTTTCTCAATGAAAATTTTATTTATTAATATATATATATCTATGTGTGTGTGTGTGTAAACACATAAAAATCACAATTTAATACAACTCAAAATTTAATTTAAAAATTTTATATACATAATATATATACATCTATAAATAAATAAATATATATAAATATATATATATATATATATATATATATATATATATAATGATCACTGTCAAATTTATTTTGTAAGGCAAAAATAAAAAAAAATATTTTGTATTTGATTTTCATATAATGCATATTATCAATTACACCTCATGTTTTTTCTCAACCATTACACAAGGATAATTAAATCTATTTTTCTTTCAATTCAATTCCATTTCAAGTCAATAACTTAATTTAAATATATTAAGCATATGATTCTTATTTATACATTTTTTTGAAGTGAAGATTTAATTGTATTTGCAATTAATTACAAACAAAACTCAAATGCATAACTATAGCCAATTTTCATTTCTTTTCTTAGTAACAAATTACAACTTCATATTTGCCATAATAAGAACTTCATACTTCTAAAATTGATATTTCCATTTTGTCATACAATGAATTGACTTATAAACAACTTTTCTACAATTCCTACTTACTTAAATGGTAAGATCTAAATCTTCAACTTATAACTTTTAATACAATGAAAGAAACTTTCTTCACAACTTATGAAATATACAATTTAACAACAAGAGAGAGAGAGAGAGAGAGAGAGAGAGAGGTCCTCCTCTTTGAAATTCAACAAGAATGAAGTTTCTAAATAAACCAAGCTCTCCTGAAGAGCTTTAAGAGTAAAGGAAAATAAAATATTTTCCCAAAACAAGAAAACTTCTTCAACTTCACATTATGCTCCAAGAAACCTACATAACACACAAGGGAAGAAAACACCACACATCCTGCTCTCCTCCCTACCATAGACCCGCAAGAGGGTCACCCCTAAGCTAGGGAGGTCATCCACACACCTAGGGAACTCAAATCCACATCACAACAAGATAAACAAATATCTCAAAAACACTAAATTACACCCATGGATATTTACAACACACAACTCAACCAAAGTGAGTTTAAAAGGGGTAGGAGAGTGGACAAACTCAACTCTAGAGTGCCACTCCTTCAAAGTATCTCAACACAATTTTTCTCATGGCCTCAAGCCAACATGATAACAAAATTTTCAAAGGAGTTCATATTTTGTCTCTCAATCCATATAACAAATTACTCAAAAAACACATAAAATACCTTCAAGGCTTTCAACATCCCAAAACAAGGTAATGAACTCGAGGAGGATCACTCCTCCCCTACCCCACATTTGATGAGCATTTTCTCCCAAATGGGAGAGGCTCTTTTAACACCCTACTAAGTATTCCCCACAATAACAAAATACAACACAATCAAAATACATCTCACACATTCATCATGCAAGCAATTTGAAATACAAGGGGAAGGCCTTAGCCTTGAAAACCAACCTTTAAAATCCCTAATATGGAAGAATTTGATGTAGAGCTCCTCTAAAATCCCCTCCAATATAAGCCACCAAACTCCCTCTATCTTTTCTCCCAAAAACAATTTCCAATAATAAAAATTCTCAAAAATTCAACAACCCTTCTCCCTATCCCAAGTGGGATTAAAATAAGCCCAATCCATGAGCTTAGAGGAATGGGGAGGTGACACTTGTCACCTCCTCACTCTTCCTCCCCACTACAAATGTGTCCCAAGGGATGGGTGTTGACACATGTCACTCACCCATCCCCAAAGTCTCCCTCACCCCTTACCACATGTCCTCTCTCCAACACATGGGAGAGAAAAGGGGAGTTAAAGAGGGAAAGGGTGACACATGTGTCTCCCTCCTTTCCTCTCATGAAGGACCACACAACTCCATGGGGACTCTCACTAATTGTGAGAGAGACTTGAAGTCAAGTCCTCCACAATTGGTGGATCTTGGAGTCATCTCTAGCCTTGGGAATTGAAAAGGGATGGGCTTGAGTGTTGGTACCACTCATCCTATCCCTCCCATGCCTCTAAATTCATCACTTAACTTTAGTGTGAAGTTAAGGTGACCATACAGAGGTTTACCAAGGGTTACCCAAGTTAAAAGGGACCCTAAACCCATGGGGTATAACCCAGGATCAAGTTTAACCTAATTAGAACACCCAGGGTCAAGTTAAAACACAAGAAAAGGGTCTCCAAAAATTTAAAATTTAAAAAATGAGATTCAAAGACAAATCGTACAACACATATCATAATTCAAATTAAAAGAGGGTAAACCTAACCTATTTAACCTCATGCAAATTAACATTACAGCATTACATCAAACACAGAGTTGATCTTGGTTCCTCGTGGAACCAGATCGGCTTCACAAGGGATTACAACATAAGGTGTGGGATGATCTCTGGTATCTGTGGTTTGTTAGAATACCTGCGCACTCAATTGCAAAGTTAATTCCACATATAAATATCATAGCCGAAGTAATTTAAAACACGCATTCCCATAAAATACCACAAGTTCTCTTAAGCATAAAGGAAATCACATTACAATTTTCTAAGTAACATCACCCAATTAGTTTTCCTTTAATACAAAGCATCTATTTAACATCACCCAATTGGTTTTCCTATAATATAAACATCTATCTAACATCACCCAATTAGTTTTCCTATAAAATAAACATCTATCTAACATCACCTAATTAGTTTTCCTTTAACATAATAAAGTCTAATAGTTCAGAAATCTGGGATCAACAGTCCCACAAATATAAAAGTATCAGCAACAGTAAGGTAAATAGTCACATGAACAGAAATGAAAAATGTAGGCCTCACATCTTCCCCCCTAAGATTGTACTTCCTCCTAGAAGTCATCAAATATGTGAGGATAAAGAGTCCTCAATCTCGCTGCATCCTCCCATGTTGTAGTGACCTTGTCATACATGTTCCACTGGACCCTAACTTGGTCCAGCTCTTGACCTTGAAGTCCTAGCGTCTGACGAGCCAATATGTGAATTGGCTCCAAAGCCAGCTGTTTGTCTGCCTCTACGTGAAGAGCACTCCAATCCAATACGTGAGATAAGTCAGAGATGTAACGACTTAAAATTGAAACATGAAAGACATCGTGGATACACAATAGGATAGGTGGCAAGGCTAGATGATAGGCTATAGGTCCTATCCGCTCCAAGATCTCAAAAGGTCCTACAAACCGAGGTGCAAGCTTAGAACCCTTTCCATAATAGATTGGACTCTTGTGCGGTTGCACTCTCAAAAATACTGTCACCTAGTGAGAAGCTCCGATCAGTTCTCTTAGCATCGACATACTTCTTCTGTCTATCATGTGCCTCTTGTAGTCTCTATCTAATCAGTGTGACCTACTGCTCCATTTCTTGAACTATCTCTAGACCAATGGCAACCCTATTCTGTATCCGATCCCAACTCAATGGTGTCCTGCATGGTCTGCCGTATAAAGCCTGGAAAGGAGGCATACCCAATGAGCTGTGATGTCCATTATTGTAGGCAAACTCAACTAGATACAGATACTCCTCCCATCTAGACTGATGGTCCATAACATACATATGAAGCATGTCTTCCAACACCTGATTAACTCTCTCTGTCTATCCATTGGTCTCCGGATGGTAAGCTGAACTAAAGTTGAACTGAGTGCCCAACGCCTGCTGTAAGGCTCTCCAAAAAGCTGAAGTGAAAATGAAGTCTCTATCAAAAATGATGCGGCGAGGTACTCCATGAAGTCTGACAATTTGATCTAAAAACACTCTCACCACAGATGGTACATTGTACGTCGTGCGTACAGGTGAGAAATGTGCCACCTTGGTCAACTTGTCAACTATCACCATGATGGCATCATGGCGACGTGATGACATAGGTAGACCAACAATAAAATCCATGGAAATGGTGCCCCATTTCCACTCAGGTATCTCGTGAGGGTACAACAGTCCTGCTGGATGTTGATGCTCAGCCTTGACCCTCTAACACTCAAGGCAATGAGCAACATATTCTGCAATGTCTCATCTCATCCCAGCCCAATGATATAACTATCGCAAATCAGCATGCATCTTCTTGACTCCTAGGTGTGCTACATAAGGTGCTTGATGAGCCTCTGAAAGAATCACTGCACGTAGATCACCCACACGGGATACATAGATGCATTGTCGATGTCTAAGAAAACCATCAGACTCAAGGGAATATCCTGTGAATTTGCCCTTAAGGGCCCTTTGATTCTAAATTTCCTATTGCACCTCAAGAAACCACTTGTCCTCAGGCAGATGCTATAAGATACGCTCTCTCAAGTCCACCCTCAATGTCAAGGTCAGGATCTCATGGCGCCTTTGACTCAAGGTGTCAGCGACCACATTCTCCTTCCCTTTAATGTAGTGGACATCAAAATTGTACTCGCATAAGAACTCCATCCAACGCCACTGGCGGGCATTCAAATTTGGCTGTGTGAATATGTACTATAAGCTATGGTGATCCGAATGGAGCTCAAAGCATTGACCTAAAAGGAAGTGTCTCCAACAAACAAGAGCATGAATAACTACTGCGAGCTCTAAATTGTGAGTAGGGTAGTTTAGCTCATCTCTTGAGCATATGCAATTTGTATGCAATCGTTCTACCACCCTGCATAAGCACAATTCCCAAACCCTCTAGTGATGCATCTGTGCAAAAAACAAAATCCTCTGTAGGATCTGGAACCACTAATATGGGAGCGCTGGTAAGACGCTCTTTGAGGACCCCAATGGCCCTCTCACACTGCTTGGTCCAGGTGAAACCTTTCCCTTTCCACTGAAGGGAAGTGATGGGATGCACTAACCTAGAAAAGCCCTCTACAAATCTATGGTAATAACTAGCTAATCCCATAAAGCTCCTGACCTCTGTCACGCTGGTGGGTGCTGGCCAGTCCTGAATCGCTCTAATTTTTGATGGATCTACGGAGATGCCATCGCCTGATAAGATGTGCCCCAAATACTGCACCTCTGTTCTGAAGAAGGCACACTTCGCTAGGTTGCCAAAAAGCTGTTGCTCTCGTAAGCACTACAACACCTGATGCAAATGATCCACATGTTCCTCCTCGGTCCGCGAATAGATCAAAATATTGTCAAGAAATATGATCACGAACCGATCTAAGTAAGTGCGGAACACCCCGTTCATGAGACTCATGAACACTGCAGGGGCATTCATCAAACTAAAGGGTACCACTGTGAACCCGTAATGACCATATCTGGTTCGAAAAGTAGTCTTGTGAATATCTGCCTCTATGATGCGCAATTGGTGATACCCAGATTTCAGATCAATTTTTGAGAACACTCTGGCTCCCTGCATCTGATCGAAGAGGTCGTCAATTCTAGGCAGAGGATAACGGTTCTTCACTGTCACCTTGTTCAACTTCCTGTAATCCATGCACAAGTGAAGAGACCCATCCTTCTTCTTCACAAAGATAACCGGTGCACCCCAAGGTGAAACGCTAGGTCGGATGTGTCCCTTCTCAAGTAACTCCTCTAACTGCAGTTTGAGCTCTGTAAGTTCATGTGTAGTCATCCTGTAGGGTGCACAAGACACTGGCTTTGCACCCGACACTAAGTCGATGTGGAAATCAACCTCTTTGCATGGAGGCATACCTGGTAATTCTAGCAGAAATACGTCGGCAAAGTCTCTTAGGATAGGGTGATCATCTAAAGTAGCCTCAGGCTCATCCTCTGATCTATCACTGACCATGATAGCAAACATCTAACAACCCTTCCACATGCAGCGCTTAAGCTACTGAGCGGATATCATATGAACAGCCATGGGCTTCTAAATGCCCACTATCTCAACCGGTGAGTCATGATTGTCTAAGCAGCTAATCATCCTCTGGGGACAATCTAGCTTGGCTCTATGAGCCGCAAGCCAGTCCATACCCAAAACTACACCATAGGATCCTAATGGCATAACCCTAAGGTCACATGATGTAGTGAAGGAACCCAAGGAGATCTCACAATCTCTAACCACGGTATCTACTGACATCCTGGCCCTAGAGGCCAACTCAACCTCCCACCTAATGTCCTACCTAGAAGCCACCAGCCTGCAACGTTCCACTAACGATGTAGACAGAAAAGAGTCGGTAGCTCCAGAGTCAAAAAGAATAGAGATGGGGAAATCCCTAATCATATCTACTATCTCAATAACTGAGGCCTGGAAGTCAGCCTGGCAATTGTCAACCACTGCAAACATGTGGTGGGACCTGCCCACATCACCTACAGTCTGCTCAGATCCTCCTGAACGGGGCTATCCCCCTGTTGTATATCCCTATGGACACTCTCTAGCCATATGCCCTACCCCACCACATACATAACATGGGCCCCTAGCCTGTAACTGTCCTGATTGAGTCCTACCTGATAGCTATTGTCCAGTCCATCTAGTGGACCCTTGTGAACCTCTGTAATATTGCTGAGACCTCGCGGGTCCCACAGATGATCCTTGCTATCTTTGATCTCTACGCGGGCCCTGCTGCTGCCAACGACGGTTTTGTCCTCCCTGAACCCTCTGCTAGGGTCTAGACCTCTGTTGATGCTGTTGCTCCTACTGCTATGGAGGCCTAGGAGGTAATGATGAGGAATTAAATCCTCCTCTCTGTGGTGTGGATTGTGGCCTATGAAAGTTCTGCTGTTGCTGGTGATTACGGTCTTGAAACTGTGGGCATGAATTCTACCCTCGTCCCTGAATTTCCTCTGCAATAAAAGCTTTTTCGACAGCCTCACTCATAGTCTGGGGGTCTGCCATATGCCCTGGTCCTGCTATCCCATGATTCATACCTCTGGAGAATTTGTGTACTAGAAGTTTCTCATCGTGGAGACACTGCGTAACGAGAAAGCTCAATGAACTAGCTCTCATACTGAGCAACCGTGAGTCCTCTCTACTGTAAGTCATGGAACTCATCTATCTGGCGCTATCTATAATGATCTGACAAATATCACGCATTAAAGTGCTTTATGAATATGTCCATGTGAGGGTATCTAAGGATAACCAACGCTTGCACTCAGTGCGCCACCAGGTAGCTGCTGCATCTCTCAGAAGGTGTACTACCACTCGTGCTTTTGTGTTGCTCCCATAAGGTCGCAACGCGAAGCACCTATCTAAACTGATAAGCCAAGCCTTAGCCACAACTCCCTCTGTAGCTCCTACGAAGGTAGGTGGATTGAGCCTAAGCAGGTCTCTGATGGGGTCTCCTCTGTCTCTAAGTCCTATAACCGGCTCATCCAACCCATACTCATACGGTCCATAATGTATCTGCTCTACTCTCATGGTCTCATCTCGCCTCGAAAGCCTCGGAGGACTCCTACTCTATGCTTGGTAGGCTGACCCTACCTCCTCCACTGCAGTATCAAGTATCTCTACAAAAGGTTCCATGCGTGGCACCTCTCGCGGATCGACGCGGGGCTCCACATGTGGCTCAGCAAGCGGCTCCTTATGTGGCTCCTCTCTCGGATCGACGCGAGGCTCATCACGTGGCTCTGGAATAACTGGCGGTAACCTCTCTAACATGGCCTGCAATGTCTATAAAATCTGAGGACCTATGTCTAATACTGGTGGTGCCTGTGGTACTGGTTGATCTACTATAACTGCGGGTCCCTGTCCCTCTGCAGAGGAATCACTGCACACCTCCATGGATGCGGTGTTGCCCAATCGCGCTCATCGAACACGTCAAGGAGGCATCCTACAAAACAAGGTAGGCACTAATTAATCAAAGTTACGGAATAAATAACGTGCCCAAATATGCTCAGTATTTAAACTTGGGCTCTGATACCAAATGTCATGCCCACATTTCCCATGCAGTCACAACATGCATCACACGTGTCATGTCCACATTTGTCATGTGGTCATGACACGAAATATCAAAATTTTTCCCATGCTTCCCTAAAAACCCCCTCGCACGCGTAAGCGTGCTCGGTGGCGTACGCTTAAGACGTAAACAATACAGTTGTTGGCGGGGTAATACACACACGTACGCATACCCAAATGCAAGAAGGCCAACAAGGGGGTCATCACGATGCGGTTAATGTCGCTACAAGGATTAAACTTACTAAACTATTAAACCCTAAATTCCAGGAAAATCTGGCAGTATAATGCCTCACGGGTGTGAGTGGGGTTTATTACACTAACACTAATCTTGATCACGAGGTTTCCTGATAGGATTACATAAATATCTCACAACTCCCTAATAACATTGAGATACAGTTGATTAAGTTAATGGCACATTTTTCAACAAAGTCTGATCATTTGTTCTCCTTCTAATTTTACCATTTTCAACAAAGCCTGAACATTTGTTCTCCTTCCTATTTTCAAGGTTTTATGATTAATCTGCTCTCCTTCACGTTCTCTATCAATCAGAGTTATCACTGCATCCTTTACATTATTCCTAATTTCTTGGTAGATCAGTTCTCTATCAATCAGAGTTATCACTGTATCCTTTACATTATTCCTAATTTCTTGGTAGATCAGATCACTTAAACAGGACTTACTAACTTCACTTGATGAAGTCCACTAGGTTTCCGCTCTAGGTTTAATTCAACGTTGAATTAATTTTGATAATTAATTTGCCCCCAATCAGGTTTAACGAGATGTTCAATCTTAATTAGTACTCTTAACCCTATTCTAGAAAGGTCGTGCATTTTCTCCTCTTTGTTTTCACTTTTATCTTTCTTTCTCTTTTTCTCTTATTTTGCTCAATTGGACGTCTTTTCAATCTACAGGTTGAGTTTACAATGGCCACATATGAAATGCATATGATGGCTTAATTTATTTATAAAGATATAAATACATGTATATTTTTCTTTTCATTTTCTTGGTATTTCCTTTGAGAAAATTGTTAAACCTCCAAAACACATTTTCCTATAATTAGAATTAATATATATATATATATATGTATATTCTTATTAAATAATTGTTATATATTATTATTTTATTTTTTGTGTCAATAGTGAAACCCTATTATATTCTTTTTAAATGACTTCCCTTTTACAAAATTATTAATAAATAATTAATATATATATATATATATTAATATTTTATTGTATTATAATATATTAGGTTTTATTTATATAACAAGGATTGTTGTTTAATTCCCATATTTCTTTCTTTTGAATCTCATTGGAGAAACCTTAACATATATTTTTGTTTTGTGTTGGTTGTGCAGGGTCAATGGAGGCGGCGGCGGTGGAGAGGGCGGATCTATGTGAAGGGGCTGCGGGTGGAGGTCGCAAGGAAGGGGAGCCGTAGGGAGCAGCGGAAGGGAGGCCGTGCGGTGATTAGAGGAATGAAGTGGGCTGTGCAGGGGTCATAGGTGGAGGAGACTGTGGCGGAGTTGGGGGATACGGGCTGCGGCGGGAAGTATAATAGGGGCTGCGGGGTTCAGGGCTACGAGGGGTGTGGGGAGGGGGCGGAGCCCCCACCCACACCCTTTACATTGCTACAGTGGGGGTTCGAACCCCCACCAATCTTTGTATAATTTTTTATTTATTTTTTATTTCTTTTGTTTAATCACAGTTATTTACTGTGTATCATTTACACAGCTTCAACTATTTTTCTCAATGAAAATTTTATTTATTAATATATATATGTGTGTGTATATATATATATCACAATTTAATACAACTCCCAATTTAATTTAAAAATTTTATATACAGAATATATATACATCTACATATATATATTCAATTATCACTATCAAATTTATTTTGTAAGGCAGAAATAAAAAAAAACAGTTTGTATTTGATTTTCATATAATGCATATTATCAATTACACCTCATGTTTTTTTCAACCATTACACAAGGATAATTAAATCTATTTTTCTTTTAATTCAATTCCATTTCAAGTTAATAACTTAATTTAAATATTTTAAGCATATGATTCTTATTTATACATTTTTTTGAAGGGAAGATTTAATTGTATTTGCAATTAATTACAAACAAAACTCAAATGCATAACTATAGCCAATTTTCATTTCTTTTCTTAGTAACAAATTACAACTTCATATTTGCCATAATAACAACTTCATACTTCTCAAATTGATATTTCCATTTTGTCATACAATGAATTGACTTATAAACAACTTTTCTACAATTCCTACTTACTTAAATGGTAAGATCTAAATCTTCAACTTATAACTTTTAATACAATGAAAGAAACTTTCTTCACAACTTATGAAATATACAATTTAATGAGAGAGAGAGAGAGAGAGAGAGAGAGAGAGAGAGAGAGAGAGAGAGAGAGAGAGAGAGAGAGAGAGAGAGAGAGGTCCTCCTTGGTGCAGGAGCACCCAATCAATAGTGGCCTCCATGAGGCATTTAACTATTTTATGCTTATTTTTATGTTTTTAATAAGGTCCTAAATGGGCATTTAATGTAATAAGGTCTGTTTGACCATTTTTGTTATTGTAGAGACAATTGTCAATCGGTAGATGACAAGGTTGTTAGTTTGTTAGAGGTTGTTGAGGTTGTTAGCTCCCAGTCACTTGGAATTGTCTCCCAGCCACTGGGAATCCAAGTCTGTACTACTGGCTGAGGGTAGTTAAATACCCCAGCTCAGATTGATTTGAGGATATAGATACACAGACATAGAGATAGAGAGATAGGGAGCAGTAGTTGTACTGTGAAATCAGTTATTTGTATGCATTTTTGAGAGCAATAAAAATAAGATCCTACTATGCTAATTTTCTGACTTTCAATTTTCTGGTGGAATCGATTTCCTGGTTTGTGGTCGATATGGGAACTTAGCCCATTCCACCGGTTGATTTCTTCATAATTGGTGGAATGGCTGTAAATAGTAGATTAGTTTTGTTTCTATTTTTGTTTGTTCATTTTTGGGTGTGCATGATCGATTGCAGTAGACTGAGATGAACCCTAGCATCCACATGTGCTAGGTTGGCAAGTTGAGAAATTTGTTCGATCGCAAGAGAAATCGATCTGTGCAATCATGAGGGGTTTGAGAAAGTCTGTCGATGAAGTGGAAGTGTTAGACTTCCTGTGTTTGAACTAATTTTCAAAGGTTCAAAAGGTTTCGCGAGTTCAGCGTAGCCAAAGGAAGAAAATCACCATCGGCATGTTTAAGTGTGGAGGAAAAATCTTTTTGTTGAACCTTTGAACTAGTTCAATGGTTCAAGGTTCAATGGGGTTTGTCAGTGTAAGCAGTGCATGGGCCGAAGAAGTTAAGTGGCCATTAATAATGCTAGGAGTTAGTGATAGTTGAACCGATGGTTGAACCGGTTCAATAGTTCAACGGTTCAGCGGTTCAAGGGTTTAGTGAGCAGTAAGTGTTCAGTGGGTGCGCCTGTTCAGTAAAGCCGATGGGTTCCTGCGGTTCAACTTTGCAACTGGGGTTTGCCGATAGCGATTTTACGCTAAGGGATTGAATTGATAGTTTTGGTTCAAGGGTTCAAGTGGTTTGAAGGTTCAACCACTGTGTCAGTTTGGCTCATTTTGACTGTCAAAGCCGAATGTGTCTGGGAAGATTGTGGCATCGAAATAAAGTTCAAGGATGGATGCCGATAACGGTAATTGTTGCTGATAGGAGTATTTAAACTCCAGTTTATTTCCTGAGTGGGTTTCATGCACTTCCACAAGCGGCTCTACATCATAGTGGTATCAGAGCTCAGCAAGGTTTGGGCTATTGTGTGTTGATTCTGTCACTAAGAAGGTAGAAGTAGAAGGATTGAGAGGTTGATAAGATGCGTCCGAAGGGTAATGGTACTACCAGAGAATTGGAGGAGATGAAGGAAAAACATGCTAAGGAGATGAGGAAGATGAAAGAGCTTGCTGAAGCACTTCAAGCCAGGCTTGCACCCTTGGAGACAAACAAAAGAAGAGAAGTGGAAGATAGTGAATCAGAAAAAGAAGATGATGCTGAAGAATTTGAAGAGGTCGATGAAGATCTGAATGCTGAAGATCAGAGGTTTACAAAACTGTTAAGGGCAGTTCAAAATGACAAACCTAAGGTAAAGATTGATGTTCCAAAGTACATTGGAAGTTTAAATGAGGAAGAGTTACTTGATTGGATTGCTGCACTAGATAATCACTTTGACTGTGAGGAGGTTCCTGAGGAGCAGAAGGTAAAGATTGCAAAGACCAAACTGGGAGGTCATGCTTTGGTATGGTGGGATTATGTACAATCTGAGAGAAGAAAACAAGGTAAGTCAAAGATTTCTTCATGGCATAAGATGGTAGCAAGGATCAAAGGTAAATTTTTACCCCAGGATTATGAAATTCAGATGTTTAAGAAACTACAATTTTTTAGGTAAAAGGAAATGGATGTGAAGACATATACTGAGGAATTTTATAAATTGAGTATGAGATCTGGTCATCATGAGAATGAGGTTGAAAAGGTTGCCAGATATTTAGCTGGTTTGAGATTGAATATACAGGATGAATTAGTTTTGGCTAACCCTAGGAGTGTGGAAGAATGCTATCAAATGGCAATCAGGATTGAGGAAAAGATGAAAAGGAGACAGGACAAGTCCATGAGAGGAAGAGGCAGCAATACCAGAGGAAGAGGATCAACTCCTACAACAAGGCAAACCAATGAGGACCAGGAAGAGACTGGTAAAGAACATGAACAGTCTGATTTCAGAGGTGGATGGAAAGGTACAAGAGGTAGGTTTGGAAATGGAAGAGGTTCTAATACATTCTCAGGAAAGTGTTACACTTGTGGTGAATATGGTCACCCAGCATTCAAATGTCTAGAAAAAGCAACAAGTTCAACGGGAGAAAGGAGGACAAATCTGGTCCAAGAATCTAATTTTCAAAGTTTGAATGCTCCTGATGGCTATGGGTATCCTGAGAAAGGTGAAGCATTGATGTTAAGGAGAACAATCTTGAAGACATCCAAGGACATGTTGCAATGGAGAGCACTTTTTAGGACCAGTTGCAAAAGCAAAGGAAAAGAATGCAAGGTAGTGATAGATTTTGGTTCAACAGACAACATGGTATCTCAGGAAATGGTGGATAAGTTGAAATTAGAAAGGATTCCACATCAAAATCCTTACAAAGCATCTTGGGTAAGTGAGAGTCAATCACTTTGGGTATATGAACAGGTATATGTTGATTTTCAGATTGGAGAATATTAGGATAGGGTCATATGTGACATATTGCCCATGGAGTGTTGTCACCTACTTCTGGGTAGGCCATGGCAATTTGATAGGAGAGCATTGTATGATGGGTATGCTAATACTTACACCATCAATAAGGATGGGAGAACTATTATGTTGGCACCATTACAGGAGGATACTGAAGCAAAGAAGAGAGGTAAGATTATTTTGGTAGGTAAGAAAGAGTTTGTGAAGATGCCTACAACAGAGTCAAAGGCAGTTGAGGATATCTCAAGGAAAGGAGGTCAGAGTTTGGAGAAGATTTTAGTTATGACTGACAGAGATCAGGTGGATCAGCAGAAGATCCAGAAGCAGGTTTGTACACAGCCACATGCTGATTAGAATGACAAGGATGCAGTCATAGTAGGGACTATTTTTTGTCCCCTAAGAGTTGCAGGATAGACACATTCTGCCATAGCAGTTAATGAGGTTTCCCCTGTCCATGTCCAGACAGAGATGATGAATGATCAACAAGATGTGAGAAGAGCCTGGAGTGTTAGGTATGCATATTTGATCCCATGGCAGCAGGTTATAGTACAAAGATCATGGGGCAGATTTGAGATAGCAGCAGCTACAGGTGGTTTCCGTCAAAGACTCAACTCATGGGACATGAGTTCTTTTCAAATTGGGGTGTATGGTGTAGGAGCACCCAATCAAAAGTGGCCTCCATGAGGCATTTAACTATTTTATGCTTATTTTTATGTTTTTAATAAGGTCCTAAATGGGCATTTAATGTAATAAGGTTTGTTTGACCATTTCTGTTATTGTAGAGACACTTGTCAATTGGTAGATGACAAGGTTGTTAGTTTGTTAGAGGTTGTTGAGGTTGTTAGCTCCCAGCCGCTAGGAATCCAAGTCTGTACTACCAGTTGAGGGTAGTTAAATACCCCAGCTCAGATTGATTTGAGGATATAGATACACAGACACAGAGATAAAGAGATAGGGAGTAGTAGTTGTACTGTGAAATTAGTTATTTGTATGCATTTCTGAGAGCAATAAAAATAAGATCCTATTGTGCTAATTTTCTAACTTTCAATTTTCTAGTGGAATTGATTTCTTGGTTTGCGGTCGATATGGGAACTTAGCCCATTCCACCGGTTGATTTCTTTGTAATCGGTGGAAAGGCTGTAAATAGTAGATTAGTTTTGTTTCTATTTTTGTTTGTTCATTTTTGGGCGTGCATGATCGATTGCAGCAGACTGAGATGAACCCTAGCATCCGCATGTGGTAGGTTGGCAAGTTGAGGAATTTGTTCGATCGCGAGAGAAATTGATCTGTGCAATCACGAGGGGTTTGAGAAAATCTATCGACGAAGTGGAAGTGTTAGACTTCCTGTGTTTGAACCAATTTTCAAAGGTTCAAAAGGTTCCACGAGTTCAGCACAGCCGAAGGAAAAAAATCTCCATCGGCATGTTTAAGTGTGGAGGAAAAAGCTTTTTGTTGAACCTTTGAACCGGTTCAATGGTTCAAGGTTCAATGGGGTTCGTTAGTGTAAACAGCGCACGGGCTGAAGAAGTTAAGTGGTTGTTAATAACGCTAGCAGTTAGTGATAGTTGAACTGATAGTTGAACTGGTTCAATGGTTCAGCGGTTCAAGGGTTCAGTGAGTAGTGAGTGTTCAGTGGGTGCGCTTGTCCAGTAAAGCCGATGGGTTCTTGCGGTTCAACTGTGCAACTAGGGGTTGCCGATAGCGATTTTATGCTAAGGGATTGAACCGATAGTTTTGGTTCAAGGGTTCAAGTGGTTCAAAGGTTCAAACACTGTGTTAGTTCAGATCATTTTGATTGTCAAAGCCAAATGTGTCTGGGAAGACTGTGGCATCGAAATAAAGTTAAAGGATGGATGCCGATAACGGTAATTTTTGCCGATAGGAGTAATTAAACTCTAGTTTATTTCCTGAGTGGGTTTCACACGCTTCCACAAGTGGCTCTACATCACTCCTCTTTGAAATTCAACAAGAATGAAGTTTCTAAATAAACCAAGCTCTCCCCAAGAGCTTTAAGAGTAAAAGAAAATAAAATATTTTCCCAAAACAAGAAAACTTCTTCAACTTCACATTATGCTCCAAGAAACCTGCATAACACACAAGGGAAGAAAACACCACACATCTTGCTCTCCTCTCTACCGTAGACTCGCAAGAGGGTCACCCCCGAGCTAGGGAGGTCATCCACACACCTAGCGAACTCAAATCCACTTCACAACAAGATAAACAAACATCTCAAAAATACTAAATTACACCAATGGATATTTACAACACACAACTCAACCAAAGTGAGTTTAAAAGGGGTAGGAGAGTGGACACACTCAACTCTAGAGTGCCACTCCTTCAAAATATCTCAACACAATTTTTCTCATGGCCTCAAGCCAACATGATAACAAAATTTCCAAAGGAGTTCATATTTTGGCTCTCAAGCCATATAACAAATTACTCAAAAACCACATAAAATGCCTTCAAGGCTTTCAACATCCCAAAACAAGGTAATGAACTTGAGGAGGATCACTCCTCCCCTACCCCACACTTGATGAGCATTTTCTCCCAAATAGGAGAGGCTCCTTCAACACCCTACTAATTATTCCCCACAATAACAAAATACAACACAAGCAAAATACATCTCACACATTCATCAAGCAAGCAATTTGAAATACAAGGAGAAGGCCTTAGCCTTGAAAACCAACCTTTAAAAGCCCTAATATGGAAGAAGTTGATGTAGAGCTCCTCTAAAATCCCCTCCAACATAATCCACCAAACTCCCTCTATCTTTTCTCCCAAAACAATTTCCAATAATAAAAATTCTCAAAAATTCAACAACCCTTCTCCCTATCCCAAGTGGGATTAAAATAAGCCCAATCCATGAGCTTAGAGGAATAGGGAGGTGACACTTGTCACCTCCTCACTCTTCCTCCCCACTACAAATGTGTCCCAAGGGATGGGTGTTGACACATGTCACTCACCCATCCCCAAAGTCTCCCTCACCCCTTACCACATGTACTCTCTCCAACACATGGGAGAGAAAAGGGGAGTTAAAGAGGGAAAGGGTGACACATGTGTCTCCCTCCTTTCCTCTCATGAAGGACCACACAACTCCATGGGACTCTCACCAATTGTGAGAGAGACTTGAAGTCAAGTCCTCCACAATTGGTGGATCTTGGAGTCATCTCTAGCCTTGGGAATTGAAAAGGGATGGGCTTGAATGTTGGTACCACTCATCCTATCCCTCCCATGCCTCCAAATTCGTCACTTAACTTTAGTGTGAAGTTAAGGTGACCATACAAAGGTTTACCAAGGGTTACCCAAGTCAAAAGGGACCCTAGATCCATGGGGTATAACCCAGGGTCAAGTTTAACCTAGTTAGAACACCCAAGGTCAAGTTAAAACACAAGAAAAGGGTCTCCAAAAAATTAAAATTTAAAAAATGAGATTCAAACACAAATCTCACAACACATATCATAATTCAAATTAAAAGAGGGTAAACCTAACCCATTTAACCTCATGCAAATTAACATTACAACATTACATCAAACACAGAGTTGATCTTGGTTCCTCGTGGAACCAGATCGACTTCACAAGGGATTACAACATAAGGTGTGGGATGATCTCCAGTATCTGTGGTTTGTTAGAATACCTGCACACTCAATTGCAAAGTTAATTCCACATATAAATATCATATCTGAAGAAATTTAAAACACGCATTCCCATAAAATACCACAAGTTCTCTTAAGCATAAAGAAAATCACATTACAATTTTCTAACTAACATCACCCAATTAGTTTTCCTTTAATATAGAGCATCTATTTAACATCACCCAATTAGTTTTCCTATAATATAAACATCTATCTAACATCACCTAATTAGTTTTCCTATAAAATAAACATGTATCTAACATCACCCAATTAGTTTTCCTTTAACATAATAAAGTCTAATAGTTCAAAAATCCAGGATCAACAGTCCCACAAATATAAAAGTATCAGCAACAGTAAGGTAAATAGTTACATGAATGGAAATGAAAAATGTAGGCCTCACACGCTCAAGCTTCCAGACCAGACTATCTTACGAGTGGTAGCTTTGATGGAAATACCCTAGTGGGTAAATTCTTTGCCTTTAGACCCAATATTGATTTGGTCTGATGCTAGATATTGGCCAAATGGGCTCTTAAGGGCAGTGTCTTTGCCAGTGCTATGCCGGGTGGTATGTTGTTGTTCAAGTTTACTTCTCAGGAGGACCTCCTGTTGATCCTGGCTAGGGGTCCCTAGCTGTATGGGAAGCATTCACTTTCCTTATGCAAATGGAAGCTAGGCTTTGACCCTAAGGTAGACCTCAATCAGTCAGCTCCTATTTGGGTGCGGCTACCAGGCCTCCCCCTGGAATACTGGGATGAGGAAATTTTTACCTTGATAGGAAACCCATTTGGAGACTATGTGATGGTTGACAAACTCACCAAGGATAAGGCGAGGCTTGTCTATGCTCAGTTCTATGTCAACGTTGATGTTCTTAAGACCTTGCCCACTTCTATTATTTTGGAATCCAAATATGGGAAGTGTACTTAGTGCATTTTGTATGAGAACTCTAGAGTATTCTGTCAGAACTGCATGAAACTAGGACACATTTTCACCCTGTACATGGCCCCTAAGTGCCCCCCACCCCAGGTGGAGGAGAAAGTTACCTCGGGTGAGAACTCAGAGGAGTACCCCTTTAAGGAAGACATCTTAAAAATTATGGAATTTCCCCCAATCTCTCCAGAGAAGAATGCATCTGGGATGGCTCCGAAGGAGGTGTTCCTATAGGTGGAGGTGGAGACTACAATGCCTATGGTGGCTGTCCAAGAGGTGACTGACAATGGGTTGGCCCATGAAGAGGTGGATCATGTGCCAGATGAAGCCTCTAAACTGAGGGATTTGCCCCATGAGGTTGCTGGTGCCAGCGGGGAACATGAGGATTTGGAGGAGGGGGAATTTACTTCAGTGTTTGGTGCATAGAAGGTGGTCTCCCAATAGAGAACAGTGCAGGAAATGCATAGCCCAAGAGAGAAGTCGGGGTCCAAAATGGGACTGAGTCCCCTAGTGACGAACTTCTTCCCATCCTCGGGTACTGGGTCTAGTAGGGGCCTAGAGGATCAGGAGGGCTGGACCACCATGAAAAATAAGGGGAAATGAAGTAGTAGAAAGATAGTTGATGTGGGAAGATAGTAGTAGGGGTAGATCCCCACACATGAAGACTAGACAGAAGGAGATAGAACTAGAAATTGCTAAGGAGAAGCAGACCACCTTGTTGGCACCTCCTAGAAAGACCAAGAAATGAAGATCATCTCATGGAACATTAGAGGGCTCAATAGCCCTAAAAAATAGTTGCTGGTTAGGAATTATATTTTTGATAGTAAAGTTGATATTCTCCTACTTTAGGAGGTCAAAATGATGGAGGAGAATTTCAAGCTTTCTATAAAAAAGATGTGGCCTAGTGTGAGTTATGCTATTAGTGGAGCCCAAGGAGCTTTATGAGGTATTGCTACTATATGGAACCATAATCTGGTAGGGAGTGTGATTTCCTGTTCTAGGCATTTCATTGAGGTTTCCTTCCAAAATCACCTTAAAAGGTGGAATCTTATCAATGTTTATGCTCCTAATACTCGTAGTAATAGAAAGGAGGTTTCGGATAGCTTTACTATCAAAATCAAGGGAGCTAGAGGAACCAAATGGATGATCGTGGGGGATCTAAATTCTCCCCTCTACCTGTCTGACAAAATGGGGGGGCTCATAGACTTCTCGGATAGCATGTCAAACCTAGCTGAGTTTCTAGGAAGTGCCGATGTCGTGGATATAGAACTGGTGGGGCAAGCTTTTACCTAGTTGAATAAGAGACAAGGGAACAATCTTATTCAGGTTAAGTTAGACAAATTCTTAGTCTCTTCTTACTGGGCCATCATGAATCTTGTGCATTTGACTGCCCTTCCTTGGGTGGGCTCTAACCATAACCCTCTTTTACTCAGTTGGCACGAGGGGAGTATGAAGGGCCCCTTTCCCTTCAGATTTGAAATGATGTGGGCCCTCCACCCTGACTTTAGGGACAACCTTTCTAGGTGCTGGAATATCCTTGTTCATGGGCCTACTATGTATAGATTGCCTCATAAATTGGCCAATGTGAGGAGCAAGGTTAAAGGATGGAACAAATATATCTTTGGCAATGTCTTGACTAGGAAGAAAAGCATTATGGGGCAACTTAAGGAAGTGCAAGACAAAATGGAGAAGGGGGACCTCTCAGAGGAATTGCAGACCCTAGATAACACTCTCTCTAAGGATTGGTTGCAGACTCTCAGGGAAGAAGAGGTTTACTGGAAGCAGAAGTCAAAAGTTCAATGGCTTAAACAAGGATATAGGAACACTTCCTTCTTTCACCAATCCATTATAAGGCATAGGAAGAGGAATTAAATCAAAAAACTTAGAGATGAGCATGGCACTGTGCTTGAGGATGATGGGGAGATTGGGAGATTAACACATAGTTACTTTGAGTCCATGTTGGTTGCTTAATGGACTAGTGCCTCTATGGATGGAAGTTGTTCCCTCCTGGATTCTATATCAACCATTCTATCTGAAGAAGATAACTATCTTCTGACCAAACCCATCTTGGAGGAGGAAGTTAGAGCTTCTGTCTTCTCTATGGGTGCTTTCAAAGACACTAACCTAGATGGTTTCCCCCTAGCCATATTTCAAACCTTCTAGGAGATTGTGGGTAATGATGTCTTTCAAGTGTTCAAGGATTTCTTTTGAACTGGCAGGCTCCTATGGTAGTTGAACAACACATTTATTGCTCTGATCCCAAAGAAGATGGAAGCTGATCTTATGATTGACTTCAGGCCTATAAGTCTCTGCAACACAGTGTACAAGGTCTTCACCAAAATTCTAGTTTTTAGGCTCCAACCCCTCCTTGAAAAACTCATTGCGCCTAATCAAAAGGGTTTTGTTCCTGGGAGACAAATCCTTGATGCGGCCATCACTACTCATGAGATTATCCATTCTATCTCTAAGAGCAAATCTTCAGGTATGATCTTTAAATTAGATATCTCAAAAGCCTATGATCGTGTTAATTGGGACTTCTTGCTCAGGGTTCTAAGGAAATTTGGCTTCCTTGAGAAGGCGACTAGTATGATAAAAGAGTGTATGTCCATGGTTCACTTCTCTGTTGTGGTCAATGGTTCTCCCAGAGGGTTCTTCCTCTCTAGGAGGGGCCTCAGGCAAGGCAACCATCTTTCTCCCTATCTCTTTATTTTGTTGGTTGAAGTTTTGGGTAGGAATGCTTGTAAGCTTTTGATGTAGGGGACTCTCCGGGGTATCAAGCCTATCTCCTTTGCTCAAACTTTGGTCATACAATAGTTCATTAATGATACTATACTGTTTGGAATTGCCTCAGTTGTTGAAGCTAGAAGATGGAAAATGCTCCTTAAGGCTTATGAAGGAGTCTCTGGTTAGAGTATTAATTTTAGGAAAAGCCATATCTACTTTCTTAATACTCGGGAGGATCTGCAAAGAAAAATCACCCGTGTCCTGGGATGTTCGAGTGCGAGGTTCTGAGACACTTACTTGGGCCTCTTGCTTACTATCTCTAAAGTCTCATCTAACTTTTGGAATGGATTACTTGAAAGAATACAGAGGAAATTGGCTGGATGGAAAGGTGCCCTCCTGAGCCAAGTGGGGAAATTCCAGCTCCTCAAAGCTTCTCTTCAAGGTATGCCAAACTACTCCTTAAGTCTATTCAAAATACCTAGGTATGTGGTGGAGAAGATTGAGAAAATCCAAAAGAAATTCCTTTGGTCTGGAGTGGAGGAGAAACAAAGAATTTCCCTAGTTGGGTGGGACAAGGTCTATACCCCTATATGGCAGGGGGGATTAGGATTGAGAAGAATCCAGCTCATGAATCATTCCTTCTTGTCCAAGGTGGGATGGAACCTTATTCAAGATAACAAAGATTGGGGGGAAATTATGATGGCTAAGTATTTCAATGGGGATTGGGGTTGTAAGTTGCTCTCAGATGTTGGCTTACCTAAAGCCTCTATAATTTGGAATGGTACTCTCAAGATTCGTGGCCTCCTTTGCTAAGGAATTCAGTGGAAGATTGGAGATGGCAGGGATGTTAACTTTTGGGAGGATAGATGGCTGAAGGATAAGCCATTTGAGGAGGTGGAGTATGGAAGAATTGTGGATAAGGCCTGTAGATTCTTTGGTCCCAGGGTGGCTAACTGCTTTAGGATTCACAGGGGGTTCAGGAGATGGAAGGATATAATAGAATGTGTCTGAGAACATGATGAGGACATGATGCTAGCTATTCAAGTTCAAAGGGACCTGGAGGACGTCAGACTCCCTCTCTTCCCTAAGCATGATCAGATAATCTGGGACAAGGATAGTAAAGGTTTGTTCTTAGTTAGAAGTGCTTATGGCCTGTTGCTTGACTCTGGGGAGGATAAGTTCTAGGGGAAAGTCTGGATTCCTAAACTTCTTCCTAAAGTCAATTTCTTCTGGTGGACTCTAATGCACAATAGAATTTTGACTATTGATAATCTCAAAAGGAGGGGTTTTCAAATGCCTAACAGGTGTGTCCTCTATGGGACTAAAGAAGAGATACCTAATCATCCTTTCCTTCACTGTAGCTTTTCTTCGGAGATTTGGGGCTTAATCTTTCAGAAGCTTAATATAAGTTAGACCTTGTTTAGTAATCTTGCTGCCCTGATCTGGGATTGGAGGCCCCATTTTAGTTTGGTGCTCTCGGTGACCAAGGAGCTCTGGTTTCAATTAACACCCCACTTGGCCTAGAATCTTTGGAAGGAAAATAATAATAGGATATTCAAAGAGAAATTCAGAACACCTATGGAATTTTCCAAAGCTGCCTCAAACTGCTGGCTGAGAACATCAACTCTAGCAATTTCAAATCTGCTAATAGGCCCCCTAGATGGGAAGAACAATGTCTGTTAAAACACTAGAACATCAGCCCTGGTATTTTCTGAATAGATGACTCTAAAAGGCTTGCTAGAGAAAACACCAGGTGGGTCATGCCTTAGAAAGGATGGTTTAAGCTTAATTTTGACAGAGCTACCAAAGGGAACTCAGGGGTGGCTAGTGGAAGAGGAATCATAAGAACTAACATGGGAGCCTTTGTGGCTACTTATTCTAGAGGCATTGGTTTCAAAGTAACAATGAGGTTGAAGAATTAGCCATGCTATGGGGCATTAAATAGGCTATCTCCTTGAACATCAGATTTCATCATGTGGAAGGGGACTCAATGTTAATTGTTAATGTTGCCTTGGGTTCAGCTCAGTTTAGTTGGAATTTAGCTAACATTATGGGGGATATTAAGTTCCTTCTCAATGGGTTAAAGGAGTTAAAGATCTCTCACATTTATAGGGAAGGAAATCCGGTTGCTGATGCTATGGCAAACCTAGACATTGGTAGCAAAGGATGGCGGTGTTGGAGTATGACTTGCCTGCCTAATGAGATTCATACTCTCATAAAGAAAGATGAAGATAACAACAAGAATTAAATGGCTTAGGGCCATGACCATCCTCTATTTGTGGTGGGCTGGTGGTAGGGATTATGTGCATCTTGAGACCCATTTAAATGGGATCAAGATTAATGGTATTTGTTGGATCAACAAGTTTGGCGGGGAGAAAGTTTTAAATTTTCAAAATCAGATGGACAAGAAAAGGAGAGCCTTAAAGTGACAGTTGACTAGTTTGTTGTCTGGCATTCCTAGGTGGCATAAGATGAGGGTCCACATGGGTCGGGAGTATAGCTGGTGGGCCAACGGTCCATTGGAGAGTTGGCATGTGGAATGGATGATAGGTGGATAGGTCATAAAGTAAACAAACCTTAATTTTGGTGGTGATGTGAGGGATAGATCTAGTTGGGCCGAAATGATGCTGCAGTGGACCCTGGTAGGGGTACAGATGGTGTGTAGGACGGATCCACCTGTGGGCAATAATATTTGGTTCATCTCTATCGTGGGTGACACTCATTGCCGCACAAGGTGGCGGCTGAGATCTTTTCCCAAGGAGATTTTGCAATGTAGCATAGGTAAGGCATATCACCATAATAATTATGATGTGATTAATGATCTTATTTCATGGCCTTTCCATTTCATTAAGTTACTTTCTAATCACAATAGCACCAACCATAGCATTTTTAAGCTTTGCAACTTGTGTGATATTCAAACTACAAAGATGGGAGAGATTGTGGAGATTGAGCCAACCATGGTGGAGGTGTTTAGACAGAACCAGACTGTCTGGCATATTATCCAGGAGGGGGAAGTGGTTCTCTTTCTGGAGGGTATCATTGGCCATGATGAAAACTTGGCACACTAATTTGTAGAGTCGTGGGATGAAGAAACCAGACAAGTCCGCTTGGGGGGTATTGGCTTCCAAGTGTCTGAGGAGGTGATTAGCCAGGCCATGAGGCTCCCTACCAAAGGGAAGAAGCATGCCAGACATAGAAAGGTGCTTGACCTCAAACACATGGGTCTCTTTTTCAGGGAGGGGGAGGCAACTGTGAAGCTGTATGGTAGATTTGATAGGGAGAAGTTACCGGAGCCTTGGGGCCAAGTCTGTTTAATGCTTATGAAGTTTTTCACATTGGAAGGGAGGTTTAAGGTATTTTACCATTATCATTATGCTCTTCTCAATCACTTTAGGAACAAGATGGAAATTATATTTCCTTTTTTTCTTCAGTCCTCCCTGGAAAATACCATTAAGTCAGTTAAAGAGCTTAGGGCTAAAAACCTTGGTCACCCTCTTGTCCCTATCCATTAGGGCCTCATTCTGAGACTCTACCATTTCCATCTTACCATGTGTCCCCCAAAGCAGATTAAGGTCAATTTGATTGAGGACCCCCAAATGTTTGTCTCTCTTAGCCCTAAAGGTAATGTGAAAATGTGTGTCGGGACCCCTAAGATCTCTAAAATGGCCAAGGGGGGCCCCCGTATTGTGGAATGCAAGCCCCTAGAAGAAACCCCCACCCCTGAGCCTAAAATGAAATCCCTGAGAAAAGCCCTTTTGGAGCCAAGGAATGTTAAAATTGGCTTAGCCATAAGGGAGAGAAAGTTGGCTAAGGAGGAAGGGACTGTGCAGGCTAAGAAAGCCAAGACTAGTCCTAAGGAAGAAGAGATGGCGACTGGTTCTGTGAAAATTGTTGAATTGGACCTAGGGCCCATTTAGACTGGAAGTGGTGTTGGGGAGGATGCTATTAAACATACCAGCTTGAGGGTTTGCCATTCTAACCTCATTGCTGGGAAACCTTCTGCTAACCCACAGGGTGTCGAGATTTCTGACGACTCAGAATTAGTTGAGGAAACTATGGAGGAGGGGGAGAATGATGCTTCTATTGAATTTGTGCATGAGGAAGAAGGTTTTGCAAGTATGGGACTAACCTATGTTGTCATTGATGTCAACATACTCCTGTTGCATTAATGATAAGGATTGGATGAGCTATGTGCTGAGGATATTGAGAAAATTAGTCTCAATCAGGAACAGTGAAGAACAGTAATGACAGTAAGACAAAAGTCCAAGATAGGATGAGGATCAGAGGATGCGGTATAAAGGGTTTGTAGATATGTGTCTTAAGATGGTTCAATAGAGATTTCAGAGGTCCGCATGAAGATCTAAAGAAGTTGTGGCCGCTCAAGTATAATCGGTTTTGGCACATATTCAGTGGTAACAGAGTGTTACAAATAGGTCCGGTGAGATTCGAAAATACATTATCCTATTCTGCGGATCTGAGGGAGTGTTTAGGAAGTCTTTGTGAAGCATCAACTTGATTGGTTTGTTGTTTGAAGGTCCACAAGTATCTATTCCTTTGTGACAGTAGTGACAAACTGTGTTCTTGAGGTTCTGGGTGAAGGAGAGAAGGATTTCAGTAAGTAGATGAAATGCAGATGTTCTTGGGGATTCAGGAAATCTTGTGGAGGTCTTTGGATCGTGTCCAGTTCATGTTGGTGGTCCACATTGGAGTTGGAGCTCGCAATTGAAGAATAACTTCTAGATGATGATGTTCTTCCTGAGACTGGCCGACCAGATGAGTTACACATCTTGCGGATATTCTTGTAGATGTTTGCTGACTTAGATGATTATTCCTAAGTTGATGTCTTGTATAAATAAGGGGTTGTGAAGTCATTTCAAAGTTGTCCAGGTATTGATGAGAGAGTTGTAGCAAGGAAGAGAGAGAAAGGCAGAGCAGAAGTATTGGGCTTAAACGGAACTGATTCAAGCATGATGAAGATGCTATTTTTGAGTTCAAGTAGGTGATACTTATTTCTTTGTAGACAGTGTGTCTCTTGTAGGCAGTGAGCCTCTTATGAGCAGTGTGTTCGGGCAGTGAGCCCTAATTGGCATGTGCCATTTTGTTCTTTCTATTCTTATAACAGAGAATACAATCTTGGGTTAATCACCCTGTGGTTTTTCCCTTAACTAGATTTTCCATGTCAAAATCTTGGTGTCTTATGTGTTGATGTGTTTCTGCTTTTGATTTAAATGCATTATGTTTCATGACTGATATACTGCTAATCTCTAAGAGGATTTAAGTGTGTAATTGAGAGAAATTTTTGGACAACTGATTCACCCCCCCTCTCAGTTGTGTGCCCTAAGTCTAATAATTGGTATCAGAGCCAAGTTCCTCTAAAAGGAGCTTAACCACTTGAGGAGATCCAGGATGTCGTCTTACAAGAAGGATAGTCCGAAGTTTGATGGAACAAATTTTAATCTTTGGAAAGGTCACATGAAATGTCACTTGCAATGTATGGGAATGGCGTATTGGACCATGGCTACAACACAGTATACACCTCCACAGGTTGGTCTGAAATCTCCAAATGAAATTATAGATGTTGAAAACAATCTGCGGACTATAGAAGCTCTTCTAAGCACATTATCTAATTCAGAGCTCTCAAATGTTGTTGACCTACCAACTACTTTCGAGATTTGGCAAAAACTGGAAATTTTTCATGAAGGAGACAAGTATGTTAAATGTGCAAGGTTACAGAGTCTGAAAGGGAAATTCAAAAATCTGAAGATGAGAGATGATGAAAATATTACTACTTTTATGCCAAGGGTAAATGAGATTGTTTGTGGAATTAGAAATGCTAGTGGAGTCTTGGATGAAAATGAGATTGTTGGAAAAATTCTCAGATCCCTTCCTACCTCTTATAAAATGAAGGTTGCTGCCATTGAAGAATTCAGAGCCCATACAATTGTCACAACAGATCAATTGGCTGGCAAATTGGCTGCTTTTGAAATGATCAAATTTAGAGATGACCCCCCAAAGACTGAATCGGCATTCAAAGCTAGTGCCTCTGTAAAAGGTAAACAAAGGTTTGATCCGGGAGAGAACTCATCAAGGAAACTGTCATGGTATGAAAAAGCAAGAAAAGACCTGGAAGAAGAAGAAGTAGAAACTGCTAAACTTGAAGCCCTTATTGCAAAGAGACTACCAAGAGGATCTGATAAGTATGAAGGAAAATTGCCTTTTAAGTGTTTTAACTACAATAAGATTGGTCATTTTGCCTCAAGGTGTCCAGAAAGATCTTCAAGGCCAAATCCTAACAGATCAAGATTCCAAAAGAATTGCTACTATGCTCATGAAGAAGATGATAATGAAGGAGTAACAGATGATGAATCAGAGATAGGAAACAAATCTGGAAGTGATTGGGTGTTTATTGCCATCAAGGAAGAAGAACCAATATCCTCTGAATCTGTCAATCATAAGGTTGTAGAAAGAGCTCTGGCTGCTCAAATTGAAGAAAAGGATGATTGGGTCATTGACAGTGGTTGCTCTCACCATATGACAGGCGACAAAAATAAGTTCATAGATTTGGAAAGGTATGAAGGAGGAGTAGTAAAGTTTGGTGATAATTCTGCTGGTAGAATCAGAGGAAGAGGAACTATTTCTTTTGATGGAAGGAACAAAACTGGTAATGTACTATATGTTGAAGGTTTGAAGCACAATCTTCTTAGTGTTGGAAAGTTGGTGGACAAAGGCTATGATCTCTGGTTCAAGAATGGAAAATGTAAGATCTTTGAAAATTTTGGAACAGAGATTGCATCCGGTACCCAAACTAAAGGTAATATCTTCCACTTGGTTGGTACTGGCAAAAGTTGCTTATTTGCTCAAGTTGATTAGAGTTGGTTATGGCATAGGAAAATGTGTCATGTGAATTTTGATAATATCATCAAGATAAGCAATACTCAAGCTGTAAGAGATCTTCCAAAATTGGTGAAACCTACAAATAGCTTGTGTAAAGAATATTAGTTGGGTAAGCTGAGCAGAGTCACATTCAAGAGTAAGGAACTGTCTTCTACCAGATTATTGGACTTAGTTCATACTAATCTTTGTGGCCCGACAAGAACCAAGAGTGTGCAAGGTGATAGATACTACATGTTACTAATTGATGACTATTCCGAGATGATGTGGGTAACCTTTCTGAAAGAGAAATCATAAGCTCTTGAGAAATTCAAAATATTCAAGGCTATGGTAGAGAATGAAACCAGATTAAAATTGAAATGTCTGAGGTCTGATAGAGGTGGGGAATTCACATCCGGTGAGTTCTTAAAGTTTTGTGAGAAACATGGAATAAAGAGACAGTTATCTGCTCCTAGGACTCCACAGCAGAATGGAGTAATGGAAAGAAAGAACTAGACCATCCAGGAAGCTTCTAGAACCATGATGATGGAAGCAAATGTTCCTCAGATCTATTTGAGAGAAGCTATCAGCACTGTAGTCTATACTCTCAATCGAGTTCAAATCAGAAGCAATACCGATAAGACTCCTTATGAACTTTGGTTTGGTATCACTCCTATTGTGAAGTATTTCAGAGTTTTTGGTAGCAAATGTTACATTAAAAGAGATGAAGATCTAGGAAAGTTTGATGCTAGAAGTTATGAAGGAATATTCTTGGGTTACTCTACTCAAAGAAAAGCATACCGGTGTTATAACAAGAGACTGAGAAAGATAATAGAAAGTACAAATGTGAAGGTTGATGAGGGAATTGAGAAACCCTCAAGGTTTTATGAATATGATGAAGATGATCAGAATGGTGTTCTGATTCAAGGAGCCCAAACCTCTTCTGAAAGTCAGATTCAAACTGATCTGGTAAATCAGGAAGAAGAGATAAGTCTGAATGAGCCTGATCAAGAAGCAGAAGTGCAAGAAACTCCCAAAGTTCCAAGGTATGTAAGACTGAACCACTCTGAAGATCAGATCATAAGTGACAAAAGCAAAGGTGTGCAAACTAGAAGGAGAATTACTCAAAATTTAGATGAGTATTGTCTGATTTCAAAGATTGAACCTAAGACAATAAATGAAGCCTACAATGATGAAAATTGGACCAAAGCAATGGAGGAAGAGTTGATGTAAATTGAGAAAAATCACACTTGGGATCTTGTTCCCAGACCTAGAAACAAGAATGTGATTGGAACCAAATGGGTCTTTCAGAACAAACTAAATGAAGTTGGTGAAGTAATCAGAAATAAAGCTAGATTGGTCAGCAAGGGCTATTTTTCAAATAGAAGGAGTTGATTTTGAAGAAACTTTTGCTCCGGTGGCAAGAATTGAAGAAATTAGATTATTTCTTGCATTTGCTACCTTCAAAGATTTCAAAGTATATTAGATGGATGTCAAGTCTGCCTTTCTAAATGGTGACTTGGAAGAAGTGTACATTGAGCAACCAGATGGATTTCAATTATTTGATCATGGTAATATGGTATGCAAGTCGAAAAAGGCACTGTATGGACTGAAGCAAGCCCCAAGAGCCTGGTATGAAAGATTGGATAAGTATCTTTTGAAGATTGGTTTCAACAAAGGTACTGCTGACAGTAATTTATATTTCAAAATTGATCATGAAAACATCTTGATTGTTGAAGTGTTTGTTGATGATATCATTTTTTGAGGAAGAGATAGTATGTGTAAAACTTTTGCAAATCAAATGAAAAGTGAGTTTGAGATGTCCATGCTTGGTGAAATGAATTTCTTCTTGGGTCTACAAATCACTCAAACAAAGAAATGAATCTTCATTTCTCAGACCAAATATGTGAAAGAATTGTTGAAGAAATTTGGGATGGAAGGCTCAAAACCAATTAACAATCCCATGGCAACTAGATGTAAATTGAGCAAAGATGATGATTCTCCTAAGGTTGATCAGACAAAGTATAGGTCAATGATTGGAGGATTGTTGTATCTCACTCAAACTAGACCAGACATTATGCAGGCTGTTGGTCTTGTTGCTAGATTCCAGACTGATCCTAGAGAATCTCATGTCATGGCAATCAAGAGGATTTTTAGATATCTAAAAGGGATAGTTGAGTATGGTTTGTGGTATCCTAGAGATCATGATTTCTCTCTTCATGCATATACATATGTGGATTAGGTAGGAGATGTGGATGACCGAAAGAGTACCAGTGGTGAAGCATTCTTTTTGGGGAAGAGATTGGTTTCTTGGCTAAGCAAGAAACAAGAGGCAATATCTCTGTCCACAACTGAAGTAGAATATATTACAGCAGTAGGTAGTTGCACTCAGGTTTTGTGGATGAAGCAAATGCTAAGAGACATAAGAGTGGAGTATGAGGAGCCTATCACAATCTTCTGTGACAATTCAAGTGTCATAAATATATCTAAGAATCTAGTGTTGCATTCAAAGACTAAGCATGTATCTATCAAGTTTCATTTTCTAAGAGAGCAAGTGCACAAGAATGAAGTCAGATTGGAGTTTGTGCCTTCCAAGGATCGGATTGCAGATATCTTTACTAAACCTCTACCTAAGGACTCTTTTGAGTATCTCAGGGAGAAGTTAGGGGTTATTGCCCCTCCGGTGATGAACTAAGGTGCACAGATGTGCATCAGTCCAGTGGATATCACAGTCATATCTTGTGATCCGGATTGATGATGGGGAGCTACTACTCAGGGGGAGCAGCAGGTATGATTCTAAAGTGGTAGAAATGCAAGTATGTGCCCTTTGCCATTGATGTCAAAGGAGGAGAGAAGACATGTGAAAAACAAGTGGTTGCTGATCAAAGGGGGAGCAGTAAAGGGAGAGAAGACATGTGAATGGTTGTTGCTGATAGGGGGAGTTGTGACAGTGAGGAAGAAGTTCTTGTCTTGATGGGTAAAACAATTTTTCACATCATATGTTGCCATCAATGACAAAGGGGGAGATTGTTGCAAGTATGGGCCTAACCTATGTTGTCATTGATGTCAACATACTCCTATTGCATTAATGATAAGGATTGGATGAGTTGTGTGCTGAGGATATTGAGAAAATTAGTCTCAATCAGGAACAGTGAAGAACAGTAATGACAGTAAGACAAAAGTGCAAGATAGGATGAGGATCAGAGGATGCGGTATAAAGGGTTTGTAGATATGTGTCTTAAGATGGTTCAGTAGAGATTTTAGAGGTCTGCATGAAGATCTAAAGAAGTTGTGGCTGCTCAAGTAAAACCGGTTCTAGCAGATGTTCAGTGGTGATAGAGTGTTACAGATAGGTCCAGTGAGATCTGGAAATGCATTATCCTATTCTACGAATCTGAAGGAGTGTTTAGGAAGTCTTTGTGAAGCATCAACTTGATTGGTTCATGGTTTGAAGTTCTGCAAGCATCTATTCCTTTGTGACAGTAGTGACAGACTGTGTTCTTGAGGTTTCAGGTGAAGGAGAGAAGGATTTCAGTAAGTAGATGAAGTGCGGATGTTCTTGGGGATTCAAGAAATCTTGTGGAGGTCTTTGTAGTGTGTCTAGTTTGTGTTGGTGGTCCGCATTGGAGTTGGAGCTCACAATTAAAGAATAACTTCCAGATGATGATGTTCTTCCTGAGACTGGCTGACCAGATGAGTTACACATCTTGCAGATGTTCTTGTAGATGTTTGCCGACTTAGATGATTATTCCTAAGTTGATGTCTTGTATAAATAAGGGGTGACGAAGTCATTTCAAATTTGTCCAGGCATTGATGAGAGAGTTGTAGCAAGGAAGAGAGAGAAAGGTAGAGCAAAAGTATTAGGCTTAAATGGAATTGATTCAAGCATGATGAAGATGTTATTTTCTAGTTCAAGTAGTGATACTTATTTCTTTGTAGACAATGTGTCTCTTGTAGGAAGTGAGCCTCTTGTGAGCAGTGTGCTCGGGCAGTGAGCCCTAATTGGCATGTGCCATTTTGTTCTTTCTATTCTTCTAATAGAGAATACAATCTTGGGTTAATCACCCCATGGTTTTTCCCTTAACTAGGTTTTCCACGTCAAAATCTTGGTGTCTTATGTGTTGATGTGTTTCTGCTTTTGATTTAAATGCATTATGTTTCATGATTGATATACTGCTAATCTCTAAGAGGATTTAAGTGTGTAATTGAGAGAAAGTTTTGGACAACTGATTCACCCCCCCCCTCTCAGTTGTGTGCCCTAATTCTAACAGAAGGGGCAAGCCATTTTTCTTCCATGAACAAGTCAAGTTTGAAGGACCAAGTTGGTGCTGTTGAGGAAACTAGTGATTTGGATAACAAGGGTAGTTGTCTGCTGTGTGTCACGACCATTGAGGACATGGGGAGACTCAAGCTGCAGATGGAGAAAATGTAGAAGTAATGAAAGACCATGGCTGAATTCGCTACCAAGGCCTTGCATCGAGTGGCGTCAATCTTTGTTGCTATGAAGGAGCTAGATGACAAGGTCAAGCAGGTGGGGATTGATAGGCTTGGTGACTATAAATATATGGCCAAGTTTCTAGCCAAGTTTGGGACTACTAATAGTCCTTACTTCTTCCTTTATTTTATGTTGTCTTTGGTTAGTTGTTTTTTGTCAGTTGTTAGTGTGCTGTCAATGTACTGTTACTAGCATGTTTAAGGCATGTTGCCCTAGGGGTTGTTTTGTATAGGGTTATAGACCCTCTTTTCTAGTTGAACTAATAAAAAAAAACATAAAGCATAATTTAGAAGTTGAAATGAAAAAGGAAAACCATGTCAATGAAAACATAGAAGGTGAAATGAGAATAGAAAAAACACAACAATCATGATATACAAGGTGAAATGAGAATTTAGGAAGCAAAACTGTGATTGATATAGAATTGGCAAAATGAGAATAGAATGGGGTGAGTGCACCAATTTGAGGTGCAAAAACGTGGCCAAAAGTGTCATTTTTTCCTAAATGTGCATGCACTTTTTAAGACATGAATGAGGCATAATGCATGCATGTTTTGTTGTCACTACAAAAAGAAAAATATAAGTTGTGAGTTTTCCATAACTCATAGCATGTGGCTTCAAGGTCCTCCTTAAACTTGGAGTGCAAAGATTTAGAGGAAGTGGTGACCCCTAGAATGAAGAAGATGAAGTTTAAGGTTGAAACACCTAAACCTGTCCACTCAGGGAAGAGGGGGAAGGGGAGGAAAAACATTATTTGGTGTGATGATTCTAAAATAGGGGGTGAGAGGGTGATTGGTGAAGACGTGGAGAAGGACATTGATGGAGACAAGGCCAAAGAGAAGAGAGATATTAGGAAGGGGAAGTCAATTATGGAACCTAGGGTTGGGGTCCCTTTCCCTGAGATTTTGAACCCTACCCTTGATATCTCTACACATTTTCCTATTCTAGTAGCCAATGCCTCCTCCTGTGACAAACTTCTTGAGATTATTAGAACTATTAAGGAAGTAGTCTCCTCCCAACATACCATGACAAACTAGTTTTATGTGAAGATCAACAAAATCAATATCAAATTAGTTGCATTGTAGAGGAGAGTTGGAGGACAAAGCCAGTATTCAGGGAAGGGAGATATAAGCATTTTGCAAGGATGGGAGGCTATCCCCAAACTTGATAGAATTGATAGGGACTTGTCCAACCTTATTAATGAATTCAAGGCTGAGTTGATTTATTTGGAGAAGTGGAAAAAAACTCAATGACAAAGTTTCCTCTTTGGAAAATGAATTGAAAACCATAAAAGAGAATCTAGAATATGTGGTGTAGGTGAGCAAGTGAATGATTCAAAATAGTGCAGTTGGCATCAAATTCTAAAATGATAAACTCAAGGATCTCTACCAAGGCCACTTCATCCAAGGGATTGATAAAGCTGCTATGGGAGAGAAAAGTGGACATGCTAGGTACAACACTAGAACCGGGATGAGTAAGAAAAAGTCTTTTGAAGATGAGAAGAAACAACTTTTGGATTTTGTCAAGTTTCATGAAAACTTCTACCAACAAGATCTGGAGGTAGTTGAAACCTGGAAACATCTGTAATTGGGATTTTATTTATCTTTTCTATGCTTTAGTAGTATCTTTGCTTGTGGTCTATTTTGGTCTCTTTTTGGTTGCTAGGTTCATTATTGCAAATGTTTTGTTTTTGGTTGGTTGTTCCTTCACTATTCTTTTACTGTTTATCATCCTAATGTAAAGGGTTTTAGGGACCATTCATAACCTATTTTACATCTTATAAAAAACTCACAACCTTAAAATCCCTAGAGAACACAAATTTTGTTATTCCATGAGTTTGTTTTGGTTAATAGAATCATATGCAAGCCCTTTCTTCACATTTTTCACAATACCATATTGAAGAATAGGTAAGTGATTTGTATTTCCATGTTTTTAGACCAAATTTTCTTTAATTTTTCATAAATTTTTATTTGTAGAATACATATCTTATATTTCTTAACTTTTCATACCAAATCCTATGAACTCTCACCCTAGGCCTAATTTGGAAGAGGGATTTCTAGAAGAAAACCTATTAGTTCACTTGAATCTCCTCCAACACTTCCCATAAACCCTCCTCCAAGCTAAGAAGATCTTTTATGGAAAGTACAACAAAAACAACTTGCATTATAGAATTGGTAGAAACATTAAGGGAATTGACATCAAAACCCCATCATGCATCACTAGAAAATGCATTAGAAGCAACAATGATTCAATTTGACTCAATGTTGGATCAAATTGATTAGTGGGAAACACATATGGAGTCATGCCACCAATTTTATGTGATGAAGTTATCCTATGATGAATTCAAAAGAAAAGAGATAACAAAATGAAAAAACTGTGCACTTCTCACAAATCTAAAAACCAATGCACCCCTTACAATGAATTGCAAGATATTTCCCATCCATTGGTGCAATTATAAAATAATTTTTGGGATAGGTGGTGGATGGTCTTCGAACAAGCTCCTCGTAGGAACCATGAGGTGACCCTATATTCTCATTCCGCATAATTGGATTATTCAATATAGGCCTCTTCCAATCTTGATATTGAGTAAATGCTCTTAGGATAGTTATTATTTCATTCTGCATAATTGGATTCTTCAATATAGGCCTCTTCCATGGGTAATCATATAGGTATGTATACACTTTTATTATAATCCGCAAAAGATAATTCTTCTTTGCGGGAGTCCACTATCTCATTTGCATCTACAAACCATCTCAATTCGAGTAGTGCATTGAATGAATCTCCTTGTTCTTTCATGGTGACAACCACAAAGTCTATGACCTGCTTTATGCCCATCAGATTTACCTCTAATTGTTTCCAAGTTCCAATAGTTGACATGCTAGATCCATCTACTAAAGTAATATTGTAACATGTTTGAGACAATCTAGGTCTTCCTAGTTGTCCCTAGATCTTCTTAGTGATCATATTTATATCTACACCCAAGTCTATCATCACATTTTTGACCTTTTTGTGATTAATATGAGCATCCACTAGTAGTGGTTTTTTCTTCCAATGTCTATCACTTATGCCGAGTTGCCAGATTTGATTTCTTGGTATCTTCTCCCTATTCAAGTATTTTTCAAATTGCTTAAATTTCTCCATAATATTATGTTGTTGGATTAGTGATGTGAACTGTTTGAGTGCCGCAACTTCTTCTTTTGTGAAGAATTAGTTATCTTGTTTCTATCTCTCTTGTTCTTGTGTCATAATTTGTTTTGTTTTTTGCACTATATCATCATGTTGTCTCTTATCCAAAAAGAATATATCTTCCTCCTCACTTTCTTCTCTCTCTGTTTCAGTAGTATCATGTCCTCTGGTATTTGTAGGTACCTATCTTGTGACTACTGCAACTTTTTATTTTCTTTTATTTTTATGCATTTTAGTTTTTTCATACTTAACTCCTTTTCTTTGGTTTTCTTCTTCTGAAACGTTTTTGATTAGGATATATCTGTGTTGCCATCTTTGTTTCTCTCGCAAGTTCTTAGAAATTGAACTTCTTCTTTAGGGACTCTTCAGATTACTCTAGCTCCTTTTTGTTTCTCTAAGTCATCATTTTTTGCATTTTGCGGTGCATTTTGAAAGTATTGATGTGATTTATCACATGTGAAAAGGTCATGCTTTGTGCTGTTATAGAATGCACATTATCTTCTTCTTTCTCCCTAGCATTCATTTGAAAAATGCCCCAATTTTCTATATTTATAGCAAGTATCTTCATCTCTCTTTCTACCTCTAACATGGTCTCGTCGTCCTCTATAACCTCCAAATTGGTCTCTATCATCATTATAATAGTTATACCCATATGGTGCATTTTTATTTTGAATAGTGTTAATGTTTCTTTGATTTCTCCATGAAGGTTGCTTATAACCCTAATCCTGAAGATATAATGGTCTTTCCACTAAGCCTTTTACATATGCCATGGTATTATTTTGTGCTGTATTCTTATGATTTGCATTACACCATGATTCACTTTCATCATCATCTTCTCTTACCCTAAATAGTTGTGATGGACATTCTGGTGCTTCATGATCATCCCATTCTCTGCATAATCCACAATATATTGTATTGTTATTTGTAGGTAGTGCTTTGATATCCACCTTCATTGTGGCAGCATATCTTTCTCCTTTCATTTTTGGACATTCATTTCTGATGTGTCCTTCCTTTGTGTAATAAGAACACCATATATTAGGTCTCTTTTCTTCCTATTTTACCAAAATCTCTTGTTTTAGTTTCAACTACTCCAATTCCAACCTCAAACTTTCTAATTCCATGTTTTCCTTATTTTTATTTTGTTTGCTCCATGTTTGTGATTCAATCCAATAGGCTAATGTGATAACTTCTGCATATGTTTCAAACATTCTACTATCTGGGGATGCTCTAACATCTGCCAAGCTTATCTCGGATGTAAACCATTCAGTCTTCTACTTCTCAGTTAATGGTTTTTCTAATTTGTGAACTATTTCCTTGATTATTTTATCAAATTCCTTTATTGTTTATCCATCTTTCTATATTAATTCTCTCATTTTGCTTACTTCTTCAGTAGGTATCTCTAGATTTTCAAAAATTTCCAAGAACTCCTCCTTAACTTCATCCCATGTTTTATCATGTTTAGGGTAGGCCTTTCTATACCATTTCAAAGCATCATTCTGCAATGTCTCAATAAAGTCAAATAGTTTAGTGTCATCCTTGGTTATATCATTCTAAATCCAAATTGATTCTAACACAAAAACATGTGTGTACTACCTCATTTGTATCTTTTTCAAATGATGGTAATTTAATTATGGCATCCATCTTTCCTTTCTTCTATTTTTTTAGAACCTCCTATGTCTTGCAGTAATTTTATTTCTTTCTTTTCTCCTTAGGTTTTGGCCTTTTTATTAGGGTTTCATGTTCCCTTCCTTTATCTCTCTACAATTTGATGTCAAAACACTCTTTTCCCAATATTTCCTCAAGATCTTTCTTAATCTCTTCTTCTCTCTTTCTCACTATCAACTTGATCTATTCTTGAAATTCTTCTTGATTTATAAGGCAACCGAGGTGACTCCTGGTCGAGGGGGTGTGTCTCTACAAATTGCCTTTTCATTCTTAGGTATATTTTTCATTTATAAATGAAATTATGTTTTTTGTAGGTGAATGTAGAGCTAAAAACTCTACATTTTGTTTCAGTTTGGTTTATGTCTCAATCTTTCTGATTATTGTTTCTCTCTCTCTCTGGCTTTATGTTTCTCTACGCAGATTGTGCCATGTGTCAATATAGAGTAACAAGGGGAAAGTGTCTCAGTGTTCCATGGAAGCTGCCGCGTGTTTCATTTATATGCTTCCTTTCCAGTTGTTACCAGAATGCGCCACATATCTATGGCGTTGTTTCTTTTATTGAAGTTGCTTGCTTGCTTCAGAGTGTGCCATGTGTTGATGATGGAGGCCATGACTAAAAGTTCCTTTTGATACAACAAGCCAACAGATGTTGTCGAGTGTCCTCATATTGATGCTGTCGAAAGCTACTGTGTGTATCTCTTTTTGATAAGCTTTATTAATACCAACATTTATGGTGCATATTACAATACAGTTTCATAGCTTGTACCAGAGTGTGCCACATGGTGTAAGCAAAGGGTCAACTATTCTCATTTTGATGCTCTCAGGTGCTAACACATATATCCTTTTGTAATTTCTAGTTGCTGTCGGAGGGCAACAAGTGTCATCTTCACAAGATTCCAAGGAACCTTTTCATAAAGCTATTGTTGCTGCCAGAGGGCACCACGTTCCTATTTTGCTTTCAGCGAGAGGTGTCATGTGTCACAATATTGTGTCTCTGTGCGAGAATTAAAGACATATATGGTAGGTCCCATATAATGATGTCACAGTCTCTAAATGATGCGGAAGGTGCCAAGTGTCTCAGTTTTGTTTCTCTGAGGCTACCACGTATCATGTTTTAAGTCTGGTGGATGACGACATGTGTCAATATTCTATGTGCCCTATTTTAAAAGGGAAGAAGCTAAGTGTTAAGTGAAAGTTGCCATGTGGTATATTTTGAAGCTATTTGAAGACCCTCAGGTGTTGCCATGTGTCTCAATTGAACTGCAGTTAATGTGCCACATATTTTATCGCTTGACCAATGAGCATGCAAGGAAAGACGGTTGTAGATTTAGAGAAATCTTTAGTGTCAGATTGAGTCCTAGTTAATTCCAGTTTTGTTGATGCTGAACCAAATTTTGTGGCTATAAATAGAGAAGTTTTATAATACTGAGGGGTTATCGATTGAGAATTCAGAACTTTTGACTGTGATCAGATTATCATTTGCCTTAATTTTGTTGTTTCAAGTAAGGAAGCTATTATACCTATGCATGTCTCTGTGCCTCTTGTATTTGTTGAATTATCAATGGAAGGAGCTCTATTATGTGCTAGTAATGATATTATCTATGTCTTTGTGTCAATTCTCTGAGTTTAGCCTTTGATCTTTTAATTCATTTACAATCTGTCTATATTGATCATGCAACATTTGCTCTTTAATATAGGTAAATCTTGAGAATTGGTTCACTGTGCTAGTTAAGGAAATACATTTCATTTAGGCGCATCACCATAGAGTTAGAATTTTACTTATTGTATCTGTAATCTTGTTTCTTCCTCTCCCTTTTACTCAAAACCCCATTGAAATAGGAAGAGCCAGCTTCTGTAAAATCTAGAGGTTGTTTCAAGTATCAAGTCCCACATTCTTGAAACTTCCCATGTTGGTGTTAGAACCTGCGTAAATTTTATACATCAACAGTTTTTGGCATGCCCGGTGGGACCTTTCTTGAAATTCTGATCAAGATCATATGAACCAGAGAGTGACGAGGAGTCAGAGCTATGGATCGACAACAAGAGCCCAATCTACTACTAGTTTGGGGATTTTATTACCACCGTTAGTTGCTACTCCAAGAAGAAGAGTAAATCGAGTTGCAATAGCATTAGGAGAAAACATGGGAGCACCAGTACCCCAGAGGAACTATGCACATTAGAACAATAGCAGTCCACTCATTCTACCGACACCACCAAGTACTTGGGATCTGATACCAGCTAATGCCTTGAAAGCTTTACCCAAATTCAGTGGAAAAGATTCCAAGACACCAGGGGAGCATCTTCAAGATGTATTAGATGTGTGTGCAGTACATATCATTATCATACAAAATGTAGCAATCAGACTATTGGTGGCTTATTTCAAAGGGAAGGCTCTAGACTGGTATAGATCTTTGACCCCGAATATAATATCTACCTGGGATTAGCTTGGTGATGCTTTCTTTGCAAGATTCGTTGAAAAGGGTGACAAATCTTCCTTATTGCAACAATTAATCACTATAAAGAGAGCACCAGAAGAGGCTATAACAAATTTTAACACTAGGTTTCAAAAGACCTGGGATAGGATCCCTGCTATAGCTAGGCCACCATCAGGTATGGCTATTGTATTCTATCTCAAATCTTTCAATTTTGACATATCTATAATGATTTAGTCCCTAGGGGGTCAGACCCTACCAGAAGCATATGAATTGGTTGTAAAGGCTGAGAATAACCTAATAGACACTAGGAAATTACCTCCAAGGCCTCCCATGCCTATGTTCCTAGAAATTTCTATTCCCTTACCATAGGAAACCCCTAATCCTACAGCTGCACCTGTGTCTATGTATACCTTCCTAGCATCTCAACAACCTACTATGCCAACACCCTCTGCCCCTCCATCTAAAATGGATGATATGAAGAACATTCTTAGGACCTTTTCAAATGAGATTATTAATATCAAAAGGCAACATACCTCTTACCCAAAGCCTCCTTACCAGGGTTTCCAAGGAAATAGACCCTCACATCAAGCAAACCAGTATCAAGGTCCTCAAAGGCCAAATAATCCTTAACCTTCAAATCAACTGGTCACGGTTCCCACACCTTTGCAAGCTGTCCCTCATAACCCAAATAGAGAAATAGTCCCTGGGCAAAATAATTTAGTAGAAGATACCAATGCCTGGTGCTTTCCTTGCAATAATGCCCATATGCCTAGAGATTGTCCTAGAGGCAATTTACAACAAAAGATAGCAGAACAGAGAAGGGTAGAAGGTCAAGTTATTATGTCTAATGCTTCTCCATACTAGTCACTTGGTGTTTAGAATGCAGTGATGGTGGCTCAAATGCAAGGAATTTCTATTCAGCAAGAAGAAGAAATTGCCCCTGAACATGCCTTATATTCATGGATTGAAGATGAAGATTCAGTGTTCTTGAATGAAGCATCTACTTCTAAGAAGCCCTTAGTAAAGTCTGATTATTATACTAGATCAAAGAGAAGGATGATGGAGCAGCCTGAAGTTACCAACAATGAGACTGCTGGAGTTCCTCCTTTCCAAACTCATTACAATCCAGCTTCAAGGAAAGAAATGACTTAGCCAGTCCAAAATCAATCAGCCTCTAACCAAGTGCTAGAAAGGACAAGGTATCCTTACTACCCAAAGGCACAAACACTAGGACCCATGAATGTGGTAGAACAGTTGAAGAAGACTCCTTCTCATGTATCAATATGGGATATGTTGGCCATTCCTGAGCAAAAAATGTTGTTACAAGAAGCACTGCAGATTTAGGTTGACCCTAAACCTGCGAGTACAAAGGAAGGAGTTGCTAACAAAGGAAAGTCTTAAAATAAGGATGCTCCACCCTTGCAGACAACAACTATGTTGAATACTGCACCAGAGGTAAGCAAATCTAAGCTAGATCCATTTTATCTGACTTTAATAGTGGGGAAGAAATTATTGCATAACTCAATGATAGATTCTAGGGCGAGTACTACAGTCATGCCAAAATAGATAGCTGATGCTTTAAAGATAAAATATGAGCCACTTGCTAGAGGAGTCATGCAATTGGATGGGAAATCTATCTAAACCACAAGAAGGATTAAACAACTCCCATTGCAGCTGTATACCTGCCCAAACATAACTGTCAAACAGGATGTAGTGGTCATAGACATCCCCCTTGTCTTTGGTTTATTCTTATCTATAGATTTCACAGCTAAGATAGGAGGATACATGTCACTAGATTGGTTGCATCTAATTTTGAGAACCAAATATGGAACAAAGATGAAGGTATTGTCTGAACCCTTGTCCAAAGATCATATCATTGATGAACCTGCCCCAAGAATTGAAGCATCCCACGCCATGATGAATAAGGAGGAGAGAGTCTTTGTTGAAGAATTAGGTGATTGGACTGAACATGATCAACAAGAAGAAGAAAATAGTCAACTGATGACCATAATGCAAAGTGATCCTTATGGAAATTATGACTCCACTGGTTTGGGTACTTATGTCATTTTTGAAGAAGGCCAAGAAATACCAAATGTTATGAGAAAAGAAGTATCTAAAAAGGAAGAACCTGACAGAAGCAAAATCTAGACCTTAAATTTTGATGGGGCCAGGAGCAAAAATGGTGCCAGAGTGGGTATATGTCTCACTTCCCCAAAGGATGAGAAGATTCTTAGAGCTATACATTTTCAGTTTTCTTGCACTAACAATGATGCTGAATATGAATCTTGGTGCATGGTCTTATGTTGGCCAAGAAGAAAAGAATTAAGAGTTTGGTAGTCAGGGGAGATTTAGAACTAGTTGTGAAACAAACCAGAGAGAAAGCTATGGCAAAGAATGTAAGAATGAGGTCTTACCATCATAGAATTTGGGATCTAATAAATGGTTTTGATGCTTTTAATATAGAAGTTGTCCCTAGAACCCAAAACACTGAAGTACACAAAATGACACAAATTGGTTCCCAATTTGATCCAGCAAGTGACTTGCTCATTAATAGTGAGGTAGTAAAAGTGATAGTGAGACCTGCAATCCCAGACAATGACCAGAACTGGCAAGTCTTTGATAATGATCTTCAGGTAATCTTATTCCTACAACAATCAGGAGAATTTGCTGACCAAATATAGCCCAAGGTTGAAGAAGCTTATTGTGATCAAATTATCCAGCTAAAGTCTAATAAGCTCCCAAAGGGATTGATCACATTAGAAAATCTATTTGACCCTGATGATGTAAGCTTGGATAAGAGGAAGTTCAAGGCAAACAAAGATGATTATTCTGAAATTCAAGTTAGTGAAGGAAGGAAACTAAAGGTAGGCAATGCTACTACCCAAGAGGAAAAGGATAAGATGATTTCTTTATGTAATAAGAACGATAGAGTGATTGCTTGGACCTATGATGATCTTCATGGCTATAATAGGGACATCATTCAACACACTATAGAACTTGTTAAAGGGTCAAAACCAATCCATCAGAAACAAAGACCAATGAATCCTAGAATTGAGCCTTTAATGGTAGATGAACTGCAAAAGCTTTTAGAATCTAAGATCATTTTCCCAATTAAACACTCAACTTGGGTGTCTAACTTGGTGCTAGTAAGGAAAAAGAATGGAGACATCAGGCTCTGCATAGACTTCAGAGACATGAATAAAGCATCATTGAAAGATCATTACCCCCTACCATCCATGGAACAAATTTTGCAAACAATAGCTGGATCAGAAAGGTTTTCCTTTCTTAATGGTTTTTTAGGATACAATCAGATTTGGTTGGCTGATGAAGATCAACATAAGACAACATTCACTACAAAATGGGGAACTTTCGCATATGCCAAAATGCCATTTGGTCTTTCAAATGCTGGAGCTACTTTTGAGCGTACCATGGACATAGCATTTGGAGACCTTATAAATAAGCTTAATCTAATTTAGTTGGATGAGCTGGCTATATTTATCGAAGATGCCAAAGATCACTTTAAGAACTTCGAAGCTATTTTTCAGAAATGTCAGGAGTTTGGGATTTCCCTGAACCCTAAGAAGTGTATCTTTGATGTGCCCCAAGAGAAACTTCTGGGACACATTGTTTCAAAAGATGTAATTTCCATTGATCCAGAGTGAGTCACATCCATACTAAATCTATCTTACCAGTCAACAAGAAGGCAATTTAGTCCTTTTTGGGAAAGATCAATTTTGTCAGTCGCTTCATATCTAATTTTGTAGGGCTAGTTAGACCCATTACTCTATTGTTGAAGAAAGATTTAGCCTTCAAATGGACTACTGAAGGGAGAAAAGATTTTGAAGAAGTCAAGAAAACCATTTCCACTGCACTTATACTAAGAAATCTAGATTTCTCTAAGCTCTTTATAATGTATGTATATGGAGGAGAACACAGCGTGGCAGTTGTTCTGACCCAAAAAGATGATTAAGAAGAAGGAGAACATCCAATTGCATTCTTTTCTAGAACACTAAGGGAGTATGAATCAAGATATAATTTTGTTGAAAAGAAAGCTTATGCTATTGTAAAAGCTCTTAAGAAATTCAGGCATTTAGTAACAGGGAATAAAATCCTAATATTAGTAGCCCACTCTAGTGTAAGGGAATATATCATCAAGGGTGAGATTACTGAAAAGAGGGCTAATTGGATAACTAAGATTTTAGAGTATGACGTAGAGGTAAGGCCTACCAAATTGGTCAAAGGCAAGGGACTATGCAAATATATGACTCAAGACATAAAAGAATCAATGCCTCAGGAAGCAAAAATTGAAATAGTGTTGAGACTCCAAGAGATTGACCAAGACTCTTGGGTAAGTTATAGAATACAATTCATGAGAACTAGTATTTTCTCAAATGAACTCTCCCCCAATAAGAGAAGATACTACAGGCAACAGGGAGTTCATTTTGTATTGATTGATCATGTTTTGTTTAGAAAGAATATTGATGGAACACTGTTAAGATGTGTAGAGAAGGATGAAGCCCAAAGGATACTGCATGAGTTTCATTATGGAACCTCAAGGGGCATGTTTTAGCAAGAACTACTGCAATTAAAGTGACACAGGCTGGTTATTTCTAGCCTACATTGTTTGCAGATTGCTATCAGATGGTCAAAGAGTGTCAAGCTTGCTAGTTCTATACTAGGAAGAGAAAAAATGCAACATTGCCTCTAAGTCCCATAATAGTGGATGAACCCTTTGCTTAGTGGGGTTTAGATTTTATTGGCATGATCAATCCAGTGTCAAATATGGGATACAAGTGGATCCTCACTGCAATAGATTACTTTACAAGGTGGAGTGAAGCAGTGTTACTCAAGGAAGCTACTGAAAAAGTAATCTTAGAGTTTCTAGAAGGGATAACTACTCGGTTTGTCCCTCCTCGCACTATCATATTAGATAATACTAAGGCATTCTTAAGAACCAGATTGTCTGATTTTGCTCTAAGAAATGGAATATATATGAAGACTTCTTCTAATTACTATCCACAAGGCAATGGCTTAGTAGAGTCTACCAATAAGAACCTGATTAGACTCATAAAGAGAATAGGGGCTGAGCATCAGAGAGACTGGCATAAATCTCTTAATATAGCACTATGGGCTGATAGAATCACACCAAAGAAAGTGACTAGGATGTGTCCATATGAGTTAGTCTATGGAAAACATGCAGTAATGCCACTAAGTATAGAAATTCCTGCCTTACAGTTGTTGAAACAGTTGGAAATTGAAGAAAATGGCCCAATACAGGTCAGACTTGTTGAGTTATTGGAGGTTTAGGAGAAGAGAGAAAAGGCACACAAGTCACTATTAAAACACCAGCAGATTGTGAAGAATTGGTTTGACAGAAAGACTTCTAATCCAAATTTTAAAGTTGGGTCTTTAGTGCTGAAATGGGATGAGAGAGCTACCAAGCTAGGCTAACACAACAAGTTTGATTCATTATGGATAGGTCCTTTTAAGGTTTGTGCCTATAAGCAACACAATGCCTTTGAGCTATAGACTATGAATGGAGAACCTGAAGAGATTCTGGTAAATGGGATCTTCTTGAAACATTTTGCCTAAGTCTTGAAACTCGCTATGTGTCATAGTTAGTTAGGTGCTTTTGTTTCTTTTCCCGCTTTGTCTTGCTTTCTTGCATTTTTTTTTAAAATAAGTGTTCCGAGAACACGTGTCTACAGACTAGAGGTCCCTTTCATTAGTAGTTGCATTTATGAAGGCTGTTCTAGCAGTTCCTTAAATTGTAGGAAAAGAGTGCCTATCTTTTCAGAGGATCACCACTTTTGATATGGATCTAACACTCTGTCCAATACAGATTTCCAAGAGATACACTAACTGTCTTTTGACATTAATGCCATTAATAAGACATGATGTGTCATTCAATGTTTCATTAAGCCCCATTGATCTAAGTGTTAAAACTCTTAGAGTGTTGCATTTGCTATTGTCATTCTACTTTTTCTGAGTTGATGTTTGCATCAAAGATTTGTTTCTCACCTGTATTCTAGCGAAATTTAGTTTCATTCCCAATTTCTTCTTCATGTGTCAAGAGTTTCCAATGTTTTTTACAATAGATACAGAAATGTCAGAGCCACAATCTCCACAGGAAGGGCTAGGGCTCTTTGAACAATCTGACAAACTAATGAGCAACAAGTCTTATGCATCTACGCCAGCACAACCCAAAGTAAACTACCTAAGAACAAGGGTCCTGGAAATAGGAGTGTGTGTGGACTCAACATAGGTAATAGATTATGCAGATAGCATCTTCGACACACATATGTAGAAAAACACCAAGAATCTCTGGGAGGGAGCTCATTAAAGGTGCCTCGTCTGTGCATCAAAGGGGCAGTCTGAAACTTTTGGGATGAGAGTATGGATGTCCCAATTGGCACATTTTGTAGTTCCTAATGTTCACTCATGTCTAGAATTGATTGACCTATGTGTGGAATTGTTTCATCCTCCATCTTTTTATATTCAACGTGGCCCCTTCATGGTTTAAATAACCCCTAAGGCAATTAGGGATATGCTAGCTTTATAGGATGACAAAACAACCACATTTCCTACTATTCCTAAGTTGCAGGACACTTGGGCAAATGTTCATAGTAAGGTGAAGTTTCTAAACACTGAGGTGCATCTAGGTGATTAGAATACCTAGTTGCCTTTGCTGCCCATAGGCCACTCCGTTCAATCCTAACGTCCAAGATGCCCTGGCTATGCTGGCTTTCATCTTTGGTCGGTATGATGATTCTACAATACATGATTGGTAGGTTGCAGTGATCTTTAGATTGAAAATGGTGGACAAGTCCCAAGAGTACCAACTTGACTTTATAGAACAAATCTCTATGGCTATGGTGAATCAACTTGCTAACTTTCATCATAATCATGATTTTAGGTATTCAACATACCTATTTCATTTGATGCTATGTCAAAATTTTGGTCTCTTTCAGCAACACATGCCTTTAAATATGTATGACCCTAAGTCTGGTAGCAACAGAACAATTCTGGTGTCCGCATGGACCCATGTTCTGTCAGATACCTCAGACCCTTATGAGTTCATAGAATGTTTTGTTGCTCCTACTTTTGATCATTTAAGTCCTGAGCCTATAGAGAATAGAATGACACAAAGCCTCAGAGGTTTCTTAACCAACTTGCCAATCCCTTGTGATTATTTCTTTGGAGCCCATACAACTACCATTAGACTCCATGGTTTTGCTGGCGAGCCCGTTCTATTGCAAAAAGTCTTAACCCCTAGGGTTACATTTTTAGAAGTGGCTCGTCAGGTATCTATTATTGATAACAATTTTGGACATAAGAAGATGAAAAAGAAAATGTATGATGTCCCCTGGACTAGGGAAAAAATAACAATTCAGGCAAGAGAAACTAAAAATCTTCTGTTGCGGAAGTTAGCTTCTTATGGTTTCTTGATTGTCAAAGATAAATGGAAATATGATCCAGATAGCTTCTTAGCTTCTTGGATTATCAATAATAGGGTTTCTGCAAAATTTGTTCATGAAAAACATCCCTTCTGGGAGAAAAGAAGATCACCCAAGCAGGATAATCCTGCAATTTATGTTGAATTAAAAGACTTGCCAAATGAGGGCTCCAGGCCCTGGGAAACCTTTTATAAGAAGGTACAAGATTATGACCTTAAAAATTCTATGACTACAGGCCTTAGAGCTACATTGAAGAAGGATTGGAATGTAGAAAAAATTGTAGCTTACTGGAAATATAGACAAGAGATAGCTGAAATTACTCATACTTTCAGGAATGTTGAAACTAATGAAGAATGGGAAATTGTATGGGATGATTTTCATATGACCCCAGTTTCTAGTCCGGACATGAGTAATATTCTGAGAGACTCTCTAGAAGTAGTAGAAATGAAAGAAAGAGCAGAGAAGGAGCAAGATGTTCAAGAAACAGGGCAAGCATCAACTTCAGCTTCTAGAGCCCCATGGCCTCCATCTCTTAGCGCTTTATAGAAATAAAAGGAAATTGTATCATTGCCATCTCTCGAGATCCAAACGGCTTCAGCATCTGGGGGTCTCAGAGCAGCACCTTTGCAATGAACATCAATCAATGTTGAAGAAGAAGACCCAGAAGAGGCATCAGATAGGCCTCGGAAGAAGATACATAGGTTGATATTACCAAAGAAGACACATAGGAAGAAGTATCAATGCCCCAGCAACAACAAGTTCCTATCATCTCATCGGTGGCTCAGGTAAGTACTTCTTCTCTCTTTTCCGCTACCTCTATTTCTTCTTATTTAGGAGTGGCAACCCAATCTACCCAATTTTCCACGTCTCCTACCACTTCTGTTGCGCCTTTACAAACCTTTTCCCCAGTTTCCAGTTCACCGGCCATGTCTTCACAGGCCATTTCCTTATCTCTATTTTCCCCATCCATGCCCAAGCAGGCCTTGCCACAATTTGATCCTTCCCAGCAAACAACTACCATCCCTTATGGTCTGCCTCAAGGTCATCCATTTGCTAAAGGTTATATTGCATCACCTCCTACCTTCCAAGCCCAGGCTGACACAATAATAAAAGCAAGAGAGGCTCGGATGGAGAAGAAAAGAAAGAAAGAGAATAAGAGCCCTGTTGTATCTCACATAAAATCTTTGTTTGATCCTATTCAACAATCTTTGACTATCACACATTTGGCTCCTAATGTGATCAAACCTAATGAGCAAATGCAGCCACATGATCATTCAATGAATGCAATGGATATGGATCTGTCTCTTTTTAGTCCACAAGACCGAGTTGAATTAATGAATGAAACTACCTCAACAGTTGCCACTGATTACTTGAAGGTGTTCAAAAGGTTATAGAAGGTGGAAGCTGATTTGACAGAAGAGAAGGCTACTAGCAATAACTTAACTTGGGAGATATAGGCCAAGGTAAAAGAAATTGACACTTTGAACAGAGAGTTGTAGTCTACTGTTTCTGTACAGATTCATCAAGCAGTACAAGCTCAAGTTACAGCCTTGAAGGTTGAGTTATCACAGGAGAAAGATGTTGTTGCTACCTTAAGACAAGAGAAGGCTATTATAGAAAAGAAATATCAAGATAAATTGCAAGAGGCATCACAACTACAATAGGCCCTTTCAAAGGAGCAAAATTTGAATAGTGTAGCTCAAGCACAACTTATGGCTGAACAACAGAAGGCAAAACAACTAACAATTGAGTTAGCACAGAGGCCACAAACTGTAGGGGTTTTGAATTTGGTTAAGGAACTATATGCATCCATGTGGAAAAGAATCTCTAAGGAGATTGTACATCTTAAGCCATCTCTTACCTTCTTGTTAAATACCTAGCAGCTATGTGAGAAAGTAGAGTCTTCTGTGCAAGCAACTTTGTCTATTGTTTCATTGAGGGTTTCAGATTCTTAGCTTCTGTTGCAGAAACTATATGAAACATATGAAGAGACTCTGTCTGTAGCTGGTATAAGTGATAGAATGGTGGCTGCCAAAGGAGTGAATGAAGTGTTGAGCTGTAACTCTGCTGCCATGAATTGTAAGGAACTTTTAGATGTAGTCAAAGGAGTCAAGAATATGAAGAAACATATTGAGGATTTAGTGCAGTTGGGTCTACCTTCACCTTTTCCTGATAATAATACAGTAACAATGATTGATGAAATAAAGGCTTTATTGTTAATAAAACAAAATGATCAGACTATTTTTTAGGGTCTGAGTGATTCCTCCAGTGTGGGAGAAGTGGAAACTGTCTTGGTTCTAATGGCTCAGCTTGAAATTCAATTACATGCTGTAGTTCGGATTTTGCAAACTTTTTCCCACAAAGATATCATCAATTTAGATTTTGCTTTCTAGGATTTGCAGAGCAGACAAGGATTGTTGGATTTAGAGTGGTCTGTATACCAGGTTGCATTGCAAAATTTATGATTGAGTTTTCATTGATAGTGGCAGTACTTTTTTGTTTCTCTTTTGGAGTTCTTTCTAGGCAGGCCCAGAAGTCCTTATGGTCACCATGAACTGTAGAGCTAAAAACTCTACATTTTGTTTCAGTTTGGTCTCTGTCTCAATCTTTCCGGTTGTTGTTTCTCTCTCTGTGGATTTATGTTTCTCTGCGCGGATCGTGCCATGTGTCAATACGGAGTAACAAGGGGAAAGTGTCTTAATGTTCCACAAAAGCGGCAGCGTGTTTCTTTTATATGTTTCCTTTCCAGTTGTTACCAGAATGCGCCACGTATCTATGGCAATGTTTCTTTTATTAAAGTTTCTTGCTTGCTCTGGAGTGTGTCACGTGTTGATGCCAGAGGTCATGACTAAAAGTTTCTTTTGATACAGCGAGCCAGCAAGTGTTGCCGAGTGTCCTCATATTGATGATGCTGGAAGCTGTCGCGTGTATCTCTATTTGATAAGCTTTATTAATACTGACATTTATGGTGCGCCTTAAATATTGTAATGCCATTTCATAGCTTGTACCAGATCGTACCACATGGTGTAAACGGAGGGTCAACTACTCTCATTTTGATGCTCTCAATTGCTGACACATATATCCTTTTGTAATTTCTAGTTGCTACCAAAGGGCAACAAGTGTCATCTTCGCAAGATTCCAAGGAACCTTTTTATAAAGCTATTGTTGCTGTCGGAGGGCGCCACGTTCCTATTTTTCTTTTAGCAGGAGGTGCCATGTGTCACAATATTGTGTCTCTATGCAATAATTAAAGACATATATGGTAGGTCCCATATAATGATGTCACAGTCTCTAAATGATGTGGAAGGTGCCAAGTGTCTCAGTTTTGTTTCTCCGAGGCTGCCGCATATCATGTTTTAAGTCTAGCGGATGACGACATGTGTCAATATTCGGTGTGCCCTATTTTAAAAGGGAAGAAGTTAAGTGTTAAGTAGAAGTTGTTGCGTGGTATATTTTGAAGCCATTTGAAGACCCTCAGGTGCTGCCATGTGTCTCAATTAAACTACAGTTAATGTGCCACATATTTTATCGCTCGACCAATGAGCGCACAGGGAAAGATGGTTGCATATTCAGAGAAATCTTTAGTGTCAGATTGAGTCCTAGTTAATTCCAGTTATGTTGATGCCGTTAGGATCCTGGCAGTTAGTGGCGATTTTGAGCCAAATTTTGTGGCTATAAATAGAGAAGTTTTGTGATACTGAGGGGTTATCGATTGAGAATTCAGAACTTTTGACTGTGATTAGATTATCATTTGCCTTAATTTTTTTGTTTTGAATAAGGAAGCTATTATACTTGTGCATGTCTCTGTGCCTCTTGTATTTGCTGAATTGTTAATGGCAGGAGCTCTGTTCTGTGCCAGTAATGATATTATCTGTGTCTTTGTGTCAATTCTCTGAGTTTAGCCTTTGATCTTTTAATTCATTTACAATCTGTCTATATTGATCATGCAACATTTGCTCTTTAATATAGCTAAATCTTGAGAATTAGTTCATTGTTCTAGTTAAGGAAATATATTTCATTTAGGCACATCGCCATAGAGTTAGAATTTTACTTATTGTATCTATAATCTTGTTTCTTCCTCTCCCTTTTACTCAAAACCCCATTGAAATAGGAAGAGCCAACTTTTGTAAAATTTGGAGGTTGTTTCAAGTATCAAGTCCCACATTCTTGAAACTTCCCATGTTGGTGTTAGAACCTGCGCAAATTTTATACATCAACAATTTATCTCTTTATACTTTATGTTGGTGTTCCCTTCCTTTATCTCTCTACAATTTGATGTCAAAATACTCTTTTCCCAATATTTCCTCAAGATCTTTCTTAATCTCTTCTTCTCTCTTTCTCACTATCAACTTGATCTATTCTTGAAATTCTTCTTGATTTATAAGGCAACTGAGGTGACTCTTGGTCAAGGGGGTGTGTCTCTACAAATTGCCTTTTCATTCTTAGGTATATTTTTCACTTATAAATGAAATTATGTTTTTTGTAGGTGACTTTTCACTATTTTGTCTTATACTTCCAGAACTAATATCTTTATATACCACATCTTCTCTAATCTTCATTATACTTTGATTTACTAGGTAATCTAGGTAATCCACATGCAAATTTAAGGACTGGAGGTTAGTTATAGGATTTAGTAATTCTTCCCATTGTTTGTCAACTCTAATTTGAATATTAGCAAAATTAGGTTGAAATTCTAGAGTTTTACATATTTGCAGTAGGGCTAGGGTTTGATTATGTTCTTCTCTCCACATGTTTCTTAACTAGTCATATGCATCAATTCTTTCCTCCTATACATTTTAGAAGTTATGTAGCCCTATCAATATGCATTGTGATAGGCTCAAGATTCTCTATATCTCTTTGTATCAAATTTGCAGTAGCCTCTATGGTTGTTTCATCCATCCTTTCTTTTCCCTTTACATCCTTCTCTCTAACAACACCCACCTTGGCATGCCCAATAACACCTTCATTGGCGTGCTCATCTAACTAATTCTTTTCTTCCACAATTTCTCTTTCATGTTTTCTACTTGCCCCTCCTACCTTCTCCATCCTTCTATAGTACCTTTCCTGACATTCTTGGGTTTTTTTGTCTCTCCTCTCTACTTATTTTCATTCTGATTAGTATAATTTCACTGATCTCCCTTAATATTTTGTTATCCCCTTTTTCCATGGGTGTTTTTAATTTGGAATTATATTAATCCTTATGTATCCCAAGGTTGGCTCATCTTGAAGAATTACATCTTTTCAAGGATCTTTTCAGATCCTCCCACTGTTCCATTTGCCATCTGCTTAAGTGTCTATCCCCCTCTCACAAGGGTAGGAACTTAAGAGAATTCAAAATCTTCTATTCTATATCATAAAATTTTCTTATCACTCTAGTTTTCTTACTTTTCACTACTCTGCACTTTTCCTTTTTACTGTTTATCCTTTCTTTTCTTCATTGTCCTTTTCTAGGGTCTTGGCAACAGAACTAAATGTTGCCAAGAAATGAGGATGGAAACCAGTCTGGAGATCTGGTCCTCAGTCAAGTCTCTATAGTCAAGTTTATACCCCAGTGATATGGTGAGAGAATCATAGATAAACATTAAGGAAATAAGTTATGCGGTACAATCTAAGTCAAGTAAATCATTCATAAGACACATATAAAACATATTGGAACCTGTATATCTCTTTAATATATATTCATCATCAATTGATACATATACATTCATTGTGGCATGTCTGAGTCTCTGCCTTATACCTATGTATTTCACTCTCATACTCTCTTATACACTCTTATTTTACATTAGTTACATGCATATTCTATATATCCTCATAGAGGTGTGTCCTTTTCCAAAATACCTCTTTATGTGTCATCTCTATCCTCCACACGCCCCTTGCGGTAAGCTGCGGTAGGTTCTGTTGGTTGCCCTGTACTTTGCCAACTATAAGGGACAACCTTGAGGAGTTCTTGCAAATCATTGTGAAGTTTAGGAGAACTCTCTCGAGTTGTAAAAACTCTCTCATAATGATGAATGAAATAATGGATGACATAAGGAAGTTCAATCAAGCATTGGTGGCCATCCTTGATTTGTTTAATGTACTAGGAAGTGTGACAAGCATGAAGATCTTGAAAAGACACTTTGGAGGTGTTGTGTAGTCTCACAAAAGGCCCCATTTTGCCCTGGAAAAATGAAGACCCAACTCTTTTGTCGGGCTTGTTTGTTTGTTGTCCACCTAGGTGGTAATGGTAAATTATCATGTCACCTTAGAGTCGAATCAAGTCAAATTTCAAGGTGCCAACATATCCCCTGTAAAGGTCATGAATCGGTAGAGGACAAAATTCTAGCCAGGTTTTCTTCTTGGATCATGTGGAAATTCATTGAAATGAGTGAGTTATGCCCATTGGAAGTTCTAATCAACCAGACATTTTTTGTTAACTGGACATGGACACTGGCGTAAACATCCCTATCATGTCCAGTCTCCATATCAAATTCCAAATATATTGAAAAGAACATCCGAACCCAAAGGTAGAATTAAGTATACCCAGTTGCTATTCATATGGACCAAATATTAACACATTTGAAGTGTAAATATCCATGTCCATATCACATTGAGACTATCAAAATTACCCTAGTGAGTCATGAACACTTCTACCAGATAGGATATTTCAACCTGACATGATCAAGCAAGAAAATGTCTAGTCCAGTCTAAATATCTAATGTAGGCCATCAAATTTATCTCAGCCTACAAATATTCCATTGGACTAGATATTTTTTCATCAGACATTTCTATTTCCATATCCACACCCATGTCCATATCCTATCCACAACATTATAATCCAGGCACACAGCCTGTTGACTTTTCAACTGGACATGTTCAACAGAACATTTCGCAATGGACGTTTTGTAAATGCCCTGACCTTTTTGATCTAACATGAAGATCCAATCATCCACTGCTACGGTCAACAAAGTTTGACCATCAAGGCAATGACATCACCCAATGGAGTTGCCACTATTTGCTCCACCTAACTTTTGGTCAAAGTCAAAAGGACATTTTGATCAAACATTTGCACCAGACATTTTGAATCCAAACGTCCATCTAGTCCCTAGCTTTTAATTCCAATATTGTGAGTCACTTTTACCATTGCCCAATTTAAATTTAAAATATAAACTCTTGCCCAGCTATCATTTCTCCTGCACTTGAATAGCAATTGCTCACCAAACACTAGTGAAAATTCAATGCACTTCACACTTAGTGAATTTCACAAAGTTTAAAAGCTAATTCTGACACATTTGTAAATCAAAAAGGCCTTTCAAAAGATCTGAAGAGCATAAGTGTAGAGAATTATTGTTGAAGGCAAATTTGCAGAGATTAAGGTGAATCAAACAACTGAGAAACAGAAAAATAACAGTCAACAGGCATTCTCTACATAGTATAACCAAGGTGATATCGCATTTTTTAGGTATGTATATGACAAAACCCCTCTTCCTTGATGGTTATAGTAATTCTTTCTTCACAAAATGATTAATCTCATTTACCTAAGGTAAACTCGGGGTTTCATTTTGTTATAAGCAATCTCAAATTACTCTATAAGCATTAGATTAATTTACATGCCCTAATTTCTAAATGTAGGAACTAATTTCAAATGTTTGCATCATGCAGGTCAAAATGCAGAAAAGACAAAAGCAGTGTGAGGACGAGTTTAAAGTGCCAATGTTTTCTACTCCTAGTGGGGTATGGAGTAAGTATGGATATGCCTTAGACACCCACTATGGAACGGTAGATTTGGAAGCTTTCAGAGTGAGCATCTAGGCCTGTGAAGATGAGCCCACACTTAACAACATCATTACTAGCAGGATGTATCACGTGGAAGGATTTCCATATGCCATAGATGTTGGGTCTAGGGCATACAACTGAGAGGGGGGTGAATCAGTTGTATAAAAACTTGCTCTGTACTTCAAACACTTGATTCTTCTTTGTTAGTTAACAACATATCAATTAATCATCCATGAAAGTAAAACGTACAAACACAAGAGCAGATAAACATCAACACATTGAACACCAAGATTTTGACGTGGAAAACCCAGTTAAGGGAAAAACCACGGGGTGATTAACCCAAGGATTATTCTCTATTAAAAGAATAAGAAAAAGAATGGCACTTGCCAATTAGGGCTCACTGCCCGAGCACACTGCTCACAAAGAGGCCCACTGCCTACAAGGAGACACACTATCTACAAAGTGATAAGAATCATAGTCTTGAACTAGAGAATGACATCTCTACCATGTCTAAATCAGTTCCATTTAAGCCCAAAAACCCCTGCTCTGCCTTTCGCACTTCTCTTCACTACACCACACCCATCCACATAATCCACACTTCGAAATGAACTCACAAACCTTTATTTATACAAGACATCGACTTAGGAACAATCATCTAAGTCGGCAATCAACCATAAGAATATCCGCAAGATAAATAACACATCCGGTTGGCCATCAAAAGAACATTCGCAGGATGAACAACTCATCCGGTCGGCTAATCAAAGCAAGAACTTCATCTGGAAGAATATCTTCAATTCTGGGCTCTACCATCAATGCGGACCAACAACACAACCTAAACATGATCCAAGGACATTTCCAAGCCTACCTGAATGACCAGGTACATCCGCACTCCCTCTACTTACTGGAATCTCTTCTCTTCCTTATCTGGAACTTCAAGAACACAGTCTGTCGACACTATCATAATGCAAAAGGTACTTCTGGACCTCCAAATCATACACAACTCGAGATGACACATCACAAGGACATCCCAAACACTCCTAATCTGCAGATTAGGATTATACAATTCCAGACCTCACCGGACCTTTCTATGATCCTCTGTCACCTATGAACACTTACCGGAACCGGTTCCACACCGACAGCCACAACTCCTTCAGATCTTCATGTGGACCTCTGAAACTTAACTGAAGCATCTCAAGACTCATATCTACAAACCCTTTAATCCGCATCCTCCGATTTGCATCCTATACAATACATTTGCCTTCTTCTCATCACTATTCTTCATTGTTCCTGACTGAGGCTAATTTTCTCAATATCCTTAGCACACTACTCATCGAATCCTTCTTGTCAATGTAATATGAGTATGTTGACATCAATGACAACACTGGTTCACCTCATACTTGCAACAATCTCCCCCTTTGTCATTGATGGCAACATATGATGTGAAAAACCATCAAGACAAGAACTTCTCCTTTCTGTCACAGCTCCCCCTATCAGCAACATGTCTTCTCATTTACTACTCCCCCTTTGATCATCAGCTACTTATTTTTCACATGTCTTCTCTCCCCCTTTGACATCAATGGCAAAGGGCTCATACTTGCAATTCTAACACATCAGAATCATACCAGCTGCTCCCCCTTAGTAGCAGCTCCCCATCAATCCAGATCACAAGATATGACTGTGATATCCACCGGACTGATGCACATCAGTGCATCCTAGTTCATCACCGGAGGGGCCATGACCCCTAACTTCTCCTGGAGATATTCAAAAGAGTCCTTGGGAAGAGGTTTAGTAAAGATATCTGCAATCTGATCCTTGGAGGGAACATACTCCAACCTGACTTCTTCCTTGTTCACTTGTTCTCTCAAAAAGTGAAATTTGATAGATATGTGCTTAGTCTTAGAGTGCAATACCAGATTCTTGGAAATATTAATTGCACTTGAATTATCACAGAAAATTGTGATAGGCTCCTCATGTTCAATTTTAATGTCTCTTAGCATCTGTTTCATCCATAAGATTTGAGTGCAACTACCTGCTACTGCAATGTATTTTGCTTCAGTTGTAGACAGAGATATTGCATCGTGTTTCTTGCTTAGCCAAGAAACCAATCTCTTCCCCAAAAAGAATGCTCCACCACTGGTGCTCTTCCGGTCATCCACATCTCCTACCCAATCTGTATTTGTGTAAGCATGAAGAGAGAAATCCAGATCTCTAGGGTACCATAGACCATACTCAACTGTTCCTTTCAAGTACCTAAAAATTCTTTTGATTGCCATAACATGAGATTCTCTAGGATCAGCCTGGAATCTTGCCACAAGACCAACAACCTGCATTATATCTGGTCTAGTCTGAGTGAGATACAACAATCCACCAATCATTGATCTATACTTTGTCTGATCTACCTTTGGAGAGTCATCATCTTTTCTCAACTTACATCCGGTTGCCATGGGAGTGTTCATTGGCTTTGAATCTTCCATACCAAATTTCTTCAACAATTCTTTCACATATTTGGTCTGAGAAATGAAGATCCCTTTCTTTGTTTGAGTAATTTGCAGACCCAAGAAGAAATTCATTTCACCAAGCATAGACATTTCAAACTCACTTTTCATCTGATTTGCAAAAGTTTTACACATACTGTCTCTTCCTCCAAAAATGATATCATCCACAAATACTTCAACAATCAAAATGTTTTCATGATCAATTTTGAAATATAAGTTATTGTCAGTAGTGCCTTTGCTGAATCCAATCTGCACAAGATGCTTATCCAACCTTTCATACCATGCTCTTGGGGCTTGCTTTAATCCATACAATGCTTTCTTCAACTTGCAGACCATATCATCATTGTCAGACAATTGAAATCCATCCGGTTGTTCAATGTAAACTTCTTCTTCCAGATCACCATTTAGGAAGGCAGACTTGACATCCATCTGATATACCTTGAAGTCTTTAAAGGCAGCAAATGCAAGAAATAATCTGACTGCTTCAATTCTTGCCACCGGAGCAAAGGTCTCTTCAAAATCAATTCCTTCTATTTGAAAGTAGCCTTTGCAGACCAATCTAGCTTTGTTTCTGATTACTTCACCAGCTTCATTTAATTTGTTCCGGAAGACCCATTTGGTTCCAATCACATTCCTGTCTCTAGGTCTGGAATTTTCACAAGATCCCAAGTATGATTTTTCTCAATTTGCATTAATTCATCTTTCATTGCTTTGTTCCAGTTTTCATCATTGCAGGCTTCATTTACTGTTTTAGGTTCAATCTTTAAAATCAGACAACATTCATCCTGATTTTGAGCAACATTCCTTCTAGTTTGCACACCTTTGCTTTTGTCACCTATGATCTGATCTTCAAAGTGGTTCAGTGTTACATACCTTGGAATTTTGGGAGTATCCTGCACTGCTACTTCTTAATCAGGCTCATTCAAACCTATCTCTTCTTCCTGATTTACCAAATCAGGCTGACTCTGACTTACCGGAGAGGATTGAGTTCCTTGAACCTGAACACCGTCTTGGTCATCTTCATCAAACTCATAAAATCTTGAGGGCTTCTCAATTCCTTCATCAACTTTCACATTAGTGCTTTCTATCATCTTCCTCAGTCTCTTATTGTAACACCGGTATGCTATGCTTTGAGTGGAGTAACCCAAGAAAATTCCTTCATCACTTCTAGCATCAAACTTTCCTAGATCTTCATCTCTTTTAATATAACACTTGCTACCAAATACTCTGAAATATTTCACAGTAGGAGTGATGCCAAACCAGAGTTCATAGGGGGTCATACTGGTATTGTTTCTGATTTGAACTCGATTTAGAGTGTAGACTGCATTGCTGATAGCTTCTTTCCAGAACATCTAAGGAACATTTGCTTCCAACATCATTGTCCTGGTAGCTTCTTGTATGGTCCGGTTCTTTCTTTCAACTACTCCATTCTGCTGTGGAGTCCTAGGAGCAGACAATTGTCTCCTTATACCTTGCTTCTCACAAAAGTCAATGAACTCACCGGATGTAAATTCACCACCTCTATCAGACCTTAGACACTTCAGTTTCAATCCAGTTTGATTCTCTACCATAGCTTTGAAGATTTTGAACTTCTCAAATGCTTCTGATTTTTCTTTTAGGAAGGTAACCCACATCATCCGGGAATGGTCATCAATTAACAACATGAAATATCTATCACCTTGCAGACTCTTGATTCTTGTCAGACCATAGAGATCAGTATGTACTAATTCCAATAATCCGGTAGAGGACTGATCTTTGCTTTTGAAAGAGACTCTGCTCTGTTTACCTAGCTGACATTCTTTGCACAAACTATTTGTAGGTTTCATCAATTTTGGAAGATCTCTTACAGCCTGAGTATTGCTTATCTTGATGATGTTATCAAAATTTACATGACACATTCTTCTATGCCATAACCAACTCTGATCAATTTGAACAAACAGACAACTTTTATTTGAACCAACCAGATGAAAGATATTACCTTTTGTCTGAGTACCGGATGCAATTTTAGTTCCAGAACTTGTAACGATTCTGCATTTTCCATTCTTGAACCGGAGATCATAGCGTTTGTCTACTAACTGACCAACACTGAGAAGATTGTGCTTCAATCATTCAACATATAGTACATTACCTATTTTTCTCTTTCCATCAAAGGAAATAGTTCCCCTACCTTTGATTCTGCCAGTAGAATTGTCACCAAATTTTACCATTCCTCCTTCATACCTTTCCAAATCCAAGAACTTATCCTTGTCACTAGTCATATGGTGAGAACATCCACTGTCAATAACCCAATCATCCTTTTCTTCCACTTGAGCAGCCAAAGCTTTTTCCACAACCTTGTGATTGACAGATTCAAAGAGTATTGAATCTTCTTCCTTGATGGCAATAAACACCCATTCATTTCTAGATTTGCTTCCTAGTTCTGATTCATCATATGGTAGTTTTCCTTCATACTTGCCAGATCCTCTTGGCAGTCTTTTTGCAATGAGGGCTTCAAGTTGAGCTGTTTCTACTTCTTCTTCTTCCATGTCTCTTCTTGCTTGATCATACCATGACATCTTCCTTGAAGAGTTTTCTCCCAGATCAAATCTCTGTTTGCCTTTCACATAGGCACTGGCTTTGAAAGCAGATTCAGTCTTGGGAGGATCATCTCCAAACTCAGTCATTTCAAATGCAGCTAGTTTGCCAACCAATTGTTCTCTTGTGACAGTTGTGTGGGCTCTGAATTCGTCAATTGCAGCAACCTTGATTTTGTAGGCAGCAGGAAGGGATCTGAGGATTTTGCAAACAATCTCATTTTCATCTAGAGTTCCACCAGCATTTCTAATTCCACACACCAGCTCATTCACTCTTGGCATAAAAGTAGTGATGTTTTCATCATCTCTCATCTTCAATCTTTCAAATTTCCCTTTCAGACTTTGCAACCTTGCACTCTTGACAAACTCATCTCCTTCATACAGAAGTTCCAGTTTAGTCAGGATCTCATATGCAGTTGGTAGGTCTATAACATTTGAGAGATCTGAGTCATTCAATGCGCTTAGAAGAGCTTCCTTGGTCCGCAGATTGTTTTCAGCATCTGTGATTTCATTCAGAGTTGTTGGACCACCTTGTGGAGGTACATATGGTTTTGAGACCATGGCCAAGTATGCTTTTCCCATACATTCCAAGTGACACTTCATGCGACCCTTCTAGAGAGTGAAGTTGGTTCCATCGAACTTCGGACTATCCTTCTTGTATGATGACATCCTGGATCACCTCAAGCGGTTAAGCTCCTTTCAGAAGAACTTGGCTCTGATACCAATTGTTGGGTCTAGGGCATACAACTGAGAGGGGGGGTGAATCAGTTGTATAAAAACTTGCTCTATACTTCAAACACTTGATTCTTCTTTGTTAGTTAATAGCATATCAATTAATCATCCATGAAAGTAAAACGTACAAACACAAGAGCAGATAAACATCAACACATTGAACACCAAGATTTTGACGTGGAAAACCTGGTTAAGGGAAAAACCACGGGGTGATTAACCCAAGGATTATTCTCTATTAAAAGAATAAGAAAAAGAATGGCACTTGCCAATTAGGGCTCACTGCCCGAGCACACTGCTCACAAAGAGGCCCACTGCCTACAAAGAGACACACTGTCTACAAAGTGATAAGAATCACAGTCTTGAACTAGAGAATGACATCTCTACCATGTCTGGATCAGTTCCATTTAAGCCCAAAAACCCTTGCTCTGCCTTTCGCACTTCTCTTCACTACACCACACCCATCCACATAATCCACACTTCGAAATGAACTCACAAACCTTTATTTATACAAGACATCGACTTAGGAACAATCATCTAAGTCGGCAATCAACCATAAGAATATCCGCAAGATAAATAACACATCTGGTCGGCCATCACAAGAACATTCGCAGGATGAACAACTCATCCGGTCGGCTAATCAGAGCATCCGGAAGAATATCTTCAATTCTGGGCTCTACCATCAATGCAGACCAACAACACAACCTAAACATGATCCAAGGACATTTCCAAGCCTACCTGAATGACCAGGTACATCTGCACTCCCTCTACTTGCTGGAATCTCTTCTCTTCCTTATCCGGAACTTCAAGAACACAGTCTGTCGCTACTGTCATAATGGAAAAGGTACTTCTGGACCTCCAAATCATACACAACTCGAGATGACACATCACAAGGACATCCCAAACACTCCTTCCAATCCGCAAATTAGGATTATACAATTCCAGACCTCACCGGACCTTTCTGTGATCCTCTGTCAGCTCTGAACACTTGCCGGAATCAGTTCCACACCGACAACCACAACTCCTTCAGATCTTCATGCGGACCTCTAAAATCTTAACTGAAGCATCTCAAGACTCATATCTACAAACCCTTTAATCTGCATCCTCCGGTTCGCATCCTATACAATACATTTGCCTTCTTCTCATCACTATTCTTCACTGTTCCTGACTGAGGCTAATTTTCTCAATATCCTTAGCACACTGCTCATCGAATCCTTCTTGACAATGTAATATGAGTATGTTGACATCAATGACAACACTGGTTCACCTCATACTTGCAACAATAGATGCCCTGGAGCTAGTGATTTAATGCGCTTAGAAGTATAATCCTATCAATAAGGGGGTGGAATACCAAGGTTGAGTTTACGTAGACTTTTTGGTCAAAGGCATTGCAGATACCTTTAGGTTGCCATGAAGCCAAAATGTTTTTGAGATAGATCTGAATGCTCTATCAACAAAGTATAACTCCAATGTCGCGGGATGCCGCAAGATTATGCATACCTCATGAATGGATCTGACACCTAGGCCTAAGGCATCCTCTAAGATGCCCCAAACTCTCTACAGGTTTGATTTGAACCTAGAAGTCCAATACATGATAACCCTATTGTGCCAAAGTTAGGTGATGGAGCTCCAATGTGGCCAAATAGCTCAGCAGATCATCAATGTAAAACAAGAGCTAGCTGAGGACATGAAGGCACATGTGTAGACACCCAAAAATGTCCATCTCTTGTAACATTACATCTTGTAGCATGTTTTGCCCTAGGTACCCATGTCATCACCTAATTAGTTAAATAAATCTTATTTATTTGACTAATTTCACCCCTTTCTATCTCATAATCCCTTCTTCTATAATTAAATAAATTTTATTTATTTAATTATTCATGGCCATTTATCCCCTCTAATTAAATAATTATTTTTAATTGTTTAATTAGTCATTTATCCATTTGCCTATAATTCATTAAATAAATTAAATATTTATTTAATTAATAAAATCTTAAACATATTTTCTTGCTTTCTTTCCAAAATTAAACTCATGTGTGTAATTAATTTATTTAATTAGATAATTCACCAATTATCCCTCTCATCTCTTTTAGGATTTATTTCCTTTAAAACAAAAAATCAAATCTCTTTCTATCCTTTTAAATCCTATCTTATCTTGTTTTATTTCCTCTTTTGTCAAATAAAGAAAAAATCAAATCTTCTCACATCTTCTTTCTTCCACATCAAAACCCTAGTCAGCCTTGCCTACAAATATGGTCTCTCACAAGCCATTTGAGAGAGGAGTTTTTATATATCTTTATTCTATCGAATTATCTTCACAATCTTTTATCCTTCATCTATCTATATTCCTCTATCAACTTCTATCAATTGGTATGCTGTAGAACTAAGCAATCAACATCGATCAATCATACATGCACTTATCCTTCAAGATATCTGAGGTATTCGAAGGGTTTGAGTAAAAAGGTAATTGCATGTTTGTTTTATCTTTCGTATTTATCCAAATTTTTTGGTTACATTTCTGGCACGCTTGGTGGGACTCACTTCTCCTGATCAAATAATATGTTTTTGCAAGTTTTTGTTATAAAATTTGTGTTTTTCTAACCCTCATTTGACAAGTTTTGCAAAGGATCTATTACAGGTGATCTCCAGGCCTAAAACAGATCTCACGATTGTGTCCAAAAAGGCCAAGAGGTGAAAAAAAACATATAAATTGACCATTTTTGCTGCAGGTCAAATTTAAACAAATGTTTGTAGGGTGATGAACAGTGTTTCGGGCGGTGAACAGTGCTTTCCAGCAATGAACAATGTTTCCTGCGGTGAACAGTGCTTTCTAGCGATGAACAGTGTTTCCGGTCGTGAATAGTGCTTTACGGATATGAGTTGTATTTACGGTAGTGAACATTACTTCCGGCCATGAATAGTGCTTTCCGGTGATGAATAGTACTTTCGGCCGTGAACAGTGTTTTCAGGCCGTGAATAGTGTTTTTTAAGCTTAAAATAGTTTTCTATTTTAAAACTGCCATAACTTTTGTATATCATGTCAATGTTTTGTGTTTTTATAGGCATTGGAAAGCTAATAGGACAAACTTCGTAGTGGTAAATAAATTATCAGGTGAATATGTCATTTTATAGTGTTTTTAATCAGTCAAAGTTTAGCTTCATTTTAAACTTCAAATGGACATATCTTGAGCAAAATTGATCAGATTTCGATAATTTTTTTAAAAGTGCATAGAATTTCATGTACTTTCTGTTTATGCTATATATTCAGCTGTATCAAGTCATCTTAATTAGATTTTATCAGACTTCATCTTTTCATATCACACTTTTCCATGAAAGTTTACTTGTTTATTTTTCAATTTTATGACTTGTAGGTGAATCAAAGGAGCTGGAGCAACGTTTGGATCAGTCAAAACAACTTGAAAAGCAAAAACAATCAAGTGAAATCAATCCATCTCATATCTCTAAACATTGCTTGCCTTCACATTTTGATTTGGGCTTAAAATCAATCTTGTTTGCTATCAAGTGTCTTCCTACACATTTGGCTTTGGGATCTTAAAATGAACAAGTGCTTGCATTGTCTTCTTATCACACATTTCATTTCTAAGGGTTAATTAACAACTACGATTTGTCAAAACCCTATCTAGGAGGCCTGCTAGGGGATTTCATTACCCCTAGGGATGACATCAACTACATGTTCTGGCGGGGTATATCAAAGGGGGGAGAGTTAAAGCTATACCTCAATCTAGCTACATAGTCATTGGGATAGCCTTGTGGCCTCGGGTGATTCTGTACACAAGGTGAAGTGGTATTCTCTTACACTTATGCCACATCCCTTCAATAGGATAGTATTCACAGATTTGGCCCCTCGTACCTTGTGTATATCAGGGACACCATTAGTTAACCCTTGTGCAGCCTAGCTTAAGACTTATAAGTAGTTATATAGAAAGGAAGAACTTGTGTCATCACAACAACAAATCAACCAACAACAACAACCAATCACATCACAACAACAAGTCCAATCCTATGTGTCACATTCACCATTATACCAACCTACTTCATCCACCTATCATGCCTATGCTACATCAACTCAACAACATCCATCTCAAGATTATCCAACTCATTTCAACATTCTAACACATCATCAAACCTATCCCCAAGACCAACAAGTGTCCTTACAAGAATTACATGCAAGCTCAAGTTGTTCTTTGTATATAGACCAAGTATCCTCACAAGAAGCACATGCAAGTCCAAGAGGCCCTTTATACATATGTCAAGTGTCCTTAAGTCCACCTTTGCATAACTTAGCATCCTTTGACAAGGGAGAAACCAATCTAGCAAATGCATCTTATGAGTCCTCTTTACCATCCAATCATATGCCAACACATGAGCCAATTACTCCTATCCCAACACCATGTGATCCCAATCCTATTACATTGGTCCATCAACCTTCATCACCTTCATCCCCATATTCCACTAACCTTCCATTAAAGGATTCCATGGAGATACTTTTGGAAAAATTGGTTCAAGAAAATTTGGTTGAGCTACCCCTGCTAAGATCATATTCTCCATCTATTTTTAAACCTAGTTGGTATAAATATGATGAATATTGTACATACCATAGGTATAAGGGTCATGCCATATCCACTCGTGTAGAGTTTAAAATATTGGTCAATAACCTAGAAGATTCTGGTAAGATTATGTTAGATCAAACCAATCTATCTAATCCTATTGTCCTTCCATCTAGCCCAAGTCCCAATCCATCCAATCCCATTATCCCTCCACCTAATCCTAATCCTAAGCCTCCAACACCATCTACCCTAATTATCCATCCCCTATATTGTCCTATCACACATACTCTTGCAAAGGATGTGATCCATTGGTTATTAGCTAGGAACAACTTATCCCAATGTCCAACACCTATCCTTGTTCCTATCTAGGAGCCCTCTATTAACATGCCTAGCCCTTCAACCCCATCATGTGACCCACAAGTCATCGACCCTATTCAAGAGCCTCTTATCATGAGCCCAAGTCAAAGTTCATCATACTCTCTCATGGATGAATACCAAGAACCCATCAAACTTATCCAAGAGGCTCCTACATACCCTTCCATTCAAGCAACCCAAGAGCTATGTCAAGAACATAATCCAATGCATGTTGAAACATCAAGCCCCCATCCTAATCAAGATCAAATTACTTCCATGCACCCCATTCATAACATATATCTCTTCCATGATCAAGATGAAACCCATGATGAAGAAGCCATTCCTGAGCAACTTGATCCTATACATATCCATGAGCAACCAATCCAAATATCACCCATCCATAATCTATACCTTCTCTATGATCAAGATGAAACCCATGATGAAGAACCTATCTATGAACACCTTGATCCTCTCCTTCCTCATATACCCATCCATGAGCAAGATATCCAAATTGCTCCAATCTATCCTCCATCTAGCCCCATCCATGATCTACAAACATCCACTCCCCTTGATGAGACAAAGGGTTCCCAAGAAAGCATAGAAGATCAAACCAATAATGATCCTTCCACATCCACTATCAACCCTATTCCAAATCCACCTTCATCCATGAGTGTTCCTCCTTAGAACACCAACAACCATTATTCTCTACCTCACCTTCTCCATCCAATAAGGAACTCATGTCTAGTGTTCCACCTATACCTAGTCCCATTGTCCATCACATCCTCCAAAAAATGAACTATCAAGGTAAAGGCTTAGGCCTTCTTGAACAAGGAATTTTGGAGCCAATCCATGTCAAAGTCCCCCCATGCTCATATGGCCTTGGATACATACCCCAAGGTAAACAATCTAAATATGTTTGTATTTCATCCATGCCTCCAAAGTCCACCACTTTCTACCATAAGTCCCATCATACTCCTAAGACATATGTTGCCATTCCACCTCCATCATTTTATAAATGTCAAAAACATGTGACCATACACCTTCCACCATCAACTTTACCTCCATTACTTCCAACTCCTAAAATCCCTCCATCAAATCTACCTCCACTACTTCCAACACCTAATATTCCCATTATCCAATCCCCTTATCCATTTATCTATAAATCCTCTAAAAATCTTAATCATGACCAACCAATGCACACATCATCTAAACATGAAGATTCCACTCATTCCACCATGTCCATGGGATTCAAAAGCAAAAATTTGGATGCCTCTACCTATAAAGCAAATAATCCTAAGGGTCCTCATGCCTTCAGACACAAAAGAAAAGAATCAAAGAAAAATTTATCTAAAAATCTACCCAAACCCATACCTTCAAAAGCAAAGGCAAAAACTAAAATGGTATGGGTCCCAAAACAAAAAGCAATCAAGCCAAGTGAGGCATCCACCTTTCAAAAATCCCAACCATCCACTTCCACCTCACATTCCCATTCCATTCAAAAATCTCAAAATCCTCTATCCCACAAGCAAAACAAAAATCATAAAAATATTAAGTCTATGTGGGTACCTAAATCACTAAATCACCCATCCCCTAAGCAAACATCTCCATTACTTCCTACACCACCATCCAATCACAAGCTTCAATGTCTAACATGGTGTGTGCAACCGTTGGTCATGATTCCTTTTCACACCTCCATCACCCCATCCTTCATCCATTATCCTACATATCTTCCTCATCACTTCCCTATGGTCCGTGCTTTTGCATAAGCCTTCAATCCATAAGTCCTACATAATACACATCATAATCCACTATCATTCCCTCCATAATCCGCTATCTACCTAATCGATCTCACTTTCATGCAATCCCCTACCAACATCTATGAGCACACTTGACATGGTCTATGTGACACCTATCTCCAATGGGATTATCACCTTTCATAGAACTAGACACTTTAGTCCCATCCATATCCACCTTCTCCCATCCAAAAGGTCAAAAAAAAAGTAAAGAGAAATCCCTTCGTCCAATGGTAAAAACCTGGTAAATAGGTGCCTTGGATAAATACCATGATGAAAACCTAGCAAATAGGCATCATGTGTAAGTTGATCATCTATGTCACCTACACTTTGGGGCACCTTGTCTCATCCACCATATCATTTTCAACCTATCTTACCATACCATCCTATCATCCTTATCCATTCCACATACATACACCTATCCCATTGCATCCATTCATCCTCCCTTCTTCCTTTTGATCTTGATAAAGTCATAGGGCAAAATGTTGAAACATGATTTGGATATCTCTTGATATACCTCATCCTTTGTCATTACCTATTTATCCATCCCATCCAAACCAATCCATCATTATCCCATTGTCATGAGCTTTATCATGTAAAATCCTAAGTATTACACCAAGAATGGGCCATGTTATTCCTATGTGACATAGTCTTTGGAGATCAAATCCTAGCTCCATTATGAGGCATACATACATCCACTATAGCCTATCCTTTTACCCATCCATCTATCATAAACTTTCCATCCTATCACCCATCTTTTATCCATCCTACCTATTTCCTTGCACCTAGACTTGGTCCTCCCTTGTTACTGGTATCTAGCATAAAGGCTACACAAATTGTAAATCCATTGACATCCCAAAATATTTCCAAAAATCCAAAAAAAAAACAAAAAGTCCTGAAAAAATACCAAAAAATCATAAAAAGTCCTAAAAAAACCCAAAAAATCATAAAAAGACCTGAAAAACTACAAAAAATCAGAAAATCCAACAAAAATACAAACAATCATCAAAGTCAATCATCAAAATCAATAAAATCATTCAATCACCAAATTCAATTCATCCAATCATTAATCCAATCATCAAAATCAATCCATCTAAGCAATAAATCCAAATGCAAAGCAATCCTTAAAACCATACCAACCAAGTTAATCAATCTTGCCAAATTATCCAATTGCATCAACGGTCTTGATCCTAATCTTGTTGTAAACCAAGTCAATCAGTCATCATCATCATCATCATCAATGGGATAGATCATTCCCGCATCCTAGTGTTGATCTAGGGATACATTGTTCCCCACAATGACAACACTATTATCATCATTAATCAATCAATCAATCAACAATTAATCATTTGTTTATAGCTTGATAGGGGCAATACCTTGTTTGTTCTTGTATCATTTGTGCATGCTTGCTTGCTTGCTTGTGTGTGTTATCTTTTTATCTTGCATTTGTATCACATCCGCATCATTCCAGCTAATATTCATATCTTGTGCATGTTGGAATAGCTTTTTGGCATTATCCTTTGCATCTAAGGTCACATCATACCTTTTGTGCATTAGGTCTTTAATGCCCTAAGTTTTCTTCCTCATACATCTCAACAAGGTTGTATTACACTGGGGCACGAGGCACATCATCACCTTGGTCCTCATATCCTGGTGCATAACATCTAGTGCTCTATCAAACATCATGGTTGCTCACTTTCATTGCAGCATACCGTATCATCCTTTCTTCTATCCCTTCCATAATCTTTTTCAATCCATTTTATTTCGAGAGCCTACCCATGTTTATCCAACCTGCCTATCCTCTCAAGGGGGCATCCTCATCCTATCTTTCCATCATCATCTTTTTCTTCTATTCATACCTTAGCTTCCTTGAAATGATGTTACTTGACACAAATTTCATCATCTCGAACATCATCTCAAAGAGAGGCAAAATGTAGACACCCAAAAATGTCCATCTCTTGTAACATTACATCTTGTAGCATGTTTTGCCCTAGGCACCCATGTCATCACCTAATTAGTTAAATAAATCTTATTTATTTGACTAATTTCACCCCTTTCTATCCCATAATCCCTTCTTCTATAATTAAATAAATTTTATTTATTTAATTATTCATGGTCATTTGTCCCCTCTAATTAAATAATTATTTTTAATTGTTTAATTAGTCATTTATCCATTTGCCTATAATTAATTAAATAAATTAAATATTTATTTAGTTAATAAAATCTTAAACATATCTTCTTGCTTTCTTTCCAAAATTAAACTCATGTGTGTCTAATTAATTTATTTAAGTAGATAATTCACCAATTATCCCTCTAATCTCTTTTAGGATTTATTTCCTTTAAAATAGAAAATCAAATCTCTTTCTATCCTTTTAAATCCTATCTTATCTTGTTTTATTTCCTCTTTTGTCAAATAAAGCAAAAATCAAATCCTTGTCAAATCTTATCACATCTTCTTTCTTCCACATCAAAACCCTAGTCAGCCTTGCCTATTAATATGGCCTCTCACAAGCCATTTGAGAGAGGAGTTTTTAAGTATCTTTATTCTGTCAAGTTATCTTCACAATCTTTTATCCTTCATCTATCATTCGGTATGCTGTAAAACTAAGAAATCAACATCAATCAATCATACATGCACTTATCCTTCAAGATATCTGAGGTATTCGAAGGGTTTGGGTAAAAAGGTAATTGCATGTTTGTTTTATCCAAATTTTTCAGTTACAACATGAACAAGCTAGAGCTGAAGAATTACAACTACCACTGAGTTAGGTAGTAGATCTGACAGATGATGAGGTCACTCATGTAGTGACCAATGATCTAGTCTCCTCTTTACTTACACATTCAGTGTCACCACCACCAGATGAACCTAAACAAGTGGATATCGAAGTGAGAGAGATAGAATATATGAATGCAGTGAAAGGTCCAAAAGTAGAGGAAATGTTTGATACTGAAGGATCTAGATCACCAAATGTGACAGTGGACTAATCAGATGTTCCAAGTACAGTGGTTATGGAACATGAAGAGGTGGAGTTGTCTCAACAAGTAGTAACAAATAAATCAGTTGGTGACATCACCCTTCTAGAGGATCAAAGAGAAGTTCTTCAAGATGCACCTAGAGAAGGATATATGAAACAAGATGAAGAACAAGTAGAGAAGGAGCATGATGAGTGAGTGAAGCATTCATTGTCACTTAAAGGACAAGTTCAACAAGACTAAGGAGATGAGGGAATGCACCGCGATGTGGAATATCCTGAACATGAGCATATGGAGGTTGATATGGAGGTTCCCCAACAAGAGGTTCTATAGTAGGAGGTCCCCCCAAGAAGAGTTTCCTTAGCAAGAGATTCCCCAAGAAGAGATGTCACAACAAGGGGAAGGTTTAGACAATGACACAGAGTCAGTGATAAAGGATGCTCATATTGAGCAATCTGGTCAAGAAGGACTTGCACCGGATGTGCCAAAATGGTTGGCTTCAGAGGTAATTAAACCTCCTATTAATTTGATCCCTTTTGATTTTAGATCATTATTTTCTATGGAGGGAATAAAGCCTAGGAAAAAGGCAATGGCAGTGTCTACCATCAAGAGGGATGCAAATAGTCATAGGATATCCCATCTAGTCGTGCCTACAGTTGATAAGGCCAAGGGTGAGATCATAGTGAATGAATATTAGATTACCACTATGGACCTGTGACATGCCACTGTTGAGCAAGAGATTGATGAGCTCACGGGTAGTGCAAAAGCCACAACAACTAGAATTTGCAAGAATAATATGAATTAGAAAGAGTTGGAGGGGTGCATTTCCCAGCTTGAGGGGTTCATAAGGAGATTATTGGCCCCAGGAGTATAGATAACAGAGGTCCCAGCCAATTTAACATTGGTGACGCAAGATGAAATAATCAACCTGGATGCAAAGAAACATCATATGGAAGTGATGCAAGGATGGTTCTAGAGATTCCTAAAAGATGGGGAGGAGGCGATCCAAACTACATTATCAAATTGGGATGCCTTATCATTTATCAAGAGTATATTGGATACGATGAAGAAGTAATGTGCGACAAGACTTGATCAAAATGATCAAGATCTAGGTAAACTAAAAGTCATCTGCAAGTTACCTAACAAGGTGTTGTTGAGCCAGATTATAATGATGGTCCAAACTATGCCAAGGATATCCATATGGATAAAGGACCTAAAGTTTGAGGAAGACATCTTGAAAGGGTATATGCAGAAAGCCATGGATATAAGCACCAAGGCACATGACCTCTTGACAGATGAGATGGAGATCTTGGAGGAGCTTTTCAGGACTTTAATGGATGAGAAGGAGACTTATGAGGAGCAAGCCTCTATAGGAGTGTTTAAGGTTAGGTATGAGCCTATTTTGAGGGATCATTTTGGGCATTTTTGGAGAAGATTATAGATGAAGTTATGGATCTATTTGTAAGAATAAAGGCATACAAGGAGAAGCTAGATGTTCATACAAATAAGCAGATATCGATAGGTGATTAGCTCCAAATGTAGGAATATGCCCAGACCAAGGCACAAAAGTTTGATAAGGTTGACATAGATAAAACCATCAAGGCATATGACCTATATAAGACCCTCGATTCCAGAGGGATGATGGTCGAGGAGGACACAACTTTAGACGCAGAGTAGTCTAGTGTTCAATGGATCAGTTTTGCAGTCATAGGATATTAGTGTGAAGAATGCCTATCAAGATAAATATCCTAATGATTGGCAACACACACACAGTAGTCAATCTGGTAGAATATACCAGAGGATGCACTTTGAAGATGTTGAGGAATATACCAATGGATAGATGTCATCTAGTCCTGATTGCCAAGTGGCAATCATGTGCCTTGTTTTGTCACCATGGATATTTTGAGGGGGATCTTGACTATTGATCTTTTGTAACTGATTTTGGATCCTTGTTCTATAAAAGGATCCGGATCAGTTATAAATAAGGGGATTGAATTGATGAAATTTTTTGAGGGCTAAGTTTGTATTTTAGCAACTTTGTGACTTACCTCATGATTCTTTCTCAAAGCTGTGAAAAATTTGTATATATTTTGAGCATATAATGAAATTGAAAATACCGGTTACAGTAACATCATAAATTATGAGTAATCTTAGTGGATTTCTAGTATGGAATGTCAATGGATGCGTCCCTTAGGAGTGTTGCTGCAGGATTCCTTGTTGCTGTCAACTTTTTCCTTTGAAGATTAGCATCTATTATATGTAGGCGTGGAATGCCTGGTGAAGTATAACTAGATTAATTTCATTTCATGAACATGTCTAGATATTCATGTGTGATCACTAAAAATATTAGTTTCTTAGAACTCTTTCGTCTCAACCTTATCTTTTGTCTTTTATATTTACAAATCATGGATACTAGTGGAAAACAATGATAAATCCATAACAAATAGTTGTACACATTAATGAATTTCATGCTTTATAAGGAATCTATGAGTGAATTCAAGGTTTATGTGCAAATGTTAGTTTAGAGTTAGCAATAATTTCAGAATAATTGATCAAAGTTATGTCCAATTCATGATAATCCACTTGAAGCTTGGTTATTTACTTGAGAATTTGACATAAGTTGTGTTGCAAGTATGGGCCTAACAGGTGTTGTCATTGATGTCAACATACTCATGTTGCATTAACGAGAAGGATTGGATGAGCTGTGTGCTGAGGATATTGAGAAAATTAGTCTCAATCAGGAACAGTGAAGAATAGTGATGACAAGAAGGTAAAAGTCCACAATAGGTTGAGGATCAGAGGATGTAGTTTAAAGGGTTTGTAGATATAAGTCTTGAGATACTCCAATCAAGTTTTCAGAGGTCCGCATGAAGATCTGAAGAAGTTATGGCTGCTCAAGTAGAACTGGTTCTGGTAGGTGTTCAGAGGTGACAAGGTGTCACAGATAGGTCCGGTGAGCTCTGGAAGTGCATCATCCCATTCTGCGGATTGGAGGGAGTATTGAGGAAGTCCTTGAGAAGTATCAACTAGATTTTCTTGTGGTTTGAAGGTCTGGAAGAGCCTGTTCATTTGTGACAGTGATGACTGACTGTGTTCTTGAAGCTCTGGATGAAGGAGAGAAGAATTCCAGTAAGCTGATAAAGTGCGGATGTTCTTGGTGGCTCAGGAAAGGCTGCGGTGATCTCTGGATCATGTCTAGTTCATGTTGGCGGTCCGCATTAAAGTTAGAGTTTGGATTTGATGAATAACCACCGGATGTTGGTGTTCTTCCTGAGACTGGCCGACCGGATGTATTACACGTCTTCCAGAGGATCTATAAGTGTTTGCCGACTTAGATGAGTGTTCCTAAGTCGATGCCTTGTATAAATAAAGGATTGTGAAGTCATTCCAAAGCGTGTATTGTGGAGATGAGTGTGTTGTAGAGAAGAAGAGAGTGAAAGGCAGAGCAAAAGTTCTTGGGCTTTAATGGAACTGATTCAAGCATGGTGAAGATGCTATTCTCCAATTCATGTATGTGATACTTATTTCTTTGTAGACAGTGTGTCTCTTGTAGGCAGTGAGCCTCTTGTGAGCAGTGTGCTCGGGCAGTGAGCCCTAATTGGCATGTGCCATTTGTTCTTTCTATTCTTCTAATAGAGAATACATTCTTGGGTTAATCACCCTGTGGTTTTTCCCTTAACCGAGTTTTCCACATCAAAATCTTGGTGTCTTATGTGTTGTTGAGTTTCTGCTATTGATTTGAATGCATTATGTTTCATTTTTAATATATTGCTTATCACCAAGAAGTTTTAAGTGTGTAAACTGGAGAAAGTTTGGCACAACTGATTCATCCCCCCTCTCAGTTGTGTGCCCTAAATCTAACAATTAGTATCAGAGCTAAGTTCCTCTAAAAGGAGCTTAACCACTTGAGGAGATCCAGGATGTCATCCTACAAGAAGGATAGTCCAAAGTTTGATGGAACCAACTTTGCTCTTTGGAAAGATCACATGAAATGTCACTTGCAGTGTATGGGAATGGCATACTAGTCCATGGTTACAAAGGTGTATGTACCTCCGCAAGGTGGTCCGACAACCCTAAATGAACTAACAGATGCTGAAAAGAATCTGCGGACCAAAGAGGCTCTTCTAAGTGCATTATCTGACTCAGAGCTCTCAAATGTTATTGACCTACCAACTGCTTTTGAGATTTGGAATAAACTAGAACTTTTGCATGAAGGAGACCAGTATGTTAAATGTTGAAGGTTACAGAGTCTAAAAGGGAAATTTGAAAGGCTGAAGATGAGAGATGATGAAAATATTACTGCTTTTATGCCAAGAGTAAATGAGCTAGTTTGTGGAATCAGAAATGCTGGTGGAGTCTTGGATGAAAATGAGATTGTTGGCAAAATCCTCAGATCCCTTCCTGCCTCTTACAAAATCAAGGTTGCTGCCATTGATGAATTCAGAGCCCATACAACTGTCACAAGAGACCAATTGGCTGGCAAACTGGCTGCATTTGAAATGACCAAGTTTGGAGATGATCCCCCCAAGACTGAATCTGCATTCAAAGCCAATGCCTCTGTGAAAGGAAAACAAAGATTTGATTCGGGAGAGAACTTATCAAGGAAACTGTCATGGTATGAAAAAGAAAGAAAAGACCTGGAAGAAGAAGTAGAAAACTGCTCAACTTGAAGCTCTCATTGCAAAGAGACTCCCAAGAGGATCCAGTAAGTATGAAGGAAAATTGCCTTTCAAGTGTTTTAATTGCAATAAGATTGGTCATTTTGCCTCAAGATGTCCGGAAAGATTTTCAAAGCCAAATCCTAACAGATCAAGGTTCCAAAAGAATTGTTACTATGTTCATGAAGAAGATGATAATGAAGGAGTAATAGATGATGAATCATAGACAGGAAACAAATCTGGAAGTGAATGGGTGTTCATTGCCATCAAGGAAGAAGAACCAATATCCTTTGTATCTGTCAATCATAAAGTTGTAGAAAGAGCTCTGGCTGACCAAGTTGAAGAAAAGGATGATTGGGTCATTGACAGTGGTTTCTCTCACCATATGACAGGTGACAAAAATAAGTTCATAGATTTGGAAAGGTATGAAGGAGGAGTGGTGAAGTTTGGTGATAATTCTGCTGGTAGAATCAGAGGAAGAGGAACTATTTCTTTTGACGGAAGAAACAAAATTGGTAATGTTCTATATGTTGAAGGCTTGAAGCACAATCTTCTCAGTGTTGGACAGTTGGTGGACAAAGGCTATGATCTCCAGTTCAAGGATGGAAAATACAAAATCTTTGAAAGTTTCAAAATAGAGATTGCATCCGGTGCTCAAACTAAAGGTAATATCTTCCACTTGGTTGGTACTGGTAAAAGTTGCTTATTTGTTCAAGTTGATCAGAGTTGGTTATGGCATAGAAGGATGTGTCATGTGAATTTTGATAATATCATCAAGATAACCAATACTCAGGCTGTAAGAGATCTTCCAAAATTGGTGAAACCTACTAACAGCTTGTGCAAGGAATGTCAGCTGGGGAAACAGAGCAGAGTCTCATTCAAAAGCAAGGATCAATCCTCTACTAGATTGTTGGAATTAGTTCATACTGATCTGTGTGGTCCAACAAGATCAAGAGTATGCAAGGTGACAGATATTTCATGTTACTGATTGATGACCATTCATGGATGATGTAGGTTACCTTTTTGAAAGAGAAATTAGAATCTTTTGAGAAATTCAAAATCTTCAAGGCTATGGTAGAGAATCAAACCGGATTGAAACTGAAATGTCTGACGTCTGATAGAGGTGGTGAATTCACATCTGGTGAGTTCATAGATTTTTGTGAGAAGCATGGCATAAAGAGATAGTTGTCTACTCCTTGGACTCCACAACAGAATGGAGTAGTAGAGAGAAAGAACCAGACCATCTAGGAAGCATCCAGGATAATGATGATGGAAGCAAATGTTCCTTAGATGTTTTGGAGAGAAGCTGTTAGCACTGTAGTCTATACACTCAATCGAGTTCAAATCAGAAGCAATACCGGTAAGACTCCTTATGAACTTTGGTTTGGCATCACTCCTACTGTGAGGTATTTCAGAGTGTTTGGTAGCAAATGTTACATTAAAAGAGATGAAGATCTAGGCAAGTTTGATGCTAGAAGTGATGAAGGAATTTTCTTGGGTTACTCCACTCAAAGCAAAGCATATTGGTGTTACAATAAGAGACTAAGAAAGATGATAGAAAGTACAAATGTGAAGGTTGATGAAGGAATTGAGAAACCTTCAAGGTTTTATGAATATGATGAAGATGATCAGAATGGTGTTTTGATTCAAGGAGCCCAAACTCCTTCCGGTACTCAGAATCAAACTGATCCAGTAATTCAGGGAGAAGAGATGAATCATAATGAGCCTGATCAAGAATTAGAAGTGCAGGAAACTCCCAAAGTTCCCAGGTATGTAAGACTGAACCACTTTGAAGACCAGATCATAGGTGATAAAAGCAAAGGTGTGCAAACAAGAAGAAGAATTGCTCAAAACTCAGATGAGTATTGTCTGATTTGAAGGATAGAACCTAAGATAGTAAATGAAGCTTGCAATGATGAAAACTAGACTAAAGCAATGGAAGAAGAGCTGATGCAAATTAAGAAAAATTACAATTGGGATCTTGTTCCTAGACCTAGAGACAAGAATGTGATTGGAACCAAATGGGTCTTCCGAAACAAACTAAATGAAAGTGGTGAAGTAATCAGAAATAAAGCCAGATTGATCTGCAAGGGCTATTCTCAAATAGAAGGAATTGATTTTGAAGAAACTTTTGCTCCAGTGGCAAGAATTGAAGCAGTCAGATTATTTCTTGCCTATGCTGCCTTCAAGGATTTCAACGTATATCAGATGGATGTCAAGTCTGCCTTCCTAAATGGTGACTTGGAAGAAGAAGTATACATTGAGCAACTGGATGGATTTCAATTGTCTGATCATGGTGATATGGTCTGCAAGTTGAAGAAGGTACTGTATGGATTGAAGCAGGCCCCAAGAGCCTGGTATGAAAGATTGGATAAGTATCTTTTGAAGATTGGTTTCAACAAAGGTACTACTGACAGTAACTTATATTTCAAAATTGATCATGAAAACATCTTGATTGTTGAAGTGTTTGTTGATGATATCATCTTTGGAGGAAGAGATAGTATGTGTAAAACTTTTGCAAATCAAATGAAAAGTGAGTTTGAGATGTCTATGCTTGGTGAAATGAATTTCTTCTTGGGTCTACAAATTACTCAAACAAAGAAAGGAATCTTTATTTCTCAGACTAAATATGTGAAAGAATTGTTGAGGAATTTTGGAATGGAAGATTCAAAGCCAATGAATACTCCCATGGCAACTGGATGCAAGTTGAGTAAAGATGATGACTCTCCTAAGGTAGACCAGACAAAGTACAGATCAATGATTGGAGGATTGTTGTATCTCACTCAGACTAGACCAAATATAATGCAAGATGTTGGTCTTATTGCTAGATTCCAGGCTGATCCCAGAGAATCTCATGTCATGGCAATCAAAAGGATTTTTAGGTATCTAAAAGGAACAGTTAAGTATGGTTTGTGGTATCCTCGAGATCATGATTTCTCTCTTCATGTATCTACAGATGCAGATTGGGCAGGAGATGTGGATGACCGAAAGAGTACCAGTGGTGGAGCATTCTTTTTGGGAAAGAGATTGGTTTCTTGGCTAAGAAAGAAACAAGAGGCAATATCTCTGTCTACAATTGAAGCAGAATACATTGCAGCAGCAGGTAGTTGCACTCAAGTCTTATGGATGAAGCAGATGCTAAGAGATATCAAAGTAGAATATGAGGAGCCTATCACAATCTTCTATGATAATTCAAGTGCAATAAATATTTCTAAGAATCCGGTGTTGCATTCTAAGACCAAGCACATATCTATCAAATTTCACTTTCTGAGAGAGCAAGTGAACAAGGATGAAGTCAGACTAGAGTTTGTGCCCTTAAATGATCAGATTGCAGATATCTTTACTAAACCTCTTCCCAAGGACTCTTTTGAGTATCTCAGGGAGAAGTTAGGGGTTATTGCCCCTTTGATGATGAACTAGGATGCACTAATGTGCATCAGTTTGGTGGATATCACAGTCATATCTTGTGGTCCAGATTGGTGGAGGGGAGCTACTACTTAGGGGGAGCAGCTGGTATGATTATGATGTGTTGGAGTTGCAAGTATGAGCCCTTTTCCATTGATGTCAAAGGGGGAGACAAGACATGTGAAAAACAAGTGGTTTCTGATCAAAGGGGGAGTAGTAAAGGAAGAGAAGACATGTGAATGGTTGTTGCTAATAGGGGGAGTTGTGATAGTAAGGAGAAGTTCTTGTCTTGATGGTTTTTCACATCATATGTTGCCATCAATGACAAAGGGGGAGATTATTGCAAGTATGGGCCTAACAGTTGTTGTCATTGATGTCAACATACTCATGTTGCATTAATGAGAAGGATTGGATGAGCTGTGTGCTGAGGATATTGAGAAAATTAGTCTCAATCAGGAACAGTGAAGAACAGTGATGACAAGAAGGTAAAAGTCCACAATAGGTTGAGGATCAGAGGATGTGGTTTAAAGGGTTTGTAGATATAAGTCTTGAGATGGTCTAGTCAAGTTTTTAGAGGTCCGCATGAAGATCTAAAGAAGTTATGGCTGCTCAAGTAGAACCAGTTCTGGCAGGTGTTCAGAGGTGAAAGGGTATCACAAATAGGTTTGGTGAGCTCTGGAAGTGCATCATCCCATTCTGCGGATTGGAGGGAGTATTGAGGAAGTCCTTGAGAAGTGTCAACCAGATTTTCTCATGGTTTGAAGGTCTGGAAGAGCCTATTCATTTGTGACAGTGATGACTGACTGTGTTCTTGAAGATTCAGATGAAGGAGAGAATAATTCCAATAAGTTGATAAAGTGTGGATGTTCTTGGTGGCTCAGGAAAGGCTGTGGTGATCTCTGGATCATGTCTAGTTCATGTTGGTAGTCTGCATTAAAGTTAGAGTTTGGATTTGATGAATAACCACTGGATGTTGGTGTTCTTCCTGAGACTGGCCGACCGGATGTATTACATGTCTTCTGGAGGATCTATAAGTGTTTGCCAACTTAGATGAGTGTTCCTAAGTCGATGCCTTGTATAAATAAAGGACTGTGAAGTCATTCCAAAGCCTGTCTTGTGGAGATGAGTGTGTTGTAGCGAAGAAGAGAGTGAAAGGTAGAGCAGAAGTTCTTGGGCTTTAATGGAACTGATTCAAGCATGGTGAAGATGCTATTCTCCAGTTCATGTATGTGATACTTATTTCTTTGTAGACAGTGTGTCTCTTGTAGGCAGCGAGCCTCTTGTGAGCAGTGGGCTCGGGTAGTGAGCCCTAATTGGCATGTGCCATTTGTTCTTTCTATTCTTCTAACAGAGAATACATTCTTGGGTTAATCACCCTGTGGTTTTTCCCTTAATTGGGTTTTCCACGTCAAAATGTTGGTGTCTTATGTGTTGTTGAGTTTCTGCTATTGATTTGAATGCATTATGTTTCATGTTTAATATACTACTTATCACCAAGACATTTTAAGTGTGTAAATTGGAGAATGTTTGGCACAACTGATTCACCCCCCCTCTCAGTTGTGTGCCCTAAATCTAACAAGTTGTTGAGGATATGTGCAGATTGTGACAAACGTACATGACATTTGTGAAGTTTAACCAAAGCCAAAATAAGGTGACTTAAGGTTACGTAAGGCCCCAAAATGGAAACAACAAAATACAACAAACCCTAAGTGAAAACTAGACAGTCAAGACCTGACAACTGGAGACTTGGGAATTCAAATCTTTAGGGATCTTGAAGTCTTTCAAGATAAATAGGGGTTTATTGTGTAAATGTGATTAAAACTACATCAACAGAATTGGTGCTAGATGGAGGGCCTGACTTGACTTTAAGATTAGGTTCTTTGGGGATTATCCTATCAAATACTTCACATCTTTAGTCGTTCACTACAAATATCCTTAGTATTTGACCATCCTGACATATCTTTACAAAGATCTGGTTCCAAATTTCAAAGTTTATCTAAATTTCTCAAGCTAGCTTGCTAACCTATCACAAGGTCCTGATACAGTGGTCCTTTAGGTGAATTACCTAAAGTTAGACAGAGAACTCGCTCAGCTGGTGCTCAACCCAGACATCCTACTCCTGTCATCCCAATAGTTCCAGTGCAAGTCCCAATGGCGTTCTTTAATGCTGAATCACCTATCAACTTTGCTACATACAATGACATGCCTAAGAATCCAGCCAAGTTATGTCCAAAATATCATGTTCATCAAGATGCTGAAGATCACCTTAGAACATTTAAGGAGGCTTGTTTCAGAGACATTGTATGTAGATTGTTCTCATACACACTCAGAGAAGAAGCATACGATTGGTATGTGAATTTACTGCAGAATTCTATTACAACTTGGCCATTGATGGAACAAGCTTTCAAGGCTAGATTTAGGGTTCCAGTTGATCCAGTGATGATGTACCATCATTTCACTAAAATTAAGAGAGGAGAAGGTGAATTCATAACAACATTCAATGATAGGTTCCAAATGGCATATTCTAGATTTAAAAATCCCTATAATATTCCTAAAGGCATTGCTTTATTGATATATTACTCTACCTTGGAGCTGCTGACAATGATGTTTGTAAGAAGAGTGGATCCTCACATCACAACTTTATCTGGTGCATACACACAAGCAATAAAAGTGAACACTAAAATGAAATAGGTAGGATATGGTCCTTTGCAAAGCATAGGACATCGTTCACATAATCAAATGCAATAGATAAATGGAGCTTTCATGAACCATGCTCCTTTGATGAATCCTTTGTCAGCTTCCCCGATCAATGTGATTCAACCACATGGGAACAATCAGATAGTAGTGCATCCAGGATCTGCCTTTACCAAGGTTCAACCGAATGGAAATGGTGATTCTTTCTTTCTCCCATCTCAAGATAATATAATAACAAAAGTGTAGGAGGAGAAAGAAGACATGAGAGAGATCACAACTCAGTTAAAAAGGCTAACAACTGAAGTAACTCAGTTGAGAATCAAAGTTGTTATGCTCAAAAAATAGTTAGAATCAACAAAATAGAGGATATAATGCACCTCAACCTCTGAGATTCTAGAATACCAGACCAAATAATGGAAGTCTTCCTTCACCTCTAGACAATTAGGTTCCTACCAAGCCAAAATAGACAATTAGAGTCAATCTAGTTGAGGTTGTATTGAACAATTGGTGTAAGATTCATAACACTAGTGCACATGCTAAGTTGGATTGCCCACAATTCAAAATTGCTCTGAGTATTTTTCAAGCGGAAGTATAAAATACTAAAAGAGAGGCAAGTTTTCCCAAAGGAAATGAGATCATTCCCCTTGGATATGAATCGAAAGGTTCATGTTCCTAGAGGAAAAGACAAACACGGTTCATGAGAATTACACACTCATATGCGAAGAGTCTACCCAAGCACTAGAAACTTACAATTTCCCTTTCAAAGGTGATAACAAGCCTAGACAAGAAGTGGATGAAATACATGCCTTCCAGCAATTCTAGAGAGGTCATAGCTACAACCTCAAGAATAACAACAATAACAGATCGTCAGGATCTTTAACGAGTTCAATTCCACCAAATAATTTCAATACACCTCTAGACATGTCATCTAACAACAATCTATCGATGCCAAAGGTAAGCCTGCAACATTCTACTTCACTCTCAGCCGCAACTAGAAGTATGTCTAAAATTTTTGAGTCAGATAAGTTGGTTAACTACTTAGCTAAGGAAATCAAGAAGATGAAAATAAGCTTGTCCTTATCTGAATTGCTAAAAACTCTGGTTATTAAAAGGGGTTTCCTTAAGTCCTTAGAGGAGCCTTCTGTTGGCAACTTAGTCAAGAGACATTGTTTTGATGGTTAAGGTAGAATGTTGTATGTTTTCATTTATGGAAATGAGGCATGGTAATAGATCGGGATGACATGGAAGGAGTTAATTTTTCTCTTGAGTCAAGTTTGGTAAAGGGATTTTGGTCCAAAAGACTAACTTAGTCAGAATGACTAAGTATGGACAATATACAGAGTGAGTGACAGAGAGTGGGATGGTATGCCTCTACAAATGAAGATCTTGCTATGTGGTTCTAGTATGATGTACTTAGATGTTATGCAATGTTATATCCTGAACATCTCTGGAAGTTATGTTGTGAATTGTCTAGGTCCGGGTGAACATGGTTGAGTTAGAAATAATGTAGAGCACCTGAGTAATTTGGTCCGCATTCCTCCGCTGTTGAATGTTTTATTTTACGGTTTTGAGGAATTGAAGATACATGTCATAAGCATCTAAATCCATATTTATAGAGCTTGAAGTTCATCAGATCACATTCTACAAGTTCTCTAGTATCAACTTTTAGTTTTTTAGTATTTCATTGTGACAGAGCGACAGTCTGAGATCTGCATTTCATTGTGGAAGATTATTAAGTTCTGTAGTTTTGAACATATGCTAAGAGGTCTATAATGAATCATTGATATGAATCTTAAAGTCTCATATGGTTTGCATTTGAAGTTATGGATTGACAGTTGATTTAGTTAAATGCATACTTAATGATGAAGCTGACATACAAGTTGAATCAATGTGCAGTAAAGGTATATTGTTTGGATCATCAATCTAAGTGGTTCTATAATAGGCCTAGAGCTATGTGAAGGTTCTTAAATGATTGTATGAGTTCGCATTAATGATTATGCAAAGGATCAAGATGACCAGGTATAATCTTTGTGTACACATTTCATACTTGGCATGTCGACCTAGTTGTGTGCTAAAACATGTTGTGGATATATATGCTCGATGGAATTTGATGTTCAAGATATGGAACAAGTTGCAAAGTAGATGTGTGTGCAATCTAACACCCTTTTTGTGATCTGACAAGTGCAATAAGAGTGAAGAGAGCATAAGAATAGAGTATATGTAGATAGAGTAGAAAAATAGAGCAGTCATGATGAAGAGCTTTGATTCTGTATATTGAGCTATCAATGGAGCTATAATCCAGCATTCTGTAGATGCATTAATAAAAGTTCTCTCTTGGCAGTGAGCCACCTTCTTTCTATTTTTCTTTCTCAGTGGACAGTGAGTCCACCTGTAGTGAGCATTTATTTGGGCAATGAGCCTTATGTAATCCGGTGTTGCTATGATAACATATTGTGAGCTAACGCTCATCGTGGCTTTTTCATTTTTTTGTTTTCCATGAAAAAAATCCTAGTGTCTATTTATTATGTCTTTATGGCTGCTATTTCTATGTTTATTCTACTTTCATGTTATTGAATTTGGTAATTAGATTAAAGAACATGTTACGAAATGGTTTTGTAGAATACTGATTCACCCCCCTCTCAGTATTGTTGTGTCTTGCACACACACCCCATTTTGCCACATGGAGACCCCCTTTTCTCTGCTTTGGCTTGGAGTCTTAGCCTTTCCCCTTTATGACAATGATAAATTGAAATTGTGCCTAGAGTACATGATTTGTTCCAAATTTGAGTATCTAGTATGTTTGAAGTGATTTGATTCCTTTCATGATTGATTTGGAGGAGTCTTGATTGGGTTTGTGCTTAAGAAATAGCCATTTGGCCTTTAGTGCTGATATTGGGTGTTACTACATTTTGTGCTAAAATCCAATGTCATTGGATGTTGTCATTGAAATTGCTACTACAGGAGGTGTTTTGTTGAAATTTCTAGTTTCCATGCCTTAAGGTTGCATAATCATGTCAAATTTTCCAACATTTAACTAAGGGGTCCATATACTTTCATCCTAATGCATAGCCTTGATACCCTGAAATTGGCTAAGTTTGGCGTCTTGAAACCCTAAAAAACTAAGTGTGAAATCTGGTGGATCCTTAAAAATCTAGAATCTGCATGTTAAATCCCATGGATCTGAGACCTATCTCAAACATCTTGATAGTATATTTCAAAATATTTAAAGTACTACCATCCAGGCTTTTCCAAAAACTAGCAGAAAAAATGCCTCCTACTGCACTTAGCGATAATATCCAATGTCACTGGATATAAGCATTGGCACCCTCATATTCCATTCAGCGCTAAAAACCTGTCAACTGCCTTGCGTTAAAAACAACATCTACTGCACTTGTCCAGCAGCCCTAAAATCAGCTCTAACTGTAGCAGCACCTAAAATCCCTGCCAGAATATTAGAAAGAGTTGGCGCTAAAATGTTGTTGCACTGCACATAATTAGTAGGCACCATTTTCCTTGCTTATGCAGTACCCCCCAAAAATCCTACTTTTTACAAAAAAGGCTATAAAAATGCAAAATAAAAGCCTTCAAATGGATCCAACTAGCCACAAAAACTTCCTAGATCATTATATTAGCCAAATGGGTACTTGAAAATGGTGGAAAACGCAGAAAATCATGTGAAAATCACTGGATTTGTGAGGTTGTTCATAAGTAACATTGACAATGAGCTATCACAGATGGATCCAAGGCTGTAAATGGACATATTTTTATTCAAATTGATGGAAAATGACTTGTTAAGATGAAATTGATGCTTGGTACTGTGAATTGTAGGTCTAAGAGGGCAAAGGGGCTAACTGGAGCTGTTTTGGAGGGATACAAACTCAGAGATGCAGTGCTAACCCAAATATGTAGAACCTTCATTTTATCAACCAAATTGATGTTGCACCTGCAAGAGGAAGTCAGTATGATGTACAAGATGATGGAGATGAGCCCCAGGAGCTTGAGGACATAGGAGATCAAGTCTACTTCACTGTTGTTCCTGCAGGTCCGGTCTAATGTTTAGGACATGTTCACACTTGTTCCAGTAGTCTAGTCATGCAATGTTGATCCAACAAGCATCTAGTTGGACATGCCTTCATAAAAAATATGCCACATACCCCTTTTGACCAGTCAATTCATTGGAAAAGTCATTTGTCCTACTAGACAACTCAAAAGTGACGAGCAACAAGATGATTTAATCAGCATGAGCAATCACGTCAGTCCACATCAGCTCAAGTTTTTGTTGGTGTAATTAAATATCTAAATACACTTTAATAAGTTTACTTAGGGATTTTTTTAGTCTTATGTTAATATTAAGTTATATTGGGGTTTTATTTAACTTGCAAATATAAAAGCAAGTTGTCACATGTAATTCTCAATCAATTTTTCATTAATTCATCCAATATTGTGCAAATTATGTCTCTTTGCTTTTTTCTCTTGTGGAAGGTAAATCTTAGGTTTTGTAGGTGATCTTGGTGTTATGAGTTAATTATCAACTCCAACATGGTATCAGAGCTCCAGATCTGCAAGCCCCTTCTCACATCTAGGAAAATTTCAGGCAAGAGCTTTTGTAGGATGCATTTTTGAGCAAAATAGACCTCACCATTGCACTCAGAAGGCCTAAAAACCCCTATTTTCATATAAGGTACTCTATATTTTGCCGACAAAAAATTTCTGGGTGTTTTTTAGGGTTTCAAAAAAATTAGTTCTGTGAAATCCATACGACCTGTACGGAATCCGTACGGCCACATGACACCTTGATTTTCATGCTGCCTCGATTTCTATGCCATTCTCATCTGAGCTGATTTTATTTTGGAGCTGCCTCGGTTTGTGTGCCACCTCAATTTCTGCGCTGCCTCAATTTCCATGCCATCTCAATTTTTGTGCATAGGTACAACTGAGTTTTTTTATTAATTTCTTAATAAAAAAGGATTTTTTTATTTTTGAGGGATAGCCCCTAGGGTTTAACCTATGGTCGCATGGGGGACTAGCCCCTAACTTCCAGGTGCCAGCCCCAAGAGACTCAACTCCTAGTCATATGAGTGACCAGTGCCCTAGCCGCCAGCCCCCAGAGACTCAGCCCCTAGTCACATGGGCGTCCAAGAGCTTCAGTAGTGTTTTTTTTGCCTCTTTGCCCTAAAGGAGCAACTTTGGTAAATCAAGCATATCTTGAGCATACTGAGTCAGATTTTTGAAAATAAATAGGCGTCGGAAAGCTGGTTCTGAGCACAATCCATTGGTATAGGTATTTTTTCCATACTTTGTAGATTGGTATAATTTATTTCTTTTTGAAGTCTAGATATATTTTTTGCCTCCGAGCTCATATTGTTTTGCCACAATCTCTATTTTTCATGATTATTGTGAAATTGGAAAGGTATTAAGGAGCTCTACACAGCCATCTATGCACTTTTTCCAGATTCAGCCCTAGGTATTCTTTATTCAGTTTGTCAGTTTTATGGCTTCTGTTTGATATTCTGGACATTTTGGCACCTAGAGAAGTTCTGTTTGTTTTGTTGGGCTTCATTTATTAGTATTAATACGTATTCAGATTGTTGATCTCTGATCTGATTTATTTGAGGAGATATCATGGGTTTTTCTATTCACCCTTCTATGGTAAAATTGGGTAAGGATAATTATGAGTCTTGGAAAAAGGGCATCTTGACACATCTTAGGTGGCTTAATCTTTTGCCTTATCTTTATGGATTCATACCTGAACCAGATACACTTGGGAGGAAATCTGCATGGGGAAATTATATTGATCATATTGTAGGATTGATTAGTTCTAGTGTTGATTATGATACTATGTGTTCTATCTCACATATTAAGTGCCCATGTGCTCTTTGGACTAGCATTTGGGATATCTATGGAGACCCACATATCTCTCCATTCCTAGATGATCTTGCTATGGATTGCCACATAACCCTTGATGATGCAGATTGCATACCTTTTGATGATGATACAGTTGAGGATCTTGCATATTTGACAAGTCTTGCTAGCTCAGATGACATGAAGATTTCTCTTGCTTCTCCTTCTCTTATCAAGATCACATCTATTTTACCTGTTGCTACATTAGATTCTTTGCAGCAGGACATTATTAGTCTTCCAGAGATAGCTTATTGGGACACATATCTACCAGACATATCATTGTTGTTTGTAGAGTCCCATCTTATAGATTTGGAGGACCACATTGAGGACATTTGTCTTCTCCTTGATGATAGCTTCTATGGAGTTGCATCACCATCATATTCTTCAGAGATTGTTCTTCATCCTCCTATTTAGTCACAGTTTTGTAGTCGATTGGAGACATTTGAGTAGTTTTCAAGAGCATAATTGTTGTCTTTGGATCATGTGTAGAGTTCAAAGACATTTATCCTTCTTCCTATATATTCCTATCCAGAATGGGAAGACATTATGCACACATCTGCAGTTCTATTTCCTCCCAAGGGGAGGAATGTTGTTCGACGTTCATGGGTCTTCATCTTTATTCTATGTTGAGCATCTTTTAGCACTGTGGGAGTCATCTTGAGGAGTGGCTACATGGTCTCTCTTCTCATCTCTATTTTGGGAGGGAGCATTTCCTCGCATGGGGTTTCATCCTTCTCACCTCTGGGGGGCATCATACCTTCTCTCTTCTTCCTCTCTTATGGGGGACATTCATGATTGTACTTCTGTGATGGATTCAGTTCTTGGGGGGTCATAGTGTTGGTCCTTCTTCCATCACATGTTTATGTACTTCTTATTGTATTTTCTCTCTTTTGGAGAGGAGTTTTCTCCCACTGGGTTTTTCTCCTTTCTCTCCACTTTATGAGAGATTCTTGTTGTTCATGGGTACCTAACATGGCCTTGTAGCCGGGACCCATTCTTACGTTAGTTGCATGCTTTTGATTTCTCCCTAAGTTGCACTTATGGGGGGTGTTGGTGTAATTAAATATTTAATTACACTTTAATAAGTTTACTTAGGGCTTATTTTTAGTCTTAGGTTAATATTAAGTCATATTAGGGTTTTATTTAACTTGCAAATATAAAAGCAAGTTGTCACATGTAACTCTCAATCCATTTTTCATTAATTCATCTAATATTGTGCAAATTATGTCTCTTTGCTTTTTTCTCTTATGGAAGGTAAATCTTAGGTTTTGCAAGTGATCTTGGTGTTATGAGTTAATTATCAACTCCAATAGTTTCACATGTCATATGACCTTCTTTTGACTTCTTTTTGTCTTAGAGATCGACTCTTCCTTATATACAACCAAATGGGTATCTATTTTGTCCAAATTTAATGTATTTGTAAGTTGCATTTTGTCTTATTCTGTCAAGACAAATACAAATCTGAAAATGTAACAAACTATCGTACTTCATTAAATGCCATGTAATTTGGACCATTGGTGTTGAGTTAATCTCCACCATCCATCAAAAACTTGGTATGGTGCCTTGTCTATAAAAGGGCCATCATTTTCTCTCATTGAAAGTAAAATTTGGCAGTGAATTGCTAAGACTCTACCAAAATTTAGTCAATAAAAAACAAGTTTTGTAGGTTGCTAGGAATTTGTGTTTCTGTGTTGTCTCATTTTGAATTTCATTGTTCATGTCAATCTAAAATTAGTTTACATTCAGTTGCATTTGTGATTAATTATTTAGATATTTGATGGATTTCCTATCCATACCATTGATGTCTTGCTAATTGTATGTCATTGTGCATGGTTAGTCTAGGCATATTTCATATGAGCTAAGTTCGATTGTGTGAGTTCATTGAATTGTGCTAGGAATTGGGTGTTTGATGAACCCTCCACAATTTGAAAATCTTTATGTTTCATTAGAAGATTGGACAATCTCTGTAGCATTGTGGACTATCTGGTTAAGCAGAGATTTGTTTATTGTTGGGAATTTGTCTATCTGTGTGTTAATCATTCTTGTAATTGTCTATAGGATATCTTATCCCTTCTCTCTTATCCCTTTCCTTTTGCATTTTATTTACATAAAGTTTGGTAGATTTAGGGTTTGAGCAGAATTACATTGATTATCTGCTGATAAATTTCAGACTTCACAGTCTGCATCACCTAGGGTTTCTACATTTACATTGCTGCCATCTTTTCACAAACCCCACGTTATATGTAAGTCCCCTTGTTGGTACAACTAAAACATATCTACTGAAGTCATTCTTGCAAGATAAGACTTAGCTATATAAACCTTATAGTAGTTTTATCTAGGATAGGATACTTTTCAAGAGAGGTGAGATACCCTATATTTCATCTGCATTGTTGTGTGCTAAAACCACCATTAACAAGTATTCCTTATGTTCAAAACCTTCACTAAAGGAAAGTATCCCTAATAATGTCCAAACCAAAGAACCTCAAAACAAGGATGTTTTCCTTAAACCTAGGGACAAAGGTCAAGTACATGTTGCTAATGCACAAATTGTAGTCTATAAAGAGAAAATAGATTCTCCTCCTTTTCTCTTGACTTTAAGGATTTTTGGTAAGAATTTGCACAACTGTCTAGTAGACTTAGGAACATCCACAAATGTCATGCCTTTGTTGGTTTGTCAAATCCTAGGCCTGTCCCCTACTAAGTCTTTGAAGAAAGTTAATTAGATAAATCTGAGGTAAGTGTCATCTGAGAATTAACACATATCTAAACATATACAGTTGGCTTCTAATCCTAGAGTCCAAAATTTTATCGATATTCAATTAGTAGATATTCGATACACACATGGTATGTTATTGAGAAAAGATTGGTCAAAAACATTGAATGGATATATGGCCACAAATTTCTCCCATATGTGGTTGCCTTGGAGAGGGATTCCAAATTAGATTCACATAGAAGTGAAACTAAGAATGAAACATATGATCACAGAGTATCATAAAAAAAATGAGGTGTTGTAAGTAGAAGTAGAACAAGGAGTATATCGTGTCAAGACTCTAGATGTCTGAGTAGAAGAGGTATTGATGTGAACTTAGACAAATGAAATTAATGAAGTTAGATTACACCAAGAAATGATATCCTAATAGAATTAGATCATGACCATTCAGAAGATGGTGAAAATAGTCACTTAGGTCATCTCAAAAGACATTTGTTCAAGGAAATGAAGAGATGCATCCAGCAAAAGGTTCCTTTGAAAGAAGTTCTACTACATGGATGGTGTAGGTTACATCAGGCCCCACATTCTGAAATTGCATGTGCATTATGCTTGGACATTGTAGACAAGAAAGATCATGCATTCTCATAAAGGGAGTTAGATTTATAGACTAGAGGCCTAAACAAAATAGGATTGGACGTCTAAAATAGAATTCATATTGAATCAGATGAAGATCCGGATATTTCTAAACCAAACAAAAGTCTAAATGAACATGGAAGCAAAGTAGAAATATCCAGATTAGTCAAAGTTGGTGTTGTTCTCTCATCCAAAAACAAGGCTCCAGATGGAAAAAAGAATACGAAAGAGAAGCCATCTACCGACGTCAAGCCAAGTGACATCCATGATGGAAGTCTAGATGCCCGTATTATCCCAAGTCAAAAGATAAAAGGACAACCTAAACTTCAAGAGCTAAAGGTCACCACAGAGAAAAATTTCCTAACGGATGTTAAAAACAAGAGAAAAGATCCTAAGAAGGACCTTAAGAGTGATCATCCATGGACACTGAAGTTCGATGGATCAAAATCTAAACAAGGCATTGGAGTTGGGATTGACTTAGTGAGTCTACAAGGGAAGTCATTCTTAGCTGCATACAGGCTGCAGTTCCATTGCACTAACAATGTTGCAGAATATGAAGCCTTAATCCATAGATTTCTCTTGGCACTAAAGAAGAAAGTTAAGATACTACATGTGTTCAGAGATTCCAAACTGGTTGTCAAGCAAGTAAGAAAATGATACACCTACAAATATAAATGATTGTCCATTTATAGACATTGAGTGTGGGACTTGATTGAGGGTTTTAATGCCTTCAATATTACTCATGTGCTAAGAAAATTCAATCATAGGGCTGATGATCTCGCTACTTCCGCTAGCACTCTAGAACCTCTGACATTATCAGGATTGAAAAAATTCTCAATAGAGCTAGTGTCTATCCCGTCAATACCAGACAACATTACTAATTTCCAAGTTTTTGACGATGATCAACATATCTTGGAATTCATTGCCAATCGAGATGTCTTCGAAGCTCAAGTGATTGACGAGCCATATCATGAAAATCTAGAATGGGATGAAGAATCCATATTTGATCTACATGACAATAAGACTCCCAAAGGGATGATTGAACTAGAAAGGTTATTTGATCTAGATAACATGATAAAACATAAAGATATCCCTAGAACGGATGGAGGTGACTATGAACATGTGAATTTGAGTGAAGTTTTGGAACCCAGAAAGGTTCTGATTGGAAAGTCATGTACTCTAGTAGAATGGGAAGGAATAACTCAAGCCCTGAAAGATTACATACATGTGATCACTTGGTCCTATGATGAGCTCAAAACGTATGATACGTCGATTATCACACACACTATTCCACTAAAGATAGATGTGAAGTTGTTTCGGGAAAAGCAAAGGCCAATGAATACCTTACTGGAACCTTTAATTTTTGAAGAGGTCAAAAAATTGTTGGTGGCACGTATCATTTTCCCTGTTAGACACTCAACATGGGTGACCAATTTGGTGCCAATCAGAAAGAAAAATAGAGACATCCACTTATGCGTAGAGTTCCAAAATTTGAATAAAGCATCAAAAAGGGATAATTATCCTCTTCCCTCATTGGATGAAGTACTTCAAATGGTAAATGGAACCTAGATGATGTCCTTCCTGGATAGATTCTCCAGATACAACCAGGTCATGGTGGATAAAATAGATAGATTTAAAACCGTTTTCACTACTAAGTGGGGAATCTTCACATATAGAAGGATGTGGTTTGGCCTAATCAATGTTGGCACAACATTTTAGTGTGCCATGGACATCACCTTTAGAGGTCTAGTTGGACAATGCATCATCATCTATATGGAAGACCTGACTATGTTCTCCAAAAATAGAGGAGATCACATCACAGATTTGAGGAAAGTGCTACAGAGATGCGAGCAATATGGCATCTCTCTTAACCCAAAGAAATGCATCTTCAGAGTCACCACCGCCAAGTTTTTAGGTCATGTCATATCAAAGAATTGGATACCATTGATCCTAATCAGTTCAGTTCCATTATGAAACTCCAATTTCTAGGGAGTAGGAAGGAGTTAAATTCTTACTTTGGCAGGCAAGATAAACTTTGTCAAAAAGTTTATAACTAGTTTTGCTGAAATAGTAAGGCAACTTAATGCGATGCTAAAGAAAGATGAAAATATAGAATGGACACCTGAAACTAAGGCTGCATTCAAGGATATCAAGAAGGCCATTACCAATGCTCTTGTCCTAAATAGCCCTGGTTATACAAGATCCTTTTACATATACTCGTTTGCCTCTAATCACACCTATGCTGTAGTCTTGACACAAAGAAATGATGCAAAAGAAGAAAAACCTATTTCTTTTATGAGCAACCCATTCATAGATGTTGAGTTAAAATACTTGGATGTTGAATGAAAAACTCTAGCCTTAGAGCAGTTAAGAAGTTTTGGTGTTTCATCCTAAGAAGTCAAGTGATCGTTGCCGTACCTGACTCGGCAGTCAAGATGTTATTAATGTAGAATAGACAAGGGGAATGACAAGCCAAGTGGATCACCATCCTACAAGAGTATGATCTGGACATTACCCTGATGAAGTTAGTCAGAGGACAAGCTTTGATGCAGATAATTGCTAAAATAGATCTCGACCTGGTAAGCCAACAATATGTGGCTAGTTCGATTGAACAAGATGACTAGTATGCAAACATCACACATATCCTGAACACAAGAAAATTTCCATCACACTTGAGGGCATCCCAAAGGAGAGCCTTGAGAATCAAATCCCAAGGATACATGATTAAAGGAGGAATCCTCTTCAAGAGGAATTTTGAAGGCATACATCTGAGATGTCTTAATTGGCAAGAAGAGAACAAGGTCCTGCATGAATTGCATGATAAGTTTGGGATGGCCCATGGGTTGCATTTAGCCACTACACATCGAATTCTGAGAGCTAGTTACTAATGGCCAACTATATTCAAAGATACTACTGAGCATATTGTATATGCCTAAAAATGACATGACTCTGTCCAAATAAATATTCTTAATATTTATTTAAGTCTAATTCCTCTATCAATAAATAAATACACAAATTTATTTATTTGATTCACATTCTTCCAACAATTAAATAAAATCAATTTATTTAATTAAAATTCCTAAATTCTTCTAATTCCTCCAACAAATTAAATAATCTAAATTATTTAATTAATTCTCCCAAAATCATTCTAAATTAAATAATGCCAATTATTTAATTGTTTCTTCCCATAATATCTTCTCTAAATTTAAATAAATCAATTATTTAGTTAAGTTGTCCATTTCTTCTAAATTGAGTTATCTCTAAATATAATTCAATCCTTGTGCACATGCAATTTCCATTCTTTAGTTCTATTCTCTTAATTGATTAATTTATTCTTTTAATTGTTTAATCTCTTCAGTTAACTCATTCTTCTATTTTATTAATTCCTCTCATGCCAAATAGAGAAAGACACTTGTCTTCTTCCTATTCATGCACGTTCCTCAAGGTTTCTCAACCATTGATCTTCTCATTTTTTCTATACCATTGATCTTCTCTCTCCTAAGTCTATAAATTGAACCTTGTTCCTCCATTTCAATCATCCAGGCTTTAAGTAAATTTACTCTGCAAGAATTACAGAATGCCTTTGGCACCAATTCCTTCATTACTTGCGATCAAACTTGTTACTACACACTACTATCATTGTTGTGAAGCTCATCTTCATGAAAAAACTATCATAGTCGATCCCATTTGAACATCTTGGAATCATAGCAAGGAAGTGCACCTTCTGAGGGCCATATTCATAGACAAGATCATTTGTGATAGGAAATCAATAGAAGCTGAGAATTAAAGGAGGTTTGATTTGTATTGTTCATTATTTCATTGAGTTTTGGGTATCATTGATATTTATATATTGATTATTCATTTAGATCTAATTTTCCCTTAACATTTTTGGCGCCCACCTTGGGGCCCCAAGGTGGGCGTACCCCCAAATTTAACCCAAAAACTAAGTTTTTTGTGTTTTAGAAAGCTGTACATAGGAAGAAACCGTGCATCTGACACATCTTAACATGCATCTACTATGTGTTCTAGTGCATACAGTCTCTGGTTTGGCGCACCTATTGTCTGTTCTGGTGCATACATTCCTTTGGCGCATATAGACCTTGTTCTGACGTATTTATCCTCCGATACGACACATCTGTTAGTTCAGCACATACACTCTATTTTCCTGCACTTTTGACCTCTGTCTTAGCGCATATGTACTGTGGTGCTTCTGAGCTCTATTTATGCGCATTCAAGCTCTGAAGCTATGCATCTGATCTAAGCAATGATTTTTTTAGGGTTTCCTTGAAGTTTTTTTTCGCTAACGCTAACATCTTTTTGTAGGAACACTCTTGATCTATTTGTAGGTTAGGTATTGGTTTAGAATCATATAGTTGCACTTATTAACTCACACTTCGATTTCTAACGGGAAAGTAAATGGATGCTCATGCAAAGCTCACATAGTCTTAACTAGGAAGGCGGTAATTGAATCATTGCTATCTTGCATATCATTGAATCATTGCTATTGCTATCTTTCGTAGTTAGACACATCGCTATCTAGATAAAATTGAACACATCATTGCTATCTGGGTAACACTGAACCATTGCTATCTCGATTATCACTGCAAAGTTAACAAATTTGTGCTATCTAGATAAAATTGAACACATCATTGCTATCTGGGTAAAACTGAACCATTGCTATCTTGATTATCACTTCAAATTTAACAAATTCATGCTATCTGGGTAAAATTGAACACATCATTGCTATCTGGATAAAACTAAACCATTTTTATCTTGTTATCACTTCAAAGTAACAAACTTCTGTGCTTGCCCAAGTAGATAACTCATCTAGTTTTTCTCATTTTAACTAGGGGAAAAAGAACCACTATCTTCTATGTTTTGGGAATGATACCAGGCCTATGCTCTCCCCTATCTTGGGTGACCAAAATGCCAGACATATCATTCTCACATGTGTTTTTCCTTTAGAGGGACCTGCTCTTGGATACCGTTCATCCAAGTAGGAATGACCCTAAGTGGTAATAGGCTAAATAACAAGCCCTACCAATCCACTATAAATAAATTGTGTTTGGAGTGAAAGATTCAAACAACGAGTGCAGATGTGTTATACCGACAACCAACCTCCCCCAAAACCCTCCATGGTGCAACCCTTACAGGCTGGGAGACTCCATAACGGAGAGTAGTGTTACCGCATGTATAACCACTCGAACGGTTGCCTTCATTAAACACCTTTATTCTAGTGGCCAAAAACCCTTATAATCCATTTGAAGCCTAAGATTATGCTTGCTTTTCCTTTTTAGTCCAAAAAGAGTCAAAAAATCAAAAAAAAAAACCATGAAAACATTTTTTGTGTTTGCTGTGTCTTCTTGCCATAAATAAAGAAAATCAGATCAAAGGAGACCATTTTGAAACCAAAGAGACCAAAAACATTAGAAAAATTGTTGAAAATTTGCAAAAACATTGAAAAAACCAGAGCTGTGCTTTTATCATTTTCAGTTGTACATCTATGCCGACTTTCTGCACATTTGCACCGACTTGCTGCACTTTTATCACCTATTTCTGTGCATCTGACCTTTACCAATACTACACATCTATGTCAATTTTTTGCGCATTTATCCTTTTCTGCTACACTTTTGTTCCTTCGCATGCGTGACAGTGAGCATTTCCACATACTTTGAGAGAAACTTTTCAACCTTTTTGAGTACCCACTTTAGTCTTGTGTCAGTTTCTAAAGCTATGACAACTGAATTAGAAGAGCTTGCTCAAGAACTCAAATACCTGAAATTACAATTAATCTTAGACACCTCACCCCAAGGTCGTATAGCAATTGCTCATGAACTCCAAGTCATACAACAACACTTTGCAATCTTACAAGCTAAGCAGGCTAATACTGGCTACACCTCACCCCAAAAACATACGTTCTCTTCCCATCTTAATGATACTCTTGACAAGGCAAGCATCACCTCAAGTGCAAAATTGTATACCACTCTATCTACTAGTCCTCCTTCACCATCTTCTAAGGCACATATCCCAAAGCATACTAGTCCTACGCCAACACCACCATCGAGTTCCCCAAACTTTAAATGGACAACCAAAAAAGCCTCAGATGAGTTTTGGGAAAAATGTTTTCCAGATTTATATAGCAAAAGAAAAGCTAGGGAGAACTCCAAATCCACCCATTCCTTACCTCATTCATCTACCCAAACACCTACAAAGGATGTGATCTAAGGACTACTAGTAGAGAGTCAACTATGTCCCCAAATTCTGGTCCTTGACCTTATCAAAGAGCCTTCCAAAATTTCCATTGCCCCAACTTCATCGTGTAATCGGCAACCCCTCGGGCATGTTGAAAATCCTACTACCATGAACCAAAGTCAAGGTCCATCGCACCTCCATATTGTTCACCAAGTTCCTATCCAAGAGACCTCTACCTCCACTTCAATTCAAACACCTCAAGCATTATGTCAAGAGCACACTTTAGAACATGTGGAAATATTTGACCTTGGTCTAAATCAAGATCAAAGCACCCCCATCTGACCCATGCATAACCTTTATCTTTTCGATGATCCTATACCTATACTTGAGCAAGAGATCCAATTTCCAACCATGCATAACCTATATCTTTTCCATGATCAAGATACTATCTTTGATGAAGAAGCTATCCATGAGCAACTTGATCCTATATAAGAGCTAGAGATCCAATTTCAACCTCTCCATAACCTATATCTTTTCTATTATCAAGATATTATCGTTGAGGAAGACCCTATACACGAACACATTGATACCATCAAGCTAAATCCTATCTATGATCAAAATCCCATCTATGATGAAGAGCCTATCTATGATCAACCAGACCATGATGATCCTCTTAGTCCACTTTATGCATTCCATGGTCCTGAGCTTATAACCCCATCTAGTCCTATCCAAGATCCAACTTCCACTTCCCTTGATGAGACACTTGCCTCCCAAGCAAGCATAGAAGATCAAACCAAAAATACTCCTTCTCCATCCATTATCGACCATGGTACAGATCCCCCACCATATATCCTTAGTCTTACCACCTTCATTCATGAGTGTTCCTCCTTAGAACACAAGCAACCATTATCCTCTATCTCATCTTCTCCATCCAATAAATAACTTGTGTCTAGTGTTCCACCTACACATAATCCTGCTGTCCACTAGATACTCCAACATATGAACTATCGAGGTAAAGGCTTAGGCTTTCACGAGCAAGGTATTTTGGAGCTTGTCCATGTTAATGTTCCTCCTCCTTCATATGGCCTTGGATACACACCCCAAGGTGAACAATCTCAAGATGTTGGTACTTCCTCCATACCCTCTAAATCCACCACTTTCCATCGCAAACCCTACCATATCCCCAAAACATATGTCGCCATTCCACCTCCATTCCACCTCCATCATCCTACAATTGTCAAAAGCGTGTGACCATACACCTTCCACCATCCAATCTACCTCCGCTACTTCCAACTCCTAATATCCCTCCATACATTTTACCATCACTTCTTCCAACACCTTATTCACCTATCTATGAATCTTTTAACAATCCCAATCATGGCCAACAAATGCACATGTTGTCTAAACAAAGAACTTCCTCAAACTCCACTTCCACCATCTCAAGAGAATTCAACCATAAAAATATGGATACCTCTACCTATCAAGTCAAAAATCTTAAGATTCCTCATGACCTAGGATACAAAAGCCAAGAATCAAAGAAGCATCCTTCTCAAGAGTTGCATGCACCCACACACCTATATGCTAAACTGAAAAAGGTGTGGGCCTACATCCAACAAATAATTACCTCTAAAGCTACACAAAAGCTACATACACCCAAGCCCATACCTCCACAGGTACTATCTAAAAGCAAAATGGCTTGGGTACCTAAGCAAAAAGCTATCAAGTCAAATGAGGCATTTACCTCTCAAGAATCCCAACCATCCACTTTCTCCCATTCCATCCAAAAGTCTCAAATTATTCCATCCCACATGGAAAGCAAAAATTAGAAAAATACTCAGTTTATGTGGATCCCTACATGCCTAAATCTTTCATCCACTACAAAAAGTCTCCATTGCTTCCTACACTACTTTCCCATCACCAGCTTCAATGTTTATCATAGTATGTGTAACCTTTGGTCATGATTCCCTTCCATCCCACGACATTTCCACATACCTCCATCTCCCCTTCCTTCCACTATTATCCTACATATCTTCTCCATCCTACTCTCGTGGTCCATGCTTTTGTATAAGCCTTCCCTCCATATTCTGCATCATCATCCACTATCACATCATTCCATAAACCGTTGTCTACCATTCTCCATCTCACTTTCATGCAATCCCCTACTAACATCTATGAGAACACTTGACATGGTCCATGCAATGACATCCATCTAGCGAGACTATCACCTCTCAGGGAACTAGATACTTGAGTATCTCCCTTCTGTATCCACCTTCTCCCATCCAACTGTTTCAAAAAAAAAATCCCTTCATCCAATGGTGAAAATCTAGCAAACAGGCACCTTGGATAAGTACCATGATGAAAACCTGGCAAACAAGCATTGTGTGTAAGTTGATCTTCTACATCACCTACACTTGGGGGTACTTTGTCTCATCGGCATATCACTCTTCTCCTATCAGTTTCCTTCTATACCATTTCCTATCCTATCCTTCTAGCTGTTACCTACCTATATTGTCTAGTCTGTCTATCTTAAATCTTCCATTCCTCTATTTTCTTTGGTCTTGATAAAGATTGGGGGCACAATGTTGACAAATGTTTTTGATGTCTCTTGACATACCTTATCCCTCCAAACCATGAAAATCCTTCATTATCCTCTCATCCTCCTATCGTCATAAGCATTGTCCTGAAAAATCCTAAGTATTCTACCTACAATGGGGCATGTTATTCCTATGTGACTTAGTCCTTGGAGATCACATCCTTGATTCCTTCTATCCACTATTACCCATCCTCATACCTACCCATTCCATTATTTATCACCTGTACATCTATCTATCCGTGGTGTTTCCTTGTCATCAGTATCATCTGATTCATATCTGTTCCATATCTGATCCATATCTGTTCCATATCGTGTCTCATCTGATCCATGTCTATTCCATATCATGTCTCATCTGATCCATATCTTAGGTCCATCAAATTCAATCCATGAACTATGTTGCCTCTGCGTTGTCACATAGGCAAGGCCATTTTCAATGCGCCCCCGAGGCTCCACTATCCCATCTGTCACATGTCTAGTCCTTCTATCTATTTGAGTCCACACCACTTTCTATCACCTAGGTCTTAGGTCCATTAGGGTTTACCCCGAACTACGTTGCCTTTGCGTTGTCATGTAGGCAAGGCCATTTAGCAATGAGCCCCCAAGGCACTAGGTTAGTCCCTTAAGGTCCGTCTCACTAAAAAGGATTGTGGAATCTTTCACTAGCCACGCAAGTGCAAAGCAAAGCTCACTTTCAAAGCAGAAATTTGGATGCAACACCTCGACCTATCCAAGGTAAAGCAAGCAAGTACCCAAGGCACTCTAAATGATTATATCTAAATTCTAGCAAGAAACAAACACATCTAAATACAAGAATATTTTGTGTTGGTTAGGTTAACTCACAGAGTCTTAATTTTTGTTATCATATCTTTCTATGCTACTCAAGGATGCCAAAAGCTAGAGATGCTATGATGGGGGCATGATTATTTTCTTTGTTTTGTTGTTTGTGGATTAAACTTTAGTAATGTGAAGCCTTGTCTAAAGACATGATCGGCAAAAGATCATTGAGGACATCAAAGGTCTAACATGAAAGGGGGCAATCCTTGTCTGTTGATACGCAAGAAATACTTAGGCCATCTCAGTTCAATTATACCTAGATGCTTGTATTAACTTGCTAAAGAAAAATCTATGTAAGCAATACTTAGGTCATCTCGGTTCAATTATACCTAGATGCTTGTATTAACTTACAACATTTCAAAAACACAAAAAAAAATAAAAAAGCCCAATGATGAAATAAGCACTTCAAAATACTTGCACAATCAGGATGTCAAAAAACCATTCACATCCACTCGTTCCATTCACATCCACAAAGCATCCATACCATATTCCATACAATCAAAGATCCAAACTGCAAAGTATCAAATAAAAGCTTGTGATTCCTTCTGTTGAGTCATTCTTCTGTCAAATCAACTTTCTGTCTATCATTGTATCTCTCGTCAATAGTTCTAGCTGTCAATCCGAGCAATTATCCAAATGCAAGTCTGTCCTTAATCCATACCAATCAAGTCAAGTCAATCTTGTCAAATGATCCAATCACAATTAGTGGTCTTGATCCTTGTCTGGTCATAAACCAACTTGATCAGTTAATCAATCAATTGTCTTATGCAGGATGTTGCATTGTTGAAATTAGACCAACACACGCGTTTTACATGACATGCTTCATTTCCTGAAACCAGACACTATCCTTCATGTTTGCTCTAGGGATCCATTGTTCCTTGCTATGACAACACGCCTGCCATGTTGGTCTAGGGATATATCATTCCCCGCCATGACAACACTGTCGTATATCATTATTAGTATATCATTGGTTTACCACTTGATAGGGGCAATACCTTGATTGTTCTTGTATCATTTGTGCATACTTTCTTACTTGCTTGTGTGTGTTATCATTCTATCTTGCATCGCGTATCATTCAGACCTTTTTCGCTCATTCTTTCTACATCCTACCCTATCTTCCACCTTCTTCGTGAGATTGTCCGTCTCACGGCTTTTGCGTTCTTCCTATCCAATCTCCCGAGGGGGCAACCTATCGTTTTTAAACCTGTACTAGGGGCAAACTGGGGCATGTATCATTATCAGAAAAAATTATTCTTTGAAGCAACGCCATAAAGTGCATTGCATCAAAGAGGGGCAAAATGTATATGCCTAAAAATGACATGACTCTGTCCAAATAAATATTCTTAATATTTATTTAATTCTAATTCCTCTATCAATAAATAAATAAACAAATTTATTTATTTGATTCACATTCTTCCAACAATTAAATAAAATCAATTTATTTAATTAAAATTCCTAAATTCTTCTAATTCCTCCAACAAATTAAATAATCTAAAGTATTTAATTAATTCTCCCAAAATCATTCTAAATTAAATAATACCAATTATTTAATTGTTTCTTCCAATAATATCTTCTCTAAATTTAAATAAATCAATTATTTATTTAAGTTGTCCATTTCTTCTAAATTGAGTTATCTCTAAATATAATTCAATCCTTATGCACAAGCAATTGAATATTCTAAATATTTAATTGAGTTAAAATACCTTCTCTTCCTCATGCAATTTCCATTCTCTAGTTCTATTCTCTTAACTGATTAATTTATTCTTTTAATTGATTAATCTCTTCAGTTAACTCATTCTTCTATTTTATTAATTCCTCTCATGCTAAATAGAGCAAGACACTTGTCTTCTTCCTATTCATGCACATTCCTCAAGGTTTCTCAACCGTTGATCTTCTCTCTCCTAAGTCTATAAATTGAACCTTGTTCCTCCATTTCAATCATCCAGGATTTAAGTAAACTTACTCTGCAGGAATTATAGCGCACCTTTGGCACCAATTCCTTCATTGCTTGCGATCAAATTTGTTACTACACACTACTATCATTGTTGTGAAGCTCATCTTCATGGTAAAACTATCAGAGTTGTTCCCATTTGAACATCTTGGAATCATAGCAAGGAAGTGCACCTTCTGAGGGCCATATTCATAGACAAGATCATTTGTGATAGGTGATCAATGGAAGCTGAGAATTAAAAGAGGTTTGCTTTGTATTGTTCATTGTTTGATTGATCTCTTTTGTTCATTATTTCATTGAGTTTTGGGTATCATTGATATTTATATATTGATTATTCATTTAGATCCAATTTTCCCTTAACACATATCAAACATTGTCATACATGTAAGGTCGCTACAAACATAGAAAGGTATGCAGCCCAGCCACTACAACTGGTAATGGAGATAAACCCGTTTGTGCAATGGGGAATGGATTTCATTGGAATGATTAATCCTCCATCATCAATTGGATATCAGTATGTTTTATCTATTACAGATTATTGTACTAGGTGGACTAAAGCTATGTGCAGTAAATTGTGTACAATAGATGTCATGATCAAATTCCTAGAAGATAACATCATCACTAGATTCAGCATTCCTTATGCACTGGTATGTGAAAATGGCCATGCTTTTACTTCATTAAAGTTCTCTAACTGGGCATTTGAGTATGGCATTAATTTAAACTTTTCATCTAACTATTACCCCCAAGGTAATGGCCTTGCTGAATCCACTAACAAGAACTTACTAGATATTATCAAAAAGCTAGTGGAAAAGAACCCTGGAGAATGAAATATTGTGCTCAAACATTCTCTTTGGGTTGACATGACTAGAATGAAGTCAACCTTAGGCAATTCCCCATACCAGTTAGTTTATGGAGTGGATCCCATCCTCCCTATAAACCTAAAAATTCATACCTTACATTTTGCTTAGGAATACCTAGGTCTAGAGGACAAACTAGAAGTTAGATTATTAAAACTCTTGCACCTAGAAGAAAAGATAAATTAGGCCATAGACCATTTCTCTAAACATCAGGCAATAGCCAAAAATTGGTTTGACAAAAGAGCTAAGATTAAAACCTTTCGGATATTAGACCTTGTTTTAACATGGGATAAAGCCCATCAGAGGAAGGGAGACCATGGAAATTTTTTTTTTTTTTGATTGGTCCCTTCCAAATTACAGAGATATTAGGTGATAGTACCTATAGGCTAAAGACCTTAATTAGGGAGGATGTCCCATTTCCAGCCAATGGGAAGTTCCTAAAACATTATTTTCAAGCCTATTTTTTTAGAAAGGAAGACAAAAGTCTGTATATATGTAAATATTTCTGTATAGTGCTTTGCTTGGTTGTTTGTTTCCGTCCATTTATTATTGATTCCTTATTTTGGTTGGGTGCATTAGGGAGCAAACTACAACCTTAGAAAATAATGGAATTTCTAGAATTTAGGAAAGAAATTCAAATCCCTGCATAAGTTGTGACTTCTATAGATATGACTAGTTTGGTTTGTTTTATGAAAGCATATTCACTAGTAGAAACATAGATTATCCAAGGGATCACACTAATGAGCACACCTAAAGTCCTTTGGATCATTCAGAAATAGTCATGTTTTCATTAAGTAAAAAATCTAAAGATTTTCCTTTGCTACCACTGTAATTCTCAACCTAACAGTAGGTGTCATATCCTTGAAAATGAGATGATAAGATATATATTACGAAAATTAAAAAATGAAACATTGAAAATCAAGTAAGAGATTCATTCTCAAAGTCATCCAACTAACTCTACCGGGGCTATAGATGTCTAACTGGAAGTAGAATAGTATTTGGGAGGATTATAGACATAACCTTATCAAGGCTATGGACACTTAACTGGCAACAAGACTCTATCCAAGTTTGGCTTAAAAGGTTAAATCAAACTATGTAGATTAATACAAATGACTTCTACTTCAGACTCTCCAAAAGGAAGAAGAATGAATTAATGACACACATATGTATTCCTTCTGGTAATCTAGTTACGTTGGTGAATGTAATTTCATTTAATTAAGCTAGAATGATCAAGTCACACAGAAGTCATAAATTTATGTATGAATTTATCTTGTTCCTAAATTGGTTGAAATTTAGCAGTTTTCTTTGGTTGCAAGTTATTGTGTATTCTCACAACATGCCCCATTTTGCCCTAGAAAAATGAGGACCCAACTCTTTTATCGTGCTTGTTTGTCTATTGTCCACTTGGGTGGTAATGGTAAAATGTCATGTCACCTTAGAGTCAAATCAAGTCAAATTTCATGGTGCTAGCATATCCCCTGTAAAGTTCATGAATTGGTAGAGGACAGAATTCTAGTCAAGTTTGCTTCGTGGATCATGTAGAAATTCATTGAAATGAGTGAGTTATGCCCATTGGAAGTTTCAGTCAACTAGACATGGACACTGGCGTAAACATCCCTATCATGTCTGGTCTCCATATCGGATTCCAAATACATTGAAAAGAACATTCAGACCTGAAGGTAGAATTAATTATAGCCCAGTTGCTGTTCATATGGACCAGATATTAACACGTTCGAAGCATAAATATCCATGTCCATATCATGTTGAGACCATCAAAACTACCCTAGCGAGTCATGAACACTTCTACCGGAGATGATATTTCAACTTGACATGATCAAGTGGGCAAATGTCCATTCTAGTCTAAATATCTAGTGTAGGCCATCAAATTTATCTCAGGCTACAAATATTCCATTGGATGGAATATTTTTTTCACTGAACATTTCTATTTCGATATCCACACCCACATCCATATCCTATCCATGGCATTATAAGCCAAGTGCACAACTTGTTGACTTTTCAACTAGACATGTTCAAAAGGACATTTTGTAATGGACATTTTGTAAATGTCCTAACCTATCTAACACGAAGATCCAGTCATCCACTGCTATGGTCAACAAAGTTTGACCATCATGGCAATGACATCACCCAATGGAGCTACCACTATGAGTTCCATCCAACTTTTGGTCAAAGTCAAAAGGATATTTTGACCGGACATTTGCACCAGACATTTCAAACAAGATGTTTAGAATCCAAATGTCCATCTGGTCCCTAGATTTTAATTCCCATAATACAAGTCACTTCTACCATTGGGATTTAAATTTAAAATATAGAATCTCGCCCAACTATCATTTCTCCCACACTTGAATAGTAATTGCTCACCAAACTCTAGTGAATGTTCAATGCACTACACACTTAGCGAATTTCACAAAGTTAAAAGCTAATTCCGACACATTTGTTAATCACAAAGGCCTTTCAAAAGATATGAAGAACATACATGCAAAGAATTAACATTGAAGGTGAATTTGCAGAGATTAAGGTGAATTAGGCAATTGAGAAACCAGAAAACATGATAGTGAATGGGCATTCTCTACACAGTATAACCAAGGTGATATCCCGTTTGTCATGTATGTATACAACAAAACTCCTCTTCCTTGATGGTTACAGTAATTCTTTCTTTACCAAAGGATTAATCTCATTTACCTAAGGTAAAAATAGAGTTTCATTTTGTTATAAACAATCTTGAATTACTCTACAAAGCTCAAATTAATTTAGATGCCTTAATTTCTAAATGCAGGAACTAATTTCAAATGTTTGCATCATGTAGGTCAAAATGTAGAAAAGACAAAAGCAGTGTGAGGATGAGTTTAAAGTGCCAATCTTTTCCGCTCCTGGCAGGGTATGGAGTAAGTATGGACATGCCTTAGACACCCACTATGAAAAGGTAGATTTGGAAGCTTTCAGAGAGAGGATCTAGGCCCATGAAGATGAGACCACACTTAACAACATTGATACTAGCGGGATGTATCACACGACAAGCTTCCCATATGCCACAAATGCCCTGGAACTAGTGATTGAATGCACTCAAAAGTATAATTATGTCAACAGGAGGATGGAACACCAAGGTTAAGTTTATGTAGACTTTTCAGTCAAAAGAATTATAGAGACCTTTAAGTTTCCACGAAGCCAAAATGTTTTTGAGATAGATATGAATGCTATATCAATGGAGTATAACTCCAATGTCACGGGATGCCACAAGATTATGCATACCTCATGGATGAATTTGGTGACTAGGCCTAAGGCAACCTCTAAGATGCCCCAAACTCTCTACAGGTTCAACTTCAACCTAGAAGTCTAGTACATGATAACCCTATTGAGATGAATGGCCAGGAAATAGGATTTTGGGTTGTTAGAGTTATGGATATTCAGCCTCATCCAGTTTGTAAAGGAGGTTGGCGGGGTAGTGCATTGGGCGTGACTAATTAGTGACTCCCTACATGAAGGAATGGTTGGATAGAAGAAGTGAAGGTTACTCATGTCCTCCTATGTGGTATACTCTTGTGCATACCAGTCCCAATTCGATGGACTATACATAGTCGGGAAGCTCGGTAGCAAGCAAGGAGAATACTTGGTATGGCAGTATTACCCACAACTAGAGAAGAAACAGTCTATCATGCACTACATGAGGGTGAATGATTGTTTTATGATGTTGCTGGTGTTAGAAATGAAAGCAACACTACTTAAATGGAAATCTAATTTGAATAAATTTCAACAATCTTCAAGTGTGCATTAACAATGGAGATTGTAACAAAACATAAAACCCACTATAGAAAAGATGTCAAACATAAAGAACTCAACACAATGACACAATGTTTACATGGAGAAAACCCTTGTGGGTAAAAAACCCTACCAAGAAAGAGGCACAAGTTTGTATTAATCTGTAAAAGATCTGTACAATACATCAACTACATAACTCTCTTCACAAGTCTTCAATCTGACAGCATTCGAGTAGCACCTGAGTACCTAAAATCTATATTGAAGAAACAAATACATGGAAAATACTTATAGAAAGGTTTTCCACTCCATTCTAGGCATTCACCTTCTCTCTCATAAGATTCTCCAACCTGTAAACATTAATTACCATCTTACAAGCATCTTACACTTGTCCAAAAACATCCATGCAAAGGTTGGGTGCCCAAGACTAAATCTGGCCTCTTACAACATCTTGTGATGCGTCATAATAGTCATAGATTCCACAAAAGAGTATCTTTCCAAGATAGGAACTATTGTGATGTTCACAACATGCCCCATTTTACTCCTTAGCAAAATGAGGACCCATGTTGTGGCTTCGCTTTTGCTTGCTTGTGTGTTGTTCTGCTTGGTGGTAAAGGGAAAAAGAGGGTAAAAAATGTTGCAAACTTCATAAAAAAAGGGAAAATAGAGAAAAAAATTCATTTTCAGTACCAGTGCATGATATGGGTGGATTCGTTGTGAAAAATGAGCTAGGGTTTCTTTTTGAACCATCTTAAAATTCGTCATATTTTGCAAGTTATGATCATTGTGGTATAATGTACATTCAAGTTTGTATTTCGCTTTACATATATAAAGTCCTTTGTATATGCAAATTCATTTTTTTTACTTAGTCACTTTTTCCATCGCTTTCTTATACAAGGGCAATTGTTTGTCTCTTTTCCGTTGTATGCATTTTAAAGGTTCTATACATACATACAATGCGGAATCCAAAAAGGGTTAAAATTGAGTTAAATCATTGTACATTTCGTGTTTGTATATTGGTGCATACATTTGAAATATACAACATCCAATATACATTGCGGACCCGAAGAGGTTATCAAGGATGATTAAGTCTTTGCATATTTCACGCTTTGCATGTTTCGACATACAAAGCCGATATGAAATGACTTATACATAGTGGAACTGAAAGAGGTATCAAGGTTGACATATTTGATTTATGTTTAGCACTTGTATATTTGGCAGATGCCACATACAATCGGGAGATACAAGGGGTTACATACATCGCAGAATCCAAATTTTATCGAATAGTGCATATTGGTTGAATATGTTGTGCTTTGTATGCAGGGCATCGAGGGGCATACATCCAACTTTATACAACACGGATTCGAAGGAAAGATAAATTTGGGTAAACATAAGGATATACAAGGTGAAATATACATTCCTTTTTGTACATTGCGGAACCGAGGAGTTAACAAATGGAGTTGATTCGTGGTGTACCTCTGCGCTTGTATATGTTTCGAGACACACATTGAGTTGTGTGCATCGCGGATTTGAAGGTAAGTTTAAGGCAATTTGTAAAGGGTTGAGGTCCGAAGGTAACATAAAGGTAATATGCATTGTGGTTGTGTATAAGTTTTAAAGGTAGAGTGGACCCCACCAGTTGTATATTGATTCTGTTTGTTCACATTGTATATCCGATATACAAACCAATATACACACCCGGATGTCAAAAGGAATTAAATAACAGAAAATCCTTTGTATATTTTGGCGTTTGTATGTTTAAATATACAAATGTCGATATACAAAGAATCATATGCATCACAGGAAAGAAAAGGTAAGGAAATGATTGTATATGGTGTTTGTATGTGCACTTATGCAAAACAAGATATACAAACTGAAAGGTACGAGGAGGTACAGAAGACGGAAAAGGTAGGGGCATTAGTTGTTTCTTTACATAAAGTGTTTGTATGTTCGAAAGATGCAAAAGAAACATACAAATAAAAAAAAAATGAAATATACATAGAAAAGCGGCGTATGCATAGAAATGACTAACGGTAAAAGTTCAAAAACACAAACACAGTAATAACATCTGAGAGTTGTTGCACATTAATTACTGCAATTAATGCATTTTGAATGTTATTTTGCTTCCGAAGTATACTGTTGAAACTAAAATTGTAGAGAAGAAGCTGTTGCCGTGATTAGTGGAAATTTACTAGAGTGGTAGAAAGCGACAGAGTTACAGCAGCTGAAAAGAGTAAAACAGTAAAAGTACGATAATGGTAAATAGTTCCAGGAAATAGGTATTTATCCAAAATGCCACCTAATTTCAATTAGTTGAGTACTGTTAAATTCCAGTGGTTTCATTGCAAAACGTTGGCATTCATCTGAATTACTATTTCAATTTTGAATTAGCAAAGTAAGAACTTAACGAATGTAGGAATTAGGATAGAGGAGGGGAAAATGAACTAGGGTAAAAATATTAATTTACAGAGGTTCATAGTTAAAAACCCTAGGCATGTGGAAAAACAAGAAATTAAGACATGTATGTTTCCGCAGGATGGCCCCAAAACAAAAATAGAATGCAGAGGGCAAAGAAAAGAAAGAAAGAAAGCCTCAGAAGGAGATAGAGAAAGAAGAGCTGCCTCTGCACAGAGGCTATCCAACTTTGATCGGTACAAATGGAGTAGGGACGGATACCAATATTGGCACATATGATGCAGATGATGTCCTAAAAAAAGATCACCGTTGCAGATGCCACGCCAGACATGAAGTGCATCTGGGAGAGTGGGTTGTATAAGGCTGCGGGGTTCCCACTGGCAATGGAGGCCAGGGACTTGTGCTTGGATTGCATAATTATGTATGATGCCAAGATCAAGAAGGTTGTGTTACATGGCAGGGTAATCGCTGACTTGACACCAGAGGGGATTGCCAGAACGTTTGGTCTAGAGATTACAGAGAAAATGAAGGACATTGACATTGATCAATACACTGAGGATTCTACAGAAATGAAGGAGAGTGCAGAGGGAAGATCTTCTGTAACTGGTACAATCCAAATAATAAACACAAGGCTACGGCTAGAGTGCATAAAAACCTCCTGAGGATTCATTTTAAGGAGGAAATCTACTTGATAATCACTATGTTGAACAGGTTAGTTGGGGCAAGAGATGGCACCAGGTGTGAGCCCTAGATGTTTACAGTTATTGAATTTATAAGGTCAGAGTAAGAAGACCAGGAGAAAATCCATTGGGCTAAGCCTATTAGAACCACCATCTAGAAGCAGGCCATGCTAAGACAGAACAAAGGCACCCCATTTTATCTATCTTCTTATGTATTGTATGCATGTGCTACAGAGGTTAGGCCTCATATCCATGGAATTGAAAGGGTAGGCACCCTGGGAAGTGGACTAGGTCAAAAATTAGTATATGAGCACTACCCATTGTTGCAAGAAGAGTGTGCCATGAAGAATTTTGCTTTGGCAAGTGATGTTTTTTACACCTATATGGTTAAGGTATTGAGGGAAGAACCTGACAAAAGGTTGTCATGGGATGATGAGCGTGCAATAGGATTACATAGTTCTTGGTTTATTCAATTTGAATGTTTTTCATATATAAGAACTAAAGGTTTTGAGGGAAGGCCATTCATGCTTCCCTGGTATCCATCTGACAAGCTCATTGTCTTGGAGTTTTCAAGACAAAATCAAAGTATTTTCAAAGTGTACAAGAGAAAATTTGGAACTGGTAATGTAAAGATGCCATAGGTAGTTGGTAGATTCTCCTGCTACAATGAGGAGGTAGCCAGTTATTTTGAATAGGAGTTGAGGTATTTTGGTTTTAAGGAGTTTAATTTGGCAAGAAAGTTTGACCCCTTATGTAGAATTTGGACTTTTGTTGACAAAAGGTATAGGCATCAGGTCCACATTGAAGACTTTTGGGGCGACTGCAAGAATGACAAAGAAGTAAGGAAGAGACCTCACAAGAGATTAACTCTGGAACAGATGAAATCCATTGGTCATATTTATGTACTTCCAGAAGTTGAGGAGGATGACAGGCTTTTACATCACAGTTATAAACAGGCAAGGCTGGCTCCCATTACAGAGCCTGATTGGTCTAGGCCTTGGAATACATCTTTAGATGTAATATCCGAGCCTGTGATTCTATTTTCTAAGACATGGATAAAAGATAAGGTTGAAGAGCTTAAAGCTAAGGGCAAAGAGGTCACCTACCCACAGAAGGGAAGGAAGAGAAAAGTGGAGCCCACTGATGACCTACAATGCTTCTATGAGAAGAAAAGAAAAGTAGTTGAAGCAAAGATAGTAGAAAGGGGTAATAATGCTACACTAATGGACCCCTATGCATTAGGAATAACAGTTATTGTTGCATCTGAGACTTTTGTGGATGAAAAGTCAATAATTCATGAAATGACTGCAGAAGAAGCGCAGGCTGCTACTAGAGCAGCAGGGCAACAGCCAATGAAGGCAATCACCATCAATTTGTCTAAAGGTGAGTCTTTGAGACCAAGGGATGTGATTGGAGCACAGGAAGTTGGAGAGAAGATAAGCAACGTACAAGGTGCTTCCATTTCAACAAACCCTAAACAAACATTCATTAGGGTGAAAACAGAACTGGCCAGTGAAATGCTGCAAGAGTCACAGACTCATGAGGCCAAGCAAAATGTAGAAATGGTAAACATTGTAAGCAGTAGTAGTGAAGAAGGAGCAATGTTTACAGGAAAGGAGATTGACATGGAGGAAGCCTCCAGTAGTTTCCTGAGTGAGGAGGAAGAGCCAAACGTGCAGGCAGAACCAAAAACAGAGCGTAACACAGAGCCTGAAGAAGAAAAGGTACAAGACAAAGCGGAGTCTATTGATCCTTTTGGTACCTTGGTCCCTCCGGAAATTATACAAAATGTGCAGGAAGAAGCACAAAAACTTGAAGAAATGGAAGAAGAGAAGGCAAAGGAAGACACTTCAGGTGTTGATGCCTTGGGTATGTTAGATATGTATGGAGAGTCAGGAGAGGAAGAGAAAAACACAAAAGAGGACTTCCCCATACACACAAGACTTGAAAATACAGAACAGGTTCATACTGCGGAAAAGACAAATGAAAATCCAAAGGAGGTTCCTGAAGAGGAAATTCTAGAAAAAGTAGGTGAGAATGAACCTGGAGAATAGGCAGGAAATGATCAAAAGGAAGAATCAACAGCAGAAAGGGCTCCTAAAGAAAAAGATCAAGAAGAAGAAGAAGAAGAACAACAACAACAACAGGAGCAGCCACAGCAGCATGGAGAAGCAAGAGTGGATAAACCTCATGAAGAGGTAATCAATGAAGAAAGAGTTGCAGAGGGCATAAAGGAGGTGCCTGCCTGGCTAGAAGGAGAAATAAGGAGGGAGAAACAAAAAATACATCTTGTCCCTATAGACATTAAGAGCCTGCTAGGTGGCAAAACTACTCCAAGAAAGGAAAAGAGAAGAGCTAGAACAATGTCTGTAATAAAGAGGGGTCTAGATGGATCCAGATCTTTAAACCTGGCCATACCACAAAAGGAGAAAGATAAAGGTGAAATCACCTTAGAAGAGTACAAGTTGTTGAATCTAGACCTTGGACATTCTAAAAGAGAACAACACATTGCTGAGTTGGATGATATGCACCAAGTAATAGCAATGATGTTAAAAAAGGACAAAAATAAGCAGGAGGTTTTGAAAGGACATATTGTCCAACTCTAGCAATTTATTCAGGGGATATTTGACCCCAATGCCACAGTACCTGATTTGCCTGCCAATCTGGCAATTGTATCTCAAGAAGAGGTAAAGGATATGGCGAATAAAAGATTAAAGGCTAATATTTTTGATGAGTGGTTTGATGATTTTATGAAGGAGGGAGAAAGAATAATAAAACAAGTTGTGAACAGTTGGGAAGTGGTTGCAACAGAAAAGAATAAATGTATGATGCTCATACATAATTGCCAAACTAGAAAAGAGGAGTGCGAGTCCGAGATTGAACAGTTGACAGAAATAAAAAAGGGCTGAGGAACTGATAAATGAAGGAGCACTCACTGTTGCATTGGCAAATAGATTGCCAGGGACAATCATGGATTTATGTTTTGAAAGGGAGTATATCCTCAAGGGTTGTGCAACAGTTACGCAAGAACTAGAGGCAAAGGCAGAGGAGATGATCAAACCACATAAGAGAATCATAGAAAAACTCCTACTGCATGAATGTGCAGAAATGTCAGCCTATGACTTGAGAGGAGCATTAACTAAGTTCAAGGCCATACTTGCACCCTATATAACAAATCCTGAGGTAATCCTCAGCAAACAAATGATAGATGCACGGATGGAGGAAAGAGTCAAAATGAAGAAATACGAGAAAAAGACAAGGGATTCTAGTGAAAAGGAGAAGGAATTGAAAGAAAAGGTAAAGATGCAAGAGTTTGTCTTTGCAAAGAGTCCAGCAGGGGACCACACCTTCATACAAAATGTAATTGACAACTTCAGAAAATACAAGAAACATGAGGAGAAAAGAAATTAGGAGCAAGAAATTTTGAAGGAAAACCAAACATAGAATTTTGGCGGGAAAAGGCAGTATAAAGTGGGAACCTTGTTTGGAAAGATTCCAAGAACATTCGTTGGAAGACAAGAAAACTACCAGGTGATAGACTGGCAGGCGGTTATGAAATGAAGGCACATCATTGGTCAAGAGGGAAAGGACCTGTAACCATAGGAAAGTGGTTGCAACCATAAAATGGAGGTTGGAACCGTGGCGGGAGGGGAAATTCAAATGCTATATACGAGGCATTACTGCTTGTATATTAGTTTACATAGGGATTTTAGCATTTTTCAGCCTGAGGTTGTAATTCTTTTTGAGAATTTTGAGTAGAATAGTTTTAGCTTAAAGGAGGTCGCCTGTTGTTTGCATTAAGGGATGCATGGAATGTCCAGCTTCCTTGATGTATCTATAAAGCACTGTGAGTTTCAGTATATTTGATTAATACAGCTAAGAGTCATTCCTACATTATAAATCTTGTATGACTGTGTTTTGAGTACGAGTGAATCTGGAAGTCTGCGCCTATTTTCTGAGTGTCTTCTAGCTCTTCCTTGCATTTAAAACATTTCCTCTTAAAGCTTGCAATCTTGAATGTAATATTTGTGAAAATACTCAGGGTACTTACATTTAACAATTTAGTCTGCTGGTGTAGTCAGGTTTACTGTATTTCCTACTGTGTGCATAACAGAACAATTAGATCCTTTGGTAGAATGAATGATGTTTAGATTAGATCTTTCTAACTTTTCCCAACCAATCTGAAATACATAGCTTCAACGTTTAAATCCAAAGGAGGTTATCTGACTTTCGAAGAAATTTAGAGCAACAAGTTAATAGTGGATAATCTTCATAAGTACTTGAAAAGCAAAGCATGTTTGAATATAGATCATTTAAAGCTTTGAGTTACAGTAATGATCCTATGCAAATAAATGACTAGAAAATTGGCATTTGTATTAATTTGCATAGTAAGAGCCCAATAAGTCCCAAAGCCCACTTTAAACCATGTAATACCCCTTGCATATTATAGCTTCATGATAACCTACTGAACGGTCCAACAGGTCAAGACCTAACCAATAAGGAAACTTGGGATCAAGTAATCTTAGTTGATTTCTTCGTATCTTTCAAGATAGTTAGGTTCATTTATGAATTTTAACTTTTGTTATGAATGTGTAAAAACAAACATCAACAGTTTTTGGTGCTAGAAGGAGGGCTGATAGGGGATAAAGTTGTAGATTGAGTAAAGCTGGCTCATAACAGCAGCCGAGTGACTAGGTCCAGGGTCAATCCTGAAGACATATTTGTGCAGTTACCTGATAGAAGACAAGGTAGAGGTCATTTAATTTGGAGTCCTAGGGCATCAAATACCAGAAGTTCATCTGGAACACCTCCTAGGTCACCTTTTAACACTCATAGTATTGGCAGTCTTGACAACTCTTCATTCAGGTCCTTAGGTCTTAGCTCAGGTTCTTCTAGAAGTCCTTGCCCACCCAGAAGTCCAAGTATGCCCAGAAATTTAGGTACTCCCATAGGGCCCGGTCAAGCACGAGTCCCTACAATGGCATATTTTGCTGTCAACTCACCCATATATTTTGTTGACTATCATGAAATGCCAAAGAACCCTGAGAAAATATGTCCTAAATACTAGTTACATCAAGATCCGGAGGATCATATCAGAATATTTAAGGAAGCCTGCTTTAGAGCCCAGTTAGAACATGAAGATGTAGTCTGTAGGTTATTTCCCTATACCTTCAAGGAACAAGCATCTAACTAGTATGTAAACCTGCCTAATGGCTATGTTTCCTTCAGGGCACTTATGGAGGAGGCATTCCTGTCTAGATTTAGAGGACCTATAGACCCTTCCACCCTATACCACAAACTGGCTACGATTAAGAGGGGTGAAGGGGAGTTGATAGATAATTTCAATGACAGATTTCAGAAGGCTTATTCCAGGATTGTGGCCCCATACACAGTAGACCCAGTTGCCTTGTTGGCTATGTACTATGTAGCCTTAGATCCATTAACCACCATGTTTGTCAAGAGGAAGCCCAACATAGATACAATATCTAAAGCCTATAAAGAGGTAGCCTCTGTGAATCAAGAGATGAGGCAGACAACGTATAATCCATTTCTCAATGGAGGGAACCCAGGAGTGCAAAATCAAACACAACCTTGGAATGGAGTTCCTTCACAGAATGCTCCATTGCTAAACCCAGTTCCCACATATGCTCCTATATACAACCCGGCCCCAATCCAAGCTATAGTACCCTACACTGGTAGTATTGTCAGTAAGAGTCAACATAGTGGCCAGTCCTTCTTCCAACTACCTTAGGATGCATTTAGAGCAAAGGCACAAGAAGAAAGAGAGGACATCAAAGAAACCACTGCACATCTAAGAAGATTGACCACTGAGGTGACACAATTGAGAAATGAGAATTTCTACGGTAGGAATAACCAGGGGTACAATCAAAATTATAACCAGAGTCAGAACCAGCACTGTAGCCCCAGTTATAACCAAAATCAAAATCAAGGTCTTAATCAGAATCAGGGTTATAACTGTTGCAAGTATGAGGTTAACCGGTGTTGTCATTGATGTCAACATACTCATATTGCATTAGTAAGAAGGATTGGATGAGCTGTGTGTTGAGGATATTGAGAAAATTAGTCTCAATCAGGAATAGTGAAGAACAGTGATAAGAAGAAGGCAAATGTACTCAATAGGTTGAGGATCAGAGGATGCAGATTAAAGGGTTTGTAGATATGAGTCTTGAGATGATCCAATTAAGATTTCAAAGGTCTGCATGAAGATATGAAAAAGTTGTGATCGGTCAAGTAGAACCGGTTCCAAGAGCTATTCTGGAGTGACAGTGTTACAAAAAGGTCCTGTGAGATCCAGAGGAGCATTGTCAGACTCTGCGGATTGGAAGGAGTGTTTGGGATGTCCTTGTGATGTGTCATCTCAGTTTGTACAAAGTTTGGAGGTCCGAAAGAACCTTTTTCAGTTTGACAGTCGCGACAGACTGTGTTCTTGAAGTTCCAGATGAAGAGGAGAAGAGATTCCTGTGAGTAGAGGAAGTGCGGATGTACCTGGTCATTCAGGCAAGCTTGTGAAGGTTCTTGGATCATGTGAGGCTGTGTTGTCAGTCCGCATTAGTGTTAGAGCCCAGAATTGAAGATATTCTTCTGAATGAAGATATTCTTGTTCAGACTGGCCGACCGGATGAGTTATTCATCTTGCGAATGTTCTTATGGATGATTGCCGACTTGCGATTGTTCTTGTGGATGATTGCTGACTTAGATGATTGTTCCTAAGTCGATGCCTTGTATAAAAAAAGGTTTGAGAGTTCATTTCAAAGTGTGTGTGGAGCAGATTAGTGTGGCATAGCGAAAGAGCAAAGGGCAGAGCAGAAGTATCTCGGGCTTAAATGGAACTGATCCAGACATGGTAAAGATGTCAATCTCTAGTTCAAGTTTGTGATTCTTATCACTTTGTAGACAGTGTGTCTCTTGTAGGCAATGTGCCTCTTTGTGAGCAGTGTGCTTGGGCAGTGAGCCCTAATTGGCATGTGCCATTCATTTTTCTTATTCTTCTAACAGAGAATAATCGTTGGGTTAATCACCCCGTGGTTTTTCCCTTAACTGGGTTTTCCACGTCAAAATCTTGGTGTCCAATGTGTTGATGTTTATCTGCTCCTATGTTTATGCATTATGCTTTCATGAATGGTTAACTGATATGCTATTAACTAACAAAGAAGAATCAAGTGTTTGAAGTAGAAGCAAGTTTTTGTACAACTGATTCACCCCCCCTCTCAGTTGTGTGCCCTAGATCCAACAATTGGTATCAGAGCCAAGTTCCTCTAAAAGGAGCTTAACCGCTTGAGGAGATCCAAGATGTCGTCATAGAAGAAGGATAGTCCGAAGTTTGATGGAACCAACTTCACTCTCTAGAAAGGTCGCATGAAATGTCACTTGGAGTGTATGGGAAAAGCATACTTGGCCATGGTCTCAAAACCATATGTACCTCCATAGGGTGGTCTGACAACTCTGAATGAAATCACATATGCTAAAAACAATTTGTGGACCAAAGAAGCTCTTCTAAGCGCATTGAATGATTCAGAACTCTCAAATGTCATTGACCTACCAACTGCATATGAAATCTGGGTTAAACTGGAACTTCTGCATGAAGGAGATGAGTTTGTCAAGAGTGCAAGGTTGCAAAGTCTGAAAGGGAAATTTGAAAGATTGAAGATGAGAGATGATGAAAATATCACTACCTTTATGCCAAGAGTGAATGAGCTGGTATGTGGAATCAGGAATGCTAGTGGAGTTCTGGATGAAAATGAAATTGTTTGCAAGATTCTTAGATCCCTTCCTGCTGCCTACAAGATCAAGGTTGCTGCCATTGATGAATTTAGAGCCCATGCAATTGTCACAAGAGAGCAATTGGCTGGCAAACTGGCTGCATTTGAAATGACAGAGTTTGGAGATGATCCCCCCAAGACTGAATCTGCATTCAAAGCTAGTGCCTATGTGAAAGGAAAACAAAGATTTGATCCGGGAGAAAACTCTTCAAGGAAGCTGTCATGGTATGATCAAGCAAGGAAAGACATGGAAGAGGAAGAAGCAGAAACAACTCATCTTGAAGCCCTCATTGCAAAGAGATTGCCAAGAGGATCCGGTAAGTATGAAGGAAAGTTACCTTTTAAGTGCTTCAACTGCAATAAGATTGGTCATTTTGCTTCAAGATATCCGGAAAGATCTGCAAGGTCAAACTCCAACAGACAAAGGTTCCAAAAGAACTATTATTATGTTCATGAAGAAGCTGATAATGAAGGAGTAACAGATGATGAATCAGAGATAGGAGACAAATCCAGAAATGAATGGGTGTTTATTGCCATCAAGGAAGAAGAACCAATATCCTTTGAATCTGTCAATCATAAGGTTGTAGAAAGAGCTTTGGCTACCCAAGTTGAAGAAAAGGATGATTAGGTTATTGACAGTGGATGCTCTCACCACATGACAGGTGACAAGAACAAGTTCTCAGATTTAGAAAGGTATGAAGGAGGAATGGTAAAGTTTGGTGACAATCCTGCATGTAGAATCAGAGGTAGGGGAACTATTTCTTTTGATGGAAAGAGCAAAACTGGTAATGTACTATATGTTGAAGGATTGAAGCACAATCTTCTCAGTGTTGGACAGTTAGTAGATAAAGGTTATGATCTCTGGTTCAAAAATAGAAGATGCAGGATCTTTGAAAGCTCCGGAATTGAGATTGCATTCGGTACTCAAACAAAAGGTAATATCTTCCATCTGGTTGGTTCAAATAAAAGTTGTTTGTTTGTTCAAGTTGATCAGAGTTGGCTATGGCATAGAAGGATGTGTCATGTAAATTTTGATAACATCACCAAGATAAGCAATATTCAGGCTGTAAGAGATCTTCCAAAATTGGTGAAACCTACAAATAGTTTGTGCAAAGAATGTCAGCTAGGTAAACAGAGCAGAGTCTCTTTCAAAAGAAAAGATTAGTCCTCTACCAGATTATTGGAATTAGTTCATACTGATCTATGTGGTCCAACAAGAATCAAGAGTATGCAAGGTGATAGATATTTCATGTTACTGATTGATGATCATTCTCGGATGATGTGGGTTACCTTTCTGAAAGAGAAATCAGAAGCCTTTGATAAGTTCAAATCTTCAAGGCTATGGTAGAGAATCAAACCAGATTAAAACTGAAGTGTCTAAGGTCTGATAGAGGTAGTGAATTCACATCCGGTGAATTCATAGACTTTTGTGAGAAGCATGGCATAAAGAGACAGTTGTCTGCTCCTAGGACTCCACAGTAGAATGGAGTAGTTGAGAGAAAGAACTGGACCATCTAGGAAGCTTCTAGGACAATGATGATGGAAGCAAATGTTCCTCAGATGTTTTGGAGAGAAGCTGTCAGCACTGCAGTCTACACTCTTAACCGAGTTCAAATCAGAAACAATACCGGTAAGACTCCTTATGAACTTTGGTTTGGTATAACTCCTACTGTGAGATATTTCAAAGTATTTGGTAGCAAGTGTTACATCAAAAGAGATGAAGATCTAGGAAAGTTTGATGCTAGAAGTGATGAAGGAATTTTCTCGAGTTACTCCACTCAAAGCAAAGCATACCGGTGTTACAATAAGAGACTGAAAAAGATGATAGAAAGTACAAATGTGAAGGTTGATGAAGGAATTGAGAAGCCCTTAAGGTTTTATGAATATGATGAAGATGATCAGGATGGTGCTCTGATTCAAGGAACTCAATCCCTTCCTGAAAGTCAGATTCAGACTGATCCGGTAAATCAGGAAGAAGAGGTTTGTCTGAATGAACCTGATCAAGAAACAACAGTGCAAGAGACTCCCAAAGTTCCAAGGTATGTAACTTTAAATCACTCTGAAGATCAAATCATAGGTGACAAAAGAAAAGGGCTACAAACAAGGAGGAGAATTGCTCAAAATTCAAATGAATACTGTCTGATTTCAAAGATTGAACCTAAGACAATAAATGAAGCTTGCAATGATGAAAACTGGACCAAAGCAATGGAGGAAGAGTTGATGCAAATTGAGAAAAATCACACTTGGGATCTTGTTCCCAGACCTAGAAACAATAATGTGATTGGAACCAAATGGGTCTTCTGGAACAAACTAAATGAGGTTGGTGAAGTAATCAGAAACAAAGCCAGATTGGTTTGCAAAGGCTACTCTCAAATAGAAGGAATTGATTTTGAAGAAACCTTTGCTCCGATAGCAAGAATTGAAGCAGTCAGATTATTTCTTGCATATGCTACCTTCAAAGACTTCAAGGTATATCAGATGGATGTCAAGTCTGCCTTCCTAAATGGTGATTTGGAAGAAGAAGTATACATTGAACAATCGGATGGACTTCAATTATCTGATCATGATGATATGGTCTGCAAGTTGAAGAAAGCACCGTATGGATTGAAGCAAGCCCCAAGAGCATGGTATGAAAGGTTGGATAAGCATCTTGTGCAGATTGGTTTCAACAAAGGTACTGCTGACAGTAATCTATATTTCTAAATAGATAATGAAAACATCTTGATTGTTGAAGTATTTGTTGATGATATCTTTTTTGGAGGAAGAGATAGTTTGTGTAAAACCTTTGCAAATCAAATGAAAAGTGAGTTTGAAATGTTAATGCTTGGTGAAATGAATTTCTTCTTGGGTCTACAAATTATTCAGACAAAGAAAGGTATCTTTATCTCTCAGACCAAATATGTGAAAGAATTGTTGAGGAAATTTGGAATGGAAGATTCAAAGCTATTGAACACTCCTATGGCAACCGGATGTAAGTTGAGCAAAGATGATGACTCTCCTAAGATAGATCAGACCAAGTACAGATCAATGATTGGAGGATTATTGTATCTCACTCAGACTAGACCAGATATAATGTAGGCTGTTGGTCTTGTGGCAAGATTTCAGGTTGACCCTAAAGAATCTCATGTTATGGCAATCAAGAGGATTTTTAGATATCTAAAGGGGACAGTTGAGTATGGCCTATGGTATCCTAGAGATCAGGATTTCTCTCTTCATGCATATACAGATACAGATTGGGCAGGAGATGTGGATGACCAGAAGAGCACCAGTGGTGGAGCATTCTTCTTGGGAAAGAGATTGGTTTCTTGGCTAAGCAAGAAACAAGAGGCAATATCTCTGTCTACAACTGAAGCAGAATATATTGCAGCAGCAGGTAGTTGCACTCAAATCTTATGGATGAAGCAGATGTTAAGAGACATGAAAATAGAATATGAGGAGCCTATCACAATTTTTTGTGATAATTCAAGTGCAATAAAAATTTCCAAGAATCTGGTATTGCATCCTAAGACCAAGCATATATCTATCAAATTTCACTTTTTGAGAGAACAAGTGAACAAGGGTGAAGTCAGATTGGAGTATGTACCCTCCAAGGATCAGCTTGCAGATATTTTTACTAAACCTCTTCCCAAAGACTCTTTTGAGTATCTCAGGGAGAAGTTAGGGGTCATGGCCCCTCTGGTGATGAACTAGGATGCACTGATGTGCATCAGTCCAGTGGATATCATAGTCATATCTTGTGATCCGGATTGATGATGGGGAGCTGCTACTAAAGGGGAGCAGCTGGTATGATTCTGATATGTTACAAGTGCAAATATGAGCCCTTTGCCATTGATGTCAAAGGGGGAGAGAAGACATGTGAAAAACAAGTGGTTGCTGATCAAAGGGGGAGCAATAAAGGAAGAGAAGACATGTGAAGAGTTGTTGCTGATAGGGGGAGCTGTGATAGAAAAGAGAAGTTCTTGTCTTGATGGTTTTTCACATCATATGTTGCCATCAATGACAAAGGGGGAGATTGTTGCAAGTATGAGGTTAACCAGTATTGTCATTGATGTCAACATACTCATATTGCATTGGTAAGAAGGATTGGATGAGCTGTGTGTTGAGGATATTGAGAAAATTAGTCTCAATCAGGAACAGTGAAGAACAGTGATAAGAAGAAGGCAAATGTACTCAATAGGTTGAGGATTAGAGGATGCGGATTAAAGGGTTTGTAGATATGAGTCTTGAGATGATCCAATTAAGATTTTAGAGGTCCACATGAAGATATGAAAAAGTTGTGATCGGTTAAGTAGAACCAGTTCTGGGAGCTGTTCCGGAGTGACAGAGTGTTACAAAAAGGTCCGGTGAGATCCAAAGGAGCATTGTCAAACTCTGCAGATTGGAAGGAGTGTTTGGGATGTCCTTGTGATGTGTCATCTTGGTTTGTACAAAGTTTGGAGGTCTGGAAGAACCTTTTTCAGTTTGACAGTCGCGACAGACTGTGTTCTTAAAGTTCTGGATGAAGAGGAGACGAGATTCCTATGAGTAGAGGAAGTGCAGATGTAGCTGGTCATTCAGGAAAGCTTGTGAAGGTTCTTGGATCATGTTGAGGTTGTGTTGTCGGTCCACATTAGTGTTAGAGCCCGGAATTGAAGATATTCTTCCAGATGAAGATATTCTTGTTCAGACTGGCCGACCGGATGAGTTATTCATCTTGCGAATGTTCTTATGGATGATTGCCGACTTGCAAATGTTCTTGTGGATGATTGTCGACTTAGATGATTGTTCCTAAGTTGATGCCTTGTATAAATAAAGGTTTGAGAGTTCATTTCAAAGTGTGTGTGGAGCAGATTAGTGTGGCATAGCGAAAGAGTGAAGGGCAAAGCAGAAGTATCTCGGGCTTAAATGGAACTGATCCAGACATGGTAAAGATGTCAATCTCCAATTCAAGTTTGTGATTCTTATCACTTCGTAGATAGTGTGTCTCTTGTAGGCAGTGTGCCTCTTTGTGAGTAGTGTGCTCGGGCAGTGAGCCCTAATTGGCATGTGCCATTCATTTTTCTTATTCTTCTAATAGAGAATAATCCTTGGGTTAATCACCCCGTGGTTTTTCCCTTAACCGGGTTTTCCACGTCAAAATCTTGGGTGTCCAATGTGTTGATGTTTATCTGCTCCTGTGTTTTTGCATTATGCTTTCATGAATGGTTAACTGATATGCTATTAACTAACAAAGAAGAATCAAGTGTTTGAAGTAGAAGAAAGTTTTTGTACAACTGATTCACCCCCCTCTCAGTTGTGTGCCCTAGATCCAACAATAACCAAGGTCAAAGTTCCCATCAGGGTCAAAATCAGAGTCAAAACTAGAATCATAACTAGGGACAACAGATGAATAGAGGACCTGCTGTTGATAACAGAGCTTGGGGCAACAATAATAGAAACCAGAACCCACCTAGGCATCCCAAAGCGTGGAACAACGAACCTAATAATGGCACCCTGGCTTCTCCATTTGAGAATATAGACAACCAGGACCCAAAACAAACAACAGGAATCCAAATGGCTAATGTGGCACTTAGAAACTGGTGTAGAATCCACAATACTAGTGCCCATGTTGAGTTAGACTGTCCCCAGTTTCATCTAGCGGCAAGCATTTTTAATGTAGATGTGCAGTCCCCTACTTTTGAGTTCTTAGTTCCAAAAGGTAATGAGATAGTACCCTCAGGGTATGATATTGCTCTGGTCTTAGAAACTTTCACATTTAGAGAGGAGGAGAATGACCAATTGTGTGAGGATGAACCCTATTATTGTGAAAATCTATACCCTGAGACAGCTTTAGTGCTGAATGCTTTTTAGTTTCCATTTGAAACTGAAGATGAGGCATTGTCTAAGATAGAGGAGGTACAAGCCTTCTAGCAGTCCATTAAGAACCATACTTATAATCTTAGAAACAACACTAGGCCAGGAGGTCCTTTCACCACTTCTACTCCTCCCAACAACTTCAACACACCCTCGGATCAAAATGCAAGCAATAACCCCGCCGCAGTAAAAGCCAACCAACATGCAAATAATGGTGCAAATAATGGAATGGTAGCACAGAAGGTCCAGACAAACAAAACTGAGACAGTAGAAACATTAGGATTGATCAGTTATTTATCAGAAGAAATCAGGAAAATCAAGGTCAATGTACCCTTGTGTGAGCTATTAAAAAGCCCAGAAGTTAGAAGTGCCTTTATGAAATCTTTGGACTCATCTTTAGCAGGAGAAACTTTGAATGAGGTAAGTATCCTTGGTAGAGAGGCACAGCCAAAAGATAAAAGTAAGAGAGTTGAGCAGCCTTCTAACACAAACGTAGTGATGTATGTTGATAAGAGGGATACTCCTCCTTTCTTGTTAACTGTTAGATTGCATGGAAAGAACGTACACAATTGTATGGTGGATTCAGGAGCCTCAGCTAATGTGATGCCCCTGGGCATATGTAAAACCCTAGGACTGACTCCCACCAAGTCTGCCAAAGTTGTCACACAGCTAGACAAAACCGAAGTTAATGTGGTAGGAGAACTAATGCATATTCAGATGCAGTTAGCTTCAGACCCCAAGGTGAGCCAGTTCATTGACATCTAGGTAGTTGATAGACCTACCAATTCTGGGATGTTATTGAGCAGAGATTGGTCAAAAACACTCAATAGGTACATGGCCATTGACTTTTCGCATATGTGGTTACCTTGGAGAGTTGTTCCTAACCAAATCAGAATAGAGGCTGAGCCTAGGATGAAGCATATGATCACAGAATACAATAGGATGAATGAAATATTGTATGCTTCTGTTGAACCTGGTGTTTATAGGGTCACCAACAAAGGGGTTTAGATTGAGGAAATATTAATGCTAAACTTTGGAGAAAAGCCTGTTGATAAAGAAACCAAAGGATTTGTTGAATCTGATGGAAATTCTTCTGAGGAAGAAAATAATGCACTGAACACTTTTAGTTGGGTCATCAGACAGGAGATGATAAAGTGCATTGAACAAGAGGTTCATGTTTAGTGTAAGTTATACAAAGGCAAGTGCAGAGTTCACAACACATCGCACTCTGAAGAGAGTTGTGGAATATGCAGGGACATTATTGAATATGAATATATAAGATGCACAAAAGTGATGGAACTACAAAAAGGAAGTGTTATTCTTAGTCAACCAAAGAAATATTTTCAAGATAACATGGAGGGTTTAATCCCAAAAGTTGAAAAGGAGGTAAATGACAAAAATGTTTGTCACTCTAATCTACACACTGAGAGGATAAATAAACAAGTAGGTCAGAATGAACTACATATAGATAAACAAGACAACACCGCACATGTAGTAGACAAGGGGAAACATGTCAAAGGAAGAGGTCAAAAGAATAAGAGTGGCATGTGGATGTTAAAATGTGATGGGTCCAAGTCTAAGCAGGGTGCAGGTGTGGGTGTAGAGCTCATAGATCCTCAAGGTAAGTCATATCTAGAAGCATATAGGTTACAATTTGCTTGCACTAACAATGTTGCTGAATATGAAGCTTTAATTTATGGACTAGTCTTAGCTATAAAGAAAGGGGTAAGAATGATTAGAGTATTTTCAGACTCTGAGTTAGTGGTCAGATAGGTCAGGAAGCTATACGCCTGTAACTACAAGAAAATGGCTTGCTATAGACATAGAATCTAGGATTTAATAGAGTCATTTGATGCTTTCAACATAGAGCATATCCCTAGAGAGTAGAACCATAGGCCTGATGCGCTAGCTGTTGCTGCTAGCACTTTAGAGCCTTTAATGCTGTCAGGTTTGAAAAGGTTTGCTGTAGAACTAGTAAATGTGCCTAGTGTGCTAGACAATGTAACCCATTTCCAGGTGTTTGAGGGAGACCAGCAAATTGTAGATTCTCTGGCTTGCAATGAAGTGTTTGAAACCCAAATTATTGATGAGCAGGAGAGGCCTGATGTATCCTGGGATGAGGAGGACATCATCGACCTAAAGAGTAATTTATTGCCAAAGGGGGTAGTAGAGTTAGAGCAAATCTTTGACTTTGACGGAATAATGAGACAGAAAGACTTACCCAGGACTGAGGGAGGTAAGTGTGAGCCATATAACTTAGGAACATAACAGAACCCTCAGAATGTGCAGATTGGAAAGGTTTGTCCTGAGAAGATTAGGCAAGAAGTCATAGGTGTACTGAAAGAGTACAAACACGTTATAGCATGGACATATGAGGATTTAAAGACATATGACACATCCATTATAACATGTGATACCATTGAGACCTGAGGTCAAACCATTTAGGCAAAAGAAAAGACCTGTAAATGCAATTTTAGAGCCATTAATATTTGAGGAAGTAAAAAGGTTACTGTCTGCCAGGATAATTTTCCCTGTTAGACACTCAACTTGGGTAGCTAACTTAGTGCCTGTTAGGAAGAAAAATGGGGACATCTGGTTATGCGTAGATTTTAGGAATCTAAATAGAGCGTCTGAAAAAGACAATTATCCTCTGCCTCCCATGGATGAAGTATTACAAGTGGTAAATGGAGCCCAGATGATGTCTTTTTTAGACGGTTTTTTTGGTTATAACCAGGTCCTAATCAATGAGGAAGATAGGCTAAAGACCACTTTTACTAGTAAATGGGGTAATTTTGCATACAGAAGAATGACATTTGGTCTAATCAATGCAGGTGCCACATTTCAGCAGGCCATGGACATTGCGTTCCGTGGACTGACAGGTAAGTGTATTGTGATTTACATGGATGATCTAACTGTGTATTCTAAGGATGCATCTACTCATGCTAAGGATTTAAGAAAAATACTCAAGAGATGTGAGAGGTATGGAATTTCTCTCAACCCTAAAAAATGTGTATTTGGCATAACTGAAGGTAAATTGCTAGGTCACGTCATTTCTGAAAATGGTATTGCCATTGATCCTGATAGAGTAGAAGGGATAAAAAAGTTACATTTACCAAACACTAGAAAAGAATTAGAATCTTTTTTTGGTAAAATTAACTTTGTCAGGAAGTTCATTACAGGATTTGCAGAGATCGTACAACCGCTGAACGCCATGTTGAAAAAGGATGCAGTGATGGAGTGGACACCAGTGGCCAAGGCCGCATTCAAAGATATCAAGGAGGCAATCTATGTTGGCCAGTCCTAACTATACCAAGCCATTCTACATTTATTCATTTGCATCCTCACATTCGGTTGCAACTGCACTGACACAGAAAGGAAAAGAGAATGAGGAAAAGCCTATCGCTTTTATGAGTGCACCCTTGAAAGATGCATAGTTGAAGTATCTGGACATAGAGAGAGAAGCTTTTGCATTGGTAAGGGCCGTGAAGAAGTTTAGACACTATATACTACGCAGCTAGGTCAAAGCCATAGTGCTGGATGCAGCAGTGAAGATGTTGCTGATGTAAAATGAGCCTGGTGAAAAGAGAGCCAAATGTATTACCGCACTGTAGGAGTTTGACATGGAGATCATCCCAATGAAGCTAGTTAGAGGGCAAGCGCTGGTACAAACAATGGCCAACACCGATCCAGATTTGATAAAGCAGCATTATGTATTGGATTCCCATGATGCATTAGAATGGTATAGTGACTTGAGAGCCCTGTTGATATCTGGAAAATACCCAAACAGGATGAAAGCTTCTCAGAGGAGAGCTTTGAAAATTAAAGCACAAAAATATATGGTGCAAGGAGGTCTTCTATTCAGGAAGAACCATGAAGCAATTTATTTAAGATGTTTAAATAGAGATGAGGCAGACAAAGTGTTAATAGAAATGCATGACAAATATGGAACCGGGCATGGTTCCCATCTAGCTACAACACACAAAATATTGAGAGCCGGCTATTAGTGGCCCACAATGTTCAAAGACACTGAGAATCATATCAGGAGTTGTCACACATGTTAGACTACAGCAGACAAGGGAAGAAACCAAGCCAACCCGTTATAGCCTGTAATTGAATCAAGACCATTTGCACAATGGGGCCTGGATTTCATTGGAGTCATCAATCCTCCATCTTCTACAGGACATAGATTCATACTGACAGTGACAGACTATTGTACAAGGTGGACTGAGGCCACCTGTTGTAAATTTTCCACGACTGAGGTAGTCATCAAATTCCTTGAAGAAAACATCATAACCAGGTTTGGAATTCCTTATTCATTAGTATGTGATAATGGCCCTACTTTTTCGTCTTTAAAATTTGCTGAATGGGCATTTGAATATGGGATTGTTTTAAAGTTTTCTTCAAATTATTATCCTCAAGGAAATGGGCTAGCTGAATCAACAAACAAAATTCTGTTGGATATAATTAAAAAATTTATTGAAAAGAACCCAAGAGAATGGAATACATTGTTGAGATATGCACTATGGGTAGATAGGACCAAAGTTAAAGCAGCTCTGGGTACTGCACCTTATCATTTAGTCTATGGGATAGATCCCATACTTCCAGTAAACCTTAGAATACCAATTTGGAAGTTCGCCAATGAGTACTTAAGCTTCGATGATCACAGAGAAGCCAAGGTAATACAAATGCTGCAACTAGAAGAGAAAAGAGGTCAAGCCATCGAGAAGTTTGCTAAACACCAGGCAGTAGTTAAGAGATGGTTTGATAAACGAGCAAGAGTCAAAACATTTAGAATTTCAGACTTATTGTTGTGCTGGGATAAAGCACATGAGAAGAAAGGTAGCCATGGAAAATTTGACAAGTTATGGTTGGGTCCATTGCAAGTGTCAGAAATAATAGGGGACAACACTTTTAGGCTCAAAACCCTGACTGGAGAAGATGTGCCATTACCAGTTAATGGCCAACATTTGAAACATTACTTTCAGGCTTGAGGTAAGGGTTTTTTATCTTTGTTTATCATACTATAAATGTTTGTGCGGGTTTTGTTCTTGTTTTATCTTTGTTTTTCTTTGCTTTTTTTGTTGGGTCTTGTTTTGTTTTGTTTTGTTGTTTTCTGTTGCTTTTTCATTGTGTGTGTTTGCTTGTTGTGTGCCCCTTCAGCAGAGATGTTCATTTTACTTTGGAGTATACAGGAGCAGATTAGCAACCACTAAAAATAGTATAAAATTTCGAGCATTAAGAGTAATTATTTGAAATTTAAGCATAACTTGTTGTGACTGTCATGAATGTAGAAAGTTAGTTAACCTGTGAAGTTTTGTATTCAATAAGATTGGGTTGAGTATTAAAGGGAGGTTTCTCACAATGATATACCTAAAATCCTTGGGTTTGTTGAACTGACAAGTGTAGGTATCAGGTGAAAAATCAGAGGTCACCCTTGCTACCATTACAATTCTCAGCTTAATTTTAGCAAGTGACTACTCCTTGCATCATAAAGTTACAACTGCTATATCTTACTGAAATCTTAAATCTTTACTGAAATATAAATAAACAAATAAAATGGATTTTACTAAAAATCTAGGTTAAGTCATCTAAGTAACTCTATCGGGGCTATAGACGCTCGCTGGCAGTGGGGCTCTACTTAGGAGAATTGTAACGATAACCTTGCCGGGGCTATGGACGCCTGCTGGCAACAAGGCTCTATCCGGTTGGCTATGAGGGAATGACATCAACTAGGTAGTCTAATACTAGTCACTGGTTGGTTCAACTGATCTTCAAGATGAGGATAATTAATCACGTGCACCCACTTAAATTGAAAAGAAAAAATTCATGCACCTTATTGAATACATCAAGTCTTAAGATAAGTAATGATTTGCAAGAAAAGATAGTTGGAAGTTATGGATTTATTTCATTTAGTTTTCTTTAATTGTTTGAATTTAATTGTTTTGTATGGTTGCTAGTTGTTGTGATGTTCACAACACGCCCCATTTTACTCCTTAGCAAAATGAGGACCCCTGCTGTGGCTTCACTTTTGCTTGCTTGTGTGTTGTTCTGCTTGGTGGTAAAGGGAAAAGGAGGGTAAAAAAGGTTGCAAAATTCATAAAAAAAGGGAAAATAGAGAAAAAATGCATTTTCAATACCAGTGCATGATATGGGTGGATTCCTTGTGAAAAATGAGATAGGGTTGCTTTTTGAACCATCTTAAAATTCGCCATATTTTCCAAGTTATGATCATTGTGGTATAATGTACATTCAGGTTTGTATTTCACTTTACATATATAAAGTCCTTTGTATATGCAAAGTCATTTTTTTTACTTAGTCACTTTTGCCATCGCTTTCTTATACAAGGGCAATTGTTTGTCTTTTTTCCATTATATGCATTTTTAAGGTTCTATACATACATACAATGCGGAATCCAAAAAGGGTTAAAATTGAGTTAAATCATTGTACATTTCATGTTTGTATATTGGTGCATACATTTGAAATATACAACGTCCAATATACATTGCAGACCCAAAGAGGTTATCAAGGATGATTAAGTCTTTGCATATTTCGCGCTTTGCATGTTTCGACATACAAAGCCGATATGCAATGACTTATACATAGTGGAACTGAAAGAGGTATCAAGGTTGACATATTTGATGTATGTTTAGCACTTGTATATTTGGCAGATGCCACATATACAATCGGGAGATACAAGGGGTTACATACATCACGGAATCCAAATTTTATCAAATAGTGCATATTGGTTGTATATGTTGTGTTTTGTATGCAGGGCATCGAGGGGCATACATTCAACTTTATACAACACGGATTTTAAGGAAAGATAAATTTGGGTAAATACAAGGATATACAAGGTGAAATACACATTCCTTTTTGTACATTGCAAAACCAAGGAGTTATCAAATGGAGTTGATTCGTGGTGTACCTCTGCGCTTGTATATGTTCCGAGACACACATTGAGTTGTGTGCATCGCAGATTTGAAGGTAAGTTTAAGGCGATTTGTAAAGGGTTGAGGTTTGAAGGTAACATAAAGGTAATATGCATTGCGGTTGTGTATAAGTTTTAAAGGTAGAGTGGACCCCACCAGTTGTATATTGATTCTGTTTGTTCACATTGTATATCCAATATACAAACTAATATACATACCTGGATGTCAAAAGGAATTAAATAACAGAAAAGCCTTTGTATGTTTAAATATACAAATGCTGATATACAAAGAATCATATGCATCACGGGAAAGAAAAGGTAAGGAAATGATTGTATATGGTGTTTGTATGTGCACCTATGCAAAACAAGATATACAAACCGAAAGGTACGAGGAGGTACGGAAGATGGAAAAGGTAGGGGCGTTAGTTGTTTCTTTACATAAAGTGTTTGTATGTTTGAAAGATGCAAAAGAAACATACAAATAAAACATATAATGAAATATACATAGAAAAGCAGTGTATGCATAGAAACGACTAACGGTAAAAGTTCAAAAATGCAAACATAGTAATAACATCTGAGAGTTGTTGCGCATTAATTATTGTAATTAATGCATGCCGAAGAACCAAACAAAGGTAAATTTAACAAGGGTTAGGGCATTTTGAATGTTGTTTTGCTTCCGAAGTATACTGTTGAAACTAAAATTGCAGAGAAGAAGCTGTTGCCATGATTAGCGGAAATTTACTAGAGCGGTAGAAAGTGACACAGTTACAGCAGCTGAAAAGAGTAAAATAGTAAAAGTACGATAACGGTAAACGGTTGCGGGAAACAGGTATTTATCCAAAACACCACCTAATTTCAATTAGTTGAGTACTGTTAAATTCCAATGGTTTCATTGCAAAATGTTGGCATTCGTCTGAATTACTGTTTCAATTTTGAATTAGCTAAGTAAGAACTTAACGAATGTAGGAATTAAGATAGAGGAGGGGAAAATGAACTAGGGTAAAAATATTAATTTATAGAGGTTCATGGTCAACAACCCTAGGCATGTGGAAAATAGGGAAATTAAGACATGTACGTTTCCATAGGATGGCCCCAAAACAAAAACAGGGTGCAAAGGGCAAAGAAAAGAAAGAAAGAAAGCCTTGGAAGGAGATAGAGAAAGAAGAGCTGCCTCTGCACAGAGGCTATCAAACTTTGATCAGTACAAATGGAGTAGGGATGGATACCAATATTGGCACATATGATGTAGATGATGTCCTAAAAAAGATCACCGCTGCAGATGCCACTCCAGACATGAAGTGCATCTAGGAGAGTGGGCTGTATAAGGCTGGGGGGTTCCCACTGGCAATGGAGGCCAGGGACTTGTGCTTGGATTGCATAATTATGTACGATGCCAAGATCAGAAAGGTTGTGTTACATGGCAGTGTAATCGCTGACTTGACACCAGAGGGGATTACCAGAACGTTTGGTTTGGAGATTACAGAGAAAATGAAGGACATTGACATTGATCAATACACTGAGGATTACTGCACAAATGAAGGAGAGTGCAGAGGGAAGATCTTCCGTAACTGGTGCAATCCAGATAATAAACCCAAGGCTACGACCAGAGTGCATAAAAACCTCCTGAGGATTCATTTTAAAGAGGAAATCTACTTGATAATCACTATGATGAACAAGTTAGTTGGGGCAAGAGATGGCACCAGGTGTGAGCCCTGGATGTTTACAGTTATTGAATTTATAAGGTCAGAGCAAGAAGACCAAGAGAAAATCCACTGGGCTAAGGCTATTAGCACCGCCATCTGGAAGCAGGCCATGCTAAGATAGAACAAAGGCACCCCATTTTATCTATCTTCTTATGTATTGTATGCATGTGCTGCAGAGGTTAGGCCTCATATCCATGGAATTGAAAGGGTAGGCACCCTGGGAAGTGGCCCAAGTCAAAAATTAGTATATGAGCACTACCCATTGTTGCAAGAAGAGAATGCCATGAAGAATTTTGCTTTGGCAAGTGATGTTTTTTACACCTATATGGTTAGGGTATTGAGGGAAGAGCCTAACAAAAGGCTGTTAGGGGATGTTGAGCGTGCAATAGGATTACATAGTTCTTGGTTTATTCAATTTGAATGTTTTTCGTATATAAGAACTAAAGATTTTGAGGGAAGGCCATTCATGCTTCCTCGGTATCCATCTGACAAGCTCATTGTCTTGGAGTTTTCAAGACAAAATCAAAGTATTTTCAAAATGTACAAGAGAAAATTTGGAACTGGTAATGTAAAGATGCCATGGGCAGTTGGTAGATTCTCCTGCTACAATGAGGAGGTAGCCAGTTATTCTAAACAGGAGTTGAGGTATTTTGGTTTTAAGGAGTTTAATTTGGCAAGAAAGTTTGACCCCTTCTGTAGAATTTGGACTTTTGTTGACAAAAGTTTATAGGCATCAGGTCCACATTGAAGACTTTTGGGGTGACTGCAAGAATGACAGAGAAGTAAGGAAGAGACCTCACAAGAGATTAACTCTGGAATAGATGAAATCCATTGGTCATATTTATGTACCTCCAGAAGTTGAGGAGGATGACAAATTTTTACATCACAGCTCTAAATAGGCAAGGCTGGCTCCCATTACAGAGCCTGATTGGTCTAGGCCTTGGAATACATCTTTAGATGTAATATTCGAGCCTGCGATTCTATTTTCTAAGACATGGATAAAAGATAAGGTTGAAGAGCTTAAAGCTAAGGGCAAAGAGGTCACCTACCCACAGAAGGGAAGGAAGAGAAAAGTGGAGCCCACTGATGACCTACAATGCTTCTATGAGAAGAAAAGAAAAATAGTTGAAGCAAAGATAGTAGAAAGTGGTAATAATGCTACACTAATGGACGCCTATGCATTAGGAATAACAATTGTTGTTGCATCTGAGACTTTTGTGGATGAAAAGTCAATAAGTCATGAAATGACTGCAGAAGAAGCGTAGGCTGCTACTGGAGCAGCAGGGCAACAACCAATGAAGGCAATCCCCATCAGTTTGTCTAAAGGTGAGTCTTCGAGACCAAGGGATGTGATTGGAGCACAAGAAGTTGGAGAGAAGATGAGCAACGTACAAGGTGCTTCCATTTCAGTAGACCCTAAACAAACACTCATTAGGGTGAAAATAGAACTGGCCAGTGAAATGCTGCAAGAGTCACAGACTCATGAGGCCAAGCAAAATGTAGAAATGGTAAACATTGTAAGCAATAGTAGTGAAGAAGGAGCAATGTTTACACGAAAGGAGATTGACATGGAGGAAGCCTCCAGTAGTTTCCTGAGTGAGGAGGAAGAGCCAAACGTGCAGGCAGAACAAGAAACAGAGCGCAACATATAGCCTAAAGAAGAAAAGGTACAAGATGAAGCAGAGTCTATTGATCCTTTTGGTACCTTGGTCCCTCCAGAAATTATACAAAATGTGCAGGAAGAAGCACAAAAACTTGAAGAAATGGAAGAAGAGAAGGCAAAGGAAGACACTTCAGGTGTTGATTCCTTGGGTATGTTAGATATGTATGGAGAGTCAGGAGAGGAAGAGAAAAACACAAAAGAGGACTTCCCCATACACACAAGACCTGAAAATATAGAACAAGTTTAGACTACGGAAAAGACAAATGAAAATCCAAAGGAGGTTCCTGAAGAGGAAATTCTAGAAAAAGTAGGTGAGAATGAACCTAGGGAACAGGTAGGAAATGATCAAAAAGAAGAATCAAAAGCAGAAAGGGCTCTCGAAGAAAAAGATCAAGAAGAAGAACAAGAACAAGAACAACAATAGGAGCAGCCACAACAGCATGGAGAAGCAAGAGTGGATAAACCTCATGAAGAGGTAATCAATGAAGAAAGAGTTGCAGAGGGCATAAAGGAGGTGCTTGCCTGGCTAGAAGGAGAAATAAGGAGGGAGAAACAAAAAATACATCTTGTCCCTATAGACATTAAGAGCCTGCTAGGTGGCAAAACTACTCCAAGAAAGGAAAAGAGAAGAGCTAGAACAATGTCTGCAATAAAGAGGGGTCTAGATGGATCCAGATCTTTAAACCTGGCCATACCACAAAAGGAGAAAGATAAAGGTGAAATCACCTTAGAAGAGTACAAGTTGTTGAATCTAGACCTTGGACATTCCACAAGAGAACAACACATTGTTGAGTGGGATGATATGCACCAAGTAACAACAATGATGTTAAAAAAGGACAAAAATAAACAGGAGGTTTTGAAAGGACATATTGTCCAACTCTAGCAATTTATTCAGGGGATATTTGACCCCAATGCCACAGTACCTGATTTGCCCGCCAATCTGGCAATTGTATCTCAAGAAGAGGTAAAGGATATGGCGAATAAAAGATTGAAGGCTAATATTTTTGATGAGTGGCTTGATGATTTTGTGAAGGAGGGAGAAAGAACAATAAAACAAGCTGTGAATAGCTGGGAAGTGGCTGCAATAGAAAAGAATAAATGTATGATGCTCATACATAACTGCCAAACCAGAAAAGAGGAGTGCGAGTCCGAGATTGAATAGTTGACAGAAATAGAAAAAAGGGCTGAGGAACTGATAAATGAAGGAGCACTCACTGTTGCATTGGCAAATAGATTTCAGGGACAATCATGGATTTAAGTTTTGAAAGGGAGTATATCCTCAGGGGTTGTGCAACAGTTACACAGGAACTAGAGGCAAAGGTAGAGGAGATGATCAAACCACATAAGAGAATCATAGAAAAACTCCTACTGCATGAATGTGCAGAAATGTCAGCCTATGACTTGAAAGGAGCATTAACTAAGTTCAAGGCCATACTCGCACCCTATATAACAAATCTTGAGGTAATCCTCAGCAAACAAATGATAGATGCATGGATGGAGGAAAGAGTCAAAATGAAGAAATACCAGAAAAAGACAAGGGATTCCAATGAAAAGGAGAAGGAATTGAAAGAAAAGGTAAAGATGCAAGAGTTTGTCTTTGCAAAGAGTCCAGCAGGGGACCGCACCTTCATACAAAATGTAATTGACAACTTCAGAAAATACAAGAAACATGAGGAGAAAAGCGATTAGGATCAAGAAATTTTGAAGGAAAACCAAACATAGAATTTTGGCAGGAAAAGGCAGTATAAAGTGGGAACCTTGTTTGGAAAGATTCCAAGAACATCCGTTGGAAGACAAGAAAACTGCCAGGTGATAAACTGGCAGGCGGTTATGAAATGAAGGCACATCATTGGTCAAGAGGGAAAGGACCTATAACCATAGGAAAGTGGTTGCAACCATAAAATGGAGGTTGGAACCATGGCGGGAGGGGAAATTCAAATGCTATATATGAGGAATTGCTGCTTGTATATTAGTTTACATAGGGATTTTAGCATTTTTCAGCTTGAGGTTGTAATTCTTTTTGAGAATTTTGAGTAGAATAGTTTTAGCTTAAAGGAGGTCGCCTATTGTCTGCATTAAGGGATGCATGGAATGTCCAGCTTCCTTGATGTATCTATAAAGCACTGTGAGTTTCAGTATATTTGATTAATACAGCTAAGAGTCATTCCTACATTATAAATCTTGTATGACTGTGTTTTGAGTACGAGTGAATCTAGAAGTCTGCGTCTATTTTCTGAGTGTCTTCTAGCTCTTCCTTGCATTTAAAACATTTCCTCTTAAAGCTTGCAATCTTGAATGTAATATTTGTGAAAATACTCAGGGTACTTACATTTAACAATTTAGTCTGCTGGTGTAGTCAGGTTTACTGTATTTCCTACTGTGTGCATAACAGAACAATTAGATCCTTTGGTAGAATGAATGATGTTTAGATTAGATCTTTCTAAATTTTCCCAACCAATCGGAAATACATAGCTTCAATGTTTAAATCCAAAGGAGGTTATCTGACTTTCAAAGAAATTTAGAGCAACAAGTTAATAGTGGATAATCTTCATAAGCACTTGAAAAGCAAAGCATGTTTGAATATAGATCATTTAAAGCTTTGAGTTGCAGTAATGATCCTATGCAAATAAATGACTAGAAAGTTGACATTTGTATCAATTTGCATAGTAAGAGCCCAATAAGTCCCAAAGCCCACTTTAAACCATGTAAGGCCCCTTGCATATTACAGCTTCATGTTAACCTACTGAACGGTCCAACAGGTCAAGACCTGACCAATAAGGAAACTTGGGATCAAGTAATCTTAGTTGATTTCTTCGTATCTTTCAAGATAGTTAGGTTCATTTATGAATTTTAACTTTTGTTATGAATGTGTAAAAACAAACATCAACAAGAACCTTGGGCTAAATATAGAAAATATACAACTAACATATCCGTCATATGCGTCATAGAATCTCAGAGTCTTATGACAACTTGCAACTGTCATAGATTCACTTACCAAACATTATGACAATTGTCATACATGCCAAAAATAGTAGATTCCTCAAGGGAGAATGCCTACCCTCATTTACTTTGAGTTTTTACATTTGCCAACAATAAAAGTCACTCCGTAATAACCTCCCATGACTCCAAAATTACCCCTAGTAGTGAAACTAGTACATCTCCTCATGGTAAATTACAAATTACATATAATAAATGGAATAAATACAATATTGGGATTTACAAGGTTAATGGCACCTTATCCCAACATTCTCCCACTTGACATTATACATTGTAAATCAACCCATAGGAAATCAAATGAAAAATAATCAGGCACTAGAAGCAAGGCCCATGGCCTCTCTGCACCATATGAACTTCTCTGTGCTCATAGGCTTGGTTAATGACTTTACAACATTCTCCTAAGAGTCTATCTTCTTCAACTCAATCTCTCCATTTGCAACCAACTCTCGAACAAAGTGATACTAAACATCAACATGCTTAGTTCAAGCATGATGCATGGGATTATTGGCCAAACAAATAGCACTTTGGCTATCACAACCAATCTGAATGATCCTGCAATCAAGTCCAATACCTGTACATAGTCTTCTCAAACAAACTGCCTCCTTAGAGACATGAGTAGCAGCCATATACTCTACTTCGATGGTGGACAAAGAAATTGTGGGCTACCTCTTACTCGTCCAACTCACTGCACCTCCAAACAGAGTAAACACAGCCACTAGTGGACCTTCGACTGTCTAAGTCACCTGCCCAATGTGCATCAAAAAAACCCTGTATGTCTAAAGATTTGTCAGCACTATCAGTACTAGAATAAACCAAACAATAATTAGGAGTACCTGCAAGATATTTAAACACACTCTTCACATAGTTCTAATGTTATCTACCAGGGTTAGACATAAATCTACTCAAAACTCACACTGCTTGGGCAATATCTGGTCTAGTGCAAACCATTATCTAGTCTAGTGCAAACCATTGCATACATCAAACTCCATACAACACTAGCATATGGCACATTAGACATATCCTCAAGATCATCCTCAGTCTTTGGACACATATCTAATGAAAGCTTAGTACCAATGGGTAAAGGAACTCTAACTGGGTACAGTCCTGCAAACTAAACCTCTGCAAAATAGTATTCACATACTTTGTGAGAACCAAAGCTTTCTGTTAACTCTATCCCTCCTGATCTCCATTCCCAAAATATACCTTGTAGTACCAAGATCCTTCATCTTAAATGCACTTGAAAGTTGGGATTTAAGCTCACTAATCATACCCTTAGTATTGCTGAAAAACATGTCATCAACATACAAAGCAATAACTAGTATAGAATCATCAACACAATAAATGTAAACACAATGATCCTCCTCGCTTCTAACAAAACCCAATTTCAAAACAAATGAGTCAAAATTTTGATACCACATTCTGGGGGACTATTTTAGACCATAAAGAGACCTCTTTAACCCGCAAACCCAATGTTCTTTTCCTTTTACCTCAAAACATGTAGGTTGTTGCATATAAATTTCTTCTTCAAGATCTCCATGCAAGAATATAGTCTTCACATCCATTTGTTCAATCTCCCAATCATAAGCTGCAACAATGGATAAGAGAAATCTAATAGAAGTCAATTTAGCAATATGAGAGAATATCTCACCAAAATCAACTCCCTCTCTTTGGGAGTAGCCCTTGGCTACCAGTCTAGCCTTGTACTTCTCCAATGACCCGTCTGCTCCAAACTTCTTCTTGAAGACCCACTTACATCCTATGGCCTTTCTTCCTTTGGGCAAACGAACAAGATCCCAAGTGTTACAAGACTCTAAAGACATCATCTCCTCCTACATGGCTAACTGCCAAGACTCACTATCATCTGCAGAAATAGCTTCCCTGTAGGATCTAGGTTCATGGTTAGTACTCAATAAAGCATATACACAATAGAAATCTGGTGGGCTATACCTGTCAACTAGATTCTATTGTCTTGTGGATCTCCTCAAGGGTGGAGTAAGAGACTCTACTTGTTCTTTTGCATGATCATCTGCAACAACTTCTTCTATAACAATAGACTCATCTTCATCAGAACTACTCGAATCTTCTTCTTCTTCTTCTTCTTCTTCACCCCCCAATCCGTTATTTTGTTCTTCCTAAGGTGCATCTTGCTGCTCTAAATCAAAGTGCACCTTCTTTACCTTTTCTTCTTTTTATTTTGGTTGCTCAGGTTTAGAAATAGCTCTAAGTTCCCTAAAAATAACATCTCTAGAAAAGATAATCTTGCAGGTTAGTGGATTCCAAAGCTTATAACCTTTGACATTATCACCATATCCAATGAATGTACACTTTTCATCTTTTGGATCCAACTTAGATTGGTTCTCCTTAGGCACATGAACAAAAGCCTCATAGCTAAAAACCCTTAAATGTGAAACAAAAGGTTTCTTACCTATCCACACTTCATAAGGTGTCGAATCAAGAGCCTTACAAGGAGATATGTTTATCAAGTAGTAAGTAGTACACACAGCCTCTACCCAAAAGCATTTATCCAACTATGCATCACTAAGCATACTTTTGGCCCTTTCCATAATTGTTCAGTTCATCCTTTCTACAACACCATTCTATTGTGGTGTATACGGAGTTGTCTTTTGTCTTATTATACCTACATGCTTGTAAAACTCATCAAATTCCTTACAGTAATATTCCCTCCATTGTCAGATCTTAATATTTTTATCTTTAAACCTGATTGGTTCTCTACTAAGACTTTGAATTCCTTAAACTTAGTGAAAACTTTAGATTTATGTTTCATAAAATAAATCCATGTATATCTAGATACATCATCAACGAAGGTGACAAAATAATGAGATTTTCTAATAGATTCATTATCCACAGGTCCAAACACATCCGTATGAATAATTTCTAATTTCTCTTTTGCTCTATTGCTTCCTAAAGGAAATGATTTTCTATTTTGTTTACCAAACACACAATGCTCACAGAAATCAAAGTGCTCATCAGAATAAGAGAAACCGTCCAACAATTCTTTATTCTTAATAGTTTTTAATATATTATTACTTGTGTGGCCCAATCTACGGTGCCACAACATACATGTATTTTTAGTAGTGGCCTCAGATACATAGGAGGCATTACAAACTGTAGTGGCTTCAAGCTTAAACAAGTTCCTGAATCTCTTCCCTTTCGCTACCACCAAGTTCCCTCTCACCAATCTACAGCCATGCTTGTCAAATGTCGCATGCATTCCCAAATCATTCAACTTCGAAGCTGAAATCAAATTTCTAGCTAATCCAGGAACATGCAAAACACCAAGGATAGTTTCATCCTCCCATCACTGAAACACAACAATACCTTTCCTTTTCCGACAATCAAATATGAAGAGTTGTCACCAAGGTAGATATTACCTCCATCATATTCTTCATATGTTGAGAACCACTCCGTATGTGGGGTCATATGAAATGAGCATCCTGAGTCAACCAACAAGTGATCATTAGAAACAACATTACATGTAGAAAGTAAAAATTCTTCTCCTGCATTCTAGGACTTATCCGAAGCACTCTCCCACTATTTCTTGGGGTTTCTGCACTCCTTCACATGTCCCCTTTTACTGCAGTTCCAACACTTAACTTTGTTCTTTTTACTAGGAGTCTTAGACCGGCCCTTGGACTTGTCCTTAGCCCCTTTCTAATCTCCCTTTGGTCCCCTTTCCTTAGACCTTCCCCTGACACTGAGAGCATCCCCTGAACTATATGAACTCTTCTTCCTCAATTCCTATGATAGTAGCACTAAAACAAGAGCATCCAACTTTGGATCCGTGAGGTTAGAAGTGATAGCAAGGATAACATTCTTCCAAGACTCGGGTAACGAACAAAGAAGTAAGATACATTTATCTTCCTCACTAACTTCAACATCTACTGAAGAAGGTTGACTCAGTAAACAAATTAAAAGAATTTAAATGCTCTACAACCGACTCACCCTCTTTCATTTTCAAAGAAAATAACTTCCTTTTTAAATAAAGTTTATTTACCATACTCTTGGCTTGGTAGATCTCACCCAATCGATTCCACAATTTGTATGCGGTCTCCTCCTTTGTGACATTTAACAGGACAGAGACTGAAAGACACAACCAAATAGTTCCCCATACCTTCTTATCCAGTCTATCCCACTCATCTTGAGAGACATCATCAGGTTTCTTCTCTTTTTGGATAGCCAACCATTAGTTTCTTTCTTCCAACAAATCTTCCATTGTTAGCTTCCACCACTCATACCCTGTTCTGTTGAACTTCTTAATGTCCATTCGAGAGGTTGATGTAATGGTGGATGCAGCCATAATAACAACACAAGATCTACAAAACAAACACAACCAAATCTCTCACTGCAGCTATAGTTTCCACACTACCACCCAAGAGTCAAAGCTGGCTAGGATTTGATACCAAATGTTAGAAATGAAAGCAACACTACTTAAATGGAAATCTAATTCGAATAAATTTCAGCAATCTTTAAGTGTGCATTAACAATGGAGATTGTAACAAAACATAAAACCCACTACGTGGAGAAAACCCTTGCGGGTAAAAAACTCCACTAGGAAAGAGGCACAAGTTTGTATTAATCTATAAAAGATCTATACAATACATCAACTACACAACTCTCTACACAAGTCTTCAATCCGACAGCATTCTGGCAGCACCTGAGTGCCTAAAATCTATATTGCAGCAACAAATACATGGAAAATACTTATAGAAATGTTTTCCACTCCATTCTAGGCATTCACCTTCTCTCTCCTAAGATTCTCCAACCTCTAAACATTAATTACCATTTTACAAGCATCTTACACTTGTCCAAAAATAGCCATGCAAAGGTTGGGTGCCTAAGACTAAATTTGGCCTCTTAAAACATCTTATGACATGTCATAACTATCCTAGATTCCACGAAAGATTGTCTTTCCAAGATAGGAACCTTGGGCTAAATATAGAAAATATACAACTAACATATCCGTTATATGCATCATAGAATCTCATAATCTTATGACAACTTGCAGTTGTCATAGATTCACTTACCAAACATTATGACAATTGTCATACATGCCAAAAATAGTAGATTCCTTAAGGGAGAATGTCTACCCTCATTTACTTTGAGTTTTTACATTTGCCAACAGTAAAATTCACTCTGTAATAACTTCCGGTGACTCCAAAATTACCCCTGGTAGTGAAACTAGTACATCTCCTCATGGATAATTACAAATTACATATAATAAATGGAATAAATACAATATTAGGATTTACAAGGTTAATGGCATGTTATCCCAACAGCTGGTCCAGTTAATGGAAGGGGAGTGAGCCAAAAGAATGTCAAGGGAGGCCCAAGGGGTCATCAAGGTACACGGGTCCTAGTTTATCTAGTTCCCAACATTCACATATATTAGGATGGAAGGATTTGAGGGCAACCCCTTCATGTTGCCTTGGTATCTAGCTGATAAGATTATACTCTTGGGAAATTTCTAGGCAGATAATCCCCTCATATGAGGCGTATGTCCAGAAGTAGGGTCAAGGGACCATGAAATTCCCATTGGACATTGGATGGTATAGGTACAAAGATTTCAAACATTCCAAAATATCAGAAGAAAAATTACAGTTGCTCAACCTACAGTCATTTCTCCTCACATGTAACTTTGGTCCCTACAATAGGATGGAAAGGTATGTTAATAAGAAACTGCAACATGTTCCTCATGTAGAGGATTACTGGGCAAATTGTAATGAAAAAGAGGATGTCATGAAAAGGGGATACTAGAGGTTGACCCTAAATCAGATTTAGACGTTGGGATGTCTATAGGTTCCCCCACAGGTAAAGTCTGATGATGGTTAGATTCTTGACTTGGATTATAATGAGAAACAAATATACAAGGAGACGCTACCTCTTCCAGACTAGACTCGGCTAGACAAGACATCAATAGATTTCATTACAAAGGTCATGATTGCCACCTAGAGGTGGGTTGACAAGAAGGCAAATGAGCTAAAGGCCAAGGGTGTAATCCTAACATATGACAAGAAGAGGAAGAGAAAAGATCAAGGATATGTAGACTATGATGATTTCCTCATCATCAAGAGGTGATTCATGGAAGCCAAATTGGCATAACCAGGAACATTGGCATCTGGTGAGGCCCTAACTATAGAAGGTGTTAGCATGGCTACTAGACCATCACCTCCAAGAGAGAAACCACTTATGACAATTCCTATTGCAGCCACGGCACCCAAAGAATTCCATGCTATGGATATACTAAACGGTGTGGTGATTCCTAAGTAGAAGAGGGGGATGCACACAATGCCAATGAGAGGTGCCATTGCAAATATAGAAATGTTTTCCACTCCATTCTATGCATTTACCTTCTCTCTCCTAAGATTCTCCAACCTGTAAACATTAATTACCATCTTACAAGCATCTTACACTTGTCCAAAAACAACCATGCAAAGGTTGGGTGCCTAAGACTAAATCTGGCCTCTTACAACATCTTATGATGCGTCATAACTGTCATAGATTCCACAAAAGAGTATCTTTCCAAGATAGGAACCTTGGGCTAAATATAGCAAATATACAACTAACATATCCGTCATATGCATCATAGAATCTCATAATCTTATGACAACTTGTAGCTGTCATAGATTTACTTACTAAACATTATGACAGTTGTCATACATGCCAAAAATAGTAGATTCCTCAAGGGAGCATGCCTACCCTCATTTACTTTGAGTCTTTACATTTGCCAATAGTAAAAGTCACTCCGTAATAACCTCTGGTGACTCCGAAATTATCCCTGCCAGTGAAACTAGTACATCTCCTCATGGATAATTACAAATTACATATAATAAATGGAATAAATACAATATTGGAATTTACAAGGTTAATGGCACCTTATCCCAACAGTTGGTCTGGTTAATGGAAGGGGAGTGAGCCAAAAGAATCGCAAGGGAAGCCCAAGGGGTCATCAAGGTACACGGGTCCTAGTTTATCTAGTTCCCAACATTCACATATATTAGGATGGAAGCATTTGAGGGCAACCCCTTCATGTTGCCTTGGTATCCAGCTAATAAGATTATACTCTTGGGAAATTTCCAGGCAGATAATCCTCTCATATGAGGCATATGTCTAGAAGTAGGGTCAAGGGACCATGAAATTCCCATTGGACATTGGATGGTATAGGTGTAAAGATTTCAAACATTCCAAAGTATCAGAAGTAGAATTACAGTTGCTCAACCTGCAGTCATTTCCCCTCACATGTACCTTTGGTCCCTACAATAGGATGGAAAAGTATGTTAATAAGAAACTGCAACATGTTCCTCATGTAGAGGATTACTGGGCAGACTGAAATGAAAAGGAGGACGTTAGGAAAATGGGATACCAGAGGTTGACCCTAAATCAGATTCAGACGTTGGGATGTCTAGAGGTCCCCCCACAGGTAAAGTTTGATGATGGTTAGATTCTTGACCCAGATTATAATGAGAAACAAATATACAAGGAGACTCTACCTCTTCCAGACTGGACTTGGCTAGACAAGACATCAATAGATGCCATTACAATGAAGGTCATGATTGCCACCTAGAGGTGGGTTGACAAGAAGGTAAATGAGCTAAAGGCCAAGGGTGTAATCCTACAATATGACATGAAGAGGAAGATATAAGATCAAGGATATGTAGACTACAATGATTTCCTCATTGTCAAGAGGTGAGTCATGGAAGCCAAATTGGCATAACCAGGAGCATCGGCATCTAGTGAGGCCCTAACTATAGAAGGTGTCAACATGGCTACTAGACCATCACCTCCAAGATAGAAACCATTGACGGCAATTCCTATCACAGCCACGACACACAAAGAATGCCATGCTATGGATATACTAAATGGTGTGGTGATTCCTAAGTAGAAGAGGGGGAAGCACACAATGCCAATGAGAGGTGCCATTGTAAAACCAGTAGACACTTAGGCAGAGGCATCATAATTGACAATGATGGAACTTATGTTTGCATTTGGTCAACCTTAGGTAGAAGTTGTATCACCACAGCTCGCACTTCAAGCATATATAGCACAACAGGTGGCTACATATCAGGCTCACACTAGAGGTCAGGTGATGGAGCACCAACGTGGCCAAACAACTTAGCAGATCATCAAATCAAAATAAGAGTTGGTTGAGGAGGCAAAGGCACTGGAACAAGATAGAGATAAAGAATTACAACTACCACTGAGTTAGGTAGTAGATATAACTAATGAAAAGGTCACTCATGCAGTAACCAATGATCTAGTCTCCTCTTTACATGCACATTCGGTGTCACTGCCACTAGATGAACCTCAACAAGTGGATACTAAGGTGAGGGAGATAGAAGATTTGGATGCAACGAAAGGTATAGAAGTAGAGGAGATATCAAATACTAAAGGATCTGGATCACCAAATGTGCCAGTGGACCAACTAGATGTTCCAAGTACAGTGTTTATGGCACAGGAAGAGGTGGAGTCATCTCCACAAGTAGTAATAGATAAATCAGCTGGTGACATCACCCTTCCAGAAGATTAAAGAGAAGTTCTTCAAGACACACTTGGAGAAGGAGATATGAAACATGCTGAAGAACAAGTAGAGAAGGAGCATGATGAGTGAGTGTAGCATTCACTATCACTTGAAGGACAAGGTCAGTAGGACCAAAGAGATGAGGGAACACAACGAGATGTGGAAAATCTTGAACATGAGCATATGGAGGTTGATACGGAGGTTCCCTGATAAGAGGTTCTATAGCAGGAGGCCCATCAACAAGAGTTGCCTCAACAAGAGATTCCCCAAAAATAAATGTCACAACAAGGGGAAGGTTCAGACAAGGACACGGAGTCAGTGATAAAGGATGCTCACATTGAGTAATCTGGTCAAGAAGGACCTGCACCGAATGTGCCAGAATGGTTGGCTTTGGAGGTAATTGAACCTCCTATTAATTTGATCCCTTTTGATTTTAAATCATTATTTTTTATGGAGGGAATAAAGGCCAAGCGAAAGGCAAGGGCATTGTCTTCCATCAAGAGGGATGCAACTAGTCATAGGACAACCCATCTAGTTGTGCCTACAGTCGATAAGGCCAAGGGTGAGATCATGGTGAATGATTATCAAATTACTACTTTCGACCTGGGACATGCCACTGCTGAGCAAGAGATTGATGAACTCATGGGCAGTGCAGAAGTCACAACAACTAGAATCTGCAAGGATAAGATGAAGAATAAGTAACTGAAGGGGCACATTACCCAACTTGAGGGGTTCATAAAGGGGTTATTAGCCCCAGGAGTATAGATAATAGAGGTCCCAGCCAATTTGATGCTAGTGATGCAATATGAAATAAGCAACCTGGATGCAAAGAAACATCAGACGTAGGTGATGCAAAGATAGTTCTATAGATTCCTTAAAGATGGGGAGGAGGTGATCCAAACCACATTGACACCTTAGCATTTATCAAGAGTAAATCAGATACGTTGAAGAAGGAATGTGTGACAAGACATAATCAAAATGATCAAGATCTATGTAAGCTAAAAGTCATCTACAAGTTACCTGACAAGGTGTTGTTGAGATAGAATATAATGACAGTCCAAACTATGCCATGGATATCCATATGGATAAAGGACTTGACGTTCGAGGCAGGCATCTTGAAAGGGTATAGGCACAAAGCCGTGGATATAAGAACCAAGGAACACAACCTCCTGATAGATGAGATGGAGATCTTGGAGGAGCTTCTTGGGACCTTGATGGATGAGACAGAGACTTATGAGGAGCAAGCCTCTATAGGAGTGTTTAAGGCTAGTTATGAGCTTGTTTTGAGAGATACTGTTAAGCATTTTTCAGATAAGATTATAGATGAAGTTGTGGATCTATTTGTGAGAATAAAGGCATATAAGGAGAAGTTGGATGTCTAGACAAATAAGAGGATATCGATAGGTGATCAGCTCCAAATACAAGAATATGCCCAGACCAAGGCACAAAAGTAATTGATAATGTTGACATAGATAAAACCATCAAGGCATATGACCTATATAAGACCCTGGATTCCAGAGGGATGATGGTTGAGGAGGACACAACTTTAGACGCAGAGTAATCTAGTGTTCAAGGGATCAGTTTTGCAGCCATAAGATATTAGTTTGAAGAATACATGTCAAGATAAATATCCTGATGATTGGTGACACACACAATAGTTGATACGGTAGAATATTCCAGAGGATGCACTTTGAAGATGTTGAGGAATATACTGATGGCCAGTTGTCATCTAGTCCTGATTGCCAATTGGCAATCATGTACCTTGTTTTGTCACCATGGATATTTTGAGGGGGATCTTGACCGTTGATCTTTTGTAATTGATTCTAGATCCTTGTTCTATAAAAGGATCCAGATCATTTGTAAATAATGGGATGAATTGGTGAAATTTTTTAAGCACTAGGTTTGTTTTTTGGCAACTTTGTGACTTACCTCATGATTCTTTCTCAAATCAGTGAAAGTTTTGTATATCTTTTGATCATATAATGAAATTAAAGATACAAATTATAGTAACATCTTAAATTCTGAGTAATCTTAGTTGATTTTTGGTATGGAATGTCAATGGTTGCCTCCCTTAGGAGTGTTTTTGCAGGATTCCTTGTTGATGTCAACTTTTTCCTTTAAAGATTAGCATCTATTATACGTAGCTATGGAATGCATGGTGAAGTATAACTAGATTAATTTTATTTCATGAACATGTCCATATATTCGTGTGTGATCACTAAAAATATTAATTTATTAGAACTCTTTCCTCTCAACCTTATCTTTTGTCTTTTATTTTTACAAATCATGGATAATAGTGGCAAATAGTGATAAATCCATAGAAAATAGTTGTACACATTGATGAATTTCATGCTTTACAGGGAATCCTTAAGTGAATTCAAGGTTTATGTGCAAATATCAGTTAAGACTTAGGGATAGTTTTAGAAGAACTGATCAAAGTTATGTCCAATTCATGATAATCTACTTGAAGCTTGGTTATTCACTTGAGAATTTGACATAAGGATATGTGCAGATTGTGACAAATGTATAAGACATTTGTGAAATTTAACTAAATCTAGAAGAAGGTGACTTAAAGTTATGTAAGGCCCCAAAATGGAAATAACAAAACACAACAAACCCTGAGTGAAAACTAGGTAGTCAAAAGACTTGACAACCGAAGACTTGGGACTTCAAATCTTTAGGGATCTTGAAGTCTTTCAAGATAAATAGGGGTTTATTGTGTAAAAATTTATTTGTGTAAATGTGATTAAAACCACATCAACAAGAGGATCTATCCCCTACTTTAAGCCAATGCAGGTGAGCTTTGATTTAAACACCTCTGGTAGTATGATTATCAATAATTTTCTTCTACTGTTGAAGCTGAGATACACACATCTATAAAGATGGAACAAAGAGATTGGTTTCTAGCATGACAATGACTTGGCAAAGATCTAAGGTGGTTTCCTCATATGAATGTAGATGAAACTATGCCAACCAATAGCCATATATCCGCAAGAAATAAGAGGTGCATTTGATGGAACCATTCCACTAGGCAATCCAACCTGTTTGTTGAGTTAGCCGGAGATCAAGATTCCAAACATGTCAGATGTGAGGTAACATGGATTGATGATTTAAAAAAGAGATGTTAAGGAAAAATTGAGTCTTGTTAAGTTTTGGCTTAGCAAGTTTCCATTCAATGAAAACTAAATAGGAGAATGGTCAAAAATGACATCTAGCAAAGGCTCTATCTGAATAGTAAAACAACTCACAAAAGAAGAAAGGACCGTTCCATAAGCATAGCACAATAAAGACATTTATACACTTTTTCAAACCCAACACTCTCTAAAATTACACCAAATAGGCCAATAGGGCTGATTAAGGTGGCGACCCATATTGAGATCATAAAGTCCCAATTTATTGCACATAAAATACTAAGGCTTTCTTTCACCAGTTGTCCAAAACATAGGAAGAGTTCTATCTTTATCATACACCATCTCAACCATATTAAAGTCCCTACACAACACCCAAGTGGCAATAGGCATTGAATCATCAATCTAATGCCAAATAGAAGATCACCCAATAGCATCATTGGAAGCATAAACATTAATAACTCCAAACTTATGATTGTCAATATTAAAAAGGGCCCATGATTCTTTGTTGGTGGGGTCACATCCATGATCCACTAAATGTGGATGCCACTTAGGAGAGAGAGAAAGAATTCAACTCCACATATTGCATCATGATTGCTACATAGAAAAAATTTGGCTAGCCAAATAACACGGCAAGCAATAGAAAGAAAAAATCTAGTAATATTAACTTCTTGCAAACAAAGAACATCCAAACCTATAAATCTTTTTCAAGTATGCATCATAGAATATTTATTGGGGAGGTGTGTAAGACCTCAAGCATTCTAGGGTAAGAAATTCATTAACATGAGTCAAGAGTTATCTCATCACTATCCAATTCATCCAGAGTGGCATAATGATTTTGCAAATATTTATCTCAAGAGAAACTAGCCAACTAAATTTGTTGGGAATACATGCCCTTCTTCTACTTGAGCCAATTTATCCCTCCTCCAAGAGTCCAAGTATTATGTCAGAAAATGTCCCCTTGGGAGCTTTTCCCTCTTAAGGTTTAGCTCTCGGGTCCTTAAATTACATTTAGAGCATCTTGTATGTTAATTTTAACTCCTGATGAGAAAACCCTGAAGTCTTATGGAAAATAGGACCTAGGGGGTGCTATTTTGATGATCCCTGAACAAAAATGGGAGGGTGGACTTGGGCGCTAGCGCCCTAGTCTTGCCCTATTTTGGGTCTACCCTAAATTTAAATGTCAGTTTTATGACCATTATTTAGGTCCTATGCCGACATCTCAAGTTTGAATTATGAATTTCTTAGCAGGAATGTTTGTAGTTGCATATATAAGCATGATTAGGTTTCATTTGCAAACTAGATAGACTTTATGTATATTGGTGATTATAGAGCATTCAAAATATTCATTTTGTTGTAGATTAGAGCATTGTTATTGTGTTTGTATTTACAAATTTGACTCCATCTCCTCATGGCATGAAGAGCATCTTCCTTCCATGAGATCTACACTTCAAGGTGATATCTATTGTGTTTTCAATCATTTATCATTTGGATTTTTACCTCTATCCTGTAGGGATATGCACTCTTATCTGACAACAGTGTTCATAAGTCTTGAATGTCTCTCCAAGGCTTGATCGAGGCAAGCCTATAAACACCACAACCCCCTTCCACACTCCTTTGTGATTGCAGGTTACAGGTACCAAGTTTTGTAGAGTGGAGTTGCAGAAAGGAGGTTGCAGACATCAAGGATTTATGATCTAGCAAGTAGAGGACAAAGGTGAACATTCTGGGACAATGGCGCTAGTCCCTATGTCCACCACTTTTCTCGGGGTAGAAATAGAAGATATAGTGTAGATTAGTGTTGGAAGAAGATTAAGATTTTGTGACGAAAACTGTACCTTGGACTAGGGCATTAGCCTCAGTGTCCCCAACTGTTCCACTTTCCAAACTTCAAAAAATAGTGAGTTAGATATCTTTGTCCTTCACCTTGATTTGAAAGGATTTGCCATAATTTGATAATTTGCTTACTATTTTGCTTATTGAGGGTTTTATGTGTAATTGAGATATTGTTTGATACATCTAAATTTCTACATCATTCCAAGTGGCAGCCCAACCTGATAGGTGATTGCTCTCCCTTAGTGGAGATTCAACTCGGTTGATATGCCCTTGAATGTTTGGTGAGAAGGGAGGATTTGCCTTTGAAAGATAAACCAAAACATTTCCCCCCTTTTTCACTACTAAACATTTTGGTGAACCCATGTTTTTGGATTTTTTGGCACCTTGTTGAGTGTTTATGATGGATTTGCATTCATTCATCTTATTGCATTCGGAAAACTACAAAAAAATTGAAATTTTTTCAAAACTTTTTAAAAGATTTGCATTTTCACGTAAATTGAATTTATTAGTTGCATTTCATTTAATTTATGATTTTAGCATTAAATCTAAAATTTATTTTTCATCATACACTTATTGCATTTGAAAAAATACAAAGAAATTGAAATATTTGAAAAAAATTAGCATCTTAGGCTTGCATTCTAGCATAATTTGAATTAATTGGCATTTAATTTCATCAAATTTCTGTTATTTTCATTAGATCTGATTTAAATTACATAAATTCATCATTTAGTATTCACTCGCATTACATTTTCATGCTTAAATTGTCAAAAATTGCTTGAAATTGTGTATTTTTCATAAAAACCTAGTTTTGCATTAGCTAGGGTTTGTAGTCAAAATCTTGTTTCAAATTTTGCTACCCATTTCAAAACACTCATTAGGACTTATTTATAATTTTAGTGTTGCATCAGAGTGGTTTCCTTGCAAATTTTCATGTCTAGGGTTTGAAAACCTTGCATTTTCACTAGATTTGGCCTTATCGTCTCTCTAGAATTTCATTACAAGCATGTTGTGATGGATCTTGCTGAATTAATTGGCTGTTATCAAGGATATTATTTGATTCCCCTCCTCAAATTACTTACAACACCCTTTCTATTAGGCCTTTGCATTGAAATTTTCTGAAAATTTGCATATTTTAGCTATATTTTCACTAGGATTTGACTTGTCAACTCTCTAGATTGACACTATAGGCATGTTGTGATGGATTTAATGGCATTAGGTGGCTGATATTACTGTTATAATCTTATTTCCATCACAAATTTCCTCACAACACCCCTTCCTTTACTCATTTGCATTGAAAATTGGTGAAAAATCGCATATTTTAGGTGTATTTTCACTAGGTTTTGACTTGGCATCACTCTAGATTTGCATCAAAAGCATGTTGTGAAAGATATTGTTGCATCATTGGACTGTTATTAGGCATATTATTTTCTGGCCCTCTTTAAATTCTTCACAACACCTCTTTTCCTAGTGATTTGCATTGGAAACTTTTGAAAAATCAAGCATTTTGGATATTAATCATATCTTTCTCCTAGGGTTTGTTCTATTAGTTTGTGCATCGAGTGTTGTATGATTGTGTATGAGTCTTATAACTCACTACCATAATAGAAATATCCCTTTAAGGATAAGTAGGAGACTCATGGGATCTAGTGCTCTTGAAGAAAACGATATCCATACCTCTGAAATTCCATTGAATACCTTCTTTACAAAAGGAGACACAAATTTTGCGAGATACTATCCTTCATACAAACACTATGGAAGATCAAGTATTTCATGATGTTGAGGACACTATTTAGGTGGTCACACATATACCTAATAAACAAATAAACAAACTTAACAAAGAGTTAGCCGATTTTCAAGTATTTGTTGAAACTGAAAGGATAGTGAAGGAAGCTATACCTGTGATTCACAACATAAGAGAATTGATAAAAGAAGGACAAGATGGTATTAATGTTGTTCAAGGATTAACACATATAGTACACAATAATGTTATGACAGTGACTAAATGTGTGAATGGTATTAATTATATGTCTCCACCGTCTCATACGCAAATATCGGCACCTATACCGACTATGGGAATATCTACATTTACATCAACAATTTTAACTACTAATGCAAATGCTTATAGTAATGCTATCACTAGTATTAGAGTATCTAATGGCAATAATTCACAAAATTACAAGGCTGTGGAATTTAACTATCAGAACTTGGTATCTAAGGTGACCTCTTCTATGAATAGTTACTCTCAACCACCTCTCCATCCCACCTATTCTCAACCACATATTACATACAACTATTCTCAACCACCTTCCACCTATCACTACGTCCAACCACCACTGAACTATTCATAGCCTTTACTTATCACTACTCAGGCTCAATCACCTCCTCACTTTGGTTCCAATTCCTCACAACAAACCGCATCTAATGATGCCATCTTAAACCAACTATTGCAAGGCATGACTTCTTTACAACAAAAGGTGACAAACTTGATGAATTCTTCACAACCTAATATACCAACCTATCATGTTCATAATCCCCTATCTTATACAATCTTGATAACCCCTATGCCTGAGAGGTCTGAGACTCCTCAATTTGAAAAATATGGTGGAAAAGGTGATCCTAATACTCATGTGGCAGCATTCACAACTATGTGTAGTGATTTTTACTTTGAAGAAGATTTGTTGGCAAAAATTTTCCTATGATCTCTCAAAGATACACCTCTAGAATGGTTTTTCTCTTTACCTCTGAATTCAATACATTCTTTTTTGCAGTTAGTTGCTCAATTTTTACAACATTTTCAAGAAAACATTAGACCTCAAGTCTCCTTGATCGATTTAGTTCATCGCAAGCAAGGTCTAAAAGAGAAGTTAACTGAGTTTATTATTCGGTATCAATCTCTCTATGCACAAATTCAATATCAAATGAATGATGAAGATGTTCAGAAGGTGTTTATTACAAATTTACAACCTAACATCCGTGATAAGATTCTCTTGATGAAGTATAACTCCTTTCAACATTTATGTACTGCCCTTCATGATTATCAACTCTTGTCTAGTCAGTATGAAAACCAAAACTCATCAACTCAAGTTGGTCAATCCATGGGTGGGCCTTCACAAAACAAATTTAAGAGGAATAATAAAACTTTCATCAAGGTTAATGGACAAAATTAAAATAATTTTTCACATGTGTCTGCTATCACTAATCCAAACAAGACACCATATCAACAAAGAAATTTTATTCCGATATCTGAATCCTATCATTCTATCATGAATCAGGTTGTGAGTAATAACCTCATGAAGCTTCCCCCAATTCAACCTTTGGATCCTAGTAAAATGCATTGACCTTATTTCGATGCTAATGCATTTTGTCATTTTCATCGACAAGGACATGATACTAAATGATGTATGCATCTTAAACATGTAATACAAGATCTCATTGACTCAAATGTTATACAGGTATCAGGTGTGAATGATAATGGAAATAAGTCAGTTGCTCCGCCGAATCAAAATTTACAAATTTTTACTAATCCTTTCCCTAAGCATACAGATAATAACATGATGGAACAAAATACACTAGAAGTAGAAGATGATTATCTGAACTATGATGAGATAATTGCCATAATAGAGGTGGATAAGGAAAATACTGAAGTATTACCTCATCCATGAAGGAATGGTATTTGTGATGAGGTTCCTCCTCCGTTATCCCTTCAAGGATCATGAGATAACCAAAATACATCAGAAAGACAAATGGAACAACTGAAGCAAGAGACTTTGACAAATGAAAAGATTGAGATAGTACAAGATAGTCCTTGTCACAATGATAGATGAACTCAACAAAGAGAAAGATCTAAGGATAGGAAAAGAGTAAGAAGATTATCATTAGTTGGAAACAATAGTGGTTCTCCTCCTCATAAGAAACAAAAGATCTCACATAGGCAATGATTTGAGAAAAAAACATCACATGAACTTCCTAACAACAAACAAAACTCTAATAAGAACCACTCAAGCTTTGTACAAAACTTGATAGAGCATCTCTCCAAGAGGCTCGCAAGTTCCAAATTTTAGAACGATTGTACTGGCAGGTAAGTATTTCTAACCCTTTACTTCTGTATTGTGTTTCCCCCATGATGTGTTATGTGTTGTTTAGGCCTCCTAGGATGACCCTTGATTCTCTTGTAAGGTCAAGGATACTAGGAGACCGCCTCTGTTGTGACACTTCTTCTATTTGTATCATCATTCTTCTATATTGATTCTCCTCTATTTGGATTATTTTGTGTTATAGCATTGTGGTTGGTGACTTGGGGCACCCTCCTACGTGACTGTCCCTAAGGCACTTGTTTCTCCTCTCTTGATTTATTGTTTCCCTTCTTCTAGTGGTTCTATCTAGCTGGCAGATGACGAAAAACATATTATACTAATGTGGACCTAGTGTCCCTTCAGTGAGAAATAAAAAATGGACCTAGTCCATACATGACAATGGAGTTGATATATATATATATAATCCACCGCTTGGCTAGTAGAATCACTCTGTGTGATCTTGATGTTGTCTTATCACACTTACAAAACATAACAATTCTGTTGCTCTGTGCACTTTATCTATTTTGGATCTTGTTTTCCTCAGTTCTTTATGTGAATGATCATATGCATTGTTGATTATCATGATTATATGGATACTAACACCTTTTATTGTATAGGAAATTGTGTGTTTGTGGCAACATTTGGTGATCGTAAAGTACATGTCACCTCTAGGGGGACATGGGATTTGTGAGAGCTCGTGTTCCCTTGTGTATTTTCTCTCTACCTTAACGTGCTTGATATCGATACATGATATCAACCACCTTAAGGTGGGGGCATATATAAGGTAAGCTGTCTGATTTAGATGCTTGTAAAGTGTGTTTGTAAAACTTGAATCTATTGCAATCATTTAAGCCCTCTGCAGAGACAGGATATCATGTATATCCTTTTATCTTAAGCCCTCTGCGAAGGTAGGGATGGTGTATTTCTCAAGGAGATTGCACATCCTGTCATTTTCTAAAAGTCTTCTACAGAGGCGGGGTGGATTTGAGACTATCCTAACCCTTAAGTGTGTCTTTGGCAATTGTTGTGGTGAAGCCCAATCATCAGTGTGTTCTTGTAGTGTGCCTGAGATGGCTGCGAACCTAGCAATAGGTTTCTTCCACCGCTTGTCTGTCATGTTTTCTCTGTGTCTTCCATGTGTGTGTATGGCATGTTGGTTCCCAAGCATAGTCTAAAGACTGGTGGCGATGAGTCCCTCCTATGCTTTGGGATTTGTATGGCGTGCTTGATTTGTATAGCGTGTTTGTTTTCAAGTGTAGTCTAAAGATTGGTGGTGATGAGTCCCTCCTACACTCTAAGACTTGTATTGTGTGTTTGTTGCCCCATGTGCAATCTAAAGACTGGTGGCGATGAGTCCCTCCTGCACTATGGGTTGTGTGTTTACTTTTCTTGTACTTGCATTTGCATTTCATATATGAGAAAGAAAAAGAAAATAATCATGGCATTCACTATATTAATTGTGTTTTATGTGTCTTCAATGTTGTCTTCTCTGTGTTTTGTGTGCCTGTTACTATCTTCAACGTGTTTGGCGTGTCTTCACTATGGCGTGTTTGCTGTGTTTGTTGACCTTACTTTAATGCACGTATTGTCCTTGCGTTTATACATACATTATAATGGGGGCTAAATGTTATGTCAGAAAATGTCCCCTTGGGGGCTTTTCTCTCTTAAAGTTTAGCTCTTGGTTCCTTAAATTGCATTTAGAGCATCTTGTATGTTAATTTTAACTCCCAATGAGAAAACCCTAAAGTCTTATGGAAAATAGGACCTAGGGATTGTAATGCACCCACCCTAGAACCCTAGAGAAAAAGCTTAACTATGCATTTAAAAAGGCAAATATTTTTTTTTGAGAAGAAATAATAACACAATGTAAAACCTAAAATCACTTAACATGCAAGTTAACTTTTATTCTCTAGGGTATCGAGGACTGCATTACTACTTACTAACCTAATCTAATTAACATCCATGATTCAATCTAAAACCAAGTGCATCAAAGAGAGAACACATATATACTTCCATCATAATAAGACATCAGATAATAACATCAAGATCTAGCATATGAGATTACAAATATGTTTAAAATCTTCTTTACAAAACATCAATACAATGTTTACAATGTCGCTTCCTGATTACATTGGAGAGAATACATCAATACAATAATACATGGTTTGACTGATATACAAGGCTAAAATATAAACATAAACATCTATCTCCTCAAGCAAAACAAGGTCAGTGATCTTCTACATGATATATCCTCCTCATACACAAACAACAACAAAGGGACCAATGGAGATAAAGCACAACCACCCGACCATGTGGAACCTTGAGGTCCACCCCCCATGCTAGGAGATAACAATAAGGTCCCACAACATGAATAGTCAAGTGGACACTAACAATGAAGAACAAAGACCACACATGACTACAACAACATAGGGAAACAAAGGTATCACAAGCAACTCAAACATCAATTCCAGAGGCAACCACACCACAAATGGGAAGAGAACAACTAGGGAATGCTAGACTGCAGTAGGGAGAAGTGTCATCACATAGCTTGTCATGGGTTGTCCTAGTAAGCCTTCCTAGGCCCCGACCCCCATCTTGGGTTGTCTTGGTAGCCTCTCCCAACCCCCGGCCCCCATAGAAACTCATGTGGAATCAACATACCTTTCATGAGGACAAGGTAGTTGATCTTGCCGTTCTAGGCCTTCTCATCTCATCTCAAGCCTAAACAAGCACTTGAGCCATGAATGAGGCATCCACTTATCTTGTTTAATGTGATTAACTACCCAACCCTTTAATTAATTAATTAAGTTATCATTGAGTTAAGAAACTCCCACATACCAAACAATACCAGACGGCCTCAACTAGGGTGACTGACTATCATGCCCAACCGACTAGACTGACAGACCACATGAAAAGCACTCGCCCTCTTTGAGGATGATGACAAGCTGAGGGACCTTATGTCATCTCTGATCAACAATTCTCCATTAGATTTGAGGCACGCTCAAACCTGCCAATTCAAGTGGAGTCAATGTTTGGTACCTGCAACCTGCAACAAACGAACTGTCGAGCATATATATATACATATAACCATCTAATCAAACACACTGTGGAAGAGAATCTTAGCGTAGTAGGGTACTCACAAATGACTAATGCGACACTGTCCCTTCCACCAATCACACTCACAAGTAACCATATCATGCATGCACATTAGTAGCTAAACAACTACATGAAAACATCATCAGATAATCACATTAAACACAGGATAAAATTGATCCACATAATCAACTAAGTCCATAACTAATCATAATATAAGCATAACCAACAGTTTTAATAGTATCATCATAGCAATAGACAAGTATCATCATCAAAACAGTAAATCCAAGATGTCATAAAGTCTAAACAGAACAACTATCAGAAAGCCAAAATGAGGGGCACTATAGGGATGCTATTTTGATGATCCCTGAACATAAATGGGAGGGTGGACTTGGGTGCTAGCACCCTAGTCCTACCCTATTTTGGGTCTACCCTAAATTTAAATGTCAGTTTTATGACCATTATTTAGGTCCTATGCTGACATATCAAGTTTGAATTACGAATTTCTTAGTGGTAATGTTTGTAGTTGCATTTATAAGCATGATTAGGTTTCATTTGCAAACTAGATGGATTTTATGTATATTGGTGATTATAGAGCATTCAAAGTATTCATTATGTTATAGAGCATAACATTGTTATTGTGTTTGTATTTTCAGATTTGACTCCATCTCTTCATGGAATGAAGAGCTTCTTCCTTCCATGAGATCTACACTTCAACGTGATATCTATTGTGTTTTCAATCATTTATCATTTGGATTTTTGCCTCTATCCCGTAGGGATACATACTCTTATCTGACAACGGTGTTCAAAAGACTTGAATGTCTCTCAGGGGCTTGACCAAGGCAAGACTATAAACACCACAACCCCCTTCCACACTCCTTTGTGATTGCAGGTTAATGGTTCTAAGTTTTGTGGAGTGGAGTTGTAGGAAGGAGGTTGCAGACATAAAAAATTTAGGATCTAACAAGTAGAGGACAAAGGTGAACATTTCAGGACAAGGGTGCTAATCCCTGTGTCCACTTTTCCTGGGGCAGAAATAGAAGATACGGTGCAGATCAGTGTTGCAAGAAGATTCAGATTTCGTGACAAAAATTGTACCTTGGACTAGGGCGTTAGTCCTAATGTCCTCAACTGTTCTGCTTTCCGAACTTTAAAAAATAGTGAATTAGATATCTCTATCCTTCATCTTGATCTAAAAGGATTTGTCGTAATTTGATAATTTGCTTACTATTTTGTTTATTTAGGGTTTTATGTGTAATTGAACATTAAATAGAGATATTGTTTGATACATCTGAACTTCCACATCATTCCAAGTGGCAGCCCAACCTGATTGGTGATTGCTCTCGCTTAGTGGAGATTCAACTCGGTTGATATGCCCTTGAATGTTTGGTGAGAAGGGAGGATTTGCCTTTGAAACATAAACCAAAACATTTCCCCCCTTTTTCACTACTAAACACCAAGTAGACTGTGAGAGTGGTAGTGGACCACTATAGGGGGAGAAGAAAGAGAATGGGCTAGGAACCCTAGATAAGAAGATAAAACTGATGCAACTTGAGGCACCCTGGTAAACTTAGGCTAGATAGATGAATTGCTAGTTGGAGGCACCACCTCTTTCCCCTTCTCAAAAGGGTTTGAAACTACACCAAAAGGCTACTTAGTAGCATGATTATCAGAATTTCCTAGAGTCTTGGAAAGAGCTCCATTGTTTCTAGGGTTCCCATTATTCTTATGATTCCCTACTATAGTCCATTCTTCCTCCTTTTTTGGACCTGATCTATGGAAGATTGAGTAGATTGCTTGTTAAGTGGGGAGACCAAGGGATAGTCCTTAATCTTATGATCTAAGGATTGACACCTAAAGCAAGTGTTTGATAGGTTAAGATAAAGGACACGTTGAGTGTGATGCATTTGACAAATTTGAATGTCCACTATTTTCTTTAAATCTTTGGAAATGTCAACCTTGACATAGACTCATTTTTTAAGATGAGATAAGAAAAATCTATTTGGCTCAATGCAAACCACTTTCCTAAGTGTTCCAGTGATAGTGTCTAGAAAATGCTAACACGACAAAGGAAAACCTGGGAATTCCAACCAAACATGGACACAAAGGGCCCTTTCATATGAGACGACAAAGTCTCGAGTTCAAGGCTAGAAGACCAGCAGAGAGACACATACAAACTAGGGGCCTTGCTTAAGATTAGCCTTAGCATGGTTGGCTTTAGTAAAGCCAAACAAAAAATCTTTGATAATGTTTTGGATAGCAACAAGGTGGACCCCATGCATGGACCAAGCCTTATTCACCTAGTCTTTCAACATGCTTTTAGGAGGAACCCTCCTAACAAAATAACCTATTAAAGTAAAACTTTCAAGCCATTTACAAGGACTATGAAACTCGAGGATGGGAAACACCACATTTGAAGGGGATTCAAAGTGCATATCTTGTGGAACACCTTGGGGACAAATTTCTTGGGTTGCTTGTGTTAGGAATTGCATGCAGAAGATATCAATTAAATGCAAATAAATATTAAATAGAGGAATAAAAAATACTCAGAAATAATAACAGCGAGAGACAATTTTTAATGTGGTTCACCCAAACTCGGGCTACATCCCCCAATAGAGAGTCCAATATTATTATCAGGCAAATCAAATCGATTACAACCAGCAATCCTTGCAACTCAATACCTCTGCAAATGCTACAATACAATATCAATGAAAACCCTAACCCTTAGCCATTTTTATCAAGACTTGTGTCAGTTACAAAATAGGGGTTTTTTTTTATGTTGGCCAATAGAAAAAATAACTCCTGACACCTTTATAAAATAATAAAATAACTCCCACTACCCCTTGACCCCGTCTTGGGGGTGCTGCCCTAAACCCCCATTAAATAATTTGGGGGGAAACTGCATCGATAAAAGTGGGAAAAATTTAATCTTTGTGTCTGATTAGGCTCCATATAACAATAATCTCCCACTTGGAGACTGATCAAGCTCCACAACATATCATCTCCCACTTGGAGACTGATCATAACACCACTGACCCTGTAGCTCCCACTAGAAATAAACACCTTGGGCCCTGTAATACTAGGAGAAACACTGAATCTATTAGTACTTTGATGAGAAGTTCATCGAACTGGTCCCACCGAGCATGCCAAAAACTATTGTCTCTCAGATTTGCACCCTTGCTGAGTTGTAAAACTTGGCAATCTGGAGAAACATGGGATCTTTCCAGGTCTGTGGGTCACCTGTGTTGGAAAGAACCTCCGGAGAAGGCTGACTTCCTAACTAGTTATCACCTAAAATCTACTGAATTGGCAGAGGAAAAAGGAGAAGGAATGCCTTTTTAAAAAATGAAAGATAAAACTGGAAAACTTGAAAATAAGGGTGATGCACTAGGTTGAATAAAAGAACCCTCACAGGGCTGAAAAAATGCACAAAATGACTAGATACAACCAATAAACATACACAGATCAAGATGATTTTAACAGAGGCAAGGAGCAAGAGATGATCAGAAGGAATTAAACATTCACAAATAAATCATTCTTAGATCACATAGAGTCAAAATAGCATGAATAGGTAAAATAACCAGCATGTATTTAACCAGAAGGCAAGGTTACAGTAGAGGAATGTTCTGTTTGGAATCAAAAGCATACTAGATCTTTCAACCCCAGTTTTTCCATCTCAAGTTTATACATATATAGCATTTTTCATCTTTGACCTAAGTCAGTTACAATCAATTCTCTCCATGGGCTCTGTCATAAAATATCATCACCAAAAGGGACATCTACCTGCAAGAAGTTATGGTGTGGAAAACAGAAATAGAGCAGATGAGAGATATTTATGGTCATCAATGCAAAAAGATGAGTTGTTTGATTTGCAGCAATGAATGCTACAAATATCTGGAAAGGGTAGGTGAGCAATCAGATTTGCATTACACACAAGTAGAATGCAAACCCTTGAACAAAGTTTTATGGCACTAAAGATTCCTGAGTCCTCTTTTGCTAGCATCTGATCACTTTGAATTTGCTGAATGATTGGTCCCTGCATCTGATACAATCAGCCCCCTGAATTCCTTGTTTGAAACTACAAATTTTGAAAGCATGCTGTCAAATTTATCTTTTCTGCCGCTGGAAACCGTCGCTTATATGCATACAAACATACAAAATGGATGCAATTTGAAAATCATGATGATGTCAGTATCATATAGAACTTGGGCAAGGAACAGGCCTTGATGACATCATCATGCAATCAGGTCCTTCAAATCTTTCAATTTTGCACTTATGCGATTTCTTCACTTTTTGTGTTTTGCATACAAATCACTTTACATATGTCTTTGTATCTCCCTTTGCATATGCTTTTGTATGTTTAATTGTATATACAATACAATTGCCAACATACAAAAGTGGGCCTTTACTTTTGTATCACCTTTTGTATATATGCCCTTACCACGTGTCATCACCTGATTGGTCGCTGAGTTGAACCTGGGACCCACCGTTGCATCCTCCTTATCAGCCATTGGAAAGACCTCAAACTGAGCCGTCGATAAGGTTTGTCTCATTGAAAACCCTTTGTATGTGTCTTTGTACATCGCAATTGTATATGAGATACAATCGCATGTACATACAATTGGTGAACCCCAAAGGATTATCAACCATATTGGATCATCGAAACAAGTTTGACCTTGTATCTTTGCCTTTTGGCATATTGGCATAAACATGCAATTCAACATACAACTGCGGATCCCAAATTGAAGTTTGCCAAATTTAATTTCCCAGTCGGGTCCGCATTGTATATCCTTTTAGTATCTAACTGTTGTATATGCAAATGTACAACGCAAAATATACATGCAAAAATGCATACAAATCGCTTCGTACATACAATGGCGGACCCCAACATTTTTATAAAGCAAATTGAAAATAACATTGGGTCTGGTCTTTGTATCTTACTTTCTTGTATGTGACTTTGTACATCGCAATTGTATATGAGATACAATCGCATGTACATACAACTGTGGAACTCAAATGGACTATCAACCAGAAAGGAACTTTAGAACAGGTCCAGCCTTGTATCTTATCCTTTTTTCATGTTGGCATGTACATGCACTTCAACATACAATTGCGGACCCCACCACTAAGTTTGCCAAATTTAATTTCCCAGTCGGGTCCGCATTATATATCCCTGTTGTATCTAACTTTTGTATATGCAAATGTATAATGCAAAATATACATGCAAAGATGCATACAATCGCTTGTACATGCAAACATTACATCTAACCTTTGCATGTGGCCTTTGTATCTACCCTTTGTATATGTAAATGTACAACGCAAATATACATGCAAAGATGCATATTCTTTCGGGTCCGGGATTGTATCTCCCCCTTATATATCACTGATGTATCTTGCCCTTGTATCTTTCCTTGTATCTGCCCTTTGTATATTTCCTTTGTATATTGCCTTTTGCATATTGCCGATGTACATTCTCCTTTGTATCTTGCCTTGTATATTTCCTTGTATATGCATTTGACTTTGCAATATACACACAGAGATACATACAACATAACCTACAATGAACCCGATGTACAGTAACATTGTACATGACCAAGAAACAAGGAAAAATGTATCTGAGATGCATTTCAACCAAATGATAGAAAACCCCAAAACAAGGATGACATCATCATCATATACATGAAAAATGGCTGAGTATAAAACTGAGAAATCTCTGTGATAGAAAACAATTGGAGACAAAAGATTTCTAGGTTTTTCTTTGTTTTTGGCAACGATTCTCCAGGCAAGTTTTTGGGATTTTTGGCAAGGCAGAGCATGGGTAAATGTAGGATTTAAGACTTTCCTCTTTCTATTTAGGCTTTCTCTGATCATATTTCTTTGATAGAAAGAGGGGGATAGGAATATTTTGGGGCTAGGCAAAATATGACATCTTTGGTGACCTCTCAGGGATGTTTGCCTGCTAAACAAATTGATCAGTGGCTTTATACTTCCATTGGGCACAGGGTCATATAAAGACTTAAAAACACTTTTGACAATCAATCTTGACCTCAGTAACTCAACATGTCAGCAATGAAGAACACTTGGAAAACCAAGACCAAAACAAATATGCTGAAAGCAACCCTAATTGTGTTAGACAACACTTAGGGAAAATAAAAGGCATCTAAACTATTGTGCAGTAGCACTTATTGAAAGCAAGAAACCTAATCTTACTATTTTACAAGGCAACTCATACCTCAAAACACCTCTTCAGGTGTATCCTATTGACTGGGATAGACAAATTTTCTCCATCCATGTTTGATAACTGAAATGCATCAAGGTACACAAGTACCAATTTATAAAGCAAACCTTTAAAAGCCATATCCATAGCTCTCTGAAAAGTGGAGCTATCATTTGACAAACCAAAAGGCATCCTTTTGTAGGCCATGGTGCCCCATTTTGTGGTAAAAGCAGTTTTAAACTGATCTTCCTCCTTGACTAATACTTGATTATAACCAGAATATCCATCAAGTAAGGAGAATCTTTCTAAACTAGCCACTACTTGCAGAATTTGCTCCATTGAGGGCAACGGGTAGTGGTCCTTCAGGGAAGCTCTATTAAGGTCTCTAAAATCAACGCACAACCTAATCTCTCCATTCTTTTTCCTCACAGGAACAAGATTCGAGACCCAAGAAGTATGCTTGATTAGAACAATGATATTTCCCTCGATTAGCTTGGTTAATTCCTTAATCATCAGAGGCTCAAGTTTTGGATTTAAAGGTCTTTGTTTCTGCCTTACAGGTTTTGCACTTGGCTCTAACTCTATAGTATGCTAGGAAATATGAGTTTCAAACCCCTTTAAGTCTGAGTATTCCCAAGCAAACACAGCCTCAAATTCTTGACAAAGAGCAATAAAAGCTCTCCTATCCTCAGGTGAATAGATTTTACCAATTTTGAGAAGCCTACCTTTAAAAATTTCTAGCTCCTTGTAATGTTCCTCTTTGACCTGTATGCTGGTTTTGCTCTTCTTCAGCTAATCATCAGTACCAAAAATGGATTCCAAGGTTACCAACCCTCTGGGCAGCTTATTAGTCCTTAACTAAACAACTTGATCATCACCATATTGTTGTTTGAGTTTGTTCTGATTCATCATAGAGAACTCATCCTCTTCTAACAGGAAACACAGAACCTGCTCATCACTCTCAAAAACCTGCCAATGAATGTTATTGTCAGGAATAGAGGGCCTATCAACTACCTTCACATGAGGCTGTACCTTTTCTCTTTGAATATCACTGGGGATATTGAACTGAGCCCTAATTGCAGCTAACCTATCTGCATGATTGTTCTAATTTCTTGGAATAGAGATTAGATTGAAAGCATCAAATTCCTCCATCATATCCTATACCCTATGTTTATAGCATTTCAAGACATCATTCTTTGTAACATGCAGTCCCCTCACCTAATTCACAATAAGTTTGCTATCCCCAACACCTGCAAACAACCAATTTTCCTTTTCCTTGCCCACTGCAAACCTTGAATCAACCCTTCATACTTAGTAGTGTTATTTGTGCATGAAAAAGTAAAACAGAAAGCAAAATAATATCTCACCTTGTGGAGACACAAGCATTGCACCACCACCCGATCCATTCCTATTCTGAGAGCCATCAAAGTACATTTCCCATACCTCATCTTGTTGTTCTATCTGATGTTCTGCATTCTTTACAAGGTTTGGAATTACTGTTTCAGGTTCGTGCAGCATGTAAACCCCCATACTAGTTTCTTGAATGTGTCCCTCAGGATCATCTACAATATTTTCTAAGGTCCACTCCTTTAACAGCACTTCTGGTATACTTTCAGCTTGCAGTTCTTGAGCAACAACAAGCTTAGGATCATCAGAAATAATGCAATTTGCATTAACACCACTTGGGACATAAGGCTCTATGTGATCTTTGGCAAGCAATTTAGATTTTATGGTCACTTTAGTACCATATCAGGTCCTAAAAAATATGTGGAACCAATCTGAGGATAAATATCCTCCTATCTTGGCTGTGAACTCTCTTGACAAACACATGGCAAAATAAGGAGGTAGATCTATGATGAACACCTCTTGAGAAATGGAAACATTCAGACAGGTATGCAAAGTGAGACCTAGATCTTTTATCACACCTACAGTGTTAATAGCTGTGCCATCTAGCTGGAGCACACCCTTCGTAAGGGGCTGATATTTCAATCCTAATTGGTCTGCAATGTGTTTTGGCATTATAGAACTACTTGCACCACTATCCACCATGCAGTTATGTACTAACTGGTCTCCTATTATTAATGACACATAAAATGGCAGTGGTTTAGCACTCTTATTTGGCTATTTACTGTTGTCTTGGGATGAATTGGTAAGGACAACCCGAGCTGGGTCAACAGTTGCATCATTTGACACTTTTAAATTAGACAAGGCAGATTGTAACATTTCCCTTTAACCTAGGATCGCTAAGGAATCCCACATAGATATTGTCACATTCATTTTCTTGATATTTTCAATGATATTAAAAGGTGAAGTAATGTTTACTTTCTGATGTGACTTTGTAGCAGCAACATCAGCCTGCAAATGAGGTTGTTCCTTGATAGTTGTTTGAGTGTTCCTTTACAAAATATGGGGAATCTGGGATGTAGAAGGACTAGCAGGTCCTTTTCCTTTGTTTGTTGCTTGATCTATCTCATAACCCCTCCTTTTAGCTCTTGTATTCGTTGCAACTGAAATATCACCTCTGTTCATACCACAAAACTCATCTCCCTGCCAATTTAGGAAGGCAGTATCATTCTAAGGTTGTTCTTGCTTCTGTACAGCCCCATCATTAAGTGTGTTTGGTTGTGAAACTACAGCATTTTGTACCATTAGAGCTTGATTTATCACTCCATTTGAACAGGTTGCCTGACTATGTGACTAATTGCATGGATAACACCATTCATACTCGGCTACAAGGTTATTCTGAATAGGAGGTCCCAAACTGCATTAATGGGTGCAAGGTTGTAAGGCTGGAAAGGCCTCTGGTTCACATTCTGTCTAGTACCCTGGTAATTGCTTTGATATGGAGGCCTATTAGCTTGGTATGGCTGGTTTTGCCCCTGATAAGGCTGATTTTTCCCTTGGCTATGTGGCTAATAAGGCTGTATGTTCTGGGACTATTATTTTTTAATGTTCCCCAGTTCATTCCCAAAAGTTTGCAGGATGTTCTCTATTTTCTGTTGGCTGTTTTTAATTTCTCTCAACTCTTGTGATGAGCTAGAAACAACAGTCTCAGGATTGGCAGTACTTGGCAATGCTGCTACAATAGGTAAAGGGGCAAAAAATGGGATTGGCAAAGGCATTGAAGCTTGAATTTGAGGAAAAAAGGGCACTGGTGGTCTAGGTGCTATTTTCCCAGCCTGAATCAGGCTATTTTCTGCTCTAATAGCTATTTCATATGCATCTGGTAAATTTGTACCTCCAATTAATTGTATCATTACCGAAACGTCACTATTAAGAGCTTTAAAAAAATAGAAATGCATATTTTGATGAAGGCCTTACCATGGCAGGAATTCTATTCCATGTCTTCTGAAACCAGAAATTGAAATCCATCATTTGCTCCTGGGGAGCTCTCTTTATTGTAGTCAACTGTTCAACCAGCGATAAGTTATCAGACTTATCTTGAAATTATTTGTTCAACTTATCACCCAGATCATCCCAAGTTGCAATGGTTTGCACTAGTAAACTCCTGAACCACTGTAATGTTTTTCCTTTAAATGAGGCAGCCAGTAGCCTGATGGCTACATTTTCTTGAGTTACATGATGAACACCACATAGAGAAGCTATGTCTCTAATGTGCTCGATTGGGGTAGTTTGATCTTCCCCAGTGAAATAAGGTAGGCTCTTCATAGCTGCCATGGGTATATTATCATGCACTGTCAAATTCAATGGGCTGCCCCCATCAAAAGCCACAAATGGATGATTCCTTGCCATTGGAACAGCTGGAGGTAGGTTTGCTTGAACTGGTACATGAACTACAGGTACTACTAGCCTGAAACTTGGTGGGGTTGATCGTATTCTTTTTGAAATCGGCATCCTTACCACAGTTCTACTCTATCTTCTACGCAGAGACAACTACAAATAATCAAATGAACTTGAACTCCAAGTTTGTATCTTTCTCATAAAATGTGTGACAACAATGACCTACTTGTCCTTTTTTCAGTATGAGTCGCCAGGTGTGTAGAAAAAATGCCTCCAAAGGCTGGTAATACTAGGAGAAACACCAAATCTCTTAGTAGTTTGATGAGAAGTTCATCGAACTGGTCCCACCGGGCATGCCAAAAACTATTGTCTCTCAGATTTGCACCCTTGCTGAGTTGTAAAACTTGGCAATCTGGAGAAACATGGGATCTTTCTAGGTCTGTGGGTCACCTGTGTTGGAAAGAGCCTCCGGAGAACGCTGACTTCCTAACTGGTTATCACCTAAAATCTATGAATTGGCAGAGGAAAAAGGAGAAGGAATGCCTTTTTAAAAAATGAAAGATAAAATTGAAAAACTTGAAAATAAGGGTGATGCACTAGGTTGAATAAAAGAACCCTCACAGGACTGAAAAAATTGCACAAAATAACTAGATACAACCAATAAACATACACAGATCAAGCTGATTTTAACAAAGGTAAGGAGCAAGAGATGATCAGAAGGAATTAAACATTCACAAATAAATCATTCTTAGATCACACAGAGTCAAAATAGCATGAAGAGATAAAATAACCAGCATGTATTTAATCAGAAGGCAAGGTTACAGTAGAGGAATGCTTTGTTTGGAATCAGAAGCACAGATTACTAAATCTTCCAACCCTGTTTTTTCCATCTCAAGTTTATGCATATATAGCATTTTTTATCTTTGACCTAAGTCGGTTACAATCAATTCTCCCCATGGGCTCTGTCAAAAAATATCATCACCAGAAGGGACGTCCACCTGCAAGAAGTTATGGTGTGGAAAACGGGAACAGAGTAGATGAGAGATATTTCTGGTCATCAATGCGAAAAGATGAGTTGTTTGATTTGCAGCAATGAATGCTACAAATATCTAGAAAGGGTAGGTGAGGAATCAGATTTGCATTGCACACAAGTAGGATGCAAACCCTCAAACAAAGTTTTACAACACTGAAGATTCCTGACTCCTCTTTTTCTGGCATTTGATCACTTTGAATTTGCTGGATGATCAGGCCCTGCATCTGATACAATCAGCCCCCTAAATTCCTTGTTTGAAACTACAAATATTGAAAGCAGGTCGTCAAATTTATCTTTGCCGCCGCTGGAAACCGTCGATTATATGCATACAACATACAAAATGGATGCAATTTGAAAATCATGATGACGTCAGCATCATATAGAACTTGGGCAAATAACAGGCCTAGATGATGTCATCATGCAATTGGGTCCTTCAAATCCTTCAATTTTGCACTTATGCGATTTCTTGACTTTTTATATTTTGCATACAAATCGCTTTGCATATGTCTTTGTATCTCCCTTTGCATATGCTTTTGTATGTACAATTGTATATACAATACAATTGCCAACATACAAAAGCGGGCCTTTATTTTTGTATCACCTTTTATATATATGCCCTTGCCACGTGTCATCACCTGATTGGCCGCTGAGCTAAACTTGGGACCCACCGCTGCATCCTCCTTATCAGCCATCGGAAAGACCTCAAACTGAGCTGCCGGTAAGGCTTGTCTCACCAAAAACCCTTTGTATGTGTCTTTGTACATCGCAATTGTATATGAGATACAGTCACATGTACATACAATTGGCAGACCCCAAAAGATTATCAACCATATTGGATCATCGAAACAAGTTCAACCTTGTATCTTTGCATTTTTGCATATTGGCATATACATGCACTTCAACATACAACTGCGGATCCCAAACTGAAGTTTGCCAAATTTAATTTCCCAGTCAGGTCCGCATTGTATATCCCTGTTGTATCTAACTTTTGTATATGCAAATGTACAATGCAAAATATACATGCAAAGATGCCTACAAATCGCTTTGTACATACAATGGCGGACCCCAACATTTTTATAAAGTAAATTGAAAATAACATCGGGTCCAGTCTTTGTATCTTACCTTCTTGTATGTGACTTTGTACATCGCAATTGTATATGAGATACAATCGCATGTATATACAACTATGGAACTCAAATGGACCATCAACCAGAAAGGAACTTTAGAACAGGTCTGGCCTTGTATCTTTTCCTTTTTGCATGTTGGCATATACATGCACTTCAACATACAACTGCGGACCCCACTACTGAGTTTGCCAAATTTAATTTCCCAGTCGGGTCCGTATTGCATATCCCTGTTGTATCTAACTTTTGTATATGCAAATGTACAAAGCAAAATATACATGCAAAGATGCATACAATCGCTTGTACATGCAAACATTGCATCTGACCTTTGCATGTGGCCTTTGTATCTGCCCTTTGTATATGCAAATGTACAATGTGAATATACATGCAAAGATGCATACAATCATTTCTGCCCTTCTAAACCAAAATGCATATTCTTTCAGGTCCAGGATTGTATCTCCCCCTTGTATATCACCGATGTATCTTGCCTTTGCATCTTTCCTTGTATCTACCCTTTGTATATTTCCTTTGTATCTTGCCTTTTGCATATTGCTGATGTACATTCTCCTTTGTATCTTTCCTTGTATATTTCCTTGTATATGCATTTGACTTTGCAATATACAAACAGAGATATATACAACATAACCTACAATGAACCCGATGTACAGTAACATTGTACATGACCAAGAAATAAGGAAAAATGTATCTGAGATGCAATTCGACCAAATGATAGAAAACCCCAAAACAAGGATGACGTCATCATCATATACATGAAAAATGGCTTTAAGTATAAAACCGAGAAATCTCTGCGATAGAAAACAATTGGAGACAAAAGATTTTTGGGTTTTTCTGGGTTTCTGGCAAGGATTCTCCAAGAAAGTTTTTGGGATTTTTGGCAAGGCAAAGCATGGGTAAATGTGGGATTTAAGACTTTCCTCTTTCTATTTAGGCTTTCTCTATCGGATTTCTTTCATAGAAAGAGGGGGACAAGAATATTTTGGGGATAGGCAAAATATGACAACACCAACACTGACCAGATGAAGTGATACCTTAGCTGTATGTGTTTGGTTTTTGAATGCAAGACATAATTTTTTGCAAGATGTATGGCACTTTGACTATCTATAAACAAATGATTGTTAGCTTGTTGTTTTCCCAATTCTTCCATGAAAGATTGCATCCAAATCATCTCCTTGCTTGCCTATGTTGTAGCTACATACTCTGCATCTATGGTGGATAAAGCAACCACCTTTTGCAACCTGGAGATCTAACTCACTGCTGTCCCACCTACAGTAAAGACATAACCTATAGTACTTCTCCTAGTATCAATATCCCCTATCAAATCTAAGTCCACATACCCTGCTAAATTAGTATTAGAACCCCCAAAACATAAGTGTTTATTGGATGTACTTCTCAAATATCTGAGAATCTATTTTACCGCATTCCAATGCTCCAATCTGGGATTACTCATATACCTACTTACAACTCCTATAACATGTGCAATATCTAGTCTAGTGCATACCATGGCGTACCTTAAACTTCCTACAGCTGAAGCATATGGTACCTTGGACATTTTTTTCCTCCTCTTGTTTCTTAGGACACATCTCCTTAGTCAATTTCAAATGACTAGGCAAAGGTACGCTGATAGATTTTGCATTCTCCATATAGAATCTCTGCAACACCTTTTCAACATAATCAGCCTGAGATAGAGTCAAATTTCTGTTCTTCCTATCTCTGCAAATTTTCATACCAAGGATTTATTTTTCTGTCCCCAAATCCTTCATAGCAAATGATTGTGCTAACTGTTGTTTTAACTCTCTTATGTGATCCATATTAGACCCTGCTACAAGCATGTGATCAACATATAAACATAAAATAATGTAATTATCATTATCCAACCTCTTAAAATAAACACAATGGTCATAATTACACCGGCTGTAGCCTTGCTCAGCCATAAAACTATTAAATTTCAAATACCATTGCCGAGGTGCTTGTTTCAAGCCATATAAACTCTTCTTTAATCTGCACACCAATTTCTCCTTAACTTTGACCTCAAATCCTTGTGGTTGTTCCATATATATCTCCTCCTCCAAATCACCATGGAGAAAGATAGTTTTCACATCTAGCCATTCCAAACGTAAATCTTCAGCAACCACAATACTTAAAACAGTACGAATAGAAGTCATCTTAATAACCGAAGAAAAAATCTCATCAAAATCAATACCCTTTTTCTGTGCAAATCCTTTTACAACTAACCTAGATTTAAATCTTTTCTTACCTCCATCTTCCTCTTTCAGCCTATAAACCCATTTGTTTGGTAAAGCCTTTTTACCTGCAGGCAACTTACATAATTCCCAAGTCTGATTTTTTAGCAAGGAGTCCATTTCTTCTTTCATTGCAAGCTCCCACTGAACCTTTGTATCCACCTACATAGCTTCATCATACCCTTCCAGTTCACCAGCATTTGTTAACAAAATAGAATACAAAGAGGGAGAAAACCTTTCAGGAGGTCTACTTAGCCTTGTTGACCATCTAACATTCACTAGAGTTTGTGGTATTTCTTATTGTTGTTGTGGATCATGAGGAACCATTGGAACATCACTATCTGGAGTATCATCCAACACCACATAATCCTTTTTTTCTTCTTATGCTGCTGCAACTGATCTTTGTACAACACCTTCTCATTGAATACAACATCCTTGCTTCTCACAATTTTTAGATTTTCAACATTGCAAAGCCTATAACCAAATTCATCAATGCCATATTGAACGAAGATACACTTTTTTGATTTTGCATCCAGCTTGGTTCTATTTTTAGAATTTACATGTGCAAATGCTTCACATCCGAAGGTTTTGAGAAAAAAATAACTCACCTTCTTACCTATTCATGCTTCCTCTAGAATACCATAGCTCAAAGGAACTGAAGAACCTCTATTAATTAAATATACAATGGTATTGATAGCCTTTGCCCACATGTTTAAAGGCAGCCCAACATGCAATCTCATGCTCCTTGCACGCTCCATTATTGTTCTATTCATGCACTTAGCCACTCCATTTTTTTATGGAGTCCCTGGAACCATTTTTTGCCTATGAATTCTATTAAAGGAACAATAATCCTCAAATTATTTGCTACAATACTCACCACCATTATCAGATCTAAGACATTTAATCTTTTACCCATCTCATTCTCAACCAAGCTTCTCCATTTCTTAAATGTTTCAAATACATCAGATTTATGTGTAAGGAAATAAATCCAAACCTTCCTAGTTGCATCATCTATGAATGTGACATAATACCGAGAGCCACTGAGAGAAGATACCTGAGTTGGTCCTTATACATCTGTATGCACAAGCTCTAACTTTTCATCTTTCTTTTACTTCCCATCCTTGAGAAAACTAACTCTCTTTTGTTTGCCATACACACAACTTTCACAAAAATCCATATTAATACATTTTAGACCTGGTAAAACTTTCTTAGAATGAAGTACCTTCATACCTTTTTTACTCATATGCCAAAGTCCGTTATGTCACAGTGTTGTCTCAGAACCTGCAGCAACTGTTTCAGTCTCTTCCTGCGAACTCGCAACAACTGTTCCTGAACTTGTTTATTTTTTCTTTACAACAACTAAAGTAGAAGGAATAGTATGACCTGTATAAAGATATAAGGTGCCTACTTTCACACCTTTTTCTACTATTAAGGTACCTCTTGAAACCTTCCAATTTTTATCATTAAAAGTAACTGTGCAACCTTCATAACCTAACTGCCCTGCTAAAATTAAATTCCTACTTAACCTTGGAATGTGCCTTACCTCTTGTAGTAGCCAATGATTCCCATTCTACAACTAATCTTAATTCTTCCCTTTCCAAGAATCTGATAGGGTTCGTTGTCTTCTGAATAAACCAACCCAAAATCTATTTGGACATAATCAAGAAAATAACTTCTATGAGGCGTAGCATGAAATGAAGCCCTTCAATCTAAAACCCATGAATCATTAGCATTATCTAGGGAAAGAATCAAATCATTATCTTCAGATTTATTACTTAACACATTTGCCTCCTTATTGTCTTCTTGTTTGTCTCCTTTATTCTTTCGAGACCAACAATCTTTCTTCAGATGACCTAGTTTCCCACAATACCAGCAATCCTTCTATCCTCTAGATTGGGACCTCTTGTCTTTTGATTTTCCTCATGATTTCCCATGACCTTCAGAACTTTTTCCTCTCTCCTTTCATCTGCCCTTGCTTTTTGTATTCAAAACACTACCTGATGTTGACCCTCCTGAGCTTTTTCATCGTATTTCCTCGCTAAGGATAACACCAACAACATCATCAAATTTTAAAGTATTTGAACCAAAGATAGAGTTGCTTACAACCATTACCAAGCTATTCTAGCTTTTTGGCAAAGAACATAAAATCAAGAGAGCCCTCACCTCTTCATCAAATTTTATTTTTACAGAAGTTAACTAACTAGTAATCGTATTAAACTCATTTAAATGATTTGTCACAGATCCACCTTCAATCATTTTCAGATTAAACAAACACTTCATGAGAAATACCTTATTTGAGGTTGAGGGTTTTTCATACAATTTAGCCAAAGCTTTCATCAGTTCATTTGTTGTCTTCACTTTTGTTATATTGAATGTCACATATGGTGTTAGGCACAACCGAATGGTTCCCAGTGCCTTTCTATCCAGAAGTTCCCAATTCTCATCAGTCATTGCTGCCATTTTTTTGGCTATTCCTTCCAACGGCCTCCATAAATCCTTCTGATAGAGATAATCCTCCATCTGCATCTTCCATAACTGATAGTTCTGTCCATTAAATTTATCTACCTTCAATTTACCCTCGTCTGCCATTGCTCCCACTTAACCGTGAGACTCCCACTCAACTGTGAGACCTTTCTGCAGACGATAATTGAACACAACCCGCTCTGATACCACTTGTTAGGAATTGCATGTAGAAGATATCAATTAAATGCAAATAAAGATTAAATAGAGGAATGTAAAATACTTAGAAATAATAATAGTGAGAGACAATTTTTAACTTGGTTCACCCAAACTTAGGCTACATCCACCAATAGAGAGTCTAATATTATTATCTAACAAATTGAACTGATTACAACCAGCAATCCTTGCAACTCAATACCGTTGCAAATGGTACAATATAATATCAACGGAAACCCTAACCCTTAGCTATTTTTATCAAGACTTATGTTAGTTACAAAATAGGGTTGTTTTATGTCAGCCAATAGAAAAAATAATTCCTGATGCCTTTATAAAATAATAAAATAACTGATGGGGAGCCTCAAACACTAACTTAGTATATGCTTGGTGTGACTTGCTATTACCAGTTCCTATACCCTGATCCACCGTTATGACTGGTCACCATTTGTATCTGACGAAAGATACATTCTCCACATACATTTCAAACATGCCTTTGCGATATGCATTCGCAATCTACATTCGGTGAGACTCTTGTCTTCGTTGTATCTTCCAACTCTTCTGCCGATGTCGCTCCTCTACCCGATGGTGTCTACCTTCGGCGTATCCTTCCCTATCGGTCGGACTTTCTCCAGAACCACCAATAATCCGATCACTCGGATCTGATCCTCAATCTGCGACTTCCATTCAGCAGTTCAATCCTCCCCTCGGCCAGACTATCCGTGTCAATCTGAGCGAGAAATGCTTCATCGGTCGCCTCTATCTCACCGAAACAACTCCAACTCCTCCAATCCAAACCCTAGCACATGGAGATGCTAGACGATCTACTGTGCAAAACAAAATTTGGTCCTCTGCGCCGCCGAACAGGAAAACAAAATAGAAAATGAAAGCAGATAACTGTACAATGAATCCATTCCACTGATTTCGATAGAAATCTTATCAGTGGAATGCTTCACATCGACATAATGCAACAACGGGAAAACACATCTAAAGGAAAAGAGATCTACAACTATGCAATTTTTATATTTACAGAGAACAGAAAACAGATTGACGACATAGAATAGTCTTTATTTCTCCTTAACAATGCTTGATTACATTCAATTTCTCCTCTCGATCTAATTACAATATCATCTCTCTGACTTTGTTCATTTCCCTGGGTTTATAAACTCGCCCAAAGTAGTACCAAACTGACTCCAAGTGGCTGGGAGACAACCATTTTAAATAGCCTCCAACTACCTAACTGCCTATTTTTGGCATTATGCAGTTACAATTTGACAAATGTCCCCTAAGTCACTTGGGACTTACAAAATGAACCTAGATACAAACTTAAATGAAAATGCATTGGTCAAATAGACCTTATTACAACGCAAACATGATTTTCTAAACAAACATAAACTTAAATTCCTCACGGAGGCCACCTTGTGTTAGGTGCTCCTGCACCATACACCCCACCTAGAAAAGAACTCATGTCCCATGAGTTGAGTTCTTGTCTTGTACCATTTGTATCCATTGCTGCTTCATGCCTTCCCCACGATCTCTGGACTGCAACTTGCTTCCATGGAATCAAAAACTCATGCCTAGCATTGTAGGCTCAACTCATACCTTGCCATGAATGAGTGCTTGCAACCAAACCCAGACTTTGTTCGCCATTCTTCCTTACTGTCATCTATGCCTGAACATCTACATTCAAAACCTTGTTTGATGCTTCTTGTACTGCTGCTATGGTAGAATATGTTTGCCTTGCAATGCTTGTTGGCTCTAGAGGACAAACAACGGTCCCTACAAGGATAGCATCCTCTTCTTTCCAATCAACTTGTGGCTGCTTGCAGACCTGCTCTATGACCTTCTTCTGATCTATTTCAGACATAACCATCTGATCTCCATCATTCAAAACTAAAATCACCTTCAAACTTTGATCTTTGGTAACCCCACTCCTTGAGGTATCCTCAACTTTCCTTGTCTCTTCTTCATGCATCTTCACAAACTCTTTCTTACCTATCAAAATGACCTTGGTTGCCTTCTTTGCTTCAGCATCCTCCTGCAATGGTGTCATCACAAAAGTCATTCCATCCTTCTTGATGGTGTATGTGTTAGCATATCCATCATATAATGCTTGCCTATCAAATTGCCATGGCCTACCTAAAAGTAGGTGACAACACTCCATGGGCAAAATGTCACATAAAATTCTCTCCTTATATTCTCCAATCTGAAAATCAACATATGCTTGTTCACTTACCAAAAGTGATTGACTGTCACTTACCCAAGATGCCCTATAAGGATTTTGATGAGGAATCCTTTCTATGTTCAATTTATCCACCATTTCCCTAGACACCATATCATCTATTGAACCAGAATCTATGACTACCTTGCATATTTTACCTTTGCTTTTGCAATTGATCCTGAAAAGAGCTCTCATCTATGATGGTTCAGTCTTCACTGGTACTTTGAGCAACATCCTCTTGTTCATCAGACTTTCTTCCACTTCTGATGCCAAATTTACTTCAGGAGATGTCACACTCCCTGCGTCCTCTTGAGTCAATGTGGTTCTTCTCTCAGTACCATGAGAAGTTGAGGCCTTCTTTGGACACTTATATGCTGGGTGTCCTATCGGATTACAATTATAACATCTCATGTTGGAGAACTTGGATTCTCTACCTGATCCATTTGTCCCACCTCTTTCATTAGGCCTTCTTCCTCGGTAGCCTCCTCTGCTACTTGAGTCTCCAACTTGCTCATCTTGGCTAGACTCACCACTAGGCCTTTGGTTAGGACTTCTACCTCCAAAACTACCTCTAAAATTTCTGTCACCTCTTCCTCTACTCTGTTGCTCACCTTTCCTCTTTAACTTCTCTTCAGCTCTTAATGCTACTTGAAAGCATTTTTCCATAGTTTCAGGGGTAAATAAACTTATCTCATCTTGAATATGGAACCTTAGACCATTAAAATACCTTGCTACTTTGGATTTTTCATCCTCCATATACCCACAACGAAGAGTGTATTTGTGAAATTCCTCGTTGTAAGTAGCCACATCCATATCTTTTTGCTTAAGGTTCTGCATCTGCCTGTAAATCTATACCTCGTAGTTAGATGGAAGGAACTGGGACTTGATCTTCTCTAGCATTCTGCTCCACGAAGATATCATACTCTTCCCATTCTTTACCCTTTCTCCTTGGGTGTAATTCCACCATGTAAGGGCAACACCTTTGAGTTTAGTTTTTGCAAACTTAACTTTCTTACTATCAGGAACTTCCTTGTATTCAAAGTAGTTGTTCAGAGCCTCAATCCACTCCATGACTTCATCATCATTCATCTTTCCACTGAACATGGGGATATCTATCTGAGCCTCTGAAGAGTCCTTACCAATTGCCTTGATGGCTTCCAAAAATTGCTTTTGTTTAGCTGGTATCTTTGCCTCTTCTTGTTCCTCTGCTTCTTCCTCTTTCTCTTCTTCTTCATCTGAATCTTCCTCTATCCTTTTTCCTATCTTCATTGCCTTCAATTCTGCTTGGAGTGCTTCCTTGACCCCAGTTTTGAACATCTCTTCCATCTCTTGAAATTTCTTGACCAATTCAGTGGTCATCTCCTTTGGAGGCATATCGCTAGCCTCTCCTTCACTTTCTCTGTCTAACATAAACATTCACAAACAAAGCCAACACTTCTGCAAATCCTCAATTCGACTACAACCCAATGCTCAATCAGATGCCCATCCCACATGCTACTTCACAGACCCATTCCTCTCGTCCAATAGTAGATCCTAGAGATGCACTACCACTCTCTCTCGCAGTGGCCTCACTCTGTACCCTCTTCCAACCAAACCTCTATTGGCGAATGGTCTTGACAGACCTCATCATCGTCTGCCCACACACTACAGGAATCCTATTCCTCCTCGCAACTAGATGGCACGAGCAACTCGTCATCTGCCTTCTCAGTGACAGAAATCAAATACACAACACCTCTGCCCAGAGCTTTTGCTAGATCTGATACCAATATGATGGGGAGCCTCAAACACTAACTTAGTATATGCTTGGCGTGACTTGCTATTATTGGTTCCTATACCCTGATCCACCATTACGACCGATTACCATTTGTATCTGACGAAAGATACATTCTCCACATACATTTCCAACATGCTTTTGCAATATGCATTCGCAATCTACATTCAGTGAGACTCTTGTCTTCGTTGTATGCTTCCAACTCTTCTGCCGATGTCTCTCCTTTGCTCGATGGCGTCTACCTTCAGCGTATCCTTCCCTATCAGTCAGACTTTCTCCAGAACCACCGATAATCCCATCACTCAGATTTGATCCTCAAGCCGTGACTTTCGTTCAGCAGCTCGATCCTCCCCTCGGCCAAACTATCCGCGTCAGTCTGAGTGAGAAATGCTTCGTCGATGGCCTCTGTCTCACCGAAACAACTCCAACTCCTCCAATCCAAACCCTAGCACATGGAGATGCTAGGCGATCTACTGTGCACAACCAAATTTGGTCCTCTGTGCTGCCGAACAGGAAAATAAAATAGAAAATGAAAGCAGATAATTGTACAATGAAGCCATTCCACTGATTTTGACAGAAATCTTATTAGTGGAATGCTTCACATCGACATAATGCAACAACGGGAAAACACAGAAAGGAAAAGGGATCTACAGCTATGCAATTTTGTATTTATAGAGAACAGAAAATAGATTGACGACACAGAATAGTCTTTATTTCTCCTTAACAATGCTCGATTACATTTAATTTCTCCTCTCAATCTGATTAAAATATCATCTCTCTGACTTTGTTCATTTCCCTGGGTTTATAAAATCACCCAGAGTAGTACCAAACCGAGTCCAAGCGGGCTGGGAGACAACCATTTTAAATAGCCTCCAATTGCCCAACTACCTATTTTTGGCATTATTCGGTTACAATTTGACAAATGTCCCCTAAGTCACTTGGGACTTACAAAATGAACCTAGATACAAACTAAAATGAAAATGCATTGGTCAAATAGGCCTTATTACAACGCAAACATGATTTTCTAAACAAACATAAACTTAAATGCCTCATGGAGGCCACCTTGTGTTAGGTGCTCCTGCACCAATAACTCTCGCTGCCCCTTGACCCTGTCTTAGGGGCGCTGCCCCCAAACCCCCATTAAATTATTTGGGGGGAAACCACACCGATAAAAGTGGGGAAAATTTAACCTCCAAGTCTGATTAGGCTTCATATAACAACAACTTGTTTGTTGGATCCATCCTAAATAGCCATCAAATCATCAACACCAGCAATTGTTGGGTTGATAAAGTTTGAGGCCATTAAGAAGGGGAAAGGAATGCCCTAGGGAAGGACAAATTAAACTCTCACAATAAATGTAGAAGAATGAGGAAATATCTCATGCTAGTGCATAGTATGACATCAAAAGACAAAGCAACACAAGACAAGAACTGAAACCCTAGCAGAGCTCAATTCCTTCACACGCGTGCATTGTTTGATACATTGGTGCATTTATATGTAACAAATAATATGTCATGCTCCATGGTAATACAACATGTTGAAGTTATTAATGACACCAATTGAATGCAATATCTACATATACAAGACATCCATAATCACATGAAGATGATGATGATTATTTAGACAACATGAGGTACTATTATGTGTTTCCCAACACGTGATGTTAGTGAACAGTTCATGGGTAGAAGCTAGCTTAGTTAATGGAGCACTTGGTACTATAAAGAATATAGTCTATTCTGAAGGTACTAGATTGCATGACTTCTCATTTTGTGTGATTATTGAGCTTGATAATTATGTAAGTACCTTGGGACATTATAATCAAATTTTGTCCCTATTTTGTTTGTTACAAGAGGTAATTTTACACAAATTCTAGTTAAAATTCCATGGGCTCTAACCATACACAAACCATAAGGGATGACATTAGAAATGTCCACAGAAGATATTGGTGATATAGAGAGAACAAGCTTTACTACTATCTCTAGAGTTAAATCTTTCAACTCATTACAAATATCACTACTATTCTCATTTGAACACTACTCAAAGATAGAAAATCGTAAACAATAGAAAAAATGAAGAGCAACAATTACATTCCTTCTCTCTAAGCTAATATTTGAAGGAAACATTTAATGACTTTCTATTTGGGTTATGTACCTAGGGATATGGTATTATAATGTATATAGGTGGATGGAGATACTAACATCCCTTAAGTTAGTTATATTGGATCATGTGGACAACTTGTATAATTAAGTATATTAGGTGATTAGTAGGTCTACATGGGTTTAGTTCTTTACCTCTCCATTATATTATTAGGAGGTCTATATAAAAGAGATGAAAATCATTGTAAAGATATATGAAGAATATAATATCTATATGATTTTCTATATAGTTTGGTCTTCATACTTATAATAACAATGCTCATTTATTGTTGTCTAAAATTATAACTATCAAAATAAATTTATTTATATTGATGTTATGGTCATGTTAATAATAATAATATAAAGTTACTAACTATAATAACATGTGCTCATATGATATACTAAATGGTATATACCCATGAGAATTGTCTTTTTAAGGTGTCAAAACAACATCTCATGCTTAATTTTTGAAATTACTGGTCAAATTTTTTATATTTAATATTTATATTATACAACTAAAAAAAACATATAACAGACTAAACAATATATATAAAATGCTTCTTCCATTACACTCCTGAAATTTGTACCTACCAAGAAAGATTTTTATTTCTTTGCAATATGAAGAGCTTATTTTACAACCTGGATCGTGCAAATGGCTACCACTTGAATTTTAAAACAGTTTGTTTGTCCACAATTCAGTCAAAGTTTGATCAAATAATCATACTAAAGATTCCTTACAAACCAATCCAATGGGTACTCATTTCTCCAACCCTGTACAACATTTCATGGCAGCCGCCAGATTTGTGGTAGGCACGTTACCTGCAACCAATAATAAGCTTATAATTAGGTGACATATATTATAAAACACACTAAAGGTGAGCAAATCTGCTATAAAAAAATATTGTGCTCACATCTACCCATTTTCCTCGTTTAAGTCCATGATTTACCTGTGCAATTTTTTCCCTTCTGACTAGGTAATGACAATAATGGCAGCACCATTGGTAAAACTCACTCAATTACAGTGATCTTGCACATAAATGGGTACATTTGAGGCTTTTTTGATCAAGGAAGAAGGTGAAGTGCAAATCTTCCTTTTCCCAAATTTTGTAGATGAGTAATGTTTCTTGTACATTTAAGTGCTGATCTCAAAACTATACAGTTGAATTCTGATAAAATGCTTCTTGTTTTGCTCTTTCTAATGATTTTCCCATCAGTCATATGTGATTACCGATGGTCTACTTGCAACAATGCCTCAACTTACACAGAGGGGAGTGCATACTCCATAAACTTGGATAGAGTTATCAATGATCTTTCTCTGAATGGACCTCAAAGTTCAGGGTTTAACACATCTTCCAGTGGCCAATCTCCCAATAAAGTCTATGGCCTGCTCCAGTGTATTGGTAATGTATCAGCAGCTAAATGCTCAAATTGTTCAACACAGGCAAATAAGATTGCTCAAGAACTTTGCGCCAACGACATAGGTGGGCGGGTGTGGATGGATGACTGTTTCTTGCTCTATGATAACTCCAATTTCATTTCAACATTAGATACCACCTTCTTTCTCCTTACGAATGTGAAGGATGTCACAAGCAATATGCAGAGTTTCATATCCACAACCTCTAGTCTTCTGTCCAATTTGTCTAATCAAGCTTATATCCCTGCAAATAATCTATTTGCTGTTGGGTCGGCCAACTACTTTACTTCTGATAAGGTGTACGGCCTAGTTCAGTGCTGGAGAGATTTATCTATCAAGGACTGTAGATCCTGTTTGTTTGAAGCAAGGCAACAGTTAGGGCAGTGCTGTTCATCAAGACAAGGAGCTCAGGCTATGTCAGGAAGCTGCACAGTGAGATATGAGATATACCCATTTTTTGACTCCGGGGATTCATCACCTTTCCCTGAGGTTTCATCACCACCTCCAATAACATCCACACCCACTTCTCCGCCTGTAGCCCAAGTTCCTGCTAAGGCAACTTCCCAGGAGAAATCAAGTAGTAACTCTGGCCACTTAACCTTTTTATGTTTTCTTCAATTATTCTCTTGAATGTGTTTGTTAAATAAATTTTTCTTTGGGTAGTAGATTTCGAAAGGATCCCTATCTCTTCAATTTCATTAAATAATGATAATGATTTGTCATGCAGAGAAATCCTCAAAAACATTACCCATAGTACTTGGGCTTGTGGGAGGCATGATTCTGGTGTTACTCATTTGTTTAATTGCTATGAGAAAAAGAGTGCAATCTGCCATTTTTGGGAGGCCAGTAACTGTAGCTACCCATAACGAAGGTGTTCATTCTGATTTTAATCTCTGGTTCTTATTTTTGTTTTTGTTTGGTTTTAGTGTAACATTTGATCCTCTATGCTTACCCATGTTTCTGATGCCACAGAGAGGCATGGATTTTCTCTTGAATCCGGGTTACTTCAAGAGGAGAAACATTTTATCTTCAGCTTGGAAGAACTGGCAGAAGCCACTGAAAATTTTCATGACAATAGAAAGCTTGGAGAAGGTGGTTTTGGTGCGGTATACAAGGTGGGGGACTATACTGTATCTTTGCCCTTTGCCCTGAAGAAATAGTGTTTTCATGGACTAGGAAGTGGTTATTCTTAAACATTATCTATTTCAAGAGTCAAAAATCAATTTTGACCAATAAAAATAGGATAAATATTTACCACTTTTTGTTGTAGATGAGATGTAAAATTGCTATTGACTATTTGATCATTGAAATGGATGATGTTTAAGTAGAGTGTGTTTAAAGATACATAGAGAGCTCCAATTTTGTTTTCATCTTTCAGGGAAGAACTAAAGACGGAAAGGAAATAGCAGTGAAAAAACTGTCTGCGAGGTCCACACAAGGTAAGAAAGAATTTATGAACGAAGTGAAGCTTGTGGCCAATGTTCAGCACCGAAACCTTGTGAAGCTGTTGGGATGTTGCACCGAGGGAGATGAAAGGTTGATTGTTTATGAGTATTTGCCCAACAAGAGCCTTGACACTTTTCTTTTTTGTAAGTTACACTTTGACCTTTATTTGCTCTTTAGTATTGCTCTTTACTATTTTTTGTAGTGGATGAGGTGTAAAATTACTATTTATTGTTTGACCATTGAACCCAATGATGTTTAAGTTCAGTTATTTGGAAGAGATGACATAAAGTTTTAGAATTGGACTTACAGATCCAGAAAAGCGTAGACTGTTAGATTGGCAAAAGTGTTATAATATCATCTTTGGAATTGCCCGTGGCCTTCTCTATCTCCACGAGGACTCACAGATGAGAATTATTCACAGAGATATTAAAGCAAATAATATTTTGCTTGATGACAAACTCAATCCAAAGATAGCCGACTTTGGCCTCGCTAAGCTTTTTCCTGAAGATGAGACGCATATTCAAACAAGAGTTGCAGGCACATAGTAAGGATCACGAGGTGTTTGGTGTAGTTTCTGCAGGGCTATTCTTAAATATCATCCATTTCAATCGTCAAATGGTCAATAGTAATTTTACACCTCATTTACAATAAAAAGTGGGAAATATTTGTTCTGTTTTTATTAGCTGAAATGGATGATATTTAAGAATAACCCTTTTGTAAATACAAGGCATAGATTTTCTAAATAAGTGAATGTTGATGTGGTGCACACTGCAGCGGTTACATGGCTCCAGAGTATGCAATGCGAGGGCAGCTCTCTGTTAAAGCCGACGTTTATAGCTTTGGAGTTCTACTGCTTGAGATTGTCAGCGGAAAGAAAAATACAGCTATCCATTTATTCAAAGGCATGCAAAGCTTAGTAGAATGGGTAAGGACCTCAATTTTCCATCATTCATTTTAGCTTTGATGATATTGTTGCCCTAAATGTACTGAATTGATGATGTGTTGTGTAGGCATGGAGACTGTACGAAGGAGGGAAAATTCGGAACATAGTGGATCCAACACTATCAGAAACGTGCCCCGAAGAGCAAGCATTGAGATGCATTCATGTTGGGCTTTTGTGTGTTCAATCTGATGCAACACTTCGTCCACCTTTCTCTAATGTTATTATGATGATCTCAAGCAGTTCAGTGACATTGCCCATTCCAACAGAGCCTGCTTTCCTAACAAGTAGCAAAAGCCATGCTTTAAAACCAAGATCGAAGTCAAGCTCATGGACTGATGAGTATGAAAGGGGAACGGCATCGCAGATATCTGGGATGACCACGTCATCTACATCAGGTGTACCTTCAGTAAATCAAACTTCCATCACAGAACTGAATGCAAGGTGAGGATAGAAAAACCGGGACCAAGAATTCTATACAAAAGTGAAGCCTACTCAGCCATCTCTACCTATATTTGCCTATGCTATAAATTAACTATTGATTGTTTGACCATTGAAGTGGATGATGTTTAAGTAGAGTCATGCCAGTTCATTTACAACATATTGTAAATTTGTAATGTCCACTTTGTACGCACAGTGGAGAATTTAAAGCACAGCATAGACTTAAAGTGGAATGATATGTACCCCTGCTACTACCCTAATTGTGATTGTACCAGTTAGAGAAGGAAAATGATAAAACTCCATGTAATTTTGCTAACCTCTTATTAGTCATTGCCTTGGCAGAAATTATATCTAAATTGATATTTTTTCTTGCCATGAAAGTAGGAGGTATTTTTCATATTATATCAAATGATGTTGTTTTATGTAGTTTTTGAGTCAAACTTATATTCATATTTTATTAGTGGTTCTCACAAACCTATCTCTCATGAGCATCTATTATCAATGAAAGATAGGTTCAAGTGAACCACTACTCATAAAATATTCATGAGCATCTATGGGTCAATGATAGATGTGTTCTTGTAAACTACTACTCAATAAAATATTCATGCTCATGAGAGATGGGTTTGTGTGAACTACTAGTCATAAAATATGGGTCAATGTGTTTGACTCAAAAACTACCAAGTTAAATCTTGATAAAACATCATTTCTTTTTGCCCTTAATTAGTTATTATAAACCCTATTTTCTATTTAATAAAAAATAATTATTTTGCATGTAATTTTTTGTCATAATATTTACATTATAAAAAAAGTTTATATTTTAATTATAAATCACAAAAATATTATTTATGTTGAATGTTATTGGCTAAAAGCATTTGTGATCCAATTGCTCCTTCACATAGATCAAGAAACTATTTATAACTAATTATGACAACCATAAATGTTGATCCTTTACATTTTATTTCCTAATTTAAAATATAAATACAATTCATTGACTAAAAACTATCTTGTACTAAATAATAGTAATTGTTTCAAATATAATGATTATTATCACAAATTTCTTGTAGTTTGAATAGTCCACCTTCTATTTATATTAATATCACTAATTATATTGAATAGTCCACCTTGTAGTTGCATTTCATAACTCAGTTTGTGGCTTATGTTTCATACTTGCAATGTAAAACCATAGTAATGGAAGGTTGTTCACAACTCAAAGTTCTTAATGTTTATAAAATATGTGTTAGTAAAGAAGAACATTCAAAATCCATAGCTAACAAGCCTACAAACATTTTCCACATAGGGTTCGCATGCCAATTTTTATATTGCTATGGATCTTTGTTTTGTTTGGTGGATCATCAAATCAATAGTATGACAAAATCTCTTTATCAAATAGTGATGCAGGGGCATCCAGAAGCATTCAAATCAGTTGGAACAGTTAATAGTAAGTTGCAGAATACCAGGAGAGTGACCTTGGAGATTACTGCATTTGCATATTAGAGGTTGTGGAGCTGGACTTAGCATTTAGACATCATGATCTTCATCATATCCAAAATTTAGATCATTTGGGTTCGATTCCAGAGAGATATCATTGCTATTAGAAGATTACCTATTTTCACCTATTTTCACAGAGCAAAGACGACAGTGTTCAGTGGAGTCTAACTGGCTTGCAGAGTGATTCCGTGACTTGTGGAGCTAAAAGGAACATCATTCAAGGAAGTTAAGGACCTGGCTGAACTTCATGGAGATCTACACGAAGTTCTATGCACCAGTGGAGCAATACCTTATGTTTAGGTCCGGCCTATCTATGTCTACACATTTCATGAGACAATTAACTCTTAGGCCGACTTGATAGTGTTATGAAGGCTTGAGGAGGATATAAATGAAAGATGAAGGATTGTTTCAAGGCAGTGAATGAAGAATGAAAAAAGTATACAAAGATATGAAGCTAGATCATAAGTGTTTTGATCCAAAGAAGAAGTGGAACTGAAGTAGAGAGCAAAGCAAAGAGAAAAAGAAGTTGCAGAGCAGAGAATTGAGAAGTAGAAGAATGAAATTATGGAAGAGTGTTATTATACGAATCTTTTGTGACCTTGGGCTACAACCTAGCATCTATAAAGCCCGAGTGGCATGTGTAATGTATTTTGAGATCATAATATAAAGAGGATTGAGCTTTGAAGGCTGGGTTTTTCCCTTTTAGGGTTTTCCTAGGATATATCTTGTGTCATGTGCTTATGAATATCTCTTTCTTTCTGTTGTTAGCTATATACTTCCGTTGCATCTCTAATTGTTCATGTTGTTATTTATTTAAGGCTGCAAGGTTGGACAATCCCTCATCGGACCCTCCCATCTTGACTGTATCAAGTGGTATCAGAGCTGGTTGTGAATCTGCTGGGTTGGTTGCGAATATGTTGGGTTGGTTGCGAATCTGCTAGGAAGGTGGTGAATCTGTAAGGAAGATGAAAGTGTTAAAAGAGGTGTGAAACCCTAGAAGTAATAAGTGTCACCACTGAAGAAGATCAAGGCAAGAAAGATTCAAGTAAGCTTTTCAAATTAAGTTGTTTATCTGATTTGTTTCAATGGGGAAGATTGGAACAAGAATGAAGAAGGAAAATGAAAACCTAATATGCGAAAGGGATATTCTAGAAGAAGAATTATGCGAAATCAAAAGGTGTAATTTAGAGTTGATGGAAAGGATAAAGGAACTAGGAGAAGACAAATATGATGCTCTTGAAGAAGAACTAAAAAATGTAAAAAGGAGGAATGAAGAACTAGAAGCATAGATGAAGTTCTTTGAGTATGTTGAAAAGGGTTTTGAAGAATTGGAAGAAGGATTCAAATCATTGGGAAGGTGGAAAAGAGGAACATAGATCTTGAGGAAAATTTGGAAGACCTGAGAAAGGAAAACAGTCTACAGAAGAGTGAAATATCAGGATTGAAAGAACATGCTAACCAATTAGAGCAGTCACTTGTAGCATGCAAGAAGGAGAATGAAAATATGAGATCTAAACCTGAGTTTTGTGACGTTTCAAGTGTGATACTAATGATTTGTGTGATGATGCAAAAGCTTCTTTAGATAGTGAGATTGAAGATGATAGTGTAACTAAACTTGTAGTGGTTGGAGATGGTATTGGTTTCAAAATCATGCAAAGAATGGGATATGAAGGACAAGGATTGGGAAAGCATCAACAAGGAATTATAGAACCTATTGAACCAGTAATGAGATCAAGAAGTGAAGGACTTGGATATGACAGAGGTAAAGATGTTGTTACAAGTTCAAACAAGTCAAATTAGAGTAGAGGTATGTATTGTTCACATTGTAATAGACATGGACATGAAAAGGAATTGTGTTGGGATCTATACCCTTGTAAGTTTTGTGGATTAAGGAATCATTCTGAAAATATGTGTTGGAATAAAATGAGAAGGAGAAAACTTGTGACAAATCTAAATTGTATGTAGATGGATTATGGATGGATTGATGGAGCAAAATGGAAACATGCTACTTGTATGTTCAGAAGGTTGTATAGATGGAAGTATTCATATGTCAGAGACAAAAGAAGATATGGATCAGAATGCAGAGAGAGAAGACCTTATGCGAAGCAAAACAAGGATAGTAATTCAAACTACAGAGGGAGAAATGACAGGAGTCATAATTTTTATCATAGTGAAGGATATAGAAGAGTTGAAAGAGGATTTGATAGAAGGGTAAGTGCAAGAAGATGGGGGGCCAAAAATGGGTCTTAAGTGGCCACTTTTTTTCTGAAATTAGGAAATACTGGCCTTGGATGAGAAATTGAGCATAGTTACACTCAAAATTTGGAGATGCAACCAAAACAATGTTCGTAGTGCTCCGAGTCTACTTTCTAAACTACTATTTTTTTTGAAAATGGCATAGATTAAGGGGTTCAAAAGAAGGATGCACATAAATTGGTGTTGTTTCTATCAAAAAAACATAACATAGCATGTTTTGTGGCTCCCTCAAAAGGTCAACTTTTTTTTGCTATTTTTAAAATTGCTTTGGTGAGAAATTAGCTAATAACATGTAGTTTATGCCCAATTTTTCTAATTATTTTTTTATGAATATTTGATTTTTTACTAATTTTCAAAGTGGACACATCCTAAAAAATAGAATTTTGCCATGCTACCCCTATAAATTTTGAAAACTAATTGAAAATCATTTTTTTTTTTTTTTAATATATGTAGAATGGAGTCTAGTTTCTAAATATGTAATTTTTTTGAAATTTCAATGAATAGTTAATTTACAATGAAAAAAAGACCAAACAGTGGTTTTTTCCCAAAAATGGACACACAAACAAAAGAAATTAAAGATGAAAGGCTTAACATTGTTAAAATGTGAAAAAAATCACATTGTCAAATAGCTAAGAGAAAGCCTAACATTACCCAGGTGTTTGATTTGTTTGACCTTGAAACACGTGCAAATCTGAGGGTTAGCATGAACGAAATTATGTGAAATCTTGAAGAATATGGAAAAACACGTCTGTGGATGTTGAAAAGGCACTCCAAGCCTTTGGGTTGGAAATCCAAAGCAAATCCCAAGCCCAAGGCTTGGGATTCCCAAAGCAAAACATAATGCGAGCACGTTATAACGTGAGTGCGTTATAACGTGCTCGCATTATTGTTTGCTTTGCATTTTCCCTTTTCCGCAAAAGTTTGTGTTGTTTATCATGTTTTACATAACGTGAGCGCGTTATAACGCACTCGCATTATGTTCCCCTTGAATTTTTTTATGTTCAAGGTTATTAATCATGTATGTATGTATGTATGCCTATATGTATGTATGCATCTATGTATGCCTATATGTATGTATGTATAGTGTCAAGGGTAGAGGAGGGTAGAGATGGGAGTGAGCCAGATAGGGGAGGAGAGGGGTGGATAAGGATTGAGTGATTAAGGTTTAAGGTTGAGGGTTTAGGGTTTAGGGATAGGATTTAGAGTTTAGGGATAAGGAATTAGAGTTTAGGACCTTAAGGGATTAGGGTTTAGGGTTTAGGGTTTAAGGTATAGTTTTGAGGGTTGAGGGTTTAGGGATAGGGTTTAGGATTTAGGGATAGGGTTTATGGTTTAGCGATAAGGGATTAGGGTACCATAAATTATAATTAGGGATTAGGGTTTATGGTTTAGGGACTAGGGATTAGGGTATAGGGTTAAGGGATTAGGGTTTAGGGTTTAGGGATGTACAATTAAGGGGTACCATAAATAAACTTGAATTTAGGAATGGTTGGGAAAATTTTGTGAATCATCATGGGCTGGAGTTTAGAGATTTTGTTGTGTTCAAGTACATATTCAAGTCATAATTTAAGGTTAAGATATTTCAAAGAACAGGGTGTGTGAAAAACATCAATGCTCTTCGGCTTATGAATACCAACATTGATACAAATAAAAGATGCCCTTCTTCTAACAGAGTATGCAGTTTAAGTGAACTGATGGGCAGCAAGTTGTCAAATGAGTTGGTTTAATGGGCATGCCTCCTTCTTCAAGGCCTAGGTGGGCAGGAGTGGGATGTACAATTAAGGGGTACCATAAATAAACTAGAATTTAGGCAGGGTTGGGAAAATTTTGTGAATCATCATGGGCTGGAGTTTTGAGATTTTATTGTATTCAAGTACATATCCAAGTCATATTTTAAGGTTAAGATATTTCAAAGAACAGGGTGTGTGAAAAATATCAATTCTCTTCATCTTATGAATACCAATATTGATACAAATAAAAAATGCCCTTCTTCTAACAGAGGATGCAATTCAAGTCAACCAATGGGCAGCAAGTTGTTGATCTTGAATTGGTTTCTGATGAAGAAAACAATGATGTTGTTGAAGCAATGGAAGAAAATCAAAATTGTAAGTCTAATTTAATTTATTTCAACTTTCAAAGCAAGCATTTGAATTGTAGCTTTACCTAGAGGATTGGTATAACAAAAACTTAATTATGTTACAAGCCTTTCTTTGAAGAACCCTGGACATTATGGACCCTATCATCTAGAAAAGCACATGACAGTGAACTTTGCCCCACCTTTCAAATCAGATATTTACCTTTTTATTCAATGAAAATGAAGTCACGGAATGTAAACCAACCATGCATACTAGTAAGATCAAATTCTCTACCTTCTATTCTTATTACTCTTACTTTATTAAGAGAAGAGTGTCAAAAAGAATGGGTTTAATTGTAAGCTAACATAAGGCAAAGCAGTTTTGTTATTACATTTTTCTGAGGGATCTCTAATAGTCTAATATAATGCAGTCTTCTATAATATGAACATCTACATTTGTGTGAATGCTAAGCTTTAATATAGTAGAGTATTAAATCAATGCAATCAGCTATTTATTGGGTTAAAATAACTTAGTTTTTGTAATGGTTTGGGAATGCAAGAGTTGCCAAAAATAGGTAAATGTCCTCTACAATTACCAAGAGAAAAAGTTTAGTAGTTCTTATGGATAGAGCTAGTAAACAATGGGAGATTATTTGCATGTTTCATAACATATACCTCCCCGAAGTGCGGGGTGGACATCAAGAAACATAGATGTACCCCAATGCAAAGCTTTTCTCATAATGATCATCCTTCTGATTTCAATTGTTAATTACTCACTGTGGATGTACCATATGCAAAGCTTTTCTCATAGTGTGTACACCTATTGGCATAATGAACCCTAGATGGGCTAGAAAAACATGCCATATAACATTACTAACATTAAAAAAGTTCATAGCCATTTTTCTGACATATTCTTGCAACTCAGATATCTTTAAGAGAAGAGTGTCAAAAATGATGGGTTTAACAACCTAACATAAGGCAAAGCAATTTTGTTGGGTTTAGGGATAGGGTTTAGGGTTTAGGGTTGAGGGATTAGGGTTTACAGTTGACAGATTAGGGTTTAATGTTGAGAGTTGAGGGTTGAGGGTTTAGGGATAGGGTTGATGGTCATAGGATTAGGGTTAAAGTAGAGTGTTGAGGGTAGAGGGATTAGGGATAGGGTTTAGGGTTGAAGGTTTAACGATTAAGGGTTGAGGCTTTAGGGCTGAGGGTTAAGGGATTGGGGTTTAAAATATAGTGTTGAGCGTCGAGGGTTTATGGATAGGTTTTAGGGTTTAATTTTTAAGGGTTGAGGGTTGAGGGATAGGGTTTAGGGTTTAGGGATAAGGGATTAGGGTTTAAGGTATAGTGTCAAGGGTTGAGGGTTTAGGAATAGGGATAGCGTTTAGGGTTTAGGGATGAGGGATTAGGGTTGAGGGTTGAGGGATTAGGGTTTAGGTATAGTGTTGAGGGTTGAGGGTTTATTGATAGTGTTTAAGGTTGAGGGTTGAGGGATTAGGTTTTAGGGTTGATGGATTATAGTTTAAGGTATAGTGTTGAGGGTTGAGGGTTTAGGGATAGGGTTTAGGGTTGATGGATTAGGGTTTAGGGTTGATGGATTAGAGTTTAATGTCAAGGTTAGGGTTAGAGTATCGAGGGTAGAGGGATTAGGGATAGGGTTTAGGGTTGAAGGTTTAAGGATTGAGGGTTGAGGCTTTAGGGATGAGGGTTTAAGGCTTAAGATATAGTGTCAAGTGTTGAGGGTGCAGGAATAGGGTTTAGTTTTAAGGGTTAAGGGTTGAGGGATAGGGATTAGGGTTTAAGGTATAATGTTAAGGGTTGATGGTTTAGGGATAGGGTTTAGGTTTGAGGGATTAGGGTTTAGGGTTGATGAATTAGGGTTTAATGTTGAGAGTTGAGGGTTGAGGGTTAAGGGTTAAGGGTTTAGGGATAGGGTTGATGGTCAAGGGATTAGGGTTAAAGAAGAGTGTTGAGGGTAGAGGGATTAAGGATAGGGTTTAGGTTTTAAGGTTTAAGGATTTAGGGTTGAGACTTTAGGGATGAGGGTTAAGGGATTAGGGTTTAAGATATAGTGTCGAGTGTTGAGCGTGTAGGGATAGGTTTTAGGGTTCAAGTTTTAAGGGTTAAGGGTCGAGGGATCAGAGTTAAGGGTTGAGGGATTAGGGTTTGACGTCAAGGGTAGAAGGGTTGAGGGATAGGGTTTAGGGTTTAGGGATAAGGGATTAGGGTTTAAGGTATAGTGTTGAGGGTTGAGGGTTTATTGATAGTGTTGAGGGTTGAGGGATTAGGTTTTAGGGTTGATGGATTAGGGTTTAAGGTATAGTGTTGAGGGTTAAGGGTTTAGGGATAGGGTTTAGGGTTGATGGATTAGGGTTTAGGGTTGACGGATTAGCATTTAATGTCAAGGTTAGGGTTAGAGTGTCAAGGGTAGAGGGATTAGCGATAGGGTTTAGGGTTGAAGGTTTAAGGATTGAGGGTTGAGGCTTGAGGGATGAGGGTTTAAGGCTTAAGATATAGTGTCAAGTGTTGAGGGTGCAGGGATAGGGTTTAAGTTTTAAGGGTTAAGGGTTGAGGGATATGGATTAGGGTTTAAGGTATAGTATCGAGCCCGTTGAGGGTTTAGGAATAGGGATAGTGTTTAGGGTTTAGGGATAGGGTTTAGGGTTGAGGGATTAGAGTTAAGGGTTGAGGGATTAGGATTTGACGTTGAGGGTTGAGGGTCGAGGCTTTAGGCTTTAGGGTTTAGGGATAGGGTTGAGGGTCGAGGGATTAGAATTAAGGGTTGAGGGATTAGGGTTTGATGTTGAGGGTTGAGTACATTAAGGTTCAAGGGTTGAGGGATTAGGGTTAAAGTAGAGTGTCGAGGGTATAAGGATTAGGGATAGGGTTGGAGGGTTTAGGGATAAGGGATTAGGGTTTAAGGTATAGTATCGAGCCTGTTGAGGGTTTAGGAATAGGAATAGCATTTAGGGTTTAGGGATAAGAGATTAGAGTTGAGGGATGACGGAGTAGGGTTGAGGGTTAAGGGTTGAGGGATAAGGGTTTAGGGATAAGGTTTAGGGTTGAGGGTTGAGAGATTAGGGTTTAAGGTATAGTGTTGAGGGTTTAGGGATAGGGTTTAGGGTTGAGGGATTAGAGTGAAGGGTTGAGGGATTAGGATTTGACGTTGAGGGTTGAGGGTTGAGGCTTTATGGTTTAGGGTTTAGGGATACGGTTGAGGGTCAAGGGATTAGAGTTAAGGGTTGAGGGATTAGGGTTTGATGTTGAGGGTTGAGGGTTGAGGTTCGAGGGTCGAGGGTTTAGGGATAGGGTTGAGGGTCGAGGGATTAGGGTTAAAGTAGAGTGTTGCGGGTATAAGGATTAGGGATAAGGGATTAGGGTTTAAGGTATAGTATCGAGCCTGTTGAGGGTTTAGGAATAGGGATAGCATTTAGGGTTTAGGGATAAGAGATTAGAGTTGAGGGATGACGGATTAGGGTTGAGGGTTGAGGGTTGAGGGATAAGGGTTTAGGGATAAGGTTTAGGGTTAAGGGTTCAGGGATTAGGGTTTAAGGTATAGTGTTGAGGGTTTAGGGATAGGGTTTAGGGTTGAGGGATTAGAGTGAAGGGTTGAGGGATTAAGATTTGACATTGAGGGTTGAGGGTTGAGGCTTTAGGGTTTAGGGTTTAGGGATAGGGTTGAGGGTCGAGGGATTAGAGTTAAGGGTTGAGGGATTAGAGTTTAACGTTGAGGTTCGAGGGTTGAGGGTTTAGGGATAGGGTTGAGGGTCGAGGGATTAGGGTTAAAGTAGAGTGTCGAGGGTATAAGGATTGGGGATAGGGTTGGAGGGTTTAGGGATAAGGGATTAGGGTTTAAGGTATAGTATCGAGCCCGTTGAGGGTTTAGGAATAGGGATAGTGTTTAGGGTTTAGGGATAGGGTTTAGGGTTGAGGGATTAGAGTTAAGGGTTGAGGGATTAGAGTCAAGGGTTGAGGGATTAGGATTTGACATTGAGGGTTGAGGGTTGAGGCTTTAGGGTTTAGGGTTTAGGGATAGGGTTGAGGGTCGAGGGATCAGAATTAAGGGTTGAGGGATTAGGGTTTGATGTTGAGGGTTGAGTACATTGAGGTTCAAGGGTTGAGGGATTAGGGTTAAAGTAGAGTGTCAAGGGTATAAGGATTAGGGATAGGGTTGGAGGGTTTAGGGATAAGGGATTAGGGTTTAAGGTATAGTATCGAGCCTGTTGAGGGTTTAGGAATAGGGACAGTGTTTAGGGTTTAGGGATGAGGGATTAGAGTTGAGGGTTGAGGGATTAGGGTTTAGGGATAATGCTTAGGGTTGAGGTAGACAAGGAGCGACTGAGAGACATAGAGAGGGGAGAGGTAGAGAGGTGAAGGGGAGAGATAAGTGAGATATAGAACATGAGCTAATGGAACTAAAGGTGAGATATTGTAAAGGTGCTATTGAAGGTGAGATAGGCACAAATATTTATGGATCAATCTATAACAGGCGTTCTACATTCACGGTAGGGGTGGAGTTGAAGAGCTGAAAGATTCCAAGATTCCGTGTAATTTTATAAGATTCCATTCTAAAAAATAAATAAAAAATAAGATTTATATGGATGAGATTATTAAGATAGAGGATCATAATCAAATGCCATAATAAATACACCACTAAATGTGACACCACTCTCAAAGATGCTTTTGCTATTTTAAACCAAAAAACAAAAAGTAAAAAAGAAATTTGGACATATTTTTTTTAAATATAAATATACTAGTATTATACAACTAAAAAAACATAAATTTACACATATGGTAGACTAAACAAAATATATAAAATACTTCTCCCATTACACTCCTGAAATTTGTACCTACCTAGAAATATTTTTATTTCTTTACAATATGAAGAGCTTATTCTACAACCTGGATCGTGCAAAGGACTACCACTTGAATTTTAAAACAATTTGTTTGTCCACAATCCAGTCAAAGTTTGATCAAATAATCATACTAAAGATTCCTTACAAACCAATCCAACGGGTATTCATTTCTCCAACTCTGTACAACATTTCATGGCAGCCGCCAGATGGGTGGTAAGGCAGGTTACCTGCAACCAATAATAAGCTTATAATTAGGTGACATATATTATAAAACACACTAAAGCTGAGCAAATCTGCTATAAAAAATATTGTGCTCACATCTACCCATTTTCCTCGTTTAAGTCCATGATTTACCTGTGCAATTTTTTCCCTTCTGACTAGGTAATGGCAATAATGGCAGCACTATTGGTAAAACTCACTCAATTACAGTGATCTTGCCCATAAATGGGTACATTTGAGGCTTTTTTGAACGCATAAGAAGGTGAGGTGCAACTCTTCCTTTCCCAAATTTTGTAGAGGAGTAATGTTTCTTGTACATTTAAGTGCTGATCTCAAAACTATACAGTTGAATTCTGATAAAATGTTCATTGTTTTGCTCTTTCTAATGATTTTCCCATCAGTCATATGTGATTATCGATGGTCTACTTGCAACAATGCCTCAACTTACACAGAGGGGAGTGCATACTCCATTAACTTGGATAGAGTTATCAAAGATCTTTCTCTGAATGGACCTCAAAGTTCAGGGTTTAACACATCTTCCAGTGGCCAATCTCCCAATAAAGTCTATGGCCTGCTCCAGTGTATTGGTAATGTATCAGCAGCTAAATGCTCAAATTGTTCAAGGCAAGCAAATAACATTGCTCAAGAACTTTGTGCCAACGACATAGGTGGGCGGGTGTGGATGGATGACTGTTTCTTGCGCTATGATAACTCCAGTTTCATTTCCACATTAGATACCACCTTCTTTCTCCTTACGAATGTGAAGAATGTCACAAGCAATATGCAGGGTTTCATATCCACGACCTCTAGTCTTCTGTCCAATTTGTCTAATCAAGCTTATATCCCTGCAAATAATCTATTTGCTGTTGGATCGGCCAACTACATTACTTCTGATAAGGTGTACGGCCTAGTTCAGTGCTGGAGAGATTTATCTATCAAGGACTGTAGATCCTGTTTGTTTGAAGCAAGGCAACAGTTAGGGCAGTGCTGTTCATCAAGACAAGGAGCTCAGGCTATGTCAGGAAGCTGCACGGTGAGATATGAGATATACCCATTTTTTGACTCCGGGGATTCATCACCTTTCCCTGAGCTTTCATCACCACCTCCAATAACATCCACACCCACTTCTCCGCCTGTAGCCCAAGTTCCTGCTAAGGCAACTTCCCAGGAGAAATCAAGTAGTAACTCTGGCCACTTAATCTTTTTATGTTTTCTTCAATTATTCTCTTGAATGTGTTTGTTAAATAAATTTTTCTTTGGGTAGTAGATTTCGAAAGGATCCCTATCTCTTCAATTTCAATAAATAATGATAATGATTTGTCATGCAGAGAAATCCTCAAAAACATTACCCATAGTACTTGGGCTTGTGGGAGGCATGATTCTGGTGTTACTCATTTGTTTAATTGCTATGAGAAAAAGAGTGCAATCTGCCATTTTTGGGAGGCCAGTAACTGTAGCTACCCATAACGAAGGTGTTCATTCTGATTTTAATCTCTGGTTCTTATTTTTGTTTTTGTTTGGTTTTAGTGTAACATTTGATCCTCTATGATTATCCATGTTTCTGATGCCACAGAGAGGCATGGATTTTCTCGTGAATCCGGGTTACTTCAAGAGGAGAAACATTTTATCTTCAGCTTGGAAGAACTGGCAGAAGCCACTGAAAATTTTCATGACAATAGAAAGCTTGGAGAAGGTGGTTTTGGTGCGGTATACAAGGTGGGGGACTATACTGTATCTTTGCCCTTTGCCCTGAAGAACTAGTGTTTTCATGGACTAGGAAGTGGTTATTCTTAAACATCATCTATTTCAAAAGTCAAAAGTCAATTTTGGCCAATAAAAATAGGATAAATATTTACCACTTTTTGTTGTAGATGAGGTGTAAAATTGCTATTGACTATTTGATCATTGAAATGGATGATGTTTAAGTAGAGTGTGTTTAAAGATACATAGAGAGCTCCAATTTTGTTTTCATCTTTCAGGGAAAAACTAAAGACGGAAAGGAAATAGCAGTGAAAAAACTGTCTACGAGGTCCACACAAGGTAAGAAAGAATTTATGAACGAAGTGAAGCTTGTGGCCAATGTTCAGCACCGAAACCTTGTGAAGCTGTTGGGATGTTGCACCGAGGGAGATGAAAGGTTGATTGTTTATGAGTATTTGCCCAACAAGAGCCTTGACACTTTTCTTTTTGGTAAGTTACACTTTGACCTTTATTTGCTCTTTAGTATTGCTCTTTACTATTTTTTGTAGTGGATGAGGTGTAAAATTACTATTTATTGTTTGACCATTGAACCCAATGATGTTTAAGTTCAGTTATTTGGAAGAGATGACAAAGTTTTAGAATTGGACTTACAGATCCAGAAAAGCGTAGACTGTTAGATTGGCAAAAGCGTTATAATATCATCTTTGGAATTGCCCGTGGCCTTCTCTATCTCCACGAGGACTCACAGATGAGAATTATTCACAGAGATATTAAAGCAAATAATATTTTGCTTGATGACAAACTCAATCCAAAGATAGCCGACTTTGGCCTCGCTAAGCTTTTTCCTGAAGATGAGACGCATATTCAAACAAGAGTTGCAGGCACATAGTAAGGATCACGAGGTGTTTGGTGTAGTTTCTGCAGGGCTATTCTTAAATATCATCCATTTCAATCGTCAAATGGTCAATAGTAATTTTACACCTCATTTACAATAAAAAGTGGGAAATATTTGTTCTGTTTTTATTAGCTGAAATGGATGATATTTAAGAATAACCCTTTTGTAAATACAAGGCATAGATTTTCTAAATAAGTGAATGTTGATGTGGTGCACACTGCAGCGGTTACATGGCTCCAGAGTATGCAATGCGAGGGCAGCTCTCTGTTAAAGCCGACGTTTATAGCTTTGGAGTTCTACTGCTTGAGATTGTCAGCGGAAAGAAAAATACAGCTATCCATTTATTCAAAGGCATGCAAAGCTTAGTAGAATGGGTAAGGACCTCAATTTTCCATCATTCATTTTAGCTTTGATGATATTGTTGCCCTAAATGTACTGAATTGATGATGAGTTGTGTAGGCATGGAGACTGTACGAAGGAGGGAAAATTCGGAACATAGTGGATCCAACACTATCAGAAACGTGCCCCGAAGAGCAAGCATTGAGATGCATTCATGTTGGGCTTTTGTGTGTTCAATCTGATGCAACACTTCGTCCACCTTTCTCTAATGTTATTATGATGATCTCAAGCAGTTCAGTGACATTGCCCATTCCAACAGAGCCTGCTTTCCTAACAAGTAGCAAAAGCCATGCTTTAAAACCAAGATCGAAGTCAAGCTCATGGACTGATGAGTATGAAAGGGGAACGGCATCGCAGATATCTGGGATGACCACGTCATCTACATCAGGTGTACCTTCAGTAAATCAAACTTCCATCACAGAACTGAATGCACGGTGAGGATAGAAAAACCGGGACCAAGAATTCTATACAAAAGTGAAGCCTACTCAGCCATGTCTACCTATATTTCTCTATGCTATAACTTAATTATTGATTGTTTGACTATTGAAGTGGATGATGTTTACATAGAATCATGCTAATTCATCTACAACATATTGTAAATTTGTAATGTCCACTTTGTACACATAGTGGAGAATTTAAAGCACAGCACAGACTGAAAGTGGAATGATATGTACCCCTGCTACTACCCTAATTGTGCTTGTACCAGTTAGAGAAGGAAAATGATAAAAGTCCATGTAATTTTGCTAACCTCTCATTAGTCATTGCCATTGCCTTGGCAGAAATTATATCTAAATTGATATTTTTTCTTGCCATGAAAGTAGGAGGTATGTTTCATATTATATCAAATGATGTTGTTTTATGTAGTTTTTGAATCAAACTTATATTCATATTTTATTAGTGGTTCTCACAAACCTATCTCTCATGAGCATCTATTATCAATGAAAGATAGGTTCACGTGAACCACTACTCATAAAATATTCATGAGCATCTATGGGTCAATGATAGATGTGTTCTTGTAAACTACTACTCAATAAAATATTCATGCTCATGAGAGATGGGTTTGTGTGAACTACTAGTCATAAAATATGGGTCAATGTGTTTGACTCAAAAACTACCAAGTTAAATCTTGATAAAACATCATTTCTTTTTGCCCTTAATTAGTTATTATAAACCCTATTTTCTATTTAATAAAAAATAATTATTTTGTATGTAATTTTTTGTCATAATGTTTACATTATAAAAAAAGTTTATATTTTAATTATAAATCACAAAAATATTATTTATGTTGAATGTTATTGGCTAAAAGCATTTGGGATCCTATTGCTCCTTCACATAGATCAAGAAACTATTTATAACTAATTATGACAACCATAAATGTTGATCCTTTACATTTTATTTCCTAATTTAAAATATAAATACAATTTATTGACTAAAAACTATCTTGTACTAAATAATAATAATTGTTTCATCTATAATTGTTATTATCACAAATTTCTTGTAGTTTGAATAGTCTACCTTCTATTTATATTAATATCACTAATTATATTGAATAATCCACCTTGTAGTTGGATTTCATAACTCAGTTTGTGGCTTATGTTTCATGCTTGCAATGTAAAACCATAGTAATGGAAGGTTGTTCACAACTCAAAGTTTTTAATGTTTATAAAATATGTGTTAGTAAAGAAGAACATTCAAAATCCATAGCTAACAAGCCTACAAACATTTTCCACATAGGGCTCACCTGCCAATTTTTATATTGATATGAATCTTTGTTTTGTTTGGTGGATCATCAAATCAACAGTATGACAAAATCTCTTTATCAAATAGTGATGCAGGGGCATCCAAAAGCATTCAAATCAGTTGGAACAGTTAATAGTAAGTTGCAAAATACTGGGAGAGTGACCTTGGAGATTACCGCATTTTACTGCATTTGCATATTAGAGGTTGTGGAGCTGGACTTAGCATTTAGACATCATGATCTTCATCATATCCAAAATTCAAATCATTTGGGTTCGATTCCAGAGAGATATCATTGCTATCAGAAGATTACCTATTTTTACCTATTTTCACATAGCAGAGACAATAGTGTTCAGTGGAGTCTAACTGGCTTGCAAAGTGATTCCGTGACTTGTGAAGCTAAAAGGAACATCATTCAAAGAAGTTAAGGACCTGGCCAAACTTCATGGAGATCTGCACGAAGTTCTATGCACCAGTGGAGCAATACCTTATGTTTAGGTCCGGCCTATCCGTGTCTACACATTTCATGAGACAATTAACTCTTAGGCCAACTTGATAGTGTTATGAAGGCTTGAGGAGGATATAAATGAAAGATGAAGGATTGTTTCAAGGCAGTGAATGAAGAATGAAAAATGTATACAAAGACATGAAGCTAGATCATAAGTGTTTTGATCCGAAGAAGAAGTGGAACTGAAGTAGAGAGTAGAGCAAAGAGTAAAAGAAGTTGTAGAGCAAAGAATTGAGAAGTAGAATAATGAAATTATGGAAGAGTGTTATTATACGAATCTTTTGTGACCTTGGGCTATGACCTAGCATTTGTAAAGCTCGAGTGGCATGTGTAATGTATTTTGAGATCGTAATATAAAGAGGATTGAGCTTTGAAGGCTGGGTTTTTCACTTTTAGGGTTTTCCTAGGATATATCTTGTGTCATGTGCTTATGAATGTCTCTTTCTTTCTGTTGTTAGCTATATACTTCCGTTGCATCTCTAATTGTTCATGTTGTTATTTGTTTAAGGCTGCAAGGTTGGATAGTCCCTCATCGGACCCTCCCATCTTGACTGCATCAAGTGGTATCAGAGCTGGTTGTGAATCTGTTGGGTTGGTTGCAAATCTAATAGGAAGGTGGTGAATCTGTAAGGAAGATGAAAGTGTTGAAAGAGGTGTGAAACCTTAGAAGTAACAAGTGTCACCACTAAAGAAGATCAAGGCAAGAAAGATTCAAGTAAGCTTTTCAAATTAAGTTGTTTATCTGATTTGTTTCGATAGGGAAGATTGGAACAAGAATGAAGAAGGAAAATGAAAACCTAATATGCGAAAGGGATATTCTAGAAGAAGAATTGTGTGAAATCAAAAGGTGTAATTTAAAGTTGATGGAAAGGATAAAGGAACTAGGAGAAGACAAATATGATGCTCTTGAAGAACTAAAAAATGTAAAAAGGAGGAATGAAGAACTAGAAGCATAGATGAAGTTGTTTGAGTATGTTGAAAAGGGTTTTGAAGAATTGGAAGAAGGATTCAAATCATTGGGAAGGTGGAAAAGAGGAACAGGGATCTTGAGGAAAATTTGGAAGACCTGAGAAAGGAAAACAGTCTACAGAAGAGTGAAATATTAGGATTGAAAGAACATGTTAACCAATTAGAGCAGTCACTTGTAGCATGCAAGAAGGAGAATGAAAATCTGAGATCCAAACCTGAGTTTTGTGATGTTTCAAGTGTGATACTAATAATTTGTGTGATGATGCAAAAGCTTCTTTAGATAGTGAGATTGAAGATGACAGTGTAACTAAACTTGCAGTGGTTGGAGATGGTATTGGTTTCAAAATCATGCAAAGAATGGGATATGAAGGACAAGGATTGGGAAAGCATCAACAAGAAATTATAGAACCTATTGAACTAGTAATGAGATCAAGAAGTGAAGGACATGGATACGACAGAGGTAAAGATGTTGTTACAAGTTCAAACAAGTCAAATTAGAGTAGAGGTATGTATTGTTCACATTGTACTAGACATGGACATGAAAAGGAATTGTGTTGGGATCTATACCCTTGTAAGTTTTGTGGATGAAGGAGTCATTCTAAAAATATGTGTTGGAATAAAATGAGAAGGACAAAACCTATGACAAATTGTATGTAGATGGATTATGGATGGATTGATGGAGCAAAATGGAAACATGTTACTTGTATGTTCAGAAGGTCGTATAGATGGAAGTATTCATATGTTGGAAACAAAATAAGGTATGGATCAGAATGTAGAGAGAGAAGACCTTATGCGAAGCAAAACAAGGATAGTAATTCAAACTACAGAGGGAGAAATGACAGGAGTCATAATTCTTATCATAGTGAAGGATATAGAAGAGTTGAAAGAGGATTTGATAGAAGACCATTTAGAAGAACTTGTTTTCAAGTTTGGAGGAAAAAAGAATCAAGTAGTGAATGTCAGCAAGAACTTGTTATCGAAAGGGCTAATGATGAGGAAACAATAACTAATGCAGAGGAAGATGAACCTTTTGAGTCATCAAATTTAATCAAGAAACTAGAAGAGGGTGAAACATTGATCTTAAGAAGAGTTATGTTATAGACTAATCATCTGAGAAAGCAGTGCAAGGTATAGTTTGTGTGAACAATTGTGAAGCATAATAGGAAAAGGAAATTCATATTGCATAGAAAGGAGAAATGACAAGTAATTCTATCAGAAGAGAAAGTTTAGGTAGTAGAGTGAAGGAAATGTGGATAAAGAGACTGAGAACAATATAGGAACAGTATATGCATAGAAGAAACTATGAGATTTTGATTAGAAAGTGTTGCCGAGATTAACTCAAGAAATGTATTGACTGAAACAAGGAAGTAACTGATTGTTCTGGAGGATGCAAGTATGTATTGATTGACTCTAATATTGATTTGAGACAACCTACGAGTGTTTGACAATAGACTATCGAACTATGGGCAGTTACAACATTGTAGTTAGACCTCCAAACCTAGACCATAGAAAGATGAAGAACTTGAGGCAGCTTGCAGAAAAGACTTGCTTAGATCGCTGATCATTGAGGCAGTGCAAGGCTTGCAAGTAGACCTTCGAATCTAGATCACCAGAAGATGAAGAACTTGAGGTAGCTTGCAGAGAAGACTTGCTTAGACCGCTGATCATTGAGGCAGTGCAAGGCTTGCAAGTAGAACACTGAACCTAGAAGAACTTGAGGCAGTTTTGTAAGGTAGGCTTGAACAGACTGTCAACCTTGAGGCAGTTGCAAGTACTTGTGAACATACCGTCGAACCTATTCAAAAAAACAACATTGATTTTGACATAATATAGACCAAAGTGAAGAGGCTCACTTTTCAAATAACCCTGAGAGTCTGATGTAGGGGCATCCAGAAGCATTCAAATTAGTTGGAATAGTTAACAGTAAGTTATAGAGTATTGGGAGAACAACCTTGGAGATTACCGCATTTTACCGCATTTGCATATCAGAGGCTACAAAGCTTGACTTACCATTTAGACATCATGATCTTCATCATATCTAAAATTTAGATCATTTAGTTTTGATTCTAGAGAGATATCACTATCAGAAGATTACCTATTTTTACTTGTTTTCACAGAGTAGAGCCGATAGTGTTCAGTGGAGTTTTATTGGCTTGCCGAGTGATTCTGTGACTTGTGAAGCTAAAAGGAACATCATTCAAGGAAGCTAAGGACCTAGCTGACCTTCATGGAGATCTGCACAAAGTTCTATGTACCAACAGAGCAATACTTTATGTTTAGGTTTGATCTATCTATGTCTACACGTTTCATGAGACAATTAACTCTTAGGCCGTATTGATAATGTTATGAAGGCATGTGGAGGATATAAATGAAAGATGAAGGATTGTTTCAAGGCAGTGAATGAAGAATGAAAAAAGTATATGAATATATGAAGTCAGATCATAAGTGTTTTGATCAGAAGAAGAAGTGAAACTGAAGCAGAGAGCAGAAGAAGTTGCAGAGTAGAGAATTGAGAAGTAGAAGAAAGAAATTATGGAAGAGTGTTATTATACGAATCTTTTGTAATCTTGGGCTGTGACCTAGCATTTGTAAAGCCCTAGAGGCATATGTAATGTGTTTTGAGATCATAATATAAAGAGGAATGAGCTTTGAAGGCTAGGTTTTTCCCTTTTAGGGTTTTCCCAAGATATATCTTGTGTCATGAGCTTATGAATGTCTCTTTCTTTCTATTGTTAACTATATACTTAAAACTAAAAAAGGACATAAGGTATAGCATGCTAAACTTAGAAATGATTGAATGATAAGGGAAATTAGCCTAATATTAATGGCCCATTATCAAATGCACCAAGGACATGCTCATTGGTTAATTTAGTTGTTTCACAATACTATGGGCACATGGCCAATCAAACATGTAACATGCCTTCTCATATTACCAAAAGAATGCTCAATAATTTACAAGTAAATAAACATGGTAAACATGAGTGTCATTTTTTTAATAACATTTGATAACCACAAAGACATAAAAGCACATCCTTTATGAATATTTTCAACCTTGAAATTACAACATATTTAAATATATAATCATAGTGAAATCATTTCACTTTACATTTACAATACATAATTTGCACTTGGTATAAAGAATATTTTAGCTCATAAATTTGACTATCATAAGTCATAACATGGAATACACTACATCTAAAATATTAATATCTATCTTCACAAATATTGGCTTGTCTTCTTCTTGGGAGGGAGAGCATCATCTGAGCGCTTTACCTCCAACCACAGACCGGCGGTCCCCCACACACCTTCCTTCTTGGAAGTGGTCCTACTCTTCAAAAAGAGTATAGATATATGTAACCAATAGATTTTTACCATCCGAGTCTCTAGTGTTGTGTCCTACATAACCAACACGTACTTGTGAATATACCGTCGAACCTATTCAAAAAAACAACATTGATTTTGACATAATATAGACCAAAGTGAAGAGGCTCACTTTTCAAAGAACCCTGAGAGTTTGATGTAGGGGCATCCAGAAGCATTCAAATTAGTTGGAACAGTTAACAGTAAGTTACAGACTATTGGGAGAGCGACCTTGGAGATTACCGCATTTTACTGCATTTGCATATCAGAGGCTGCAAAGCTTGACTTACCATTTAGACATCATGATCTTCATCATATCTAAAATTTAGATCATTTAGTTTTGATTCTGGAGAGATATCGCTATCATAAGATTACCTGTTTTTACTTGTTTTCACAGAGTAGAGCCGATAGTGTTTAGTGGAGTTTTATTGGCTTGCCGAGTGATTCTGTGACTTGTGAAGCTAAAAGGAACATCATTCAAGGAAGTTAAGGACTTGGCTGACCTTCATGGAGATCTGCACAAAGTTCTATGTACCAATAGAGCAATACCTTATGTTTAGGTTCGATCTATCTATGTCTACACGTTTCATGAGATAATTAACTCTTAGGCCATATTGATAATGTTATGAATGCATGTGGAGGATATAAATGAAAGATGAAGGATTGTTTCAAGGTAGTGAATGAAGAATGAAAAAAGTATACAAATATATGAAGTCAGATCATAACTGTTTTGATCAAAAGAAGAAGCGAAACTGAAGCAGAGAGCAGAAGAAGTTGCAGAGTAGAGAATTGAGAAGTAGAAGAAAGAAATTATGGAAGATTGTTATTATACGAATCTTTTGTAATCTTGGGCTGCGACCTAGCATCTGTAAAGCCCTAGAGGCATATGTAATGTGTTTTGAGATCATAATATAAAGAGGAATGAGCTTTGAAGGCTGGGTTTTTCCCTTTTAGGAATAGTATATGCATAGAAGAAACTATGAGATTTTGATTAGAAAGTGTTGCCGAGATTAACTCAGGAAATGTATTGACTGAAACAAGGAAGTAACTGATTGTTCTGGAGGATGCAAGTATGTATTGATTGACTCTAATATTGATTTGAGACAACCTACAAGTGTTTGACAATAGACTATCGAAGAAACAAGGAAGTAACTGATAAATTTGACTATCATAATTCATAACATGGAATACACTGCATCTAAAATATTAATATCTATCTTCACAAATATTGGCTTGTCTTCTTCTTGGGAGGGAGAGCATCATCTGAGTGCTTTACCTCCAACCACAGACCGGCAGTCCCCCGCACACCTTCCTTCTTGGAAGTGGTCCTACTCTTTAAAAAGAGTATAGATATATGTAACCAATAGCTTTTTACCATCCGAGTCTCTAGTGTTGTGTCCTACATAGCCAACACGGTCATACAATTATAGACTCCTTCTAACTGAGTATGACACTACTGAATGGTTATGCAAATCTAGAGCACAATGAGCTGACTAATGCATGCAGAGACAAATGCATTACTTTGGCCAAAGATTCAATATAAATAGATGTTCACAATGAATGTAGTCATGAGTTCACACACCTCTGACTCAACTTGGAGACTATCTCATCCTACAGTTTGACTTTCATCACTTAGCATCTCTAAACATAAATTATCAAAACTAAAATCAAATTCTAGTCAATCTCACTTAGGACAAATCTTTTTTCTAGGATATCCTTACAATAAATAATTTTAGGTAATTTTAACCTTTCTACGAGTCCCTACTTGCAATGTACTAGGGTCTGTGACCTCCTATCACTCTACGCACTGATTTTAACATTAAACACTCCTATGTTGAAAAACAAGTTTTGAATCAATCTAGAAATCATTTAAATTCAATGAAGTGCTTCTTAGACTCTTTCTATCTTGCTCTATGGTTACCTCGACCATTCTCTGTCAACCATAATATATAATGTCATATCTAACTTTAGAGTTCTAAGTTTTCTAAACCCTTCTGGTTTTGATTCTAGGGTTTAACTTCTCTAACCCAATACACGGGATTATCAATACCCTTGTTTTGGACAAAAGATAATAACTTAAATATATAATATAACAAGGAATCAAATACCACCAGTCTTCCCTAGACCACTTGGCTTTACTTGAATCCATATTGACAAAACATGAATAATTCTAGTATACGAGGTATATCCTTATTCATATAATATCTTAATGGATACTATCACTTTTCATAACTAGTCTTTTGACTAAGTTCAATCTATCAACCTTAATAGATTTGAATCATAAAAGATAATAAAATACTTTCAATCTCTTGGTCTACTTAAGTCTACCAACTTTCAATTATGATAGGTTACGAACTCATGTGTGTTCATCCTTTGAAAATATGTCAATAACCCTTTATCAACAATCTTAAGGACAACAATCATGTGGGGTTGACTTTCAAATCTCCCAACATACCCAACTTAGAATAAATCATATCAGGAAAACCCAATATTGGGTTAACTTTGTCTTCTGTGCACTTAGCACTGAAATAAGTTCTATTGAACATAAACTATGAGAACTATATCTCTCCATGTCCTAGTTTACTTTCTCTCTCTCTCTCTCAATAACATAACATAACATAAGCAATAGATGCTAATGAAGGGCTATCTAGGTTTCCACATTCTTGGATCACCTATTCCCCTAGATTTGTAATACAATATAACAAGAAGAATTATATTTATCATAAGGAAATCTATATTTATGTCATTACATAACCATTTCAATATCATAATGACATTATCTCATTTTATGTATATACAATACGAGGTTTCATCTTCTTTCGTATAAAATCATGATGGTATTACCATTAATATAGGCACTCTTGAGCAAATCAATCTTTCAAATCTGAATGGGTTTTGAGTCAAGAATTATAAAATATCATTGTCGACCTAATGATCTCTTTTCATATACCAACTCTAGGTATAAAAAGGTTAGGGACTTAACCACATCAACCTTACATAATAACATTACCTAGTCTAGTTGAAGAGAACATATATGTTAATATATGCAAATATATATAACTTAAAGTATTTCTAATGATCTCAAAATCATTCCTTTATACTTTAGAATAAGTGAAATCCTTTGACAAATTTTATGATTAAACAATAAAACTTGATGAGTTAAAGAAAATCTTTATCAAAACTTCCTAGCCTTGACTTCTAAGTCTTGAAACAATGATCTCGAGAGGATCAATTCTACATGCAATCTCAAACTGAGGGTTCACTGTGTAAAAATAGTAGATTATTACTGAATTCCTTAGCCTTTCAACCTAGTTCAAATAATGACCAATTAGTTGGTACAAGTTTACTATAGGAGGTCCATAGATATCTCAACCTTTAAGGTGTTAAAGAGACACATAGTTTTTGGTAGAAAAATTATGATAAATTCCTATCACTAAGTGTTCAACATTAATTGGATAAAACTGAGAATAAAGATTTTAAATGTTATACTACCCTATACTCTCACTGTAGTATTCTAAACTTTCAGCCTCAGACAAATACATACCAAGTTAACAGTCTTAAAAATACATAGGGCTTAAAAGGCATAATGACTTCTCATCATAGTGGTATGCTAAGCCTTAACGACTTCACAATAAAGTGCTACTCTAAGCTTTATCAGTCAAATCAATACATAAGATTATAAACTTAAATGATAACATTTTCAAAAAGAGAAGGAACCTGTGGGTTTGAAGGAGTGATAAAGCTCTCTTGGATGAGCCCAATTCCATTTCTTGTCAATGTTCGCCATAGATAACTTCAAACTAAGTTATTGTATGAGTCTCTCCTTGCTGACCAGAGAAAATATCCCATGGTTTTCTTGTTAATCCAGCTCTATGAGCTTTCATAATTATCTATCCTCTTCAAATGGTCTACGAACTATATGTCATGATCTCGCCAATGTTCATTAACACTCTCGGTGCTCTTTTTCAAAGAATGAGTTTTGGACTTGCACCCATAAGAGGTTCAAGGAATACACCATTAGGAATAACCGATGAGTTTAGAAACTTAACCAATGTATATCAAATTCATGAACACTATCTACTCCCCTCTAAAAGCCTCCTCCTTCTCTATATTATGCCATAATGTTTCCATGGATTAAATCAACCTCTACATGATTAATCCATGTGCTAAGCACCCTCCCTTATTAGAGCCTATATTCTCTCTAAGACCGTATGCACATGATGGTGGAGGTAGTAGCTATAAAGGCCACTTCACAAATGGTTCAAAAATCCTCCCTTTCACTCCATTTTTTATGAGAAGAAAAGAAGTCGAGTACTTTATTAAGGCATAAAGTGGTTTTAAAGTTAGTTTCCATGATACACATAGGTTAAACTTTTATGATATTATCTTTATAATACTTCAACATTCCTCTTACTCGTAGAACTTATGGCAAAATACATCCCTAATAACATGCTTACTTGCATGCAAGAGTAGTGGAGTAGTTGGCCTTAATGACCATACTCATACTCCTCCTTAACTCTTTATTGGTCATGGAAATGAGAGTTGAGTACTCTCCTAAATACATAAAGAGGTTTACAATAAATACTATCATACCACAATGCATAGAAGCTTTTCAACATCATGCTATAAATACAAACTTATAGATAGTATCTAAATAGATGTAAAATAACATAGTGTAGGTATGTACAATGTACTCCTACGATGTTCCAAATTCTTGGAAAGATTATGAGAATGGGGTTGAGGTATTCTCCCCCTCTTGAACTTGCATAAACACTTAAAATAAATAGGTTATGTTAATGGAATTCATACCAGAATTACCAATAAAGAAATGGTTTAACCAATAATAATATTTTCTCTTGAATATAACTATATCCATATCAGTCAAGGACTAATGACTATCATCCATTTCCGTGTTGATGGTCAAGCTTTATTGACATAAGCTCAACAAAATCTATAAGAAATCCTAATGACAAATCGACAACTGTTAGGTCGAAACCAACTTAGACTAGTTAGGTCAAAAACAAGTTACCAATCTCACATATGATTCACAACTACAAAGACATAGGACTAAGATGGCAACAACTGTTCTTTCCCATACATCTATTCACTTTTCTCAAATGATGCTCTCTCTCTTTCTTGGAGGATAGAAACATGTTTCCTATGTTCAACTTGCAATTACCAATTGGGATTAGTGTATCATTAGTCAATTCATAATCCAAGTATGAAATCATAACATCTCTAAATCATATAATCACATGTCAATTCTAATCATATAAACATAAACTCATGAAATTATTAATTTTTCCTAACATTTTCACTAAACACGTCAAATCACTAAATCATGTGTAATCATCTACTAATTACTTAAAAGTAAAAAGTAAAACGTAGTCAAAATTAGGGATGTGACATATCTCCCCCATAAGATTCATCGCCCTAGATGATCCAGTGTATCCAAAACAATAATAAGATAAAAATTTTGTTCAACTTTAAAAAGCATAAACAAATGAGGAAACCTCTAATATAGATTATGGTAAACTTTCCATGTGGTATTACCTTCTGCATATTGGTCCTACTGAACCTTGCACTGAATAACCTCTCTATTATGCAAGTAGAGCTTGTGATCTTCTATTATTTTTAAGAAGCTCAAACATGACCACTCCTAGGTACTATACCTGTAAAACATTCTAAGGAAATAATTATCATCTATTATATATTTTTCAAATATGAATCATAAAAAGCATTATGCCTCCTAGAAAAAGTTGGTAATATAACATTTCTGTAGGCAACCAATTTGATACCTTCAAGAACTTTGAAGGGTCCTACATGGTGAGGAGCTATTTTGGAACACTTTCCAAACCTTAAGGAACTTTTTCTCCAACTAAGATTTATCTTGGTGTACGTTTGATGTTCATGTATCTTTTCTATCTATCATTTGATTTCACCAATCTATTTTTGATCAACTTGATATGTTCATCCATTTCTAGTAACATCTCTAGACCAATGTTAATCCTATCTTCTAGCTTACCAAGCTTATAGGAGTTCGACATCTTCTTCCATCCAGTGTTTCAAATGGAGTCATCTTAATAGTAAAATTGTATGAGTTGTTACAAGAAAACTCCATAAGAGGTAGATACTCCTCCCAATTGTATTGTTGTTCCATGCAATACCATCACAAGAAATCTTCTTAAACTTGAGTTACCCTCTCTATCTGACCATCTGTCTCAGAGTGATAAGCCGATTTATATTGAGTTGAGTTCCTAGCGCAGTGCTGCCACAATAATGGGTTACACTTTTTTAGAACATCCTGATTTTTGTTGAAATCACATATTTTTAGAAAATATAATGATTCAAGCCTTGAAAGGTTCCATTTAAAGGATTTTAATTGAAGAGGGTTTGATCAAACCCCCTTGGATAGAACCCCGCTAGTTTTAAACCATAGCTATAATGGAGTCTCCTCTACACCTATCAAAATGCTGATTAAAAACCACTTTTGATTTACCTTTTAGGGGATCAAATGAATTCATTTAAAATTTATGTTTTGTAAGTATGTAGTCCTTATTATAAGCTTCCCAAAAAGTATAATTTTAAATAAATTTAATTTGATTATTATATTTATTTTTTATTTCTTGTGAATGTGGGTTTTTTCACCAAGCATAAAGTTCTCTGTTCTACACACATGGAAAATTAGTAAATTAGTGAAAAAAAATAATGAAAAATATCTATGCCCTAGGTATTGATGTCCTTGTTTCAACAAAAGAAGAAAAATTGAATTTCGATACATACAGAAAAAGTTATGTTTTACGGAATACACCTATATCTAAATTATAATTGGTTTGACTTCAAAACTTAATTAAGAAAAATATTCACAAAACATTATGAAACCAAATGCATGCACTATATATCAGTGTTACCAATCTAAATTCAAAAGAATTAGAATTTTATCCTTTGTAGAAAAAAAGTTATGTGCTACGGAATACACATCACTTTAAAAAAATGTTGTTTACTATTAAAAACTAGTTATCAAAGGAGACATAAAAAAATTTACAATTTAACTCCAAATGTTTTTAAAAAAATATATTTAGAATCTACAAACAAAATCTCACAAATCACTAGTTCATATCATCTTCAAATTCCTAACAGTTTAGTGGCTATAGGTGTCAGAAAGTGAAGATTTAGTTCAAAATGTTGATTTCAATGTCAAGTTTGGCCAAAAAGTGTAACGCATTATTGTGGGATGAGATAGCGCTGAAGATGAAATTTTCCAAAATCTTGGTGTCATATGTGCATCTCTATTGGAGATAATTTTCTTAGGAACTCTATGCAATCTAAACACTTTTGTACAAACTTATGAGCTAAAATTGGTACTCCATTTGTTAGATTCCCAAGTATAAAGTGAGCTACCTTGGTGAGTTTTTCCACCACCACTTCAATAGCATCATGCTTATTTCAAGACATTTGGGGAAACCTTGCACAAATTCCATGCTAAGGACCTGCTACTTCCACTCTTGGAATATCATGTTGATACAAAAGTCCTACTAGATACTAATGTACATTCTTACCTCTCTGGCTATCTAGGTATATTACTACAAATCTTATAGCATCATTCTTCATTCCTTTCTAGAATTAAAGAGGTTTCTCATCAACTAGTAATTTAATTACTCCTGGATGACCTGAATATGGTATGGAGTGAACTTCCTTCCATACAAGGTCTCTTAATTCTACAAATTTAGGGACATACCAAGTGCATTATTTGCAATTACTCCCTTATCCAATCCATTAGAGGCCCATCTAGGACATGATAGAGGTGAACATTGCATAAAACATAGTGAACAATCAAAACATTCTAGTATAGCCACCACAATAATTTAAATCAATATCAAAGTACAAGAAATTTTATTTTCAATAATAAGTCAAAAGAATGAGCTCAATTTTGTCAATAAATCAAATTTTGACTAACTGGTCATAAAATAAATGATCTTCAAATTTTGGTGACTAGACTATTCCAAAATAAAGGAATTAAAACAATGATAATCCTTACAAATATTAAAAGGATTTTACCAAAAATCCAAAGATGTGTCAAAATCTAGAGGAACACTTGCTATGCACTATGTGACTAATTGAGTTACTAACAAGGGAGTAGATTTCCGCGCTACATATAGATTTTCCAAAAACCAATAGTGAGTTAGAGATCATGCTACAAGCACACCAACACAAATAAGTCCTTTAAGGCTTTAAGCATGCCCAAAAATTTTACAAATTAAAATGTTATATCACATTCACTGCTACTTCCTAGAGTAACTATCATTCATCATTCAGATGATATTATAAGATCGTGTTTTAGCAACACAAATGGATTAAAGTTGGAACAAAAGCTTATTCCCATCATTTCACTTTACAAACCTCTAATCCCTATCTCACTGAATAGGTTACTTGTTTCAAAACTTAAATGACTTGACTAAATACTTCAATTACATTCACCATTGTAATTATACTTTTTAGCTCTACCAAGAGGCAAAATACATAGTTCTCAACCATTTGGCCAAAATGCCATGAGAATAACTAATATCTTCTCCTTACAATTGTTATGAATTATCTTGCAACTTAATGCAGATTCTTAACAAAAAGTTTCAAAGAATGATACTAATCCCAATCTTTAATCATCAAAATATTGTCTGAGAGGACCTGCTACACTTACGTCCTCTACTACACATCAACAGATTTTCCAAAAGGCTTCATGAGATACTAGGGAACCCTTATTCACCTCTTCTTATGCACATTTCTTTATATATGCCAATTGGTTTTCTCATGAATCTTGGAAAACAAATGCATTTCCAAGTCCTATACCATTTTTCTAGGCATTCTTTAACAACATATCACTACTTTCCTTTACTGATCCTTTTATTCCACTTGGCTCATTCCAAGCCATCTAGGAATCAGACAAGAACCCATCCTATCTACGTATCTTCAATACCATTCTAGAATCTTCTCATTCTAGGCTCCTGCATCTGGTTGAATATTTCTTGATCTTCTCATCCCTAAGTTCTTGAGAAATAAAAGTACTTTGCTTGGCCTAGGTTCACTTGTTCTCAAAGAATTGTGTGTCAGGCATGGTAGACTCATAGGCCCTAATACTTGAATCTAGGCTCTGATACCATATGTAACATGCCTTCTCATATTACTCAAAGAATGCTCAAGAATTTACAAGTAAATAAAAATTGTAAACATGAGTGAGATTTTTTTTTTAATAACATTTCATAACCACAAAGACATAAAAACATATCCTTTCTAAATATTTTCAACCTTGAAATTACAACATATACAAAGATAGAACCTTAGTGAAATCATTTCTTTACATTTACAATACGTAATTTACACTTGGCATAAAGAATAGTTTACCTCATAAATTTGACTATCATAAGTCATAACATGGAATACATTGCATCTGGAATATTGATATTGTCTTCTTCTTGGGAGGGAGAGCATCGTTTGAGCACTTTACCTCCACCATAGACCGATGGTCCCCCACACATCTTCCTTCCTGGAAGTGGACCTACCCTTCATGAAGAGTATAAATATATGGAACCAATAGGTTTTTTCCATCCAATTCTCTAGTGTTGTATCCTACACAACCAACACGGTCATACAACTATAGACTTCTAATTGAGTATGACACTACTGGACGGTTATGCAAATTTGGAGCATAGTGAACCGACTAATGCATGAAGAGACAAATGCATTACTTTGGCCAAAGATTCAATATAAATAGGTGTTCGCAATGAACATAGTCATGAGTTCACACACCTCTAACTCAAATTGGAGACTATCTCATCCTACAGTTTGACTTTCATCACTTAGCATCTCTAGACATAATTGTCTAAACTAGAATCAAATTCTAGTCAATCTGACTTAGGACAAATCCTTATTTTAGGATATCCTTACGATATATAGGTTTAGGTAATTCTAACCTTTCAGAGAGTCCCTTCTTGCATAATTGCAATGCACTAGGGTCAGTGACCTCCTGTCACTCTACACATTGATTTTGACATTAAACACTCCTGTGTTGAAAAATAAGTTTTGATTCAATCTAGAAATCATTTAGATTCAATTAAGTTCTTCTTAGACTCTTTTTGTCTTTCTCTATGGCTACCTCGACCATTCTATGTCGACCATAATATACAATGTGATATCTGACTTTAGAGTTCTAAGTTTTCTAAACCCTTCTAGTTTTGATTCTAGGGTTTAACTTCTCTAACCCAATCCAAGGAATCATTAATACCCTTGTTTTGGACAAAAGATAATAACTTAAATATATAATATAACAATGAATCAAATACCACCAGTCTTTCCTAGACCACTTGGGTTTACTTGAATCCATATTCACAAAACATGAATAATTCTAGTATACGAGGTATATCGTCATTCATATAATATCTTAATGGATACTATCACTTTTCTTAACTAGTCTTTTGACTAAGTTCAATCTATCAACCTTAATAGATTTGAATCATAAAAGATAATAAAATACTTTCGACCTCTTAGTCTACTTAAGTCTACAGAATTTCCATTATGATAGGTTACAAACTCATATGTATAATCATCCTTCGAAAATATGTCAATAAACCTTTATCAATAATCTTAAGTACAAAAATCATGTGGGGTTGAGTTTTGAATCTCCCAACATACCCAACTTAGAATAAATCATATCATGAATACCCAACATTGGGTTAACTTTGTCTTTTGTGCAATTAGCACTAAAATAAGTTTTATTGAACATAAACTATGAGAACTATATCTCTCCATATCCTAGTTTACTCTCTCTCTCTCTCTCTCTCTCTCTCTCTCTCTCTCTCTCTCTCTCTCTCTCTCTCTCGATAACATAATATACGCAATAGATGCCAATCAAAGGCTATCTAGTTTTCTACATTCTTAGATCACCTATTACCTTGGATTTGTAATATAATATAACAAGAAGAAATGTATTTCTCGTAAGGAAATCTATATCTATGTCATCACATAACCATTTCAATATCATAATGACATTATCTCATTTTACGTATATACAATATGAGGTTTTATCTTCTTGCATATAAAATCATGATGGTATTACCATTAATATAGGTACTCTTGAACAAATCAATCTTTCAAATTTGAATGGGTTTTGAGTCAAGAATGATAACATATCATTTTCAACCTAATGGTCTCTTTTTTTATACCAAGTCTAGGTATAAAAAGGTTAGGGACTTAACCACATCAACCTTACATAATAGCATTACCTAGTCTAGTTGAAGAGAACATATATGTTATTATATGCAAATATATATAACTTAAATTATTTCTAATGATCTCAAAATCATTCCTTTATACTTTAGAGTAAGTGAAAACCTTTCACGAAGTCTAGGATTAAACAATAGAACTTGATGAGTTAAAGGAAATATTTATCAAAACTTCCTAGCCTTGACTTCTAAGTCTTGAAACAATTATCTTGAGAGGCTTAGTTCTACATGTCTTCTCAAATTGAGGGTTCAGTATGTAAAAACAATAGCTTATTACTGAATTCCTTATCCTTTTGGCCTAGTTCAAATAATGACCAATTGGTTGGTACAAGTTTATTACAAGAGGTCCACAAAGATCTTGACCTTTAAGGTGTTGAAGAGACAAATAGTTTCTAGTAAAAAAATTATGATATTCCTATCACTAAGTATTCAACATTAACTAGATAAAACTGAGAATATAGATTTTAAAGGTTATACTACCCTATACTCTCATTGTAGTATTCTAAACTTTTGGCCTCAGAAAAATACATACCAAGTTAACAGTCTTAAAAATACACATGGATTAAAAGGCATAATGACTTCTTATCATAGAGGTATGCTAAGCCTTAACAAATTCATAATAAAGTTCTACTCTAAGCTTTATCAGCTGAATCAATACATAAGATTATAAACATAAATGATAAAAATTTTAAAAAGAGAAGGAACTTGTGGATTAGAAGGAGTGATAAAGCTCTCTTGGATGAGCCCAATTCCATTTACCATAGATGTTCCTCTTGTTGGGAATTAAAGTGTCTCAACCTTGCAATTCCTAGCATTGATTATTTGATTATTTATTTATTTAATTGCCTAATTTTGTATGTACTTGCACATCCTGATTTGTCATTTAGTTTGAGGTGGCATTGTGACATGTCATTCTACTTGTAATATGACTTGGATGGTCAAGTCAAACACATGTGGATTTGGCCATCCCATTTGAGGTGGCACTAATATGCCATGTGTCGGCATCTTGGATTATGACGGAGGAGTTATTTTGTATCATAGAATCTATGACGCGTAAGAGCCAAGTATAGAGATTCCTATGACAAGTGAAGAGAAGTGTCAGAGAGTATCTTTGCATGAGAGAAAGGCATCTTTGGGCACCCAAGTTGGGTTATGACATGTTGTAAGAGGAATATGCGCTATTTAGTCTTGTATGACAAATTCTCTTACAACATTTAAGGTTGTTATGTTGGACAGTTTTTATGATAACTGTAAGATGTGTAAGAGCATCTATCATAGCTATTTTTAGCTTGGAGCGCTCCATTCTTGGGAAGTCAAATCTTCCATGTATGACAGATGTAAGAGAGTGTATGGATGTTGTACAAGCGTCATTTGATGTGTGAAATTGGCCATGTGGCGAAGATGGATGCCTACCTCTAGAAGCTTCTCAGTTATGCCTTGTAACTCTATATAATGCAATGTTTTGGAGTAGTAGATACATAGTGTTTGTACAGGTACTATTATGCTACCGAAATTACTCCATAAATGACATTTGCGGACTCTTGGAATAACTTGCATTTCAAGTGTATTGTAATCCTTTACAGATTTTATAATACATTGTGCAGGTTTTGGAGTGTGGGGTTTTTTACCTAAAAAGGTCTTCCCCATGATATATCTTGTGTCACTCTCTTTCTATGTGTTGTGTTGTTGTTGTAATCTTTATGTTATATGTTTAACATTTTTGCAATTATAAGGATTTAAAATAATTTGCATAGTATTCCCCTCATTAGGTTGGTGTAGGAAGTGTGTTCCATGTACCTTGCTTCTTTTCACCTCTCAGAGAAATTCAAACTAAGTTCTTGTGAGTCTCTCCTTACTGACTGGAAAAAATTTCCCACGGTTTTCTTGTCAATCAACTCTCTAAGCTTTCAAAATTCTCTATCCTCTTCATATGGTCCACGAACTATATGTCATGATCTCACCAATGTTCATTAACACTCCCGTTGTTGTCTATTATTCCTACTCTTTTTTAGAGAATGAGTTCTGGACTTGCACCCATAGGAGGTTCATGGAATATGCTGATAGGAATAATCGACGAGTTTAAAAACTTAACCAGCGTGGATCAAATTCCTAAACACTATCAGCTCCCCTCTAAAAGCCTCCTCCTCTATATTAAGCCACAATTTTTTTATGGCTTAAACCAGGCTCTGCATGAGTAACCCCCATGCTCAACACCCTCCCTTATTAGAGCCTATATTCTGTCTCTAAGACCGTATGTACATGATGGTGGAAGTACTAGCCATAAAGGCCACTTCATAGATGGTTCAAGACTCCTCCATTTCACTCCACTTTTTTATGAGAAGAAAGGGAGTTGAGTTCCTTATTAAGGCATAAAGTGGTTTTAACTTTAGTTGCCATGATACACATAGGTTAAACTTTTATGATATTGTCTTTATAAGACTTCAACATTTTTCCCTCCCATGGAACTTATGATAGAATACATGCCTAATAATGCACTTACTCGCATGCAAGAGTAGTGGAGTAGTTGGCCTTAACGACCATACTCATACTCCTTAACTCCTTACTGGTCGTGGAAATGAGAGTTGAGTACTCTCCTAAATACATAAAGAGGTTTACATAAATACTATCATACCATGATGCATAGAAGCTTTTCAACATCATGCTATAAGTACAAACTTAGAGATAGTATCCAAATAGATGTAAAATAACATAGTGTAGGTATATGTAGACACCCAAAAATATCCATCTCTTGCAACATTACATCATCTAGACATCTTGTAGCATGTTTTGCCCTAGGTACCCATGTCATCACCTAATTAGTTAAATAAATCTTATTTATTTGACTAATTTTCATTTATTCCCTTTCTATTGATAATCCTTTCTTTCTTCTAATGTTAATTAACAATTTTATATTATTTAATTAACTAAATCATAAATCCAACATTAATTAAATAAATCAAATACTTATTTAATTAATAAAATCCTTAAAATATCTTCTTGCTTTCTTTCCAAAATTGCAACTCATGTGTATCTAATTAATTTATTTAATTAGATAATTCATCAATTAACCCTCTTATCTTTTTTAGGATTTATTTCCTTTAAAACATAAAATAAAATCTTTCTATCTTCTTAAACCTTATCCTATCTTGTTTTATTTCCTCTTTTGTGAAATAAAGCAAAAATCACATCCTTATCAAATCTTCTTCCTTCCACATCAAAACCCTAGTCATCCTTCCCTATAAATGAACCCTCTCACAATCTATTTGCATTGATGAGATTTCAAGTATCCTTACTCTATCGAATTACCTCCACAATCTTTCATTCATCATTCTTCATTAATCATCTTTTATCCTCCATCTTCATCTTCGTTGTTATGCTACAGAAGTGAGCATCCAACATTCCTCCAACAATCAAACCATCAAAATCTTGCATTCTCATGCGAGGTGGAGAAGAGCAATGGAGGTCAATCAAGAATAGCATGGAGATTTTAATTTACATTTGTGTTTATTGTTCTCTATTGTGCATTGTTAGGGTTTTATCATTGTTTATACATTTACCCTGATTCACAATTTTTACCCTAACTACATTTGCAACGCCCAGTGGGACAAGATCCCTAGCAAATCTAATGCTTTTTGGTGATTTCTAAAAATCAACTTTTGCAGGTGACCTCCAAAGCTCAAACGGACCTTGTTGTTGAGTCTAGGAGGCTTGAGAAATGAAAAATGAAATAAAATTCAACAAATTTCGTCACTGGAAAAAATTTGAATTTTTTTTAGCTTGGCCCCCACCGTAGGGCCATGTTGTATGGATCTATACTAACCCATATGGACCCTATGTAGAGGCCCTGGTCAAATTTTTTTTTGGTTATCTCTATTTATGGATCAGTGGCTAATTTAACAGGGTTTAATCTCATGGTTTTGTTTGTAGTGGTCATTTTTTTTATATATGTTGCAGGTGATTTTCGCCACAAACCCTATGTTTTGGCGGCGCTGCCTGCAATACATCTATCCCTGTTTAGCCCTGCCAAAGTCTCCAAACCTTCTAAATGCCACCTATGCTTAGCGCCTCTGCCATCATTTCTAAACTCTACCACCCTTAATTCTCTCCCTAATCGCTACTCAAGAAATTGCCTGTTGCCATCAGTTTAAGCCTTTTTGCCTGCATTTGAAAATCCTTCTATCACTCGTGCTATAGTCGCAACCATCTGCTTTTTTTTTTCTTTTTAAACCCTAAACTCCTCCATAGACTCCCTTCGGTCTCTATTTCTACCACCTCCATTTGCCATCGCTTTCGACCTCGCCACCCTTTTCAACAGTCATGCCTTGTCACCACCACTTGGAGACTCTATAGTCACTACCTGTGGCTTCAACTTTCACCGTCAACCATAGGATCTAGCCACCTCTTCTTATATCATTGCCATTGTGGAATCTCCTAGTTGCCTCCCTCGGCTTACTACTATCAACTTTAAACTTCATTCTGCCATATTCTCCACTCAACCTGCCACCGCTCGCCGATCTCCACACATTCCTTAGTCGAAACCATTCAAGAAACAATCACTACTATGAAGGCTCCCTGTCGCCTTGGTCGATACTTTAAAACCCATGGTCAATATTTTGGTTGTCAACTTCAGCGATTTGCTTATCTACTGCTTGGTCACCTCTATCCTCTGTGACCACCAACTTTGTCCTTAGTTGCTATCTTTAGCCTTTTGGTCACCTTTATGACCTGAGCCATTTGGCATTTGTTGTTTGTCTTTTTCTTTTCTTTTCTTTTTAACCAACGCTGGGCTCATGGTCATATGTGTGACCAGGGATGCCATTAGTATTTAACTGCCTTCTAACAGCTGAAAGCTAACTGTCATATGTGACCAAGAAGGGTTTGACTGCTAGCAATTTATAAGGACAGTTAAGCCCACCTTTGCCTTTCAAACCCTAAAGGAGGCACTTTTTTTCTTTTTATCACAACTTGGTCATATGGGCTCCAAATCACGCAAATGAGGGCTCATCGGAAATCTGATAGGACAAACTTCATAGTGGAGAATAAATTATTAGGTGAATGTGTTATTTTATAGCATTTGTTCGTAGTCAAAGTTCAACTTCTTTTTAAACTTCAAACGAGCATATCTTGACCAAAACTGATCAAATTTCGATTATTTTTTTAAAAAGTGCATAAAATATTTTGAAATTTCTGTTTATGCCATCTATTCAGCTGTATCAAGTAATATAAATCAGATTTTATTAAATTTCATCTTTTTCACATAACAGTCTTCTTTACAAGTTTATTTGTTTCTTTTTTGATTTTATGGCTTGTAGGTGAATCAAAGGAGATGGAGCAGCGTTTGGATCAGTCACAACAACAACTTGGAGAGCAAAAAATAATCAGGTGCACCCATTCTAATCTTTCATCTATAATCATTGCTTGTCAACACACTTCAATTTGAGGCTTAAAAAGAACAACTTTCTTATCAACATACTTCAATTTGGGCATCTTAAATCAATCTTGTTTTCTATCACATCATTGAAATTGGATTAAAACAAACCAGTGTCTTCAATGGCACATCTTGACTTGGGGATAAAAAGAACAAGTGCTTGAACTATTTTCACACACCTCATTTTCTAAAGGGCAATTAACAAATTGGTAGTGTGAATCAAGTGGACGTGTGTATGCTCTCATTGCACCGTAAGGTGACCTTGGAGATCAAAAGCACTTCACTTGATTTGCTATTGTCATACCCTACCTAGGAGGCCTACTTGGAGACACACCACTCCAAGGGACGACCTCAACCAAGGTGTGAATCATAAGAAACCCTCCTTTGGAAGTTGGAATCTTGTCATTCTTGGCTAAGCCCCAAAGAACTTTATACCTTTGGGAAGTGAAGGTGAAGGGTGGGTTACCCCTTTCTCTCGGCTTTGTGGCAGGATTTTTCTTTCATTACATTCCCTAGTCAACCTTGTGCAACCTAGAGTAAGACCGATTTGGCCAAACCTACTTAACTAGTTTTAGGGAATGTTGATGTGTCTTCAAGTGTGTGTTTAACCATAACATTTAATCTTGAAAGGAAAATTGAACATTGTTTTTGGTGTGTGTGTTCATGCATCTACATGTGAAATTTTGTATTTGATATTTCCCAAGTCAAACTACCAATAAACATTTTGCACATCATCCAATCTTTCCAAACCAAATCATCCTAGTCATTCAAGCAATCATATCCTAATTATTCTAAATCATCATCGTAATCCTAATAAATTTTTTTCCAAAAGTGACACCATGTCATTTACATTAGAAGACCTAGCACAAGAACTCATTCACCTAATTCACCAAGCACCAAAACCTCTAGTCGAACAAATCATTCAAAAGGTCCATGACATGATTCAACAACTTCAACTTGAAGCAAGCCAATCACCTCAAATGCGACAACTCATAGCACAGGCCCAATACCTCATGGCCACTTGTCAAATACAACAAGCACATCATCAAATCCAATCACCACATCAACAACTTCTACATCATTCCTATGTGTCACCTATATCATCATATCAACCAAATCCATCCACATGTCACATCAATCCTTCATCAACCTATCACACCTCTTCTAATCTCAATCATTATCCATATCAATCCACCTCTCAACAACTACTATCCTATGCAATCCCTCCACCACAAAAATATCAACCTATTCAACAATTCCATCATCAAATCATGTCACAACAACAAATTATACCACAACAAGCCCAACCTCAACACATTTTATCTCAATCCTATGTATCATCTTCACCATCAGGCCAACCTAATCTATCTACATATCATGTCAATGCCATATCAACCTATCAACGTCTACCTCAAGATTATCCAATTCCTCATTCCAACATTCTAACACACCATCAAACCCATCTACAAGGCAACCAAGTGTCCTCATGAGAACCACATGCAAGTTCAAGTGGCCCTTTGTACATAAATCAAGTGAGCCCAAGTCCATTTTTGTAGCAAGACCTAATAGACTTAAGTCCACCTATGCTACAAGACCTAATATCCTTTGATGAAGGAGATACCAACCTAGACAATGCATCCTATGAGAATCCCCCATTGCCATCCACTCAAATTCCAATCCATGAGCTTACTAGTCCTATCCCAACATGATCATATGATCCTACTCCTAGTCCTAATCCATACAACCTTACTATCTCCCCATCCAATCCAAATCCTAATATGTCCAATCCATCTAATCCCCTTATCCTTCCATCTAGCCCAAGTCCTAACCCATCTAATCCCATTATCGATTCCACAAGTCCTAATCCTAATCCTACCACATCATCTACCCTTACCATCCATCCATTATATTGTCCATCCACCCATACACTCATGAAGGATGTGATCCAATGGCTATTAACAATGAGTAAAATATCTCCATGTCAACAAACACCCATTCTTGAGCCTCCCAATGAACTCCCCATTAATATGATTAGCACTTCAAGCCCATCATGTGAACCACAAGCCATCGAGCCTATTCAAGAGCCTCCCATCATGAGCCCAAGTCAACGTTCTATTAGATCTAGGGCACACAACTAAGAGGGGGGGTGAATCAGTTGTACAAAAACTTGCTTTGAATTCAAACACTTAAATCATCTTGTTATTTAATAGCATATCAATTAATCACTGATGAAAGCATAAAGCATAAACACCAAAGCAGATACACATCAACACATGAAACACCAAGATTTTGACGTGGAAAACTCGGTCAAGGGAAAAACCACGGGGTGATTAACCTAAGGATTATTCTCTGTTAGAAGAATAAGAAAAATAGATGGCACATGCTAATTAGGGCTCACTGCCCAAGCACACTGCTCACAAGAGGCACATTGCCTACAAGAGACACACTGTCTACAAAGTAACAAGTATTACAAACTTGAACTGGAGATTGACATCTTTACCATGTCTGGATCAGTTCCATTTAAGCCTAAAAACTCCTACTCTGCCTTTTGCTCTTCTTTGCTATGCCACACTCATCCACACCAAGACACACTTCAAAATGAATTCACAATCCCTTATTTATACAAGGCATCAACTTAGGAACAATCATGTAAGTCGGCAAACACCTATAAGATCATTCGCAAGACGTGTAAGACATTCGGTCGGCCTGTTTTAGGAAGAACACCAATATCTATGGTTATTCTTCAAATGTAAACTCAAACTTTAATGCGGACCACCAATAAGAATTGTATACGATCCAAAGATCACCAAAACCTTTCCTGAGACATCAAGAACATCCACACTTTCTCAGCTTACTGGAATTCTTCTCTTCTTCATCTGGAACTTCAAGAACACAGTCTGTCATCACTGTCACAATGAGAAAGGTGCTTCTGGACCTCCAAACCATGAACAAATCTATTTGTCACTTCACACAGACTTCTTCAACACTCCTTCCAATACGCAGAGTGAGATCATGCAATTCTGGAGCTCACCGGACCTTTCTGTGACCCTCTGTCACCTTTGAACACCTGCTGCAACTGATTCTACTAGAGAGACCATAACTTCTTCAGATCTTCATGCGGACCTTTGAAATCTTGACTAGAACATCTCAAGACTCATATCTACAAACCCTTTAAACCGCATCCTCTGATACTCAACCTATTTAGGACTTTTTCCTTCTTGTCATCACAGTTCTTCACTGTTCCTGATTGAGACTTATTCTCTCAATATCCTCAGCACACAGCTCATTCAATCCTCCTCATTAATGCAATATGAGTATGTTGACATCAATGACAACACTAGTTATCCTCATACTTGCAACAATCTCCCCCTTTGTCATTGATGGCAACATATGATGTGAAAAACCATCAAGACAAGGACTTCTCCTTTCTGTCACAGCTCCCCCTATCAGCAACAACTCTTCACATGTATTCTCTTCCTTTACTGCTCCCCCTTTGATCATCAACCACTTGTTTTTCACATGTCTTCTCTCCCCCCTTTGACATCAATGGAAAAGGGCTCATACTTGCAATTCTAACACATCAGAATCATATCAACTACTCCCCCTTAGTAGCAACTCCCCATCATCAATCTGGATCACAAGATATGACTGTGATATCCACCAGACTGATGCACATCAGTGCATCCTAGTTCATCACTGGAGGAGCCATGTCCCCTAACTTTTTCCTGAGATACTCAAAAGAGTCCTTGGGAAGAGGTTTAGTAAAAATATCTACAAGCTGATCCTTGGAGGGCACATACTCCAATCTGACTTCACCCTTGTTCACTTGCTCTCTCAGAAAGTGAAACTTGATAGATATATGCTTAGTCTTAGAATGCAACACTGGATTCTTAGAAATATTTATTGCACTTGAATTATCACAGAAAATTGTGATAGGCTCCTCATATTCTACTTGAATATCTCTTAGCATCTGCTTCATCCACAAAAGTTGAGTGCAACTACTTGCTGCTGCAATGTATTCTACTTCAGTTGTAGACAGGGATATTGCCTTTTGTTTCTTGCTTAGCCAAGAAACCAACCTTTTTCCCAAAAAGAATGCTCCTCCACTTGTACTCTTCATATCATCCACATCTCCTGCCCAATCTGCATCTGTGTATGCATGAAGAGAAAAATTATGATCTCTAGGATACCATAGACCATACTCAACTGTTCCTTTTAAGTACCTAAAAATTCTTTTGATTGCCATGACATGAGATTCCCTGGGATTAGCCTGGAATCTTGCCACAAGACCAACAGCCTGCATTATATCTAGTCTAGTCTAAGTGAGATACAATAATCCTCCAATCATTGATCTGTACTTGGTCTGATCTGTCTTAGGAGAGTCATCATCTTTGCTCAACTTACATCTGGTTGCCATGGGAGTGTTCATTGGCTTTGAATCTTCCATTCCAAATTTCCTCAACAATTCTTTCACATATTTGGTCTGAGAGATAAAGATTCCTTTCTTTGACTGAGTAATTTGCAGACCCAAGAAGAAATTCATTTCACCGAGCATTGACATTTCAAACTCACTTTTCATTTGATTTGCAAAGGTTTTACACATACTGTCTCTTCCTCCAAAGATGATATCATCAACAAATACCTCAACAATCAAGATGTTTTCATGATCAATTTTGAAATATAGGTTACTATCAGTAGTACCTTTGTTGAACCCAATCTTCAAAAGATGTTTGTCCAGCCTTTCATACCATGCTCTTAGAGCTTGCTTTAGACCATACAGTGCCTTCTTTAATTTGCAGACCATATCACCATGCTCAGATAACTAAAATCCATCCGGTTGTTCAATGTACACCTCTTCTTCTAAGTCACCATTCAGGAAAGTAGATTTGACATCCATCTGATACACTTTGAAATCTTTGAAGGCAACAAATGCAAGAAATAGTCTGACTACTTCAATTCTTGCCACCGGAGTAAAGGTTTTCTCAAAATCAATCCCTTCTATTTGAGAGTAGCCTTTGCAGACTAATCTGGCCTTATTTCCAATTACTTCACCAACTTCATTTAGTTTGTTCTGGAAGACCCATTTGGTTCCAATCACATTCTTGTTTCTAGGTCTAGAAACAAGATCCCAAGTGTGATTTTTCTCAATTTGCATTAATTCTTCTTCCATTGCTTTTGTCCAATTTACATCATTGCATGCTTCATTTATTGTCTTAGGTTCAATCTTTGAAATCAGACAACATTCATCTGAATTTTGAGCGACATTCCTTCTAGTTTGCACACCTTTGCTTTTGTCACCTATGATTTGATCTTCAGAGTGGTTCAATCTTACATACCTTGGAACTTTGGGAGTTTCTTGCGCTTTTGCTTCTTGATCATGCTCATTCAGACCTGTCTCTTCTTCCTGATTTATCGAATCAGTCTGAATCTAACTTTCAGGAGAGGATGGAGCTCCTTGAACCAGAACATCATTCTAATCATCTTCATCATATTCATAAAATTATGAGGGCTTCTCAATACCTTCATCAACCTTCACATTTGTACTTTCTATCATCTTTCTCAGTCTCTTATTGTAACACCGGTATGCTTTGCTTTGAGTGGAGTAACCCAAGAAAATTCCTTCATCACTTCTAGCATCAAACTTTCCTAGATCTTCATCTCTTTTAATGTAACACTTGCTACCAAATACTTTGAAATATCTCATAGTAGGAGTGATGCCAAACCAAAGTTCATAAGGAGTCTTACCGGTATTGCTTCTAATTTGAACTCGATTGAGAGTGTAGACTGCAGTGCTGACAGCTTCTTTCCAAAACATTTGGGGAACATTTGCTTCCATCATCATTGTCCTGGATGCTTCCTGGATGGTCTAGTTCTTTCTCTCAACTACTCCATTCTGTTGTGGAGTCCTAGGAGCAGATAACTGTCTCTTTATACCATGCTTCTCACAAAAATCTATGAATTCACCGGATGTGAATTCACCACCTCTATCAGACCTCAGACATTTCAGTTTTAATCCAGTTTGATTCTTTACCATAGCCTTGAAGATTTTGAACTTCTCAAATGCTTCTAATTTCTCTTTTAGAAAGGTGACCCACATCATCCGGGAATGGTCATCAATCAGTAACATGAAGTATCTATCACCTTACATACTCTCGATTCTTGTCAGACCACATAGATCAGTATGAACTCACTCTAATAATCTAGTAGAGGACTTATCCTTGCTTTTGAATGAGACTCTACTCTATTTACTCAGCTGACACTCTTTGCACAAGCTATTTGTAGGTTTTACCAATTTTGGAAGATCTCTTACAGCCTGAGTATTGCTTATCTTGATGATGTTATCAAAATTTACATGACACATCCTTCTATGCCATAACCAACTCTAATCAATTTGAACAAACAGACAACTTTTATCAGAACCAACCAAGTGGAAGATATTACCTTTAGTTTGAGTACCGGATGCAATCTCTATTTTGGATCTTTCAAGGATTTGCATTTTCCATCCTTGAATCGGAGATCATAGCCTTTGTCCACCAACTGTCCAACACTGAGAAGATTGTGCTTCCAACCTTCAACATATAGTACATTACCAGTTCTGTTTCTTCCATTAAAAGAAATAGTTCCTCTTCCTTTGATTCTACCAACAGAATTATCACTAAACTTTACCACTCCTCCTTCATACCTTTCCAAATCTAAGAACTTGTTCTTGTCACCTGTCATATGGTGAGAGCATCCACTATCAATAACCCAATCATCCTTGTCTTCAACTTGGGCAGCCAAAGCTCTTTCTACAACCTTATGATTGATAGATTCAGAGGATATTGGATCTTCTTCCTTGATGGCAATAAACACCCATTCATTTCCGGATTTGTTTCCTATTTCTGATTCATCATCTGTTACTCCTTCATTATCATCTTCTTCATGAACATAATAATAATTCTTTTGGAACCTTTGTCTATTAGAGTTTGACCTTGTAGATCTTTCCGGACATCTTGAGGCAAAATGACCAATCTTATTGCAGTTGAAGCACTTAAAGGGTAATTTTCCTTCATACTTACTGAATCCTCTTGGCAGTCTCTTTGCAAAGAGAGCTTCAAGTTGAGCTGTTTCTGCTTCTTTCACTTCCATGTCTCTTCTTGTTTGATCATACCATGATAGCTTCCTTGAAGAGTTTTCTCCCGGATCAGATCTTTGTTTACCTTTCACAGAGGCACTGGATTTGAATGCAGATTCAGTCTTGGGAGGATCATCTCCAAACTCGGTCATTTCAAATGCAGCCAGTTTGCTAGCCAATTGGTCTCTGGTGACAGTTGTATGGGCTCTGAATTCATCAATGGCAGCAACCTTGATTTTGTAGACAATAGGAAGAGATCTGAGAATTTTGCCAACAATCTCATTTTCATCCAAAACTCCACCAGCATTCCTAATTCCACACACCAGCTCATTTACTCTTGGCATAAAGGTAGTAATATTTTCATCATCTCTCATTTTCAGTCTTTCAAATTTCCCTTTGAGACTTTGCAACCTTGCACTCTTAACATACTCATCTCCTTCATGCAAAAGTTCCAGTTTAATTCAAATCTCATAGGCAGTTGGTAGGTCAATAACATTTGAAATCTCTGAATCAGTTAATGCACTTAGAAGAGCCTCTTTGGTCTGCAGATTATTTTCAGCATCTGTGATTTCATTTAGAGTTGTCGGACCACCCTGTGGAGGTGTATATGCTTTTGTGACCATGGACAAGTATGCCTTTCCCATACACTCCAAGTGACATTTCATGTGGCCTTTCCAAAGAGTGAAGTTGGTTCCATCAAACTTCAGACTGTCCTTCTTGTATGATGACATCCTGGATCTCCTTAAGAGGTTAAGCTCTTTTTAGAGGAACCTAGCTCTAATACCAATTGTTAGATCTAGGGCACACAATTGAGAGGGGGGCTGAATCAGTTGTACAAAAACTTGCTTTGAATTCAAACACTTAAATCCTCTTGTTATTTAATAGCATATCAATTAATCACTCATGAAAGCATAAAGCATAAACACCAGAGTAGATACACATCAACACATGAAACACCAAGATTTTGACGTGGAAAACCTGGTCAAGGGAAAAACCACGAGGTGATTAACCCAAGGATTATTCTCTGTTAGAAGAATAAGAAAAATAGATGGCACATGCCAATTAGGGCTCACTGCCCAAGCACACTACTCACAAGAGGAACACTGCCTACAAGAGACACACTGTCTACAAAGTAACAAGTATTACAAACTTGAACTGGAGATTGACATCTTTACCATGTCTGGATCAGTTCCATTTAAGCCCGGAAACTCCTGCTCTGCCTTTCACTCTTCTTTGCTATGCCACACTCATCCACACCAAGACACACTTCAAAATGAATTCACAATCCCTTATTTATACAAGGCATCAACTTAGGAACAATCATGTAAGTCAGCAAACACCTATAAGATCATTCGCAAGACGTGTAATACATTCGGTCAGCCTGTTTTAGGAAGAACACCAATATCCGTGGTTATTCTTCAAATGCAAACTCAAAATTTAATGCGGACCTCCAATAAGAATTGTATACGATCCAAAGATCACCAAAACCTTTCCTGAGACATTAAGAACATCCGCACTTTCTCAGCTTACTGGAATTTTTCTCTTCTTCATCTAGAACTTCAAGAACACAGTCTGTCATCACTGTCACAATGAGAAAGGTGCTTCTGGACCTCCAAACCATGAACAAATCTATTTGTCACTTCACACAGACTTCTTCAACACTCCCTCCAATCCGCAGAGTGAGATCATGCAATTTTGGAGCTCACCGAACCTTTCTGTGACCCTTTGTCACCTCTGAACACCTACTGGAACTGGTTCTACTGGAGTGACCATAACTTCTTCAGATCTTCATACAGACCTCTAAAATCTTGACTGGAACATCTCAAGGCTCATATCTGTAAACCCTTTAAACCGCATCCTCTGATCCTCAACCTATTTAGGACTTTTTCCTTCTTGTCATCATAGTTCTTCACTGTTCCTGATTGAGACTTATTCTCTCAATATCTTCAACACACAGCTCATTCAATCCTCCTCATTAATGCAATATGAGTATGTTGACATCAATGACAACACTAGTTAACCTCATACTTGCAACAAGTTCATCATACTCTCTTATTGATGAATATCAAGAACCCATCAAACTCATCCAAGGGCCTCCCACTTTCACTTCCATTCAAGAAAATCAAGAGACATGTCAAGAGCATTATCCTAAGCATGAGGAAACATTACTCCCTCATCCAAATCAAGATCTAAGCCCTTCTAATGATCCTACCAATAACACATTTGATCCTATCCATGATCAAACCTCCATATGTGATCAAGATCCTTCTTATGGTCAAGAGGACCATGATGATCCCCTTAGTCCACTTTATGCATTCCATGGTCAGGAGATTATCACTTCATCCCTCTATCCTCCATCTAGCCCTAATGTGCAAGCTTCCACTTCCCATGATGAGACATGTGCCTCCCAAGAAAACATAGAAGGCCAAATCAATAGCTTGGATCATAATGAACATAAGCAAGATCCTAATGGTCCTTCCACATCCACCATCAACTCCATTTCGAATCCACCATATCCTATTGATCTTACTGCTTTCATTCATGAATGTTCCTCTCTAGGAACACAACAAGCATTGTCTACCACCTCATCTTCTCCATCCAATAAAGAACTCAAGCCTAGTGTCCATACCAAACATAGTCCTAATGTCAATCGCATGCTCCAAAACAAGATTTATCATGGCAAAGGCTTAGCCCTTCATGAACAAGGAATTTTGGAGCCCATACATGTCAAAGTCCCCCCACGCTCATATAGCCTTGGATATACACCCCAAGGTAAACAATTTTAATATGTTGGTACTTCCTCCATGCATCCTAAGTCTACCACTTTCCATCGCAAACGCTATCATATACCTAAAACATACGTTGCCATTCCACCTTCATTATCCTACAAATGTCAAAAGCGTGTGACCATACACCTTCCACCATCCAATTTACCCCCATTACTTCCAACTCCTAATTTCCCTCCACCCACTTTACTAGCGTTGCTTCCAACACCTAATAACCCTATCATCCATAAAACCCCTCGCATTCCTAATCATGACCAACAAATGCACATATTGTCTAAACATGAAGCTTTCACTCATTCCACCAAACCCATGGGATTCAAAAATAAACATTCGGATGCCTCCTTTCAAAAAGCTAAAAATCCTAAGGGTTCTAATACCTTAGGAAATCAATCTAAAAATTCAAAGAAAAATCCATCCAAACCCATACCTTCACAAGAAAAGTCCAAAAGCAACATGCTATGGGTTCTTAACCAAAAGCAATTAAGTCACATGAGGCATCCACCTCTCAAAAATCCCAACCATCCACTTCCATCCATTCCATTCAAAAATATCACATTCTTTCATCCCACATCAAAAGAAAAAATCATAAACATACTAAGTCTATGTGGGTACCAGAATGCTTACATCATCCATCACCTAAGCAAACATCTCCATTGCTTCCTACACTACCTTCTCATCAAAAGCTTCAATGTCTATCACAGTGTGTGCAACCATTGGTCATGGTTCCTTTCCATAATTCCATCACCCCATCATTCAACTATTTTCCTACATATTTCACCCATCACCTTCCTATGGTCCATGCTTTTGGCTAAACCTTCCCATTCATCTTTTACATAAGTCCTATTTAATCCACATCATAAACCACCATCTTCCCTACATAATCCGATCATAATCCACTATTTCCCTCCATAATCTACATCATAATCCATTATCTACCTACTTCATCTACCTCTTTCATGTCATCCCTTACCAAAATCTATGAGCATAATGACATTTGACATGGTCCATGTGATGACATCTTGCTCCAATGGGACTATCACCTTTCATGGCACTAGACACTTGAGTCCCTTTTGTCTATATCCACCTATCTCATTCAAAAAAAATCAAAAAAGTAAAAAAAAGTCAAAAAAGTCACAAAAAATCCCTTCGTCCAACGGTGAAAACTTGGTAAACAAGAGCCTTGGATAAGTACCATGATGAAAACCTAGAAAATAGACATCATGTGTAGGTTGACCTTGTATGTCACTTACACTTTGGGGGCACATTGTCTCATCTATACCACACTATCATTTCCATCCTATCTATCCCATCATACCATTACCATTCCATCCTATCATCCTTATCCATTACACCCACCCACATATACACCTATCCCATTGCATCCATCCATCAACTCTTCCTCTTTCGATCTTGATAAAGATTGGGGACAAAATGTTGAAATATGCCTTGGATATCTCTTGATATACCTCATCCTTTCCATCCAATCCTATCACTATCCTATTGTCATGAACCTTGTCATGAAAAATCTTAAGTATTACACTAGGAATGGGGCATGTTATTCCTATGCGACATAGCCTTTGGAGATCACATCCTTGCTCTCTTACATGTACATCCTTTCCACTCCACTATCGCCTATCCATTTATATATCCATCCTACATTCATCCTTGCACCTAGACTTGGTTTTTCCCTTGTCATTGGTATCTAGCATAAAGGCTATTCAAATTGTCATCCAATGCCATCCTCAGAACACTCAAAAAACCAAAAAAGCATCATAACATTCAAAATCCAAAAAAATCATAATATTACAAAAATCCAAAAACATCAAAACATTTACAAAACCCCCCAAAAAAATCAAAACATTTAAAATCAAAAAACATCATAACATCCAAAATTAAAAAAAAATCACAACATTCCAAAAATACAAAAAAAACCAAAATATTTTCAAAAATCCCAAAAAATCAAAATATTCCCAAAAATACATAAAAATGAAATATCCAACACAAAAAATCCAAGCAATAAGATCAATTACATCATCAAACAATCCATCACATCAAATCCAATCAAAACAAATCAAATCAAATCATCAAATCAATCCATAACCCGATCAATCAAATCCATATCATCTCATCAATAACATCATATATCATCAAACATCACAACAATCCCAATCAATCCATAACCTGATCAATCCATCCACTTTCATCATCCCCATCAATAAAACAAAATCAGAACTACATCTTGTCTCTATTGTTAAATGCCTTGATCCTGTGGATACAAGGTATGTAGGCAATCTGGGATACGAAGGAAGTACCTAGATTCAGGTATAGGCGATAGCCCATTTCCATCTTCCATCCCTCTTCTAATCTTCACCAATCATCATATTTATCCATCTCATTTCTTCTATCATCTATCTCCCATATCATCAATAAACACCTAAAATCTAATCAATCATCACTTCATTCCAATCAAATCACTTCCTCAAATCATCAATCCATCACTTCTTCCAATCAATCTCATCATCAATCATCCATCCAATAAATTGAAATGTAAGTCATCATTAATCCATACCAACCAAGTTAATCAATCGTGTCAAATTACCCAATTACATCATTGGTCTTGATCCTAGCCGTGTTGTAAACCCAATCAATTAATTAATCAATCAATCCATCATCATCCTTGTATTGTGCATGCATGATTGCTTGTGTGTGTTATCATTTTTATCTTGTATTTGCATCAAATCCATATCTTTCCAGCTAATATTCATATCTTGTACCTAGACAAGGTTGTATTATGTTGGGGCACAAGACACATCGTCACCTTGGTCTTTATACCTTGATGCATAATGTCAAGTGTTATATCAAACATCATGGTTTCTCACTTTCATTGCAGCATAACGCATCAATTGACTTCTTCTATCCATTCCCTAATCTTTTTCGACTAATCCATTTCATTTCAAGAGCCTACCTATGTTTGTCCAACCTACCTATCCTCTCGAGGGGGCATCCTCATCCTATCTTTCCATTATCATCTTTTTTTTCTTTATCCATACCTTAGCTTCTTTGAAATGATGTTACTCTACACAAATTTCATCATCTCAAAGAAGGGCACAATGTAGACACCAAAAAATGTCCATCTCTTGCAACATTACATCATCTAGACATCTTGTAGCATGTTTTGCCCTAGGTACCCATGTCATCACCTAATTAGTTAAATAAATCTTATTTATTTGACTAATTTTTATTTATTCCCTTTCTATTCATAATCCCTTCTTTCTTCTAATGTTAATTAAAAATTTTATATTATTTAATTAATTAAATCATAAATCCAACATTAATTAAATAAATCAAATATTTATTTAATTAATTAAATCCTAAAAATATCTTCTTATTTTCTTTCCAAAATTGCAACTCATGTGTATCTAATTAATTTATTTGATTAGACAATTCATCAATTGACCCTCTCATCTTTTTTAGGATTTATTTCCTTTAAAACATAAAATTAAATCTTTCTATCTTCTTAAATCTTATCCTATCTTGTTTTATTTCTTCTTTTGTCAAATAAAGCAAAAATCAAATCCTTATCAAATCTTATCTCCAAAATCATATCTTCTTCCTTTCACATCAAAACCCTAGTTAGCCTTCCCTATAAATGAACCCTCTCACAAGCCATTTGCATCGATGAGCTTTCAAGTATCCTTACTATGTCGAATTACCTCCACAATCTTTCATTCATCATTATTCATCGATCATCTTCTATCCTCCATCTTCATATTCATTGTTATGCTACAGAAGTGAGCACCCAAAATTCTTCCAACAATCAAACCTTCAAAATCTTGCATTCTCATGCGAGGTGGAGAAGAGCAATGGAGGTCAATCAAGAATAGAATGGAGATTTCGGTTTGCATTTGTGTTTATTGTTCTGATTTTCATGTTGTCTTGTTCTCTATTGTGCATTGTTAAGGTTTTATCATTGTTTATATATTTACCCTGATTCATAATTTTCACCCTAACTATAGTATGTACAATGTACTCCTACGATGTTCCAAATGCTTGGCAAGATTACGAGAATGGGGTTGAGGTACTCTCCCCCTCTCGACCTTGCAAAAACACTTAAAATAAATTGGTTATCTTAATGGAATTCATACTAGAATTACCAATAAAGAAATGGTTTAACCAATACCAATATTTTTTCTTGAATATAACTATATTCATATCAGTCAAGGACTAATGACTATCGACCATTTCCATATCGATGGTCAAACTTTCCTGACATAAACTCAACAAAATCTATACGAAGAAATCCTGACAACAAATCGATAGCTGTCAAGTCAAAACCAACTTAGACTAGTTAGGTCAAAAACAACTTACCAATCTCATAGATGATTCACAACTATAAAGGCACATGAATAATATGGCAACAACTATTCTTTGCCATACATCTGTTCACTTCTCTTAGATGATGTTCTCCCTCTCTTTCTCAGAGTGCAGAAACATGTTTCCTATGCTCAACTTGCAATTACCAATTGGGATTAGTGTATTGTTAGTCAATTCATAATCCTTATGAAATAATAACATCTTGAAGTCATATAATCACATGTCAATTATAATCATATAAACATAAACTCATGAAATTATTGATTTTTCCTAACATTTTCACTAAACGTCAAATCACTAAATCATGTGCAATGATCTACTAATTATTTAAAAGTAAAAAGTAAAACGTAGTCAAAATTAGGGATGTGACAAAACTCGATATGGATGGGAATTTAAACTAGACTTCAATGATGGTAAAATGAAAGGCATAGGGTTTAAAATCAAAGGTCTTGACCCTAAGATTCAATGCAAGGAACAAGCCTATGACATTAAACCAAAACAAAGTGTCTATAAACCCTTAACTCATAAGGGTTTTAATTGTTATAGAGAATAACCCCATAGAGTTGGACAAAAGTAGGATTAAATAGTATCACCAGACTTACAAGGACTCTACCATGAGACCAAAAAAATAACTAAAAAACACACTATGAACACAAATATTGAGACCAGGTCATGATTTATACATACAAAGGTTTCTATAACCACCATATTTAGAAAAATAAGGAAACAAAATGCAAGAAAAATGATTTCTTATTCTAAATCAACAAAAACTGTAGATTGAGTGAATGCAATTCAAATAAAACTCAACCATTTATTACCAAATGTGAACTTCATTGATGAAGAGGATCTTCTTAGTAGATGTGGATGCTCAAGGACTCATACAAGATTTCCATAGTGTGTACCTATCAAGCTCATGTTCTTTTTCTCTTTTTGATGAAGGAATAGCTTAGATTTATAGATGTTTGATTATGGATGTGAATGGTAAGGATTTGGTCTTAAATGAATAGTTAAAATTGGTTGAGACTGAGTGGAGAATCTTGATAGGCTAAAATAATCAAAAAGGAGTTATGATGGCTCCTTGGTGGGCTCTAAAATGGGTGAATGTAATTAGATATTTTTATTTATTTATTTTGACTAATTAGTTGTGCACAGACTAAAAATAGGGGGAGTCATGGAGGATTTATGATGGAATATGAGTGGATAATTAGATTTACTATTATTTTTTAATTATTTGTGGAGAATAAGTGAAAATAGATTTGTTTATTTATTTTGGAATAAATGGTTGAGCATTAGCCTAATTAATTAACTAAATAGCATGAATTATTTAATTACTTAGTGGTGGTAAATGAAAATGGGAATTAGCATGATACTGTTGAAATATCTACATGGTATTAGGATGCAATTTTAGCTACGTTGTTAGAAGGTAGTGAAAGTGTCTAAAATTTCAACATAAGTCCATTATACAAACATGAACCCATTGACAAGGTTAAAATGTATGTGAACAAAAGGATTCAAAATAGAGCTAAGGTGTATGCAAATAAAAGATTTTTAAGACCAATCCAAGAAACACATAAGGACCCTAAAATGTACATGCACAAGGGATCGTAAGATAAGGCATGAGAGAATATATAATAAACTCTTTTAGAGCCCAATTTAATGATGAGAATATATATATAGCTCCCAAGCCTATGGTGCCATTAAAAACCTCCATTGCACTATTTATTTGACCCAACCCATTAGATCTTCTATCACTCTAACATCTTATTCATATACCCCTCACAATCCTACTACATCCCATGTTATCATCCCATATTTTCTTAGATGCACAATTAATACAAAAAGATTGATGAAGTGAATAAGAAAGCAGATAACAAGAATAGTGGACAAGATGATGATTTTTTTATCCTAGATGATGCAGGGGCATTTCTGCATTTCTCCCTGTTCTTAATTTCAATCCTAGCCTAGATGTTTAATAGTTTTGATTCTTGATGATGATTAATTAGTTGTTAGTTTGTATTTTGTATTAAGTGGAAGTTTGGTTCGAATGTTCGTATTTTGGTTTGAATTCGGTTTAGAAGTTTAAATAGCCCGTTGGGAAGTTTGAAAGAAAAGACAAAAACTTCCGATCACCTCTATGAAAGAAACTGGTGGCTTCTAACAGGAGGGGGAAAAAAATCGGCCTGTATGAGTGAAATTATGATCGAGGCAGAAGGGGAGGACCACACAGAAGGAATCGAAGCTGAAGAAGGTGGACTAGAAGATCGACTATATGACAGAAGCCAGATTTCTTGCAAACGATACAGAGGAAAGTAAATTCTTCCACATATATGTATGTTTGAAGGCCGATTGAATAATGAATAAGAATTTTCCTATTAATACAATTTCTGAGTGATTGAATTTTTTTGGCCTCTAATCGCTCTGTTCACAACAATAAGTTGCAATACAATCAGGAATACATCTTTGATACTTAACTCCTGCCAGTAATCTTGTTTTTGATTGCCATCATATTAGACTCTGTTACTTGAATTCTATTTGTGTTCTGGATTTGATTTCATCACTAGACAAATGCCAATTCCTTTTGACATTGTTACATATCCATTTCCCATGGGATTTGTAGCACCATAGTTTTCTATGTATGATTGAAAAGGAGATCCTAATACACATCTTAAGTCTTGTACATTTATATGTATGGATTTTGTATATGGGGATAGAATGCTAGCAAAATAATTTTCCAAAATAGTCCAAGTTTACGCTATTGAATGGTTTTATATATCACTTCACGGATCTATTCTTTCATCTAGTGATTTGGGAAAAAACCTTTTCTTAAGAAATTCAAAATAAATATGGGTCTTATAGTTATGCTTGCCCAAGAGTAAAATGAAGGAATTAGTGATTGTGTGATGAGATTATCTTCTACATATTCAAAATTGATTGCAGCTTTGCATAATTAAAAAATTTAAGCTATATTTATCAAAGGGATTATCAAACTAATTCGGGATAATGTGTATCTTAATAGTTTTGTTTCATTTATGGCTCTATGTGCTTTGATTTCATGCTTGTTCAAACCTAAATCATAGCATGTACCCAATTTGAAATGTATAGTTTTGTTTGTAGTCATAACTTGTAGTGCAAATGCATGATAATGGTAGTGTTCATGGCTTATAGATTCTTAAGTCTCTCTACGTAATATGGGCTCAATGGTCTAAAATTTCCTTGAAATATAGTGGATAGTCTTGTGAACATCTTTCCTATCCCTAACTACTAAATTATCCCCAACAAAGCTCTTTTATGTATTTCAATGGTCTCATTGAATATTGATGGTATGGGAAAAGAGGATAAGATCTAATGTCGAGGGCTAAACTTCCTATAAAAAAGGATCGACTAAACGCATTCTGATCACAAATTGGAGTAAAAGCAATAAGAATTGCAATAATAGATTATGAACAAGAGTTTGTACATATACATGAAGAGTTTGAGTCTAATCAAAAGTTGACTCAAACACTCAAAGAGTGGTGGAAAATGAGTGTCGGCACATATCTTGGAGAGTTGTGTTGAACTCTCCAAGTCGACACCTAACCACCTAAGGTGGCTTAAATCCATGTGTAGAATATACACATAATTACGCATTTAAATAATAAGTAATAGTGTTAATATTCCTACACTAACACTCCCCTTAAGCACAACTTAGGTGGACACAATAAAGATGGGTCTTGAATACTAGGCCTAATGAGGTATCCATGTACAAATGCATCTCTCATAAGGTGGAGAAAGAAAGAAAACTCTGTGGGAAAAAAACTTTCCTCCAAAAGGAAGAAGTGAGAAGAATTGCATGCCATGTGGCTACAATGAAATCCTACTTTGAAGATTCTCTAGAAGCCTTCTATGAAGCATCTCTGAAATTTGTAGAAGCAAAGGAATTGGTATCAATCTTCTACTATGATGAATCTTTGATAGTCCTCGAAGAATCAACTCTAGATTCACATGTAGCATTAGGTGATGGTGATGTGGAAGTGTTCTTGACACATCTCAATGAAAGTGTACTTGACACAACTCACTTGACAATGTGAAAAAAATATTAAAGAATGATGGAGTAGTGGAAGTTCTTTTGACATATCTCTATGGAAGTGCTCTTGGCAAAACTCAGAAATCCATACAAACAGGCCAAAACATGACTCTCAAACCCCTGCACCTGTCTTGGTATTGGTCAGTGGAAGGCCACTAAGGAAGGAGACATGGCCTACAATAACCTTGAATGCAGCAAAGGCGGTGACCATAGATATTGAGCAAACACAAGTGAGAAATCAAATGCCTCAATCTACCATGCATGCTGCAAACCCTTGAAAAACCATGAATCAGATCAAAAAATTTGCCAAGAATGACAAATTTCACTCAAATATGAGCCAAATCTGCTAATGAAAAACTTGCAAAATGTCAAATTTTCAAAAAAAAAATTGCATTTACAAAAATTCTGTCAAATAGGGGATTTATGCCTCCAAACAAACTAGCAAGCTAATTAGCATAGCTCTGATACCATGTTAGAAACAAAGATCAACTAAACGCATGCTGATCACAAATTGGAGTGAAAGCAATAATAATTGCAATAATTTAGATTATGAACAAGAGTTTGTACATATACATGAAAAATTTGAGTCAAATCAAAAGTTGACTCAAACACTCAAAGAGTGGTGGCAAATGAGTGTTCACACATATCTTGGAGAGTTGTGTTGAACTCTCCAAGTTGACACCTAACCACCTAAGGTGGCTTAAAGCCATGTGTGGAATATACACATAATTACTTACATAAATAATAAGTAATAGTGTTAATATTCCTACACTAACAAAACTACCTAAGATAAAGTGTCATCCTTTTAATGAGGCCATTTATGCCCAGTGCTGACACTTACACCCATAGGTAAGCCTTCCTTATTTAACATAATATCCAACTTATTTACTTTTCTAAGTACATGTGTCAATATGTCATTAGCCACACACCATATCAAACCTTGTCTTACATATATCTCCACTTTATAATCCATAAGGGTCAAGGCACATAATTATTTATTGGTCATAATAAACACTAAAGACTAATGTTTTACTCTGTTTAATAATTGCTTGAATCATTAACTTCATGTGTGATCTAATGACTATAGTTTGTTTAATCTTAAATCTAGGGTAGTACATTGTCAACATAGAGTAAAGGTGTAGGTCATCAACTCACTTTCTAGGTTGAGACCAATGTAGTAATGACATGTAACATACCAACATTAAATGAAGTTTTATCTCATTTAAGATTAGAGAACCCTTAAACCTTATGCACAACCATTAGTTCCAAAACTCTCTATTTGGGATCTATGGCAGTGGTCCATCATAGTGGAAATAAAGTGAAAGGTAGGAATTCACATGTTGGGCCACTACCAACTATCACTGACATGTGTCCTGTGTATGAAGAAAGTGCAAAATACTTTCAGACTAACAAAATATGCATTATTTGATCAAAACTATGATCATGGTCCTATTACTTAGTTTCTAATCACCATAACATTGTAAAAATAACTTACAAGATTGGTGACTGAAAAGAACCATTCAACTCAAAATAAAAAATAAAGTGCATGACTTATGATTTAAACCATGGTAAAGATCAAATGGTACAAAAAAAAGTGTATCAAAATCAAAGTTTCAAGAAAAAACATACAGGAAATGTGCACACTAGTTAATTTTCTCATTTCACCCTAAATTGATATTTTGCCTTCCCATTATAATTCAAAGGCTTTAATCATTAAGACAAGACTAAGGACCACGAATATAAAGTTTTCAAACATATCTATAATAGAAAGTGTAATGATTATAATGAGGATAAAGAAGAAGATCTCAAATTTGAATGGCAAACTTCAAATGATTTCTATCACAAGAATAAGGATCCTACCATGAATAAAAGGATCTTATGAGCTCATAGGTCAAGACTGAACCCTAATGTGCATGAATGGAGGACTTGTTAACCTAGTATGAGCATGAGGTTTAAAAGTTTATTTAAGGCACAAGTAAATAGGGGGTCCTCAAAGTGAAGCCAATACGCAAACAAAGATCTTAACATGGCAATGCATGCATATATTACTAAGAAATCATAATAATAGTTTAATAAACATAAAGAACCCAAAAATAAATATGAATGAGAGTTTCAAACATGGGCATTTAAGGTAGGTGAATTACAATAATCCTAGTTGCATGTGAATTAAAATAATCCTAGTCTATGTGAATTACATAGCAATCATTCTATAATTCATGTGTATGTTTCAAGGTTATTTTCTATTAGGGTAGTTTTAAATATTGTCGGCTTGACAAAGAAACCTCATAGTGTAATAGAAAATATCATTTTCCAATGGTCCAAAACATAGATCATAAGACAAAAACCATAGATTATCATAGGTCCAATTTGCAAGCACAAAGTGTATTCATACTCACAAACTAGACCCAAAGTTGTGTAGGCAACATAGAACAAAATAGAGAATAATATTTTAATTCTCATCCATACACAATGCTCTCTAGAATATTTCTAAATTCAAAGGTGCATAAAGTTCATTGTCTTCGTTAGTTGACACTCAATCTTTCGTTATAGATCTAAGTATTCTCTCTTGATTAATTGCCATTTATAACATGGTTATGCTTACTATCTAATTTGGTCCACTGTATTCCACACTATATACACTCCATAATTAATCCTTATGTTAATATTAAAAACTCCTAAGAGAAGGGAGTTTACTAAACTTGATGATTTTATGGACAATGTACTTAGAATGTTGTTAACTAAAAATCTCATCATGACACATAAGAAAGCATACAAATAGTATAGGAAAGATGCCTCAAGAAGTGGGTAAACAATACATAAATCATAATATCGAAGGTAAAATGAGAGTAGGTAAACATATAAATGAAAATAGAGAAGGTGAAATGAGAATTTAGGGAAAAAAAACATTGTTGATATAGAAGATGAAATAAGAATAGAAAAAAAGAGTGACAATCATGGAATGAATGATATATAAGGTGAAATGAGAATAGAATGGGGTGAGTGCACCGAGTTGAGGGACAAAAAAGTGGCCAAAAGTGTCATTTTTGCCTAAATGTGCACACACTTTTTAAAACACAAACGAGGCATAACATATGCACATTTTGTTGTCATTACAAAAAGTAAAACATAGGCTATGAGTTTTCCATAACCAGGTGAAAGTTCAAAGTTGTGTCCCATTTTTATAAAGGACCAACATTGATTTAACTCTTTTAACTTGAATCACTAGAAAGTGATATATATGTTTTGAATTTTGAAATGATGTAAACTAATGAAATGCATATTTTTTAGTGTATTTTATGTTTGTCTTTTAGAAAAAAATAAAAAATTATTTGAATGTGGTTTTTTGTAAAATTGACACTAATTTAGTTGCTAATAAAATGCTTTAAAAATGAGGTTAAGTGGGATGTCACTTTTTATATAGTATTTTTTTTTCTTTCATTTTTTCTTGCATTTACAATTTGAAACTTTAGTGCATGATTTAATTTTATTACCATTTCGATAAATATATCTTTTAAATAAATATTAAAAGTTGCATGTACTGAAAACACAATTATTTGTCTTAACTATTTATCTAAAATAAAAAAATGATTATATTGTTTCGACATGGAATCTCTCCTCTAGTGTATCATATTTTTTCAAAATTTCAAAATAAAATTTAGTATTTTTTCTTAAGAAAATAATCAAGGGCTTTGTCATTTTGAGGCACTTGGTTGCAATTCTTATAACTGCCTTGCAAGACACGATAGAATTCAAAAGGATTGGGGTCTCCGAGGATAGTGATCTCCGTACCATTGAATGGGAACTTTAGAGACTGATGGTACGTGGAGGGAACAACTTTCATTGCATGGATCCATGGGCAGCCTAGGATAATGTTGTAAGGCAGCTTAATATTGAGGACTTGGCACCTAGTTTCAAGCATGACAGGGCCCAGTTGTATAGGCAAGTGGATAACACCTTATGAACGGTGTTCAGCATCATCATACCCTTTAATTGTAATACTTTGATCATTGTTGACATGATCCTCAGAGTATCCCAATTGCTTAAGTAATTTTAAAGAACAGATGTTGAGACCAGCACCACCATCTATGAGTATGTGTTTGATTTTGCACTTATGGATGAGAACCTCAATATGAAGGGCATCATTGTGACATGGATCATGGGATGGGAGGTCTCTCTCAGAGAAGACCACATTGTAGGGCGAGGCAATGTTACCTACTATAGCTCAGAAATCCGCAACCGCTATGTTGTTAGGAACCGAAGACTCTTTGAGGGATTTTTCTAGCACAACTCTATGTGTAGGTGATGACCGTAGAAGGTCCAAGATAGAGATCTGTGCTGGTGTTTTCCCTAGATGTTTGACAAGATTATAATCAAATTGATCTTGAAGACTTGGTGTAGGACCATGAATGGTGACACGACCACGACGAGTTGTAATAGCGCAATCCATAGATTTGCCTTTGATTGTGAGGGTAGATATGTGACTCTCTTCAAAACGACCCACAATGGAGTCAAAGGAAGTGGAAGCACGGTTGACACCTTTACCTTTATCCTGCGGAGGAGGTGGACCATGATGAGGGAATGGTTCCTTGTACATGTTGAGGTCTTTGTTCATGTGTTGAGCTGGTGGATCATCTTCAAAAGAGATTTGGTTGCCTTCGATGAGATTTTGGATTAGGTGCTTGAGTTTCATGCACGATGCGGTTCTGTGCCCTTTGCTCCTATGGAATTCACAGTATTCGTTTTCTCTGTACCGTGCAGTTTTGTAAACCGGTTCACCATATGGGGGAGCATCAAGTAAGGTGACGAGGCCTTTGTGTAAAAACTTCTGTAAGATAGACTCTATGGGCTCTCCCAAGGGAGTGAATTGACACCGCGGAGGGTAATCTTGTTGAGGCAACTCTTATTGGCGTTGCTGTTGGTTTTGATAAGGTTGCCTTTGTTGTTACTATTGTTGAGGTGGAGCTTGACTTGGTTTGGAAAGCTGTAGCGACGTTTGCAATGTTTGGACATGTTTAGAATCGACCACCCCATCGTTGACCACATTTTTATTTTTGTTCCAAAACTTTGGTTTATCATTTTGTTGTTGAGGAGCATTGTCTTTTGTTTCTTTGAAGATTTTGACTACACCCTTAGAAATGAGTGTCTTTTCAATGTTGATTCCCTTGTATGTAATTTCGTCAAAGGTTGTAGCACTAAGAATTTGCAAATGGAAACCTAACTCTTGGTTGAGGTTCTGCACAAATATGCTAACAAGCTATTTTTCGGGAATCTTGAAAGGGAATTTGCTAGCCATTTGTCTCCATCATTGAAGGAAAGAAATGAAAGTTTCACCATTTTTCTGTTTATTGTTGCATAGATCTGTCATGGAAATCTCATGCTCTGCATTGTAGGAGAAATGGGTGGCAAATTTATCTGCTAGTTCGTTAAAAGACTTGATACCCGTAGCTAAGTGTGAGAACCATTCTATTGCTTGACCTCCAAGACTGGGAGGAAAGAGACACATAAGATATGTGTCGTTATGTGAGACCTCAAAGAAAGCAAGATAGAATTCCCTGAGATGGTCTTTTGGGTCTCCTTTTCCTTTGTATTTATCAAATTTAGAAATGGTGAAATTTTGAGGAAAAGGGATCATGGGCAATGACCGATCAAAAGGATAAGGACACACTTCCTCTAACGAGAAGGTCTTCTTGGTGTGGCCAAACATAAGATCAGATAGTTGTTGTTGAACTTCTATGATTTTTAGCTCCATCATTGTGGGAGGGGTTGGAAACATCTCCTATTGTCCTAGAAGAGGTTGTTGTTGCCCATACGGAATATTGTAGTGTAAGCCATGGGCGTTGGTGTTATAAGGGTCATAAGATTGGTTGGGGTCATACGTGTTGTACGTGGGGTTTAGATTGGTTTGGAATTAGATGCTTTGATTCAGAGGAGGTGGAGGAAGCACTAGGTAAGAATGTTGGCTTTGTGACGGTTGAAGAAAAGAGTTTGGTGGAGGAAACCTAATGTTTCTTGGGTTAGGTTGCGATTGTGGAAAATAGCTTTGGGAAACTTGATGTTGGGAATGTTGAGGGTAGCTAGGTAATGTGTGAAAGAAATTTAGCGCTAATGAACATAGTGGAGGGACATAGGTAGATGTGATTTGCAATGGTTGAGGTTGATTGAGGATGAGTGTAGAAGAATGTTGTAGTTGGGATTGTATGACCCTAGTTGGTTGAGAGACATGAAGGTTTGATGATATAGGAGGTGGTATTTGTTGAGACCCTTGTTGCATGGCTACATAGTTGTTCCCCGGATTGTAATTTGGTGAGAAACCTATTTGTGATGGGGTAACCAAAATTCCACTCGCGATTGGTGTGGACACTTTAGGAGTTTGTTGTATATTTGATCAAGCTATGGTGACCTGTTTACCTAGCTCCGCTTGGTGTTGAAGAGTCTCCTGTTGGTGTTTGTAGATTTCCATAGTAGTCAGAAGTGGTGATATGGCCCTTTTTCCTATTGGGTTTTGATAAAGTGGATTCTCATATTGTGAGCTTTGTTCAGGTAAGGGCATGGTCATTGTTGACATGGTTTGCACTGACTGTATGGTGTCTTGGGTGTTGTTAGGCTCGCGAAGCGTGGATAGATCAAAACCTTTGGTCAATTTGGCTCCTTGCTCTGCAAGCAAGCGAAAGAAATGGTCTTGGTTCTCACTAAGGATTTTCTCAAAGGCAGCTACAGCTCTAGGATCTTGTATGAATTCATCAAGATCTTGCCCATCTTCTTGAGAGGATTGACCTATTTCAAAGTGTCGCTCTTCTTGAGATGGGGGTTGATCTGCGGTATTACCTTGTGGCACAAAATTGTAGGAATACACACAACACTGAGAGGGGGGGTGAATCAGTGTTGTTAACAATTTTAAAACTTTTTGCTACCTTTGATTAATCTAATTTCACAATTTAGAATTCTTCAGAAGGAACAAAGTAAATATGCAGAGTATCAATACACAAATTTGACACAAGAAATTTCCCGAGTGGAAAACCCTCCTGGGGTATAAAAACCACTCAACTGCCTCACTGGCTTAACACAAAATTCAGATTACAAATGTCTCACTGACATTACAATTCTGCCTCACTGGCAAATTTTATCTCTCTGCATGTCTCACTGACATCATCAACATTCAATGAAAAATTATAACTCAGGGGATTTCCCTGTTTCAATAAAAACCAAAACCTTATTTCTCCCTTTTAAGATAAACAAAATAAATTTTTCAATCAACCTTTAATTGTCTTCAACTCCTACAGTCAATCAATTTTGATCTTCAATATATTTCATACCTCTGCAACACCATTTTAAACTAATTCACCAATTTGACCTTTCTCTCTCTGCAAACTGAACAATTTTTCTTCTCTGAAAAATTATAATCTTTTAATCACCTTCACTTTCTCTGTCACTTTCACTTTCTCTGAACAAACATTACTCCATTATGATCATTGAAGAATTTCAACATAAATCCCTGAAGAATGATTCTCCATTCCTGCAAAAATTACATACCAATTCCATTCTCCAAAAGAACTTCTTTAAAAATTCTCATTCATTTTCTTTCATCTGCAACTCATCTCTCTCATCTGCCATTCAAAACAAAATCTATATATCCAAAAAGAATTTCAATCAAAGAACAAAAAATCTTCAATAAACGGTTCAACTTCATTCTTCTCAAACTTATCATATTCTCACATGAAAATCAAACAACAAAATAAAAAAAAAATTAACTCTCTTCGAACAACACTGCCTTTTCATATTCTACATACTTGGAAACCTTCTAAAATTTTACTCTTTCCTTCACAACAAGAAACAACTTCAGTGACCCTTGAAATTCGGTGAGATAGATCTAAAAAGAATAGCTTTGTTGCCTTTTTTTAACAAAAGAGGACGTCAATTTTAATCTCACAGACTGACCGTTTGACAAAACTTGCCATTTAAAACTCGACCCTCCAATTTGTGCGGCCCGCCATTTGTTTTTTTAAACTTAAGCCGTTGATCGGCTTTTTCGCGCTCACTGTTGAGTCTTCCACCGGCGCTCACCCGATGCCTAGCACAAGGGGCCGGTAACATCAACGGCGTTGATACCCTTTCTTTGCAACTTAAACCCCCGATGACCTCCTCGACCAGTCACTTGAAGATTATAACATAAAGGGCATGACGGGTAATAAGGTAATGTTGAACATAAGTTTATGACTTGTTAAGTGTAAACCTCAACACATATTTAAGCCTCAACACACCTCAACACATAGTTAAACTTCAACACACCTCAACACATATTTAAACCTCAACCTTGTAAACCAAGCTTCAACTGATCTGCCACTGTCATCAACTTACTATGATGCAAGTTAACTTTTATTAAATGACATAAGCCCTCCTCCTGATTCAATATTGATGCAATGAGTGTCACTGAGTCAACACACATGTGTCACTGACTAAGTCATAACAAAATCACATAGAATCAACACTGATGTGTCGTCACTGATGTCATTATCATGAAGGACCACTGAAAGATCAAAACTGAGAGATCTAACAAACATTGTCACTGATGCAGACCATAACACTGAACTGAAAAAAATCTTTGTCAGTGATGAAGACCATGTCATATCTCTGATTGCAACTTTACAACACTGATTGCATACTTCTCAACACTGATTTCATAACCTAGCAACATCCTGATATCCTGTTATTTTGACATCAATGAAAAGACAACATCCTGAACTGTGAAATATGCTACAAACTCCCCCTTTGTCTTTGACATTGATGGCAAAACCATAACTGATTTCTCCCCCTTTTTGACATAAAAATGTCAAAGGCAAAAAAATAACACACAATCAATAGATTCCTGTTCTTGTAAATACAATCCTCTGAAATTTTTTTTTTGTCAAAACCAACACTTTACTTCAAACTGATCAAATGTACACTGCTATAACACTTACCAACCACAAAAAAATGTACAAAAACTATATACAGGCTATGTACAAATGAGATTCAGGACATTAAAATAATCTAGAAAACAACTCCCCCTGAATCTGATATCTCTGTAACTTACTGAAGAGAGGCAAGAGACAGAACTCCCAGTCTCTGTCTCAGAGTTTCAAATGTCTCCTTTGGCAAAGGCTTTGTGAAGATGTCAGCCAACTGATCACTAGTATGCACATATTCCAAAGCAACTTCATTTTCAATCACCTTTTCCCTTAGAAAATGATATCTGATAGCAATGTGCTTAGTTCTTGAATGCATTATAGGATTCTTTGACATATTGATTGAACTTGTGTTATCACAAAGAATAGACACAGGCTTTTTAACCTCAACCTTAATATCAAGTGATTGTACCATCCAAAGTACCTGTGTACAACATGATGAAGCAGCAATGTACTCAGCTTCAGCTGTAGATAGAGAAACACAATCTTGTTTCTTACTCTGCCATGCAACCAATCTGCCACCCAGAAAGAAAGCTGCCCCACTTGTGCTTTTTCTGTCATCAGGACACCCTGCCCAATCTGCATCTGTATAGGCAAGAAGTGTAAAATCATTGTGTCTAGGATACCATAAACCAAAATCAATTGTACCCTTAATATATCTAAAGATTCTCTTAACAGCATTCAAATGTGATTGTTTAGGACAAGCTTGAAATCTAGCAACCAAACAAACAGCCTGCATAATATCAGGCCTAGAAGTAGTGAGATATAAAAGACTCCCAATCATAGATCTATACAGAGATTGTTCTACTTCAGGTGATTCATCATTTTTACTTAGCTTATGCCCTGTCTCCATAGGAGTACCCAAAGGTTTGCAATCATCCATTTGAAACCTCTTTAACATCTCTTTGGCATATTTATTTTGTGAGATGAATATTCCCTTTTCAAGCTGAGATACCTGAAGACCAAGAAAGAAGGACAATTCTCCCAACATAGACATTTCAAATTCTGATTTCATGATGTTAGGAAATGAGTAACTCATATCATCATTGTTACTACCAAAAATGATATCATCTACATAAATTTCAACAACCAGAATATCCTCACCTTTGATTAAATAGTATAAATTACTATCCACACCTCCTTTTGTGAACCCTTGTTCCTGCAAAAACTTATCCAGTCTATAATACCAAGCCCTTGGAGCTTGCTTTAAACCATATAAAGCCTTTTTCAACCTGTAAACATAATCTGAATTATCTTTATTCACAAAACCTTCTGGTTGTTCCATGTAGACTTCTTCTTCAAGATCTCCATTTAGAAATGCTGATTTTACATCCATTTGGAAAACTTTGAAATTTTTATAAACTGAAAAAGCTAATAACATCCTTATAGCTTCTAATCTAGCAACAGGAGCAAATGTTTCTTCAAAGTCAATACCTTCAATTTGTGAATACCCTTTGCAAACCAGTCTGGCTTTATTTCTAACAACTTTACCTTTATCATCAAGTTTATTCCTAAACACCCATTTTGATCCAATGACATTCTTACCTTCTGGTCTTGGAACAAGTTCCCATGTTTTGTTCTTTTCTATTTGGCTTAACTCCTCTTCCATGGCATTAACCCATGCTTCATCTTTGCTGGCCTCAACATAATTCTTTGGTTCCATTTCAGATATCAAACACACATGTGCTTGATTATGTGCTGCAGCTTGCTTTCCTCTTCTTGTTAAAACACCACTGTCCTTATCCCCAATAATCAACTCATGAGGATGATCTCTTTGAAATGCCTTTGAAAGAGTCTTTGTCTTGACATCAACAGATTTTTCAGGATCTTCTTCCTCTTCCTGAATTTCTTCTTCCTTTTGTGAATGATGATCAACTTCAATGTCATGAATTAACTGCATACAGGGCTGCAAATCCTCATCCACCTTAACATTAGTACTTTCAATTATTCTTTTGAGCCTATTGTTAAAACATTTATATGCCTTGCTATGTGTAGAATAACCAAGAAAAATGCCTTCATCACATCTAGACTCAAAACCACATAAGCTATCATTATCTTTCTTGATGTAACACTTACTTCCAAAAATTTTGAAATACCCAACATTAGCTGACTTACCATACCACAGTTCATAAGGAGTATAATTTGACTTTACCCTTAATTGAACTCTGTTCAGAGTATATACAGCTGTATGAACAGCTTCTCTCCAATAGACATTAGGCAGATTTGCATCATGTAGTAAAGTTCTTGCCATTTCTTTTACAGTCCTGTTTTTCCTTTCAGCTACTCCATTTTGCTGTGGAGTTCTAGGAGTGGAGAATTGCCTTCTTATCCCATGTTTTTCACAATACTCCTCAAATTCCTTTGAAGTGTACTCTCCTCCATTGTCTGACCTTAGACATTTTAGCTTGAAATCAGATTCCTTTTCAACCATCTTCTTGAAGATTTTGAATCTATCAAATGCCTCTGATTTATGCCTTAAGAATGTTACCCATGTCATTCTTGAAAAATCATCAATGAAAAGCATAAAATACTTTTCTCCTCCCAGAGCTTTAGTCCTTGTAGGACCACACAAATCTGAATGTACCAGCTGCAGAGGTTTTGAAGTAAAATACTCCTTAGGCTTGAAACTGACTTTGGTTTGCTTACCCAACTGACACTCTTTGCATATAGTATTACTTGGTTTTGAAATATGAGACATATTTCTGACATTGTGATTCTTGCTAATTCTCACAAGATTGTCAAAATTCACATGACCAAGTCTTCTGTGCAATAACCAGCTTTCCTCAATTTGACCCATGAAACAGATATGACTATCAACACTTTTAGTTTCTGAGTTATGAAGATTGTAGATGTTACCACTAGTCCTTAGACCTGCTGCAATAACTTTACCTGATTTCTTTTTAATCTCACATCCATGTGCATCAAAAACCACATTAAAACCATTGTCACATATTTGACTGACACTTAACAGGTTGTGCTTCAGTCCTTCTACAAAATACACATCATTTAGTGGTGTTTCATCATCAAGAAGAATTGTACCTTTGCCTCTGATCATAATACAATCATTATTTCCAAACATAACAGAGCCTTCATTAATGTCTTCAAACTTAACAAACTTATCTTTGTCCCCTGTCATGTGGTTGGAGCAACCACTGTCAATCACCCACTGTTCCTTTCTTTTGGCATGAAAAGCAGCTTGTGCAATCATAACATCTAAGCTCTTATTGATTACCTTAGGTTTCCAAACAAGCAATTTCTTTTCAGAATCCAAAGAAGACAAACCTGAGACAGTATTTCTTGTTGTTTGCTGCATTTGCAATGAAGGTCTACAGAATTTTGCAATATGCCCAAAATTTTTACAATTGTAGCACTTCAAACTTCTTAAGAACATGAATGGATGCATTTCTCTTCTGATTCCAAATCTGCATTCACTGACTTTGTGTCCAAACCTGTTGCAACAAAAACAATATCCAGTAAAGTGAGCATTATACCTGAAAGTATCACTTCTGTTGTAGTTTGTTGTCCTTATGATTGATTTTCCTTTTATACTAGCCTTTTGAGAACACTGTCCCTCTTCAAATCCAAGACCTGATTTATCTTTGAATCCTTTTTGTCTATCAAGAAGATCATCTAATTTATCACTGCTTCTGCACATATCAAGTCTTCTTCTTAGACCAACAATTTCAGCTTCAAGTGTATGACATTCCTTGTCCTTGTTATTCAATTCTTTGTCTTTATCATCAATAATTTTCTTACTTTCTTCAAGAGAAAGAATTAGATCAGTAATTTGTTTCTCATAACAAGTTAACTTGTTATTCATGATATCATTTTCTTTTTGAAACTGACTTCTTTGAGCAATGATTTCCTTCTTAAGTTTCTTGACATGACTTAATGCACATATCAATTCTCCTTCAAAGTCAATAACAGCTTCACAACTGTTTGATTGTTCTTCACATTTTTCGTTTTCATTTAGAATAGCCATAAACAAAGTCTGTGCATTTTCATCAAGAAAATCATCTGAATCACTTTCAGTCATATCAACATTTTTTATGAACAGACTTCTTTTCTTTCTGAAGTTATTTTTCCTTCTAGAAACAAACTGTTTCTTTTTGAATTGCTTCTTGTTTTCATCTTCATCACTGTCTGGATCTTTGTAAGGGCACTGAGCTGCATAGTGTCCAATCTTTCCACACTCAAAACATTTGAATGGAAGCTTACCTTTGTACTTACCAACAGATCCCTTCTTTAACTTGCTTGCAAGAGATATTTCTTGTTCATCATCCAATTCATCTGAATCAGAGATCTCCTTTTCTTTTCTGACTGATTTGAAAGCAGCTTCTTTGCTTGAAGGTATGTCATTGCTAATCCTCATCTCATAGGCTGTGAAAGTGCCATGAAGTTCATCAAAGGTAACTTTGCTTAAATCTCTTTCTTCAACAGCAGACACTTTGGATTCATATTTTGGATTTAAGGTCCTTAAGATTTTTGTAACAACTGTCTTCTCTTCCAGTGTATCACCAAGTCCTCTGATAGCATTTACAATTTCTTGGACCCTTAAGAGATATTCTGCCACTTTCTCATCATCACTCATTCTGAGACTTTCAAATTTTGCTCTGTAGGATTGCAGTTTTGCTTCTTTGATTTTATCATCTCCTTGATAGATATTTGACAATTTTTCCCATATTTCCTTGGCTGTTTTACACTCCATGATTTTTACAAGTATGTCATTGGTAAGACCACAACATAATGCATTTTTAGCCTTAGCATTATTTTCATATGCTCTTTTCTCATCAGCTGTGCTAGGAGGATTTGTAGCAGTGTATCCAGTAACAATAGCATGATACACATCATAGCCCAGAGATGACAAATATGACTCCATCCTGAATTTCCAAAAAGCATAGTTAGAGCCATCAAACATAGGTGCCTTATAATTTGAGTAACCTTCTTGACTTGCCATGATAAGTATTCCAGAAATATGATCTACCCAAGCTGATTAAGCTTTGACAGGGTACCAGGCTCTGATACCAATTGTAGGAATACACACAACACTGAGAGGGGGGGTGAATCAGTGTTGTTAACAATTTTAAAACTTTTTGCTACCTTTGATTAATCTAATTTCACAATTTAGAATTCTTCAGAAGGAACAAAGTAAATATGCAGAGTATCAATACACAAATTTGACACAAGAAATTTCCCGAGTGGAAAACCCTCCTGGGGTATAAAAACCACTCAACTGCCTCACTGGCTTAACACAAAATTCAGATTACAAATGTCTCACTGACATTACAATTCTGCCTCACTGGCAAATTTTATCTCTCTGCATGTCTCACTGACATCATCAACATTCAATGAAAAATTATAACTCAGGGGATTTCCCTGTTTCAATAAAAACCAAAACCTTATTTCTCCCTTTTAAGATAAACAAAATAAATTTTTCAATCAACCTTTAATTGTCTTCAACTCCTACAGTCAATCAATTTTGATCTTCAATATATTTCATACCTCTGCAACACCATTTTAAACTAATTCACCAATTTGACCTTTCTCTCTCTGCAAACTGAACAATTTTTCTTCTCTGAAAAATTATAATCTTTTAATCACCTTCACTTTCTCTGTCACTTTCACTTTCTCTGAACAAACATTACTCCATTATGATCATTGAAGAATTTCAACATAAATCCCTGAAGAATGATTCTCCATTCCTGCAAAAATTACATACCAATTCCATTCTCCAAAAGAACTTCTTTAAAAATTCTCATTCATTTTCTTTCATCTGCAACTCATCTCTCTCATCTGCCATTCAAAACAAAATCTATATATCCAAAAAGAATTTCAATCAAAGAACAAAAAATCTTCAATAAACGGTTCAACTTCATTCTTCTCAAACTTATCATATTCTCACATGAAAATCAAATAACAAAATAAAAAAAAATTTAACTCTCTTCGAACAACACTGCCTTTTCATATTCTACATACTTGGAAACCTTCTAAAATTTTACTCTTTCCTTCACAACAAGAAACAACTTCAGTGACCCTTGAAATTCGGTGAGATAGATCTAAAAAGAATAGCTTTGTTGCCTTTTTTTAACAAAAGAGGACGTCAATTTTAATCTCACAGACTGACCGTTTGACAAAACTTGCCATTTAAAACTCGACCCTCCAATTTGTGCGGCCCGCCATTTGTTTTTTTAAACTTAAGCCGTTGATCGGCTTTTTCGCGCTCACTGTTGAGTCTTCCACCGGCGCTCACCCGATGCCTAGCACAAGGGGCCGGTAACATCAACGGCGTTGATACCCTTTCTTTGCAACTTAAACCCCCGATGACCTCCTCGACCAGTCACTTGAAGATTATAACATAAAGGGCATGACGGGTAATAAGGTAATGTTGAACATAAGTTTATGACTTGTTAAGTGTAAACCTCAACACATATTTAAGCCTCAACACACCTCAACACATAGTTAAACTTCAACACACCTCAACACATATTTAAACCTCAACCTTGTAAACCAAGCTTCAACTGATCTGCCACTGTCATCAACTTACTATGATGCAAGTTAACTTTTATTAAATGACATAAGCCCTCCTCCTGATTCAATATTGATGCAATGAGTGTCACTGAGTCAACACACATGTGTCACTGACTAAGTCATAACAAAATCACATAGAATCAACACTGATGTGTCGTCACTGATGTCATTATCATGAAGGACCACTGAAAGATCAAAACTGAGAGATCTAACAAACATTGTCACTGATGCAGACCATAACACTGAACTGAAAAAAATCTTTGTCAGTGATGAAGACCATGTCATATCTCTGATTGCAACTTTACAACACTGATTGCATACTTCTCAACACTGATTTCATAACCTGGCAACATCCTGATATCCTGTTATTTTGACATCAATGAAAAGACAACATCCTGAACTGTGAAATATGCTACAAAAATCTGGAGGTATGCCGGTGGTGTAGTGAGGTGTACTTACCAAAGGGACTCTTCCTTCCTGAGATGGGACTGGATTGGCAGTATAACCTTGTGGGACAAAATCCGGAGGCATGTTGGTGGTATAGTAAGGTGTACTTACCAAAGGGGTTCTACCCTCTTGTGGTTTGTTTGGTTGATCCAGCTGCGGCATGTTTGGAGAGTTGGTAGATTTTTTCGCGGGTGTCCTAGGAGTAACCTTGGGTGTAATGTTGAGATGGCCTGATTGTGGTGTATGAGGAGGCAATTTGTGCTTCCTAGGGACAACTTGCTTGGACTTCATAGTTTGCTGGAGCCTAGTGGTTACCATGGAATACACTATGACAAAAAGTAATGTTGGGATTCTGTTTGTGTTTTGAGAAAGATAAACTCTTGATGCACAAATCACTGGACCAAAGATGCAAAGTTTGACCAGAAGCACAGGACTGTGCAACCAAAAGCGTGCTATTGTAATACCAAAGGTGATGATTTGAACTACCAAACGCGAGGTACTGCTATACCAAAGGTGAGCTACGATGACCAAAAGTGAGCTACTGTACCACCAAGGGCGAGCTGCTGTAATACCAGAGGCGCTGAAGTAGTGTCTAATGTTTTAAAAGATAATTTTGATAGATTTGGCTTTGGTTTTGATTGGAGTTGCTTTGGCAAGAGAAAACACAGCAAACAAAGTTGGCAAAAGGGACTGACACAACAAATAGTTTATGTTCGAGGCTCACAAAAAAGCCCAATGTTTCCATAGGTATAAGACAATTGCAAACAAATATCAAGCACTTTTTATCCCTAGAGACAAGGTTTCATTGCAGTAGATCAGCTCACAGCTTAATATACCATTGATAAAAATGTCATTCCATAAAGGTGTTGGACATTTTGTATCTTTGCGAGAGATGATAGGTAGGGATATCTCACCCTCCCCTCGGAAAGCTCAAGTAGGTCACAAGAGCTTTATGGCTGAGGGAATACTATCTCTTCTCAAGGGAGCCAATGGTGAGTATCTTAAGGGCTTAAATTGATTCCCCTTGCACTGATGATTACCGCAACATTCAGAGGTAGATCGGGTAGTCACTATCTAGAATGGTTCTTAGTAACTTTGAGGGACCAATGCCTTATGAGCAATGCAACAAGCTACTAAAAGCTTTAACCAATCCTACTAAGAGTATCAAACACTTCGCTCGATGTAAAAATTGTTTCCACAAAGAGCTAGTACACCTCTTTTCAGTTTGGCACCACAAGGTAAGGCTGACGTCGGTTAGGACTTGGCTTTCACCTTATCCCTCTTATATAGTGGTTCAAAGGAAAACTCCGCTTAGGGTCATCCCTTTTGGATGAAACGCAATCCAAAAGCAGGCCCTTCTAAAGGAATAACTAAAATGTAAGAGCAAGCATGTCAAACAAAGGTTTAATTATCCTGTTATAAGAAAAATAAGGTGCAACTAGATTAGGCACACACACGATTGTAGTTGTCAATTGTCCCTTATGAAATTGAAGTGTTTTGGCATTCATGTCTATTGTCCTTTAGAAAATTGAGGTGTTTTTGCATACATGTCCATTGTCCTTTAAGAAAAGTAGTATGTTCCTAAGACTTAGATTGTCAAAAAATGATTTGTTCAATTATCCTTTAAGAAGGAAATATGTTTTTAAGACTTAGTGCAATAAATCAAGATTTCTTCAATGCTCATCCTGCATGAACATGTCAGAAAAACCTATTTGCTCTGTGTGAGTGATAAGAAGCTGCAACAAGTCAGTTAGTTCCACCAACACTCACAAGTTAGCAAAAATAAATCAATTGACCAAAAGCGAGCTACTGTCTAACCGAAAGCGACTTACTGTTATATCGACAACACTGAACTATGTAACCTGAAGCGCGATGATCCAGGCCAGTAGCGATGCACTGTGTGACCAGAATGTAACAGACTCAGAAGTGATGTACTGTGCCACTGAAAGCGCCGTACTGTATAAACAAAAGTGCTGCACAAGACTCAGATCTAGAAAATGTTATATTTTATCAAAATAATTGATTCCATATATGATTTCAGGGTTGATTTTGGACTTCTGCCAAGTAATATCTGATAGATCTGTACCCTAGAATCATAAAGACTCAAAGGATGTCACAAATAGATGGGTTAACTCGAACAATACTCCTAAGTATGTCAACTTAGGAAGTATAACAGACAGTTTGAAAGACAAATAAACTAGCTTGTCAGTCAAATCAATGGTAGGTATGTGAATAAAACCCTGTAAAATCACTAAACAAGGTCAAAAAAATCTATTTTGCCAATTGCGCTTTACATTACTACCAGAAGCACCGGATTGTTTCACCAAAAGCGCAGTTCTGTGTTACCAGGAGCGCCGCAGTATCGCCCGAGGGCGCTGTACTGTGCCTCTAGAAGCGCTTCAGGATATGACCAATAGTGCTTTTCTATGTCTTTTGCACTGTTTTGTACTGTACTTTAAAAAATTAATTTCTCAAAGAAAAAAGAGGGATTAGTGGGTCCCACCGGGCGTGCCAGAATGTGTATGAGGAAAATCGATTAAAATAAATGATAAAATCAAAACAAATAAAAAACCCATAACATAAAGAGAACTAATCTAAATAAAAGCCATTATCAATAAATCTAATGAAATAGGAAAGTTTTTACCCAGATTTGTATTATTCCCTTTGTTGAATGTGGATTGCTCAATAGTGCTGCGAAACCATGTTTGCAACAAGCAAGTATAGGTGCCCAAAGTGCTCAAAAAGATGAATGTCAAAAGATCGTAAAGTGCTCAACGATGCGATGTATGCTCAAAGCGTTATTAAGGATGTTTGAGAATAAGTGATCGAAGAGGATTTGTGAAGGAGATGAGGGGGATTTATATAGGTTTGAACAGAGATTGATTAATGGTCCAGATAATTCAGAAGAATCAACGGAGGAGATAAATCAAATAACCATGATGAATGTGCACACGACATGTGTCAATCCATAAGGATATTTTTATTAAATATGATGAAAACAAGATTGATTGAATAGATAACTCAACTTATAATTTTGCCTTTTTTAGATTTCTAAAAATAACACTGATTGTGCACGAGTTAACAAGATATTTTAAGAGGAATTGGAAGATAACTGAAATTAAATAAATAAATTTATTTATTTAATTGTGTATGAGAGAGGAACAGAAGCTTATAAATAAAATATTTGATTTTATTTATTTTTAGAGGAAAAAACAAATTAAATAAATAAATTTATTTAATTGTTTGTGCAAGATTAGATTAATAGAAGATTATAAATAAACTACTTGATTTTATTTATTTTTAGAGGATTGAGATAATTTAAATAAATTTGCATGATTTATTTAAATTTAGAAGAATAATTGATTTAATTAAATAATGTAAATTATTTAATTGTAGATAAGAGGAAATTATGATGAATTAATTAAATAATTAGATTTATTTAATTAATGTAGATTTAAATTTTGAAAAAGGATAATGCTTTAATTAAATAATTGAAATTATTGTGGAAGAATAAGGTTGAATTTAATTTAATTAATTAAATAAAGAGAATTTATTCAATTAATGTCAAAATTATGCAATTTGGAAGAATTTGGTGATTTTGGTGAAATTAATTAAATAATTAGATTATTTAATTAACATTGAAATGCAGTAGATGTGAAGACTTGGTCATTTTAGGGTGTCTACATCTTGCCCCTCTTTGATGCGATGCAGTTTATAGCGTTGCGTCAAAGAAAACGATTGCTGAAGACATGATACATTTTTTGTTGCCCCAGTGTAGGTAGTTGCCCCAGCATATGCCACCTTGAGCAGAAAGATAGGGAAGTGACAGAAGGACTGGGTTGATGCTCGACTAGACGATTGCACGAGAAGGTAGAAGGAAAACCAGAATGGGTTGGGATAAAAAATGTGGGAGGGATACTATAAATAGGTCCTAAGGGGACCACATTCCTCATTTGCACCCTAAGAGCTTCTAAATTTAGAGAGTAGAACCTCCAAACTTAGGGTGAGGGAGTTGAGTGGAAGGAGCTGACAGCGAGGAGAGATGCTCATTCTAGCACATAGGCATCAGGCGGAGCTAGTGCGGACATACGGGAGGCCAGCAGGAGCTCCGGCAATGGTAAGTGTCTAAAAACCTGATTTTAATTTGACATTTGAGGGCAGTTTAGGGCTAGGTCTAGGTAGGTCTTTTAGGTCAATGAAAAGCGTTGTAGGCTAGTTTAACACATATGGTGGTCGGGTTAGGCACTTTTGGCATGCTGTAGCGCGTCTGGTAGGGCAGTTCAGTGCTTTTGGCGAAGCCACAGCGCATATGGTTTTTGGCGGCTGTGCCACAGCGCAGTTGGCAAGGTCGCGCAACGCTCTTGGTAGAGCAATGTAGCACGGTTGGGTGGGTAGCTAGGTGTGGTTGGTGGAGTCTGGAGAAAATCAGATCACCTTTGGTATCACAGTGAGGCCTGGTTGGAAGTAATGGGAAGCACCTTTGGAAAACATGTCACCTTTGGTATGAGACAACGCAATGCTTCTGCATAGACAGTGAGGCGCGTTCAATACAAAAGTAGAGTACTTTTGTAGAAACAAGGTGCTTTTGGTTAGGTGAGAAGAGTACGAGAGTTTAGGGTTGACTACCATAGCTTAGTGGAGGGGAGAGTTTGGTTTGAGGGTGCACAACATAGAATAGATGTAGGTAGGATTTGGGGGATATGGTATAAAAGAACTGACAAGTGGTTACTTAGATGCAGAGGATTATGTCGCAGTTGATGTTGAGAGAGCAACACCACCCTATAGCACATGAGGTGGTACAACTGACATGGGAGGAGGACGCATTCCTAGAGCATGCATTATTATGGCACATAGCACACCTAACACACATTAGGGTGAATCTCGTCCTAGTGACAGCAGTTGTAGAGAGATTTCACAGTGAGAGTTTCGTTTCACTTTCTGACAGGGGAGGCTACAGTGACACTAGAGGATGTGTATCGCATCCTCAGGATTTAGATTGATGGAAAGAGAGTGGACTTTGACCCAGTGTGGGGTGAGGCAGGCTTGGTAGAGGTATTCTACACAGATGACTTGAGGATAGAGGACGGGGAGATTCAGTGGGCAGACGTCCGGCGACTCTGCGATAGGATCAGATGGATAGTGTCTTCACTGATTGGCAGCTTCCTGTGCCCAGATAGGTGATCCAGAGGACTATCTGTTGGATGGGGCACGGTGCTATCGAGGATGTTTACACATGGGACACAGTATGCATGAGGGCCTTGTGTGCTTGGATAGTTGTATCGAGACATGCACGACTGCGTTTATAGGAGAGGCAGGAGTCTCTTAGCAAGGGTTACTGTATTACAGGTGTGAGCATGGGAGCACATCCCAGTGATCAGACCCCTTACATAGTGTCGCTAGGAGAGGGGGGAGCCATATGCATTTTTATATGAGGGAGTTATCACACATCGGAGGCTGGGATCTGTTAGCCACTGGAGGTGACAAATCGATGAGATGGACATATTTGTTTGGAGGTTGTGGCTGTTGTGTGAGGAGTGGGAGGATGAGCATGAGCAACTTATGTACTTCCGCTAGGCTCAATATCTGTTTGGGAGGCAGATAGATACCATAGAGACATACCTACCAGAGTGGGTACTTAGATAGTTAGGGCTACCACAGGGGTTGCCAGCTAGAGAGGCCACACACGCATTGACACAGTGGGAGGTTGGAGATTGGGATGCAGAGATTCTAGTGGCGACAGCTTTGGCCAAGGTACGGGGACTGGTACCAGTCAGATGGGATTGGGATATAGGATTGGCAGATCCAGGGACACTGCCAGAGTATGATAGGTACTGGCAGACACATAGGCCAGTGAGACTGGCAACACCAGGTGTGGCAGGGGCAGTAAGGGAGGTACTGGTTCCAGGTGTTGAGGCAAGGATGAGGTGACAGGCCAGAGTGGCTAGGCAGCAGGTAGGTGTAGAGGCTGAAGGCCAGTAGGCAGACATGGAGATGGTGGAGGCAAAGGATCTAGTCATAGAGACTAATTTACAGCGGACCGAGCGGCTCTTACAAGAGGAGATAGCCAGGAGGACTTGATTAGAGCTCCGGATGGTGAGGCTAAGGAGAGACAGGGATGCAGCCAGGGTAGAGGCGAGACAGGCTGAGGCACTAGCACAGGTGCAGACACAGATAGCCACCATAGCACAGGCAGCCCTTGCATAGGCACAAGCATAGATCCAGGTATAGGTACAGGAACAGGAGCAGGCTGCACCCACACTAGTAGTGGATGACGGGCAGTTAGCCCAGGTGACTTGAGACAGGGATATAGAGGCCCAGCTACGGCTGACAGCAGAGGCCACACTACAGAGGGTGAGATGGGAGAGAGATGAGGCACGCCATGCACTGGGTGCAGACCAGAGGACACTGTATAGTGAGCTCATCCATGTGCAGGGAGAGCTAGTGTTAGTAGGGAGAGAGGCAGAGTACTACAAGGGGCTCTACGCTGGCCAGCGGCTCAGCAGGCACCGAGCTATAGAGATAGGAGCAGATCCGGAGCATCCGGGTCTCGTAGGACAGGGCAATCACTGTCCTCAGTTAGAGGACCAGGGGTGCCACCAGGGGGAGGAGGACCAATAGGGGGACCTGCATCGAGCACAGGTGGAGGACAGGGGCCATAACAGGAGGGCAACTCTACCCACTAGAGCATGTACACTTGTATATTGTATCATTTTGTATCATTTTGGACTAATGCCTGCGTGCATCCTTATGTATATTTTGCGGGCTCTTGATAGCCTTGATGTACTATATTGATGTATATTTGGATGTATAGATATAGACTATTGATGTAGACACACATTTTGTATTATGATGACCTTCACATGGGATACATGATGATCTATTCTGCTCACTGATGTTCATGCTTGTGTGTATGCATTCCTTGATGATATGGATGTGATGACATGTATGTATGATTATGGATTTATGTGATGACATATATTGCTTATATGATTCTTCTAGATGTCATGATGCTTATAGATGTATGATGATATAGATACTATGACTTGTGATGACATGATGTCAATGCTATGACTAGTGATATCTAACATGTGGGTTTTGTAGATATGCACCAGAGAGAAGAAAAGAGGAGATGCTATGACTTGAGATGACATGATGTAGATGCTATGACTAGTGATATCTAACATGTGGGTTTTGCAGGTATGCACTAGAGAGAAGAAAAGAGGAGATGGAAGACAGAGACTATTGATCGATCATTGCAATAAAAATGATATAAGGGTTGTGTGAATGGATGAATGATGAGCTTTTTGCATTGGCTTCACAATTGTATATAAAGAGCAATCTTTATTTTTGATATAGCACATGGATAGTTTGCCACCAAAGTATAAAAGACCAAGGTGCAGTAATATCCAAGTGCGTGGACGTTGACTCTACAAACAAGCAGTTTGAAATTAGATCCCTTAGACATAATATAACCTTGTTGGTACATGTGAATGCGCCATAGTCTTGAACATAAAATAAACTTCAATACATGTAAATGCAAGAAGAATATTAATATGTAAGATGCTAGGTCATAACACACACAAGATAAATATAATGCTAAGAAAGATGCTAGAGATCATTCCTCAAACACAGCACACAAAAGCAATGACTATGCCCCCAATCCGTACTACATCGCAACATACCAAGATTATAGATAAATCAAGGTAGTCTTGAATAGGTAATGGAAAAGGAACAAAACATAAACCAAAAAGCAAATTGACTGACTTACAAAGTAAACATACAGCCAACATATTCTCTTTCCAAAGAGGTTGCTCAGGATAGATTGGATAGGAAAGATAACAGCCTTATCGTAGGAACTTTGTGTCCGTTAAAGGGGGCTATCTACCTAAAAAGACAATGTCTTGCTGCAAGAAATGCCACATGTCGCAGGAGACACATGTGTTGGTCTCGACAATGGAACACTTTGCAGATGACAAGCTTGTTGATCTAGTGCTTTGGTTAAGCTAGATTTAGCTGGTGTTGGCAATCAGAACAGGACAGTAGATGACTCTGGAAGAAAGCTGCTTTGCTTCAGGTTTGTTAAGGACTTGTGCTTTGAAAGGATACGCTAGTTTGCTTCTTGAGTTAGTCAAGTCGAGGCAAATGGATTTTGAAGAACGAAAGACTAGAAAGGTGACAATGCGAATGGATTGGAATGAGTGGAGAATGATGAATCGTATGTGCCTGAGTACTGGATATATCCTTCGTATTCCAGACTGCCTGCATACCCTGTATCCACGGGATCAAGGCACATTACAAGGAAAGATGAAAGAAGATAATATGTAGTTCTGGATAGAGTGATGAGATGGGTCAAGGTGGTGAGGGGGAGATCTTATGTACTTGAGTACTGGAAACTTCCTTCGTAATCCAGACTACCTACATACCCATGTCCATGGGATCAAGGTACTTTAAGATTGGAAAAGATGATAATATGTAGTTCTGGTTTGATGTGATGATGTAGGAAACCTGTTGGGAAGATACCATCCTTATCGTAGGAGCAATGTGTCCATTAAAGGGTGCTATCTACGGAAAGGAGAATGATTGAAGAGCGTGTTGCGAACCATGAACAAGGAACTACTCCTAGACCTAGGTTAAGGAAGGAATTACCCCCATTCTAGTAGAGGAATTCGTATGGATGACCAACGAAGAAGATATAGAAAGCTTGACCTAGGACAAGACAAAGCTAACTGTTGACATAGATCAAGACGTGGGATGACGATGATTGGACACTAACAAATTTCTAAGCTATACTAGATAGGGAGATGGAAATGCAAACAAGGTCAATGGTTTTATTATGGATGGATGGATGAGGCTTGTTGCGAAATGGACATGGAATGAATAGGACTTGATAGATGATGGATGCTGACTCTACACATAGCACCTGTTTTCCAGTTTTTCACTATGGTACTTATCCAAGGTGCCCGTTTGCCAGGTTTTCACCAGAGGACGAATTTTTTTGTTTTTGTATTTGTTTTTTTTGGGATACTCTGAGGATCAGGCATAGAACTTCTTGAGATGAACACTATTAAGTGGCTCATCTAGAGGAATGCCGTTAGGTGTAGCTAAAGTATAATCTCCTGATCCATATGCTGCTGTGACAATAAAGGGACCTAGCCAGTTAGGCTCAAACTTGCCCTTCTTTTCTTAATCTGCTTGATTTCTTTGATTCTCTTTGAGTACAAGATCACCAACTTGAAACTGTCTTTCTTTGATCTTTTTATTGTAATTACACCAAAGGTGGTTTTGATAGACATGGAGATGATTAAGCGTGACAAGGCACATTTCATCTAGTAGTTCTAGCTCAGCTAATCTAGAAGTGCGATACTCTTCTCTGTCGATCAGGTCCTGCATGGATACTCTAAGGGATGGGATCTCGACCTCTATGGGTAGGATGGCTTCAGAGCCATAGACCAAGGCATATGGTGTGGCACTAGTTGGTGTTCTAATACTAGTGTGGTAGGCCCATAGGGCGGGATTGAGTTGCAAGTGCCAATCACGACCAACTTCATTGACCATTTTCTTGAGGATTTTAAGAATGGTTTTATTGGAAGCCTCAGCTTGGCCGTTACTCTGTGGATAGTAAGGAGTTGAAAAGTGATGTTGGATATTGTATTGTGTGCACAAGGCACGGACATCTTGGTTCTTGAATGGTCTCCCATTATCAGTGACAATGGCTTGGGGGATACCATACCGACAAATGAAGTAGTTAAGGATAAACTTGGCTACTTGCTTATCGGTGATATAGGTCATGGGAATGGCTTCCACCCACTTCGTGAAGTACTCAGTGGTGGTAATGATGAATTTATGGCCATTTGATGAGGATGGGTGGATTTGTCCTACGAGGTCGAGACCCCATTGAGAAAAAGGCCAAGGAGTTGTCACAGGTTGTAGTTCATGAGCTGGTGCGTGAATCAAATCTCCATGCTACTGGCATTGTAGACATTTGTTAGCAAACTGTGCAGCATCTTGTTCTATTGTACGCCAATAGTAACCTATTTTGAGTATCTTCTTAGCAAGATTAGGACCGGTAGAATGTGCACCACAGACACCTTCGTGTATGTCTTGTAAGGTAGCTTTGGCTTCTTCTGTGTTAAGACATCATAAGAGGATACCATCGAGACTCCGGCGATATAGTGTATCACCTAGAATGGTGTAACGAGAGGATCGATGGATAAAGGTTTTACGTTGGGTGGATGATAGGTCAGAGGGAAAGGTATTGTGCTTAAGGTATTTAAAGATGTCTTCATACCATGGGGAATTGGGACCAACAAGTTCGCAGATGATTTTAGTAATGGAAACATCGACGGCTGGTATCAACAATTGCTCAATCAAGAATTCGCATTTCTATGTATTAGCAGGCATGTCAATCAGTGACCCTACAGAAGCCATAGAATCTATAGCCTTGTTATGCTCTCTTGGAATTTGCTCAAATGTGATGCTAGTAAAATGTGGTTTGTAGGCATCCACTAGTTGGTTGTAGGGGACCAACTTTTCATCTTTTATTTGGTACTCATCTGTGACTTGTTGAATGACTAGTTGTGAGTCTCCATATACCTGTAGTTCTGTGATGTCCCATTCAATTGATGTATTAAGACCTATGAGAAGTGCTTCATACTCAGCAATATTAATGGTGCAAGGGAATGCAAGCCGATATGACTTTGGAATATAGTCATTTTGAGGTGTGCTAAACAAGATACAGGCCCCTATTCCATGCTGTGTGTAGGAACCATCAAAGTACAACTTCCAAATTATTGAATTGGAAAGAGTGAAGAGATTCTCATCCAGAAAGTCTGCTACAATACGGTATGTATCTGTCATGGGTGCTTCTGCTAGTTGATCTGCTAGGGCTTGTCCCTTGATTGCTTTACGGTCCACATACTCAATGTCAAACTCACTAAAGATCATGACCCATTTAGCTAGTCTGCCTGTAAGAGATGCTTTTGCTAGTAGATACTTCAATGGATCAATTTTGGCTATAAGATTTGTGTGTTGGTTCAACATGTAATGCCGCAACTTTTAGGAGGTGAACACTACTGCTAAATAAGCTCTTTCCATTGGTGAATAATTGAGTTCATATCCCACCAAGGTTCTACTGATATAATAAATTGCATGCTCTTTTCCTACTTCATCATTTTGTGCTAGAAGGGCCCCGATGGTTGAAGTTGTAGTTGAGATGTATAATATCAAAGGTTTATCAACAACTGGTGGAACCAATACAGGAGGTGTATCTAGATACTCTTTGAGCTAATCAAATGCTGCTTGACACTTATCATCCCATCGAAGTGAGACATCCTTTCGGAGCAAGTGTTGAAATGGTTGACATTTATCTGCTAGCTGTGAGATGAACCACCTAATGGATTGCAACCTTCCCTGAAGGCTCCTTAATGATTTGAGCTTCTTTGGTGGAGGCATCTCCACTATAGCCTTTACTTTTGCGGGGTCTACTTCAATACCTCTGTGAGATATGATGTATCCCAAAAGTTTCCCTGATGTTACACCAAAGACACACTTCTTTGGATTGAGGCATACCTGGTATTTCTCAAGCCTGTCAAAGATATGTCCTAGAACTTGTATGTGATCTGCCCTAGAAGATTTAGCTAGTATGTCATCCACATAGTCCTCCATGATATGATGAAAGAGGTCGTGGAATATCACTGTCATTGCTCTTTGATAAGTTGCCCGTACATTCTTTATACCGAACGGCATGACACACCAACAATAATTACCCCCATGGACAAGTAAAAGTTGTTTTATGTTGATCTTCTTTTACTATCCTTATCTGATTGTAGCCTACGAATCCATCCATAAGAGAAAGCATTTCGTGACCTGCTGTCAAGTCTACTATAATATAAATGTTTGGTAGTGGAAAGTCATCCTTGAGACATGCTTTGTTAAGATCTCTAAAATCATTACACATGCAGATGTGCCCATTGGGTTTAGACACAGGTACAATGTTTGAGACCCAATCTGAATAGTCAATAGGTCATATGAACTTTGCATCTAACAACTTATGTATTTCCACTTTTACCAAGAGAGGTATCTGTGGGTACATCTTCCTTAGCTTTTGCTTGACTGGTTTAACTTTTGGATCAACTGTGAGATAATGAACTACTAGCTTAGGGTCTAGCCCTGGCATATCTGCATAGGTCCATGCAAAGTTGATGGTTCTCTGTAAGAAAAATTTGTTAAGATTCTTGTGCTCTATTTCTGATAATGATGCTGCTAGGAATGTGGTCTTTGGATTTTTCTCTGTACCAAGGTTTATCTATGTAGAATCTTCCACTAGGAGAGATGAGTTCTCTTGATACTTAGATGGTAGGGGAAGGTCAAATCCTCCATCCTCAGGTGCCATAGTTGGGTTTTCACCTTTGGATACATCCTTTGTTTTTACTATTTTGTGATGGGGAGGTGCCACAATGTGGTTTTCACCTAGAGATCTTTCTTTATTTTTACTTTTGCGACTGGAGGATTTGGCATTCTCACCAAAATAAGTTATTGGCTCTAGTTCCATTACAAACCCTACTTTATGATTGCCAAGAGGGATACCATCCCGGAGTCCCATGAACTCAGCTAGAGCTTCATCATTTTGAAATACATCTATAACAGGGGACCCTTGTTGGTCCCAATCGATAAGTTCAGGGTAGACAAGTGTTACTTTCTGGGTGTTTGTGGTGGAGGTTAAGGATACGGATGATAGCATAAAGATGGAGGATTCGGTGAATAGGTCAGTCATATGGAGGGAAGAGTCATTGCTGATATCCTCATTAGACGTCGAATCGGCGATAGAAGTTTCAGCCACCTTGTCGAGGATACCCTTGATGTCCAAGGTGCGTGGTACCTTCTTACCAAATCGTAACCCCTTCTTGTCAAGTTTCTTTTTTAATTGCTTTGGCAATGGGCAGTTGGCCATAAGATTTAGTGGATAAAGGTATCCACCCTACACAACAAGATTTAGATATATCATATGTTCCAAAGCCTATATCATGAATGTGCACTTTGATTTTAGGAAGAGGATTAGGTTCACTTGTAGAGGCTTATGTCAGAGTTTCAGGATCAACATATAGTGGGGATTCAAGGGCTTTGTCATTTTGAGAAACCTGGTTGCAATTCTTATAACTGCCTTGCAAGACACAACAGAATTCAAAAGGATTGGTGTCTCCGAGGATAGTGATCTCCGTACCATTGAATGGGAACTTTAGATATTGATGGTACGTGGAGGGAACAGCTTTCATTGCATGGATCCATGAGCAGCCTAGGATAATTTTGTAAGGCATCTCAATATCAAGGACTTGGCACATGGTTTCAAGCATGACAGCGCCCAGTTGTATAGGCAAGTGGATAACACCTTCTGAACGGCATTCAGCATCATCATACCCTTTAATTGTAATACTTTGATCATTGTTGACATGATCCTCAGAGTATCCCAATTGCTTAAGTAATTTTAAAGAACAAATGTTGAGACTAGCACCACCATCTATGAGTATGTGTTTGATTTTGTGCTTATGGATGAGAACCTCAATATGAAGGGCATCATTGTGACATGGATCATGGGATGGGAGGTCTTTCTCAAAGAAGATTTCATTGTAGGGCAAGGCAATGTTACCTACTATAGCTCAGAAATCTGTGACTGCTATGTTGTTAGGAACTAAAGACTCTTGGAGGGCTTTTTCTAGTACAACTCTATGTGTAGGTGATGACCGTAGAAGGTCCAAGATAGAGATCTATGCTGGCATTTTCCCTAGATGTTCGACAAGATTATAATCAGATTGTGCTGGGAGACTGGGTGTAGGACAGCGAATGGTGACACGACCATGACGAGTTGTAATAGCACAATCCATAGATTTGCCTTTGATTATAAGGGTAGATACGCGACTCTCTTCAAAATGACCCACAATGGAGTCAAAGGAAGCAGAAGCATGGTTGACACCTTTACTTTTATCCTACGGAGGAGGTGGACCATGATGAGGGAATGGTTCCTTGTACATGTTGAGGTCTTTGTTCGTGTGTTGAGCTGGTGGATCATCTTCAAAAGAGATTTGGTTGCCTTCGATGAGATTTTGGATTAGGTGCTTGAGTTTCATGCATGATGCAGTTCTGTGCCTTTTGCTCCTATGGAATTCACAGTATTCATTTTCTCTGTACCGTGTAGTTTTGTAAACTGGTTCACCATATGGGGGAGCATCAGGTAAGATGACGAGGCCTTTGTGTAAAAGCTTCTGTAAGACAGACTCTATGGGCTCTCCCAAGGGAGTGAATTGACACCACGGAGGGTAATCTTGTTGAGGCCGCTCTTGTTTTCATTGCTATTGGTTTTGATAACATTACCTTTGTTGTTGTTGTTGTTGAGGTGGAGCTTGACTTGGTTTGGAAAGCTGCAGCGGCATTTGTAATGTTTGGACATGTTTAGAATCGACCTCCCCATCGTTGACCACATTTTTATTCTTGTTCCAAAAATTTGGTTTATCATTTTTTTGTTGAGGAGCATTGTCTTTCGTTTCTTTGAAGATTTTGACTACACCCTTAGCAATGAGTGCCTTTTCAATGTTGATTCCCTTGTATGTAATTTTGTCGAAGGTTGTAGCACTAAGAATTTGCAAATGGAAACCTAACTCTTGGTTGAGGTTCCTGCACAAATATGCTAACAAACTATTTTTTGGGAATCTTGAAAGGGAATTTACTAGCCATTTGTCTTCATCGTTGAAGGAAAGAAATGAAAGTTTCACCATTTTTCTGTTTATTGTTGCATAGATATGTCATGGGAATCTCATGCTCTGCGTTGTAGCAGAAATGGGTGGCAAATTTCTCTGCTAGTTCGTTAAAAGACTTGATACCTGTAGGTAAGTGTGAGAACCATTCTATTGCTTGACCTCCAAGACTGGGAGGAAAGAGATGCATAAGATATGTGTCATTATGTGAGACCTCGAATCAAGCAAGATAGAATTCCTTGAGATGGTCTTTTGGGTCTCCTTTTCCTTTGTATTTATCAAATTTAGGAATGGTGAAATTTTGAGGAAAAGGGATCATGGGTAATGACCGATCAAAAGGATAAGGACACACTTCCTCTAACGAGAAGGTCTTCTTGGTGTGGCCAAATGTAAGATCAGATAGTTGTTGTTGAACTTCCACGAGTTTTAGCTCCATCATTGTGGGACGGGTTGGAAACATCTCCTGTTGTCCTAGAAGTGGTTGTTGTTGCCCATATGGAAGATTGTAGTGTAAGCCATGGGCGTTGGTGTTATAAGGGTCATAAGATTAGTTGGGGTCATACGTGTTGTACATGGGGTCTAGATTGGTTTAGAATTGGATGCTTTGATTCAAAGGAGGTGGAGGAGGTGCTAGGTAAGAATGTTGGCTTTGTGATGGTTGAAGAAAAGAGTTTGGTGGAGGAAAGCTAAAGTTCGTTGGGTTAGGTTACGATTGTGGAACATAGCTTTGGGAAACTTGATGTTGGGAATGTTAGGGGTGGCTAGGTAATGTGTGAAATAAATTTAGCACTAATGAACGTAGTGGACGAAGGACATAGGTAGATGTGATTTGCGATAGTTGAGGTTGATTGAGGATGAGTGTAGAAGAATGTTGTGGTTGGGATTGTATGACCCTAGTTGGTTGAGAGACATGAAGGTTTGATGATATAGGAGGTGGTATTTGTTCAGACCCTTGTTGGATGGCTACATAGTTGTTCCCCAGATTGTAATTTGGTGGGAAACCTAGTTGTGATGGGGTAACCAAAATTCCACTTGCGATTGGTGTGGACACTTTAGGAGTTTGTTGTATATTTGATTGAGCTATGGTGCCCTATTTAGCTAGCTCCACTTGGCGTTGAAGAGTCTCCTGTTGGTGTTTGTAGATTTCCATAGTAGTCAGAAGTGGTGATATGGCCCTTTTTCCTGTTGGGTTTTGATAAAGTGGATTCTCATATTGTGAGCTTTGTTCAGGTAAGGGCGTGGTCATTGTTGACATGGTTTCCACTGCTTGTATGGTGTCTTGGGTGTTGTCAGGCTCGTTAAGCCTGGATAGATCAAAACCTTTGGGCAATTTGGCTCCTTGCTCTGTAAGCAAGTGAAAGAAATGATCTTGGTTCTTGCTAAGGATTTTGTCAAAGGTGGCTACAGCTCTAGGATCTTGTATGAATTCATCAAGATATTGCCCATCTTCTTGAGAGGATTGACCTATTTCAAAGTGTTGCTCTTCTTGAGATGGGGGTTGATCTGCGGTATAACCTTGTGGTACAAAATTTGGAGGTATGCCAGTGGTGTAGTGAGGTGTACTTACCAAAGGGACTCTTCCTTCCTGAGATGGGAGTGGATTGGCAGTATAACCTTGTGGGACAAAATCCAAAGGCATGCTGGTGGTATAGTAAGGTGTACTTACCAAAGGGGTTCTACCCTCTTGTGGTTTGTTTGGTTGATCCAGCTGCGGCATGTTTGGAGATTTGGTAGATTTTTCCACGGGTGTCCTAGGAGTAACCTTGGGAGTAATGTTGAGACGGCCTGATTGCAGTGTATTAGGAGGCAATTTGCACTTCCTAGGGAAAACTTGCTTGGACTTCATAGTTTGCTGGAGCCTAGTGTTTACCATGGAATACACTAGGACAAAAAGTAATGCTGGGATTCTGTTTGTGTTTTGAGAAAGACAAACTCTTGATGCACAAATCACTGGACCAAAGGTGCTATACTGTTTGACTAGAAGTGTAGGATTGTGCAACCAAAAGGGTGCTACTGTAATACCAAAGGCCATGATTTGAGTTACCAAAGGGGAGGAACTGCTATACCAAAGGCGAGCTATGGTGACCAAAAGCGAGCTACTGTACCACCAAGGACGAGCTGCTGTAATACCAGAGGCACTGAAGTAGTGTCTAATGTTTTAAAAGGAAAATTTTGATAGATTTGGCTTTGGTTCTGATTGGAGTTGCTTTGGCAAGAGAAAACACAACAAATAAAGTTGATGAAAGGGACTAACACAACAGATAGTGTATGTTTGAGGCTCACAAAAAAGCCCAATGTTTCCATAGGTATAAGATGATTGCAAACAAATATCAAGCACTTTTTATCCCTAGAGACAAGGTTTCATTTTAGTAGATCAGCTCATAGCTTAATACTCCGTTGATAAAAATGTCATTCCATAAAGGTGTCAAAAATTTTGTATCTTTGCAAGAGACGATAGGTAGGGATATCTCACCCTCCCCTCAGAAACCTCAAGTAGGTCACAAGAGCTTTATGGCTGAGGGAATACTATCTCTTCTCAAGGGAGCCAATGGTGAGTATCTTAAGGGCTTAAATCAAGTCCCCTTGCACTGATGATTACCGCAACATTCAGAGGTAGATCGGGTAGTCACTATCTAGAATGGTTCTTAGTAACTTTGAGGGACCAATGCCTTACGAGAAATGCAACAAGCTACTAAAAGCTTTAACCAATCCTACTAAGAGTATCAAACACTTTGCTTGATGTGAAAATTGTTTCCACAAAGAGCTTCTATGCCTCTTTTTAGTTTGGCACCACAAGGTAAGGCTGATGTCAGTTAGGACTTGGCTTTCGCCTTATCCCTCTTATATAGCAGTTCAAAGGAAAACTATGCTTAGGGTCATCCCTTTTGGATGAAACACAGTCCAAAAGCAGGCCCTTCTAAAGGAATAACTGAAATGTAAGAGCAAGCACGTCAAACAAACGTTCAATTATCCCATTATAAGAAAAATAAGGTGCAACTAGATTAGGCACACACACAATTGTAGTTGTCAATTGTCCCTTATGAAATTGAATTGTTTTGGCATTCATGTCCATTGCCCCTTAGAAAATTGAGGTGTTTTTGCATACATGTCCATTGTCCTTTAAGAAAAGTAGTATGTTCCTAAGACTTAGATTGCCAAAAAATGATTTGTTCAATTATCCTTTAAGAAGGCAATATGTTTCTAAGACTTAGTGCAATAAATCAAGATTTCTTCAACGCTTGTCCTACATGAACATGATAGAAAAACCTATTTGCTCTGTGTGAGTGATAAGAAGCTGCAACAAGTTAGTTAGTTCCACCAACACTCACAAGTTAGCAAAAATAAATCAATTGACCAAAAGCGAGCTACTATCTAACTAAAAGCGACTTACTGTGATATCGACAATGCTGAACTGTGTAACCTAAAGCACGGTGATCCAGGCCAGTAGCGATGCACTATGTGACCAGAAGCATTACAACAGACTCAGAAGCGATGTACTGTGCCGCTGAAAGCGTCGTACTCTATAAACAAAAGCGCTGCATGAGACTCAGATCCAGAAAATGTTATATTTTATCAAAATAATAGAGTCCATATATGATTTCATGGTTGATTTTGGAGTTCTACCAAGTAATATCTGATAGATCTGTACCTTGGAATCAAGAAAACTCAAAGGATGTTGTAAATAGATGGGTTAACTCGAACAATACTCCTAAATATGTCAACTTAGGAAGTATAACAGACAGTTTGAAAGACAAATAAACCATCTTGTCAATCAAATCAATGGTAGTATGTGAATAAAAGCCTGTAAAATCCCTAAACAAGGTCAGAAAAATCTATTTTGCCAATTGCGCTTTACGATACTACCAAAACCCCCGGACTGTTTCACCAAAAGCACAGTTCTGTGTTACCAGGAGTGCCGCAGTATCGCTTGACGGCATTGCACTGTGCCTCTAGAAGCACTTCAGGATACTACCAATAGTGCTTTTCTATGTCTTTTGTGTTGTTCCGTACTGTACTTAAAAATATCAATTTCTCAAAGAAAAAGAGGGATTAGTGAGTCCCACCGGCCATGCCAGAATGTGTATGAGGAAAATCGATTAAAATAAATGATAAAATCAAAACAAATAAAAAACCCATAACATAAAGAGAACTAATCTAAATAAAAGCCATTATCAATAAATCCAATGTAATAGGAAAGTTTTTACCCAGATTTGTATTGTTCCCTTTGTTGAATGTGGATTGCTCAATAGTGCTGCGAAACCATGTTTGCAACAAGCAAGTATAGGTGCTCAAAGTGCTCAAGAAGATGAATGTCAAAAGATCGTAAAGTGCTCAACGATACGATGTATGCTCAAAGCGTTGTTAAGGATGCCTGAGAATAAGTGATCGAAGAGGATTTGTGAAGGAGATGAGGGGGGTTTATATAGGTTTCAACAGAGATTGATTAACGGTCCAGATAATTCAGAAGAATCAACGGAGGAGATAAATCAAATTACCATGATGAATGTGCACACGACATGTGTCAATCCATAAGGATATTTTTATTAAAATATGATGAAAAAAAGATTGATTGAATAGATAACTCAACTTATAATTTTGCCTTTTTTAGACTTCTAAAAATAAGACTAATTGTGCACATGAGTTAACAAGATATTTTAAGAGGAATTGGAAGATAACTAAAATTAAATAAATAAATTTATTTATTTAATTGTGCATGAGAGAGGAACAGAAGATTATAAATAAAATATTTGATTTTATTTATTTTTAGAGGAAAAAGCACGTGCAAGATTGGAGGAATAGAAGATTATAAATAAACTACTTGATTTTATTTATTTTTAGAGGATTGAGATAATTTAAATAAATTTGCATGATTTATTTAAATTTAGAAGAATAATTGATTTAATTAAATAATGTAAATTATTTAATTGTAGATAAGAGGAAATTGTGATGAATTAATTAAATAATTGGATTTATTTAATTAATGTGGATTTGAATTTTGAAAAAGGATAATGCTTTAATTAAATAATTGAAATTATTTAATTGTGGAAGAATAAGGTTGAATTTAATTTAATTAATTAAATAAAGAGAATTTATTCAATTAATGTCGAAATTATGCGATTTGGAAGAATTTGGTGATTTTGGTGAAATTAATTAAATAATTAGATTATTTAATTAACATTGAAATGTAGGTGATGTGAAGACTTGGTCATTTTAGGGTGTCTACACCCTCCATAGCATCACTACTCTCATGAACACCCTTATATAGCATGGCACGTAGATGTCTCTATCTCATATTTTAGAGGATGCACATGCAATAAAATTGTCTAGTTCTAGTGGTGTCATCCTCACTTGTGCTATAGGTGTTAATATGTATACATTGGAGACGAGTCTAATCATCCACTACGAGCACATGGTGTTACCCCAAACAAATGCACTCATTATCATTCTATGTGTCTTCAGAGATTAGAGAGTGATGTAACACCATATTATGGAGGATCAAATGATATGGTCATCATCAATGAGCTAGTGCATGGTTTATTTTAAATTTTATATTTAAGAATCAACATGTAAATCGATTATTAATTCTAGAATTTAATTTAAATTATTAAATATTTTAGGGTCTAACATTGTAGGGTGATGCATCCTCAACCATTCCACTAGTCGTTTTTGTGGTCCCATCTATTTCACAAGTAAATTTCTAATATATCACTATAAGCTAGTAGTTAGTTTGTATTCACAACATTATTGAAATTATGAAAACACAATTTCTTGTTGAATAGGTGGGTAATGAACCATCCTCTAGCATGCCCATTGATAGTGGGAGTTGTGACATGGGATATGTTGAGGTACATTGTAGCTCATTTTAATTTTTAAATATGTATTCCAAAACATTATTGATTGTGTACTTAGTTTTCTTAATTAATCTTGCTATTGTTTGTTTACCTAACAAGTTCAAGTGTTATTATTTCTAATATACAAGAAAGATTGAATGTTAGTATTGATACCATAATTTCATCCTCTATGTCTTTGACATAGGTATGAGTATTAAATTAGCAAGAACAAATGCATATTGAAGATTTGAGCCTAAGTTACTTTTAGAGTGTTGTATTTATACCCTAGTATTGGTGATAATAGGAAGACCAAAGTTTATACAATGAGTTATAGAAGGTTGCCGTAATAAATAACACATACAATTTTAATAATACACATACATTCACATACACAACATATCTCATAACACATTATGCATTTGTCAAACCATTATATGATATATTATATTCATCATAGGGTAAGTGCATGGAAATGGGATACAAAAAGGAGGCCAAAAGTGGCCATTATTTTTCTTGAAATCAGATAAACCTGAACTTGGATGAGTAATTTGAGATGCATGCACTAAAAATTTGAAGATACGAAAAAGAACAACAATTGTAGTACGGTCCTTAATATAGTTTCTAAACTACTAAAGTTTTTAAAAAATAGTTAAGATTAAGTGGGTAAAATGTTGCGTGCACACAAAAGTGTTCCTATTTTTCTCACTAAAATATAACATAGTGTCCAGTGTGTGTCTCCCTATTTTTTGTTGCATTTAATATTTTTAAAAACTAGTTTGCAAAAAATATAGATAAGAGTGAGTACTAGAAGTTTTGTATTTTTTGTAATTTTTTATTTATTTATTTTTGTGATTTTTCAAAGTGGATGCATCCCAAAAACTACATCATTGAGTGTGAACATCACATAACTTGCACAAAAATAATTGAAAATGTAATTTTTTATTATATAAAGAATGAAGCATAGAACAATCATATATAATTTTTTAAAATTTTGATAAGTGGATCAAAAGTTATAAAGAAAAATCAATACATATGTGATTGAAGAATATGAGGACAGTATTCAAAAAAACAAAAATAAATATCTTAACTTATTCAAAATAATAAAAAATTATATGGTTAGAAAGCTAAGAACTAGCTCATCATTTTGGTGGTAGTTTCATCAAATTTTCTTATAAAATGAATAAATCTAACGACTTTGAATTTCAAAAATGTTATTGACTATGAAAACACGTCTTTGGGAGGTATCATAGAGGTCCAATCCTTAGGCTTGGTTTCCCAAGACAATTCCAACCCTAAAAAGGTGGGATACAAATTTTAAAAAAATAAAACATGATTGTGTTTTATGTTCTACAAAATGCGATCACGTTTTATGTTCTACAAAACGTGATTGCATTTTGTGGAACATAAAACATGATCGTGCTTTATGGAATATAAAACCATGTCCCTCACATGCATTTTTGTGATTGAATTTTTGAAGAATCCCTAGTAGACTTCATTATATGATGTGGCATCACTAAAGTGTTTTACATAGTCATTGATTTGTGCAGCTATTGGGGTATCATGGGACCAAATTTTTCTAGGGAACCCTAGAAGCTGATTCATGAAGTAGAATGTTAGGAAAATAATTAAAGGCACCTACCTACCTCTTGTCTTCCTACCATTCTTCCCATTGGCATACCTTATTTTTTTCTAGTGCATCTTCACTTTATAGTTTTTGATAATGATAAGCAGCAAAACAAGGGTACCAATCCCTAGTACATATCAGCCTAGAGGGCACACAAAAAAGGTATAGGATGCTAGAAATAGGACATTAACCCATCATAGACAACAAATTGATAGCAAACCCGCAAGACCCCCACCCACAAAAAACAAAATAGAGAAAAACACATACAGAAGACTAATTAAAGAGTTGTTCTCAACCTTTCATGAGGAAAGTGTACTATCATCATAAGATTTCACTCTATCTTTCCTGATGCCATGTTTCTTCATCTCTAAATATTGAAGCACCACCATAGTAGTGGTTGATTGATGCATTACCTTAGTAGAGAAGCGAACAAGGACCTTAAATTTCTTCTCTAGCTCCGTCATCCTATCTTTCATGCCTATGAAATCTATCACATCCTTGGAGTTGATATCACATTCCTTGTTCACAATAGCATGATCTTCAATCCGGTTATCAGGCATCTTTGATTTTGAATTAGACAGATTCATTTAAGGGAATAGACTAGGACCATGAACACCCATAGGAGCATCTTCTTTCAAAATATTAGTCTCCTCCATGTTATAAACATAATATTGGTTGCCTTCAATTTCATCTTTCTTATCAAAATTGTTGGAAACAACCAGCTCTTTGAGGGAAGAGGTGGGTTTACCAGCAAGTCTACAAGACTTGTGAGCAGTAGGTTTCCTAATCAATTTCCCTTGATGAGTAGCATTACCCTCAACCTTGGTATCTTCACTGCCCTCACTCTCCTCCATAGATTTAGTAGTCTCCTACCCTTTCTACATTTTATCTCCCTCCTTATTAAGCAGTTTACCCACATCAACAAAATTGCATTTTTCCTCCTTATACTCCATACTCCCTTTCTATTTTTTGTCACCCAAAATACCAGAAGCTTCCAGTTTCCTCTTAGAGACCATCTTGGCTAAGCTAATTTTACCAGTACCATCTTTAAGTGCTACCAGGCTATCTGCATCTTCACAACTAGGAGGGGCTTTAGTAGTCTTAGGGGTTTTAGCAGGGCTTTGCTTAAAGCTGGCCTTCTTCTTAGTCATAGAAACCCTAGAATCAATCATAAGCTCTATAGGATTCTTTGGCATGACCTCTCTAATCACAACCCCATGTACCAGTTTACCTCTAATAGATTGGAGAGGGTTAACAGAAGGGCTACTGACTAAATTAATAGTTATGGGTTTGGGAGGGCATAATGTAAGGTGGAAATTATAGAGCTTAAGAATAAGCCCTTGATGTAGAGGGATTAAGGGATTTTCAGTGTTATGAGAGTGAATTTTAGTAACATAATTCATAAAGGCCTCGAGAGAAGTGAGGAGATAAAAGGGGAAACTTATCATAAGATTACACCTGAAGTGGTTGAGTAAAATAAAGGGATAATGGTAAAAACCTCCTAAAATGGCCTTCAAGTGTGAAATATTTCATGAGCATAAAGCATACCTCACCCCATGGCTTTGGAATCTTTTCTCAGTCAAACCCACCTTGTAGGTTGTACAACTCCTCTCCTTTTAGGACGATTGCTAGATTTTCTAGGTCAGGAATTTTACTTTGTCTTTTCTACTTCTTACCTTTGTCAACATGGCCATTGCTAGACCAATACTCTCCTCAGAGATATCAAACCTAAGTCCTCCAATATAAACTCTCCTATTGTTCTAGGAAGCCATGCATTGAATGGAGAGATTTTTGTCATGCCCATTAAGGTACTCTAGAAAAGGAGCAATCCCTCCTTCACAACATATGTGCCATAAGGTCTCATTCCATTTGAACTCCTTGCAAGATATTGGCTCTGTCCTCATCCTATCCCTTCCCATTATAACAAATTTAGTAGAGAAATGATGACAAATGGGAGAGGTAACACTGGGAATAGACAACCACAGAAAAAAATGGTAAGTATTTCTCTTAAAAATACAGCTTATATGTTCTCAAGATTGAGAACTTTCCCAACTGCCACGACAGATCATGATATCATAATTAATTAAGTTTAATTTATGTGAAGTTAAATAATTGTACCACTCCAAATGGTCTACATTATTATTTGGAGCCGCCAACAATATGAAATATCTCTGCCCCATTAGCCACTAGTCCACGTGAAGTTCCACATGAAGAAAGAGCTAAATCAGCTCAATCATCCTTCTGACGTGTCTTATAATGCTTCCACCCTAGCCAAAACAATTAACCTTCCAAGATTTTAAGTTCAAATTCAAAACCCTTCTAGTCTTGTCAATCATCATGAATAATTGAAAGGTGACTCCTTTTGGAGAAAGTCTTGTAAAGGCCTAGGGAGATTATCAACCTGCCACCAACATCTCCAAGTAGTAAACTTTTGTTCTAGGTTGGCTAGGCCATCCACCACCTTATTTCCCTCATGTTAAACATGGGAAATTTCCTTTTCCTTAAGCCCCAACAAAAGACTCTTAATATCTCCAATGATATCATTGAGTTACCACCCAAAGCTGGCATAACCAGTCACAATGTCTAATGATTTTTGAGTCTCCTTCAATCTAGATTTTATCAATCTTCAAGGAGAGAGAAATTTTTAAGCCCCAAATTAAATCCATACCTTCATCCACATTGTTAGTCTTATCTCCAAGCCCTTCAACATAAGCCACAACAAGGTTACCACAACAAGATTTGATGATCCCTCCACCACTGGCTAATTTTGAGCTACTTTTAGTAGCTCCATCAAAATTCATCTTATACCAACCTTGAGGATGAGGTTTCTACCTAGTATTTTAATGAGCTAACTTCTTGGAGTTATCAAATTTAGAAATGTCATAGGAGATGCCCCAATTTCTAGCCAACTAAATCTTCATAGGGCTAGGGGGACTTTGAGTAGTCTTCAAATTACAAATAGAAACATTCTCAGCAAGCATTTTATCGAAAATGATAAAAACCTCTTTAGGAGTCCCAATGATATCTTTGGATATTCTTTTATTTGTTTCTTTCCAAATGTTCCAACCTAAGTGGGGGGAGCCTGTGTCCAAAGTTATCTAATCCTTAGGTGGGAAAAAGGGGATTTCCAACTCTCCACAACTTGATCAGATTTTTGTTCATGATCCAGTCAATTCCTAACTTCATGAGGATCATACCCCATAAATCTTTAGAAGATTCATAATGGAATATCATATGAGAAATAGTTTCTTCCTCCTTAAGGAATAACACACATCTATTAGGCATTAGGAACCCCCTCTTCTTTAGATTATCCAAAGTTAGGATTTTTTTATGAGCAGTTGACCACCAAAAAAAAGTTAATTTTGGGGGTTAAATGAGGATTCCAAATTAAATGCCAAAAACTCTTACTCAGACCTTGGTCTAATAGCATATCATAATTAGTCTTGACAATGAATAACCCCTAGCTGTCTTGAGACCATATCATATCATCATGTCTAGGGAAGATAGGAATTCTGAAATTACTAAGTCTTTGATGTAAGGAGATAACCATCTGGTCTATATTGTTGTTATTGGGAACACTATCAGCTAAGTACCTCCACTATCTAAGCCCCTAATTATAAACAATATAGTTGTTCACTCTTTCCCAAAGAAATTGGTGGCCAAACAGATGAATTTACTATAGATTTCCTGATTTGTGAGAGGCTTCTCCTATAGCCACCTGAGTTCTTCTAGAATCTAATAAGATTACCATTACCAAACTTCCATTTAATTCCCTTGGATAAGAGGTTTCTATATTTCAACATTTTATTCTAGATTATGGAACCTTTAGGAAGGCCCTCTTGGTCAATAAATCTATCATTCTCCTCATTGAAAAGATATTTAGCCTTCATAATACATCCCCAATCTTTATTATCCTTCATGAAACCCCAACCCACCTTAGCAAAAATATATTTGTTCATCAAATGAATCTTTCTAATACCAAGACCTCCCTGAGATTTAGAAAGACAAACATTGTCCCACTTTACCAGAGAAATTCTCTTCTTCTCTTCCACCCATGTCTAGAGAAAAAGTTCTTTGAATTTTCCCAAATTTTTTTGCTATATACTTGGGCATTTTCAACAAAGGGAGAAAGTAAGTGGGGATACCTTGTAATGAAGTTTTAAGGAGTTGGTACTTGTAGATTGTTTGTCATTGATGTCAAAGTGTCAAAGAACTAGGGTGTTGAGGATGCCTTCATTAGTCTTAGGTGTTCAGGAGTTGCATAGTGTTCATGCTTCATATGTGATGGTTATCAGGAGGATCATCATCAGTTTGCCATTAATGGTTTGGTGTTTCATGTCTTGGTTGTCATATCAAATGATCACATAGCTTGGGTCAGTTATGGAGATGGAGTTGTGTTGGAAATAAAATGGAAACCAAAAGTCTAGAAGGACACCAAAAAGGTGCATTGATCTTTATCATGGCATCATGTTTCAGAAGTTGGATTGATGATCATGCTTTAGGATGATTGAGTTGCTTCAGAGTTTCATGCTTGTCAATTGTCATATGATGTTCTCTTGTCAATTGATTTGATTGCTTAGTATGTCATTGAAAAGATGAACTCAGTTGGATTTGTTTAGTTGATGACAAGGAGGCTCAAGTAGCAAGCATGTCTCAGATGCAAGTGAAATGTCAGGAGCTTGTCAATGATGTTCATGAGTTGGTGATTGATTCATGTTTCATGATGTTAGTTTCATGAGTTGGAGTGATTAGTTTCACTATCATACTTGCAACAATCTATGGTCTGCATAATACTCAAAGGGCAAATTTTTAATTAGGGTTCATTTCTTTCCTAAAATCCTAAATCTATGCTATATGTTTTAAATCCTAAATCTCTTTTCTTAAACCCTAGTCCCTCTAATTTTCTTGCTACATTGAATGGGCCCATGTACTGCCTTAATACTGTCTCTATCTGAGTTTTTTTATTCACTAAATTTTTTTAGTGTCCTATTTCCTAAAACCATGTTTCTAAGTGATTTTATCCTAATACAAAGTCATATACTCTTATTATCTCCTTCTTGAACCATGCCACACTTGACATGCACTTTATGATCTATTTAGAGGTTGACTTTCTATATTGGGTTATAGTCACTTAAGTGACTTGTTAAAGGGGGCTCATTACATTTCATGACCGGCCACTTCTCCCCTTGCTGCCGGTTCTACAGGTTGCATCTAATGTGCATGGGCACCAAAAAGGTATCAAAGGCTAAGTTTTAAACTTTTAAGGGTGCACGATGAGAGATCTATGACCATCATTTAAACTTTGACATCCTCTTTCCAAAATGTTCACTTTGACGTCTCTTGGACGTCACCACTGTGTAATTGAAGAAAGTGGCTTTTTAAAGGCTATTTTTAGCCATTTCAAAAAGGTTGTTTGTGGATGCTTTTAAAGGCATTTTTTTAGGAGATTTTTTTCTATTTTTAAGTCCTCTCGTGTAGTTGAAGGCAAAATGAGGATTGGTTTGTTTTTTTCTAAAAAGGGGGAAAATATTAGTGGTATTTTAAATACCTTATGTTTGTTAAAGCATGAGAGACTTTATAAATTCTTTGTAAACATGCAGATGATGGACTTTTGGGAATGGATTTGAAGATGAAAATAATTTTTATTTTTTCTCTAATAGGGCAGATTGTTTAAAATATTATTGAAGATTATTTTTGCAAGTGAATGGTGATTGGAGATTATTGAAGATTTATAATTGAAAGGGGAAAATGAATATGCAGAGAGAAGAGGAGTATGAAAAGTTTTTTTTTTATTTCATTTTATTGTAGGTGCATTGTGAAATTGATTGGAGGATTGATATATACAGTTTTGAAGACATTTTTTTGTGAGGTTTTAGAAGAGAAAATGTAGATGAATCAAGTGATTAAAAAGGTCAATATCTTGTATGAGATTTGAGAGATGTATGAGATATTTTTGCAAGGATGAATCAAGCACATGATGAAGATATTATGCAACAAATTTACAAATTGAATCATGTCCAGTATGAAGACAATATGTAATTGATTGTGCAGAGATACTGAGATATGTAATTTACAAATTGAGTTGCGTGTGATTGCAAAGGGATATGCAAATTTAGGGGTTTGTACTGAAATAGATAAACCATCTGTATCCTTCGTATTGTTCTAAGATTGTATATTTTGCCAGTGAGGCTTGCATGGTTAGTGAGACCTGTTTGTTGCCAGTGAGGCATGTATGTCAGTGAGACATTTGTTGTAATCAATGAGATTTTCCTAGCCAGTGAGGCACAATAAAGTGGAATGATTCAAGAGTGATTTTTTATTCCTATGAGGGTTTTACACTCATCAAAACCTATGTCATGTCTTCTGTTTATGGTTGATTATGTTGTACCTATTTGGTCATCTTCATTTAAGTTTTGTATTCTAGTTTGCATATCATGATGACTATGTTTTCAATGAGTTCCTTTGCACAAGATTTTTGAGTCAAGTTTTGAAATGTTAAATTTTATAGACCACTAATTCACCCCCCCTCTCAATGGTCCTATACTCCAACAAGTGGTATCAGAGCATAGGTTCCCTATAGAAGTCTAACAGGCTTGGGTAGGTCCTGATAGTGGAGTACAATGGGAAAGTGTAGAAGAAGTAAGGGCAAGAGAAATGTCAAGTCACATACTGGTCAAAAGGCACCATCTATACCAAACTCAAATGTTGATATATAATCGGTTGATAGAAATGTTTCACAAGTTGAGTCAGGTATTAAATTAGAGGAAGAGTTTTCTGGAGTTCCTTTCATTGATGGTTCAGATTTCTCTATTTGGTATATTAGAATGCAAGTCTATCTATCTTCTTTAGGGTATGGTGTGTGGATGTCAGTTGAGAATGGGTGTTTTATTTCCTCTCAATCACCTAATACTACAAGTAAGAAAGAGGCTTATGAATGCAATCATACAACAAAGAAGACTATTCTATCCAGATTATCTAATGAAGTTCCTTATAAAGTTATGCATTGTGAAATAGCTCAAGATGTGTGGAAGGAGTTAATTCGAATCTATCAAGGTGATGCACTTGAAGGAGAGAACAGCTTGGTGTCTGAGGAAAGTGATAATGAAAGGAGATATTCACATGAAGGAGATGAGGTCCAATCTGATTTGCAAGAAGGAGATCACATTATGAGTGATGATGAACAGGAGTGTGAAGTTGATATAGAAGGAGAACTCATGTGTGCTCTAGGTGAGATCAAGAAATATAAAAAGGAGAACCAGAGATTAGAGTTGCAACTACAACCAGAAAAAGACTCCAAGTACAAAGCAATTTCAAATTTTGAAAGAGTATCTTCTGATTTTGAAGAGGCAAGAAATTAGATTGTGAATTTAAAGACACAAATTAATGAATCAGACAAATTGATTATCAGCCTAAAAATTGAAATTGAAGAAGCCAAGAGAAACGTAGATGTTACTAAATCTAAATGTGAAGTAAAATCTATTGAATGTCTAAAACTAGAGGCTGAAATTGTCACCTTGAGAAAAGATATTAAAAATCTCAAGAGTCTGTCAAAGAGAAATCAGGAGTTTGAAGAGAGCACCAATAAGTTGTATGAAATTTTGGGAAAACAAAAACTTTACAAGGACACTACTGGCCTAGGATATGAACAAGGGTAGACTTCTAAAGTCAAAGAGACTCTTAGAAGGAAAATTGATCTAAGTTATCATGCTACTGCTCCTGAAGGAAAAAAGAAGATTGAAGCTGAGGTGAAAACTAAAGATGAGTTTATCAAAATGCACAATCAAAGGAGAAATATAAGAAGAGCTTCTCCAACAAAGCAAGAATATATCTACATGTATAATTACTCATTTTTTGGTTATTGTTATACCTGTAATCATTTTGGACACAAAGCAATTTCTTGTAGAAGAAGAAGTCAATCTGCTTCAATAAGGAATGCTATCTTGTGTGTTTCAAGTGTAACTCTCTTGGTCACAAAGCACATAGTTGTAGAAGAGCATCACCTAGTTTGAAAAGTTGGAAAATGAAAGAGGTTGAAAAGGTTTGGAAGAAGAAATCTGAACAGAAGAAAGAACCTGTGAAAGTTTGGAGACTGAAACAAAGCCAAGAGAAGACAGATCCTAAACTTGTGCATCTTACACAAGTCATATCATCAGTTGCATAAGATGTATCATGAAGGGAGGGGGAGATGTCCAATGTCCTATCACTTACCCCCAAGAAGTTTCAGGAGGAGATCATTTGGTGCTTGTCAATATGTGTTATAGGTGATTAATGCAAACAAGATGTTCATAAGATGTTCAGGGGTACAATGCACAAAGAGGTTGATGATGTTGAATGACCTTGTTTATAAATGATCCTGCTTATATTTTTTTCATATCATGTTGATACTTTCAAAGGTTGAGTTATGATGTTGATCTTGTTCTTGATGATACAGTTTAGAGTGTTCTTAATATTTTAGTGAGAATGTGAAGTTTTTTTTTATCATAGCAAAGAGTTGTTCAATGGTGTTGAGGAGTACATGCAGTGTCATTCCAGTTAAAGTGTAGTCAAGGAGCTCTCATCAGATGTTAGCATATGTTGGCCAAGGAAGTTGCAAATGGAAGAAGTCAACTCATAGCACATCTCTACATTTAGTTTTGCATAGGTATTGATAGTGGTTTCATATTTGACATAACAATATGTCATCATTGGTGTGTTGTGATTATGTAGTAGTCTTTATAATAGTGGCATGACAATGCTTAGTTGCTGACATGAGACATATGGAATGTGAAAGAAGACTTCAAAATGAGTATTTGAAACATTTTAATCCTACATATTGTTGAAATCATCGCAAAGACTATCTCATAGTGGGTCAGTTCAAGAACATCATTGAAGTCATATGTTGTAGTTACAAGTGCCTTAGTTGACAAGACTTGAAGTATTTCAGAGACATTCACAACATATTCTGTAATTTCATGATAGCATACTCTGCAAATTTTGACAGTGATCAACACAACATACTCTAAAAATTCATGACAACATTCTCAGGAATATTGGAACAAGTGATTTGGATTATTGGTACAACTCTGCATTTTATGAGATTAGCAAGTTATGATAAGTGATTGGTATTTTTAGACATGACTATTTAATGAGGCATTACATCAGATGTAATTGCCATTGGTAACAGTATTTGAGCTTGTGTGAGACAGTTCCCTTGAAGATAGTAAATTGGATGACTGTGATGTGAAATAACAGTGACAGTTGACTTGTGTAATGATAGTGTAGATTTACAAGTGGTTGGTGAAGTTTATCTTCCAAGTCGATATGCTTTTCTCATTTGTATATTGTGCTTAATGACAGGGACAATGACAAATTTGTTTGCACAATGGCTAGTATATTATACAGTGTCTTGATGCAAAGGTTTTGGATAGTTAGCAAGAGTTTGATTATAGAATTTGTTTGGGCAGTAATTGTAAGTCAATTTTTGTGAGAACAGGGTCTGTGAGATCATTAAAAGCAAATACGACATGCCAGTAGTGATGATACAGAGTTTTAGTTTGAATGATTTCAATTTCATTTGGATCTTAACATGATTCTTCATTTATGATTTATCTCAATCAAGTTCACAGTCTTCTATGTTGTTGTTTGTATCTTCTTGAAAGATATGCATGCCATTCTAGTGCTAATGCTCTTCCCAGTATACAAGGTTCTAGCTTTCAATGGATACAGAGTAAGGATACAAAGTGATAGTTTGCAGATGCTTCATAGTGATATACCAGTGTTTTATCATCTTCTCAGTCAATGGTGAATTTGTAGATTATAAACTTTAGGAGTAATATGAGTTTTTCTTCCTAGGGGGAGTATTTATTGGTTCATTGTGTTTGCCTTAGGGGGAGTTTTTATGCCTTTGTCATTTTATGTCAAAGGGGGAGAGAGAAATTGGAGTGGTTTTTTCCATCAATGACAAAGGGGGAGATTGTAGATTGTTTGTCATTGATGTCAAAGTGTCAAAGAACCAGGGTATTGAGGATGCCTTTATTAGTCTCAGGTGTTCAGGAGTTGCATAGTGTTCATGCTTCATATGTGATGGTTATTAGGAGCACCATCATCAGTTTGCCATTGATGGTTTGGTGTTTCATGTCTTGGTTGTCATATCAAATGATCACATAGATTGGGTTAGTTATGGAGATGGAGTTGTGTTGGAGATTAGATGGAACCAAAAGTCTAGAAGGAGACCAAAAAGGTGCATTAATCTTTGTCATGGTATCATGTTTCAAAAGTTGGATTGATGATCATGCTTTAGGATGATTGAGTTGCTTCAGAGGTTCATGCTTGTCAATTGTCATATGATGTTCTCTTATCAGTTGATTATATTGCTTAGTATGTCAGTGAAAAGTTGAACTCAGTTGGATTTGTTCAGTTGATGACAAGGAGGCTCAAGTAGCAAGCATGTCTCAGATGCAAGTGAAATGCCAGGAGCTTGTCAATGATGTTCATGAGTTGGTGATTGATTCATGTTTCATGATGTTAGTTTCATGAGTTGGAATGATCAGTTTCACTATGGTACCTGTAACAGTCTAGGGTCTGCATAATACTCAAAGGGCAAATTTTTAATTAGGGTTCATTTCTTTCCTAAAATCCTAAATCTATGCTATATGCTTTAAATCCTAAGTCTCTTTGATTAAACCCTAGTCTCTCTAATTTTCCTGCTACATGGAATGGGCCCATGTACTGCCTTAATACTGTCTTTGTCTGAGTTTTTTATTCACTAAATGTTTTTAGTGTCCTATTTCCTAAAATCATATTTCTAAGTCATTTTATCCTAATACAAAGTCATATGCTCTTATTATCTCCTTCTTGGAGCACGTCACACTTGACATGCACTTTATGATCTATTTAGAGGTTGAACTTCTATATCAGGTTAAAGTCACTTAAGTGACTTGTTAAAGGGGGCTCATTACATTTCGTGACCGACCACTTCTCCCCTTACTACCAGTTCTACAGGTTGCATCTAATGTGCATGGGTGCCGAAAAGGTATCAAAGGCTAAGTTTTAAACTTTTAAGGGTGTGCGATGAGAGATCTATGGCCATCATTTAAACTTTGACATCCTCTTTCCTGAGTGTTCACTTTGACATCTCTTGGAATGTCACCACTGTGTAACTGCAGAAAGTGGCTTTTTAAAGGCTATTTTTAGCCATTTCAAAAAGGCAATTTGTGCATGCTTTTAAAGGTATTTTTTTAGGAGTTTTTTTCTATTTTTAAGTCCTCTCATGTAGTTGAAGGAAAAATGAGGATTGGTTTGTTTTTTTTCTAAAAAGGGGGAGAAGACTAGTGGTATTTTAAATACCTTATGTTTGTGGAAGCATGAGAGACTTTATAAATTCTTTGTAAACATGCAAATGATGGATTTTTGGGAATGGATCCAAAGATGAAAATAATTTTTATTTTTTCTCTAACATGGCAGATTGTTTAAAATATTATTGAAGATTATTTTTGCAGGTGAATGGTGATTGGAGATTATTGAAGATTTGTTTTTGAAAGGGGAAAATGAATATACAGAGAGAAGAGGAATATGATTTTTTTTTTAATTTCATTTTATTGTAGGTGCATTGTGAAATTGATTGGAGGATTGATATATACAATTTTGAGGACATTTTTTTTGTGAGGTTTTAGAAGAGAAAATGCAGATGAATCAGGTGATTAAAAAGGTGAATATCTTGTATGAGATTTGAGAGATGTATGAGATGTTTTTGCAGGGATGAATCAAGCATAAGATGAAGATATTATGCAACAAATTTATAGATTGAATCATGTCTAGTATGAAGACAATATGTAATTGATTGTGTAGAGATAATGAGCTATGTAAATTACAAATTGAGTTGAGTGTGATTGCAAAGGGATATGCAAATTTAGGGGTTTGTATTGAAATGGAGAAACCCTTTGTATTCTTCGTATTGTTTTGAGATTGTATATTTTTCCAGTGAGGCATATTGTAGCCAATGATGCTTGCATGGTCAATGAGACCTATTTGTTGCCAGTGAGGCATGTATGTCAGTGAGACATTTGTTGTAATCAGTGAGATTTTATTTGCCAGTGAGGCACAATAAAGTGGAAGGATTCAAGAGTGATTTTTTTATCCCTATGGGGGTTTTCCACTCATCAAAACCTATGTCATGTCTTCTCTTTATGGTTGATTATGTTGTACCTATTTGGTCATCTTCATATAAGTTTTGTATTCTAGTTTACATATCACGATGGCTATGTTTTCAATGAGTTCCTTTGCACAAGATTTTTGAGTCAAGTTTTGAAATGTTAAATTTTATAGACCACTAATTCACCCCCCCTCTTAGTGGTCTTGTACTCCAACAGTACTTACCATCTTAGCTTAATAACTTACCATTCCACCCAGAAAGCTTCTTTTGATCCTTTCTAGAACAACATTCCAAAAGGAAGGGGTCACTTATTTTTAATAGTTAAGGGAAGACCCAATAAGTAGAAGGCAAAGTAGCATTAGCACAACTGAGGATGGTTTTGATCTTCTATTGGAAGTCTAGGTTGGTGTTAAAGAAAAATATGTTTCTCCTATCATAATTAATAGATTTCCCAAAGGCATTGACCTTACTCATTTAATAATTGTTTTGACTTCCTAGATTCTACCACTAAGGCAGCCCCAAAAAGGATGGTGTCATCCACAAATTGTAGGATAGCCGAGGGATCTACTATTGCCACAACCTTGATTCCTTTCAACTCTTGTCTCCTCAACAGGTTTAAAATATTCCTTCCCAAAACCTCAGCCATGATAATGAAAAGGTAGGGGGATAAAGGGCCACCCTACCTAATTCCTCTTCCTGAACTAAAAAAGCGATGAGGTATACCATTAACAAGCATTGAATACTTAACTGTGGTCATACTTTATTTTATCATTCTATTAATTTTTTCATAAAAGCCAAGTTTCTTGAGAACTTATAACAAGAATTCCCAAGAGATTTTTTTCATAAGCGTTAGAAATATCAAGCTTGAAGACCATACCTGGCATATTACTTCTATCCATAGAATGGATTAACTCATGAGTAGAAATAGTCGTATCAACAATTTGCTCCTGGGAATAAATCCTTTCTAACATCCAGTGATCAATCCATCCAAAAGGGGTTAAATTGTCATGTCCACACTGTCACACATGAACACAAACCACAAAACTTAGATTAATTCTTTTCTTTAATGCCAATTGTTAACTCTAGTTTGAAAATAGCAAAAATCTTATCACAAAATTTTAACTAATATCCCATATGCAAAACTAACAATGAATACATTTATACATTAGTTTTTTGTATCATTCATCATAAATGAAAATCAAGATTTAAACATTTCTTATACAATTATACACATTTCTTATAAATAATAAGGAAGAAAATATAGCAGGGGATGTGTTGGAAGATGCTTTAATCCTTTCATTAAATAATATTACTGATTCTTGGGTGTCAGACTTGGGGGCTTCATTTCATGCCACACCCCATAGGAAATATTTTCAAGAATACGTTCAAGATGCTTTTAGATATGTTTATTTGGGTGATGATGAACCATGTAAAATTGTTGGAAAGGGTAAGATACAGATAAAGTTATAGAATTGAAACCAATGGTTGCTAAAAGAGGTGAGCCATGTTCCTAATTTGAAAAGAAATCTAATTTTAGAAGGACAAATGGGAATTGAATGTTGTACAATTACATTTACAAATAGTTCATGGAAGGTGACTAAAGGATCATTGATAATAGAAAAAGGAGAGAAGGTGGGTACATTGTATTTATGTACTGGTAATTCTAATTTTTCTATTGCCTTAGATTCTACAGGAGTAGACACAACATTGTGGCACCATAGGCTTGGGCACATGAGTGAGAAGGGGATGAGGATTCTCCACTCAAGAAATTTGTTGCCAGGTTTGAAGCATATTGATTTGGATTTTTGTGAGAACTATGTTTATGGAAAATAGAAGAGACTCAAATTTCTTAGAGTTGGGAAGGAAAATAAGAGTGAAAAGTTAGACCTTATGCATTCATATGTATGGGGATCAACTCTAGTACCATCTCTTTTTGGCTCTTATTATTATGTTACTTTTATTGATGATGCGACTAGGAAAACTTGGGTTTATTTCATTCACATAAAATCTGATGTCTTTGATACCTTTAAAAAGGAAAGCTTTGGTTGAGAATGAGATAGGAAATAAGTTGAAGTGTCTCATATCAGATAATGGAGGTGAATATTACAACAAAGAGTTTGATAGTTACTGTTCATACCATGGGATTCATAGACAAAAGATGGTTCCAGGAACACCAGAAGAAAATGGTGTGTTAGAAAGGATGAATAGGACAATCATGGAGTGTGCAAGGAGTATGATATTGCATGCAGGATTTCCCTTACAATTTTTGGCAGATGTTGTTTATACTATTGTTTAGTTAATAAAGAGAGGGCATTCAAGTTCCTTGGATGGTGGTATTCTAGAAGAGGCATGGATAAGTACAAAGGTAAACTACTAATTTCTAAAGACTTTCAGTTGTGAAGCATTTGTCCATATTGATATAGAAAATACAACAAAGCTTGAGGAAAAATCAAAGAAATGTATTTTTATTGGATACAAAGTTAATGATTTTGGTTATCACTTATGGGATTATGAAAATCACCAAATCATTAGGAGTAGAGATGTGATATTCAATTAGAAGGTCATGTACAAAGATCAATTGTAGGGAAAAAAGTAATAAAAGGCAAACATAAAATTTACAATGCTTAATGAAATCATAGAAAATGTAGGTCCAAAGGTGCCATAAAATCAAAATGTTCAACAATAGGAACAACAAAAGGTACCTCAAACTTCTACAAGTGTTGCTATAAGATCTACTAGGTTAAGTAGACCCCCTGAACAATACTCTCCTTGATTGTATTATGTATTATTGACTAACTTTGGTGAACCAGAAAGTTATGAAGAAGCAATGCAGGTAGAGACTAGAAAGAAGTGGGAGAAAGGCATGAAAGAGGAGATGGACTCTTTGATACAAAACCAGACTTGGGACTTGGTTCAGTTGCCTACAGGGAAAAAAGCATTGCAAAATAAATGGGTTTACATGACGAAGGAATAAAATGGAGGAACAAAGATGTACAAGCCAAGACTTGTAAAGGGATTTGCATAAAAGAAAGGTATAAACTTTGATGAAATATTTTCTCCCATTGTTAAAATGACGTCAATTATAACTATTTTAAGTCTAGTGTTAGTATAAGATTTGCATCTTGAATAGTTATGATGCAGAGTAGGGGTGTAAAATGACTAAACTAACTCAATCAATCCACCTCTAGAGTCTTGAACCATCAAACAATGGGCATTCCTTCACAAACTGTCCTTAATCCTAGTAGTCTTCCAAAAAGGCCTTTTTTACCATAACTTTTCCTACAAACCTGATCTCTAGAAAACAAAACCCATTTGAGATACCCTTTTAGCTATTACAAAACATACTTGAAAATGAGATAGGGTTCCTTTGTACGGGAGGGCCCTAAAATTGACTGTCTCAGTTCTTGACTAGGCCTATTAGGCATCTAGGCTAGGTAGCAGGAGGGTTTTTTAGAATTGTAGCCTCTATTTCAGTTCCAGGGGATCAAACACATCTAGTTTACCTTTAATGACTTGCTTCAAACCCTTGGACCGTCCTCCAATAGCCTTTTCATCAAATCCCTAAGCCTCTAGGGTTTCTAAGCCTAATACATGGTGTTATCAGGCTATACAAACCTCCTCACACGTGCCAATCTTAATACCTGTACCTGCAACCTCAAAAATCCTAAAATACATGTAAACATATGCCATTTCACCAAGTATCATGAGTTTCTACCAGTGAAAGGCAAAGTTATACATTTTTCTTGCTCACTGTTTACCCTCAACTAGGGTTTTACCAGTTTTTGATAGTTTTGAAAGAATTGGCCCTAACTTGCTTATTATTCAATGAAGTCAAATACAATAAAGACTGACAAGAAGTAGATTCATATTACTTTCATATCCAATCAATTCCATACTATTACCAATCCATATAGTACCTTACCAAGCATGAGAACAGTAGGAAAACCATTAAAAAGTGTAGAAAACAGTAATCTTTTATTGTTCCAACATCCAAACTTCTTCAAGCATCCTTGTGTCCATATAATGGATGACTATTTATGCCTATACAATGATTTTTTCTCATACAACCAACTTCAACTACCATTTTAACCATCTTTTGTAGAGTTGTTTACAATAATGTCTTCAAACTATCAGTTTCTAGGACATTTGACAAGTTACTTAACCCAATGGTTACACCAATTGATCCAAATGACCAAAATGGACAATAATGGCCTCACAATGGCCTTATTACATGAAATGCCACCAAAAGAAAGCAAAACTCTATCCTTGACCAACTTTGACCAAGGTGTGTTCTAGCTCTAAGGGTGCTCCTACACCATACTCCCAGGGAAGAAAAGAACTCAAGCTCCTCTTGAGTTAGGACCTAAAATAGTAAACCATGCCTGGGAATATCATCTACAAACATCCAAATAGCACCTTCATGAGGCAGATCCTCCCATTGAACTAAAGACTGAAAATAGACTTTATTTATTGGCGTTTTGAGCTCCTTCATCTCCAAAATGCATCCCAACCCCAAAGGCTAGCTTGGTGGAAGACCTCTGACCCACTCAACATCTGAAACTGCTTCTGAACCTGCTCCATTACCCTATATAAGATAATTGAGCCACAACTCCATATAATGGAAAAGAGGCTACTTGGAAAACTCAACAATTTCCTAAAAATCTGCATTATCTTTATACACTTCTTGGAGTGCTGCAATACCAACACTCTGAAACCAAAATCCATGCACTAGCAATGTACTTCCACTCCAAATATTAACCACCTTACAACTTTGTCCCTGTCTCTTTTTGTGTCTGAAAATGTAGTTGTGGAGATATTCAACCCACTTGTTGTTCCTGACATTTGACAATGGTATACCCCTCTTGGATGACACTCTACCCATGTCTATTTGCTCTAACTCCTTCCCATCAGTTTTTTGCATGTTAACCTTGGGACCTACAACTGTACATTCACTATCATCTACAACTTTCTCTTGCTGCTCCACTTGTAGTGGATGCTTATCTAACTGTCCATCTTCCATCTGATGAGTGCCGAGTTGTACCCATGAAATACATCTTTTTACCTCACTTTTTCTCCTTCATGAGTCCATTTTTCCTAATGTTTGCACCCAATTAAGCTAGCAAGATCGGTCTAATTAATGATTAATTGAGATAGATTACTTAAGATTATAATTTCTGATTGATTGACTAATGTGCATGGAATTGATGGAAAAATGCAAAAACTTCTCTCTTTTTGAATCAATAGGTGTAGATGCCAGGAACAACAATTTTGTGCATCTCCAGAGATAGTCTTCAATGATCTCCGGAGACAATACCAAAGTACCATGACACTTGAAGTTTTGAAGAAATGAGGAAAGTATCTCTGGAGCTCTGTGGGAGTCTAGAGCATCTCTGAAGCTGAACAAAGGAAGCTATAGATATCTCTAGAGCTACAGACATATCTCTGGAGCTGAACAAAGAAAGCTACAGATATCTCCAGAGCTACAGACATATCTCCGGAGCTATAGGCAAGAATAATTATCTCTGGCGCCTCCTGAGAGCAGGGCATAATTCCAGCATAAGTTGTTGATCAGGAACTCTCAACAGTGATCTTAACACCCCTCATTTCACTCAAATCATCACTTGAGTGGTGAAGGGTCACCTTTAGTTAAACTGCTGGAGTTTTTATCTTTATAAATTTTTTGCATGAGTTACAGATAGAACTGATTCAATACCCATATTTTCAGGGCCTCGCTGCCCAAATGTATTAAGACTCAAACTTAGAATTCTAAATGGACTTCTATATCACTCACTCTTCTTTTTATTTGCATGATTATCTTCCATAGTTAGACAACTAGTGTAATAAAGAGATGGATGTCATCTCATAGAGGAACTGGTAGATAAGATCAGTGATAGGTCATCACTCATTTTGATATATATTGATAGAAATAGTAGAAGAAATACAATGATTGAATTATTTTGATTCTCGGTAATCTCAGTTCTGTGATAACAATATTTTTATGAATGCAAAGTGAATGAATTGGACTGGATCTAGTTGTGATCTTTTTTTGTGCTGATTTTCTACTGTAGCCTTCAGCCCCAAGGGTGTGGAGCAAGGGCCCACTCTCACCACTAAGGCAGGAGGCTAGTACCACTGTTTTATTGTTTCAACTTTTTTTTATAAAAAGTATTTACTGATTTTGATAGGTAGATGCATGTTACTGTTTTAAGATTGCTTTGAGTAAATTTCTTGTTTTATTCTATTTTCTAGCATTCCTTAAATTCATTTAGTAAGTAGACAGATTAGTCTTTTCAATTTAGTAGAAGTTGTTAAGATTAGCTAGGAAAACTGATAATTGTAGAATCCCTAGTTACAAACAGCTGTGGACACAGCCCCTAGATTATTGACATCTGAAAATAGATTAAATGATGAGGTACAGTGACATCTCACCATTTTTTGGTGCCGTTACCAGGGACATCTTGTGTTAATTAGGGAAACTGAGTTAAAATAGTTTTTAGGATAGATCTCTATGGTTAGAGCTAGAGATCTGAAAGGAAGATATATAAAGCAGACACCCCAACAACAAGCCATAGGGGAAAGCAGTGGGGTAGCACAAGATCTTGTTGAAGAGAGGAACCTAGAGCCTATTTTGGAAGCTGTACCTCAGAACAATAGTCCCTTAGACCCTCCAAATCTTTCACTTGTCGATTATATCCAGGAGTTACAACAAAAGTTTCAGGCAGATCCTTTAGTAGAACCTAATTTCCTAGAACCTCAGGGAGAAGAACCAATACTAAACATGGAAAATGATAATCGTGAGGAAGAAGAGAATTAGGCTCCAAGAACCTTCTCATATCCTATTGTTTTGGCTACTGAAGACAATGCTCCTATGAAGAATATCTCACCAACACACCTGCCAAATTTTAGAGGACTTTCTTCTGAGGATCCAGATCAGTTTTTGTTTGAACTCAAAGTAGTTTGCCAAAATTATGATTATGGGGTAGATAACCAGAAACTCAAACTATTCCCTTCAACTCTAAAAGATTCTGTGATGAGATGGTTTATGGGTTTACCCCAAAATTCTATCCATTCCTGGGATCAGATGGAAACAGAGTTTTTGGAAAAATACCACGATTACTGTAGATCCAGTAATAAAAATGAAGAATTGTTTAAAATTTGGTAGGGGGAGGAAGAGTCCTTAGAGGACTATGTGGATAGGTTTAATTTTACCTTGAGAAGGTATGGTAACCCAGTGGATCACTCCTTGGCCAGAACCTTGTTTATAAAAGGATTGGATAAAGAATCAAAACAGGCATTGGATCTAATGGGGAAAGGAAATATCAACAAAATGGATATACCTGTTATAGAAGAACTCTGCAGGAACTATTCTAGAACCCAAAATGGAGTGAGGTCATCCAAAACTTTTAAAGGGAAGAATGAAATAGGACAGTTAATGGAGGAGATTGCAAATCTAAAAATAGAAATTTTGGTCCAATTAAATACCACATTGGATGGGATTCAAGCAAAAACTAGAACAACTAATCAAAATAGAACAACTGAACCACTCTCCATCTATTGTCCTAGGTGTAGAAATAAGCATCTGTTGAGAGAATGCCCTTTGGACAAATCAGAGATTTGTCAGATCTGTGATAGGGAACATCCTACTAGTCAATGCAGTCAACTTCTGGCCTTGAAAAGATTGAGTAAGAAGAATGTTGTAATAGAAGAGGAATTGAACTATGTGGGACAAAAACAAGCTGGGAATTTCCCTTACAATTAGTATCTAAACCAGCCCTCTTATAGGGGTCCTTCTAATTGGGGAAATAATCAGTGGAATCCAACTTAGCATGGACCTCAAAATAATCCTCCTTGGGGATAGCAGGATTGGCCAAGTCAACATTGGCGAAACCAGAATTGGCAAAACCAAAATTGGCAAAATCAGCCTTGGGGAAATCAACAATGGCCACCACAGTTTGGATCACAAAACATGCAACCTCAATGGGGTTCTCAACAGGGATATAATCAACAATACCAGGGACAACCTAGACATTTCCAACCTCAACAACAAGCTTTACTAACTAGACCCTCCAACACACAAGGTCAATCACAAAATGAACCAGTTAGCCAACCACCTTTACTAGCTCAACCTATACCAAACCCACAAAATAAATAGGGAGCAGCTATTTACATGATAGAGCAAGAAAATCTGGCTGGAATTAATGCTATATATTCAAATAATCTCCAGCTGCGTTCTGGGAAAGCATTCCCAAGACCATCTCCTCTGACTATAGTTGAAGTAACCAATGATGAGGAACCTAAAAATTCGTCCACTCAACCCCTGGAGGAGATTACTAACGAAAAAGTGCTAAAAGAATCATCCTTGGACAACTCCAGAGTTGCTCCTAAAAGACTGACTCCGGAGAACATTCCTGAACACAATTCTGACAAGAGCTCCAGAGATGCTCCAGAGATGGAAAAACTAGCACCATACCCAAAACAGCTTAAACATAATGTTCCCTAGAAAAAGATCTTACAAAAACAAATCCAAACCAACCTAGAATCAGAACTTTTACAAGAAATCAAGCAACTAAACATTGAAATTCCTCTTCTCCAAGCAATCAGAGATGTACCAGAACTAAATCAGTGCATTAAATAGTATTGTATCAAAATGCAGGGCAGGTAGAAAAACTTTCCCTCCACAATACAGGTGGAAGGAAAAGTGGTAGATCTATTGATGGGAGAAATTCTCCTTCCAAAATATGGAGACCCTGGAAATCCTGTCATAACTATTTTCATCTCAGGGGTAGAAATTTCAAATGTTCTGGTTGATTTGGGAGCAGTAATTAATGTGATGACAGTTCACACAATGAACAAATTAGCTCTATCAGGTATCCAGTCCACAACTACAATTCTTCAACTTGCGGACCAGTCGGTAGCTTTTCCAAAAGGAGTAATCACTGATGTACCAGTTGTGATAGATTCATGGGAATTTCCAGTGGCTTCCTAATCTTAGAACCTAGAAACCAGAGAAATGCTTATCCACTGATTTTAGGAAGACCATGGCTAGCTACAGCAGCAGCATCTATTGATTGTCGAACTGGGGATATGGTCATTTCTAATGGGATAGATTTGAAGAAAATATCTTTGTATCCTCCAGCTAAACCATCAATGCATTATACAGGAAGAGTATGGGTGGATGAACCAGAGAACAATGACAAAAGTGCCTCAGTAGCTATGGTAACCATCAAGGAACATCTGGGAGAGTTAGAAGGAGAAATATACTATGATACAACAGAAGACATTACTCACATCCTAATCAATGAGGATGTGATGGAAATCACCCAAGACTCTAGGAGAGAACTTCTTACTTCTTCTCATTGTACCCTCACCAACATCATTCCTTGTGGGGAAACATTTTACAGAGATTTAGCCACTTTCCACATGTTGCTTCCACATTCTTGTCCTCTCAATACTATGACTCCAATGTGTGGATTAACTACATCTATGGAACAAATCAAAAAATAGGTCATGATTCTACCAGGGAAAATACTCAATATCAATACTCAGTTGACAGCCAATCAGGAAGAAAAACTCATCCAGCTTCTGATTTCCCATTCAACAACTTTTGTGTCGGAATACCAAGACATTAAAGGCATACCTCCTGAAATCTATACCCATCATATATACACTGAGGATATTAAACTTGTCAGACAGCCCCAGAGAAGATTGTATCCTGCTTTAAAGGACACTATCAAAACTGAAATAGAAAAATTACTTCAAGCAGGGTTCATATATCCAATCTTAGACAGTCAATGGGTCTCACCACTTGTCATAGTGCCTAAAAAGAATGGGAAATGGAGGGTGTGTATTGATTATAGAGAACTCAACAAGGCTAGAAAAAAAGACTACTTTCCCTTACCATTCATTGACCAAGTTCTGGACAACCTTGCTGGGAGGAAGTATTTCTCTTTTCTACATGGATTCAGTGGATATAATCAAATTCAAGTAGCACCTAAAGATTAGGACAAAACCACCTTCACCTGCTCTTAGAGAACTTTTGCTTACAAAGTTCTTCCCTTTGGACTATGCAATGCACCAGCTACATTTCAGAGACTTGTTTTAGCTATTTCTGCTGAACTAGCTAATGAATGCATGGAGGTATATATGGATGACTTTACTGTGTATGGGGATAATTTTGAAGAAGCTCTCACAAACCTTGAGAAAGTACTAAAATGATGTGAGAAAAATCAATTATCCCTTAGCCATGAAAAGTGTTTTATGATGGTAGAGGAAGGAATTGTTTTAGGACACCACATATCAGCAAAGGGGATCAAAGTGGATCAAAACAAGATAGAAGTGATCACACAGTTGCCTTCACCTAAAAATTAGATAAATGTTAGAAATTTTCTGGGTCATGTAGGCTACTATAGGAGATTCATAGAAAATTTCAGCAGAATAGCTACCCCCCTGTTTACCCTGCTTAACAAAGACAGAATTTCTATGGACAGAAGAATGTCAATCAACATTTGAAACCTTGAAAGAGAAGCTTACTGTCACACCAATTTTGAGAGGACCTAATTGGACTTTACCATTTCACATACAGACTGATGCTTCAAATGAGTCCATTGGGACAGTTTTAGGACAAAAGGAGGAAGGAGAAAGTATGCATGCCATTTATTACATCAGCAAAAACCTTGCCCCTGTAGAAAGAAATTACACCACAACTGAAAAAGAATTCTTGCGGCAGTCATCTATGCTATAAACAAATTCAGGAATTATATCACTAGATATAAGATATTTGTGCACACTGATCATGCAGCCATCAAGTACCTAATGAATAAACCGGTAGTGGGTGCAAAGATCATCAGGTGGTTATTGCTATTGCAAGAATTTGATATTACCATAGTTGATAATCCAGGAAAGTTTAATTTGGTTGCTGATTTTTTGTCAAGATTGCACACAGGAGGAGAAAACCAACCAGTGGAGGACAAGTTCCTAGATGAACATCTTTTTTCCATCTCCTCTATTGCACCTTGGTTTGCTGACATAGCTAATCTTTTAGCTACAGGCTTGTATCCATCCCATTTTACCTTAAAACAAAAAAAATGTTTAGTTAAAGAAAGTTTATCATACAAATGGTTGAATGGTTTACTATTTAAATGTGGTCCTGATTTCATTTTACGCAAGTGTTTAAAAGCTGATGAGATTTTTGATGTGTTGAGAGCATGTCATGATGAACCATCTGGTGGCCATTACTCCTTCCATAGGATAGTCCACAAGATCCTTGGAGCTGGTTACTATTGGCCCTCTCTTCATAAAGATACAAAGAAGTATGTGCAGCACTGTGATCAGTACCAAAGGATGGGACAACCAACCTTTACCCAAGAGATGTTACTACATCCTTAAGTCATGATTGAACCATTTGAGCAGTGGGGTCTGGACTTTGTGGGACCAATTTCCCCACCATCATCTGGCAAGGAATACATTCTAGTATGCATAGACTATGTTACTAAATGGGCTGAGGTTTAAGCATTACAATTTGCAAGGGAAGAAAAAGTTGTTGATTTCCTTTATAATAAGGTTTCCTTAAGGTTTGGAGCCCCAAGATCAATAGTTTTAGACAAAGGACCTCAATTTACTTCATAGGTAATCAAAGCATTCACAGATTTATATCAAGTCAAACACAGGAAATCTTCACCTTACCATCCTCAAGCGAATGGGCAGGTAGAAGTAACCAATAGGGAACTTGAAAACATTCTAACAAGAACAGTAGCAATGACCAAAAAAGATTGGGCTAGAAGATTACCTGAAGCAGTTTGGGATTACAATACCATTTGGAAGTCCACAACAAAGTTCTCACCATATGAATTAGTTTATGGGAAAAAGCCTATTTTGTCTATAGAATTTGAATTCCAGACACTTAAAACTACATTGGATATTGGTCTACTATTGTCTATAGCTTAATAGAATAGAATTCTTCAGCTCAATGAGTTGGATGAAATTTGGACAGAAGCCATTCAGCAAATAGAACTGGTTCAGTATCAGAGGAAGCAATGGCATGACCAACACATCAAAAGGAGGACATTTCAACAAGGTGATTGGGTTCTTCTTTATGATTCTAAATTCAAGGAGTTCAAAGGAAAATTACAAACTCATTGGATGGGTCCTTATCAAATCAAGGAAGTTTTTGAAAATGGAATAGTATCATTGCAATCTATTGATGGAAGCACAGACATGTTTCTGGTAAATGGTCACTGAATCAGGCTCTATAAAAGACCATCTACTAAAGAGGAGTTTCGCAATGATTTGAGTTTTGATATAGGGGATACCTCCTTTGTCATAGTGTTGGATTAAAAAAAAAAAGAAGGTTGAAAACTAGCAAATGGCTGGCTTCTAAAAAAAATAGAGAAAGATGGAAAACTAGTAGATGGTTGACTTTCTCGACCAAGGGAGTTGAAAACTAGTAAACGGCGGTTCCCTTCTTCAGGACAATTGAAATAATTGAGCTCCAGAGGTGATCAGGTGCTAGGAGTTAGTCAAATGCACCTCTGGCACCTCTCAAACTAGGAGCACCTCCGACGCTTCTCAAACCAGGAGCACCTCCAATGCTTCTCAAACTAGGAGTACCTTCGGTGCTTCTCAAACCAGGAGCACCTCTGGTGCTTCTCAAACCAGGAGCACCTCTGATGCTCTGTCAATAAGGAAGTCAATTTCAATAATAAGGGAGGGGACCCACCTCTCCAGGCGGTAAAGTAGACACATCACATGATGAGGTCATCATGACTCATCCTCTACTTTATCACAAAAAAATAAATTCAATTAGCACATATATCATTTGAAGGAGTATTCACAAAGCCGGCACTGACATCATCCAAAGAATGTGGTTTCTCGAACCACTCAGCATAATAATTGCAGGTCGCGTGCCAACGGAGTAGTGAACGTTATCTCCAACCACCAAAAGCTGCTCATGTGCCACGATGCGTGCAATCTCCAACAATGACGCAGCATCTCTGCCATGTACATCGCCCTCATCATTAAAAATGATCCAGGTAATTCTATCTTTAATTAATCATTAATTGCAGTTGTCTTATCTTTCTATTTTTGGGTGCTGCCACGATGACATGTTCTCTTGCCATCATTTTCTTTCTAAAATTCACACATGTCGCCAACTGTGTTGTACTGCCACCTTGCCTCCAGAGTGTCCTATCATTTTGTCGCATTTATGACTGCCTAGGAACTCTAACTAATCTGCATAAGCCTAAGCTGAGAAACATAACATTCCTCATTGTTGTGTGGTTACACAACACGCCCCATTTTGACTTGGCAAAACAGGGACCCAGCTTTTGTTTTGGCTTGTGTTGTCTGTTTCTGGCGGTTTTGGTAAAAATTAAGTCAGGTGCATCATCATCATGAAGGTCAGGATGAGGTAGGTCATCATCATGAGGTTAGTTTGTCAAAGTTCATATTTTGTTTCTATGACTTCATGGTTAGAAAGAGCTTGAAATTCCATGCAGGTTTGCCTTTTGCATCACTTGAAAATTCGTCCATATGAGGGAGTTGTGAACAGTCAAAGTTTTGGTCAAACCTGATAATTGCTATATGAACATCATCATCATGATATTTGGAAAGCCCCCCGATAATATCCTGAGGTCGAAACATCCGGACGTCAAGTTTAAGTCGTAGTAGGTTCTCCCCGTCGGGCGGTCTTTTGTGTCGCCAAAGGTCATCATCATGATCTTACTCTATCGCCTGATAAAAATCATGCAGTCCCGAAGCATCCGGACGTCAATCTTAAGTGCTAGTGTGTTTTACCCGTCGAGTAACCTTAGAAACATTGCGAGCATCATGATATTCCAACATCACCCGATATTATAATATCATGCTGATATTATAATATCACCTTACTTAGAGAAATCTGCCATCTGCATAATTTGCGCGCGCACGACAGTCTTGGTGATCAACATCATCATGATATTTCGAGACCCGACATTTCCTAATATCCTCCTGACCTCCTTTTGCGTGATCGTGATGATCACCTTATCTTTCGAAGCGGAGGGTGATTTTCATTTCTTAAGTCGTGTTGAACAAGATCATCATGATCTTGTTAGTCTTTCCCGACAGTTCGTAGTATCATCCCGCCGACAAGTATAACATTTTGCAAATATGATGATGACGATGACGTCATCATCACCTTCTCCTTCGGCAGGATATTTTCCAAGGCGTGACCCATTTCGCCAATATGATGATGACGATGACGTCATCTTCGAAGATTAACACAAGCCCCGGATATCCTGATGACATTATCAGGACTTTCGGCAGGATCATATTTTTGATCACCCAGTGCGTATATGATGATGATGATGTTCATCATCCTGATCTTTCGAGCGGATTGCCTTGGCCAAAAAGGGTCATACTGCTTTCATGACCTGATCATCTTCCTTAGAGGGAACCCGATATTCCATTTACCTCCTAATTTTATCGAAACATGACGGTGACGTCATCCCTTTGCATTTTATTGAAGCCTGATGATGACGATGACGTCATCATGATTTTTCCTCAGCGGCAGGATCATTTTCCAAGTCCTCCTGTTTGTCTTCATCATGATGATGATGACGTTGTCTTTCTTTCCCGAATGTGCAAGAACAAAACATCCTGATGTGCTTTTCATCAGAGCATTAGGAAAGGAGGATCATCATATTTTGTGATATCCTGCGGCCACTTTGAAGATATGTAGTTGGTCATCATCACGATTTTTGGCGTCGGTATAACTGTTGCCATCGGCCTAAGGTAAAATTGTCACCCTGATCATATGTAGTCACGCCGATGCAAATATGATGATGATGCAAAGCCGGATTCTAGGGATGGTTGAAAGACGATTATTTCTTTGTATAATCTGAGATCATCATCATCATATTTCAAACCAGATATACAAGAGAATGGGCAAAAAACATGAAGCGATGGAAATTTGAAGGGGCCGACTGCCTGATGTTTGGTCAACGAGGGTTGACCTGGTTGTTTTCATGCTGTTTATGCATTTAGTGCATATTTTCACAGGTAAGACCTGTTTGCCTGTAGCTGCACATTGGGAGGTATGTTTAATAAAACGTTTTACTTCCTGCTGTTTATCCACATGATGATGATGAACTTAATGTTTGTTTGTTTATTTTTAGGAAGTCATGATGATGCTGCTGAAGCTGAGCGTTGAGATCATGATGATGCTGCTGAAGCTGATAATTACAAAGTTACGCATGGAGTCAACATGGGCCAGACATGAGGAGGATATTGTCAAATATGCTGTTCGCCAGCTGGAGGCCGAATCAAGTTGAAGATGCTGGAATATTCTGTGCCAGCTGTACATTTGCTAACTGGCGAAGCATGTGCTTTTCATCTGGACCGTTGTTTGTTGTGGGAGGATCCTGATCCTTGGATCATTGTAACCGTTTTCTGGCAGTTGTTCTATATAAGAGCCAGAGCTTGTCATTTTAAAGGAGAGGAATACATTAGAATACACAGACGCATCTGGCACAAAAGTCAATTACTGTAGAATAAGTTAGGAGATCGGATTACTGAGACTAATGAGGATAGAATTGTTGAAATGTCAAGGTTCTTTCTTCAGATCACTGTAAATGTACCTGTTCTTGAGCATACTGAATGAATATGAAGTTCCAGATTACATCCTGATTGTAAATTTTTACGTAATCTTCTTGTTGATTTCTGGATATGTACTGGTGAATGCTGTGTTCAACTGGAAGCGCTTTCATTTCATTACATGTTGTTGTCAACTTTCCTTTGAAGCTTTGCACTAGATCATGCGGATTTGTGGAATGTCCTGGTGAAGTATGATTTCTAGTTTTCCTTCTTTTCATTGCAAGTATGGGAGCTTGTATGTGAATCAGTGATCTAAGTCCAGTAATTTTAGGAATCTCACTCTCTAACCCTTCTCCTTTTTTTCAATTTCATTAATTCATCACCATAACTGCAAATCATGATAAATAACAAGCAGAAACAGTGAAATATGCTGAAATCCCGTAGGTAACTGAAGATCCTTAGCATATTTGAGTTAAATGCATGTAGTACTGAAAATATCATGCAAAGAATCATAGATAATGATAGAAATCATGCAAATATCGGCCTGTATGCACATTATTTGACTAAATTTACAGCGCAGAGGTAGAATTATTGGAGGCTTATGCAGAGCGAACATCCAGAGCAGGATATTTGAAGATGATGATGATGAACAGTGCAGAAACACGTAAGGCCCCTGAATGGAAAACAGCAACACACATCAACCACTGAGTAACGTCAGTAGATTAAGACCTAATCAACGGAGACTTGGGATCATGAATTCTTTGAATTCATCGTATCTTTCAAGATGAGTAAAGGTTGTTGTGTAACTTTTATTCTATGTTTGTGAATGACTAACATCATGACCAACATAAATTGGCGCTAGAAGGAGGGCCAAAGCCCAGAAGATCACGTTCATCATCAGTATTTCCAGGTTTGATGACGCTCAGAGTAAGGTAACTTCAGATCGTTTGTGAATTTCATCATATTGCGTAAATATTTGCTGCGACCAGTTTGTAATTGCACATTCTGTGTAAAGATTTCCAAATTTCACATAAATATTGCAAGCTTTACAGTAGATTTCTTTAAATTCATTATATATTGGCCAAAGATGCATAAATTTGTTCAAGCTTTGAGAATTTGAGCCTTAAACACGCGAGATTTGGTGCTACTGGTTGGAATATCCCACTATCCTGTCATATTTGCAGTATCTTCGCAAATATCGCGTAAATATTCAGTCTGATTTGCAAGTTGACCGCAAATATCACCTCGTCCGGTGGAATCCAGCCAATATTTGCAAAGTTTCAGCTAATTGGCCTCCAAATCGAGAAATCCTGGCTCACAGGATAAATACCAGGTCTAGACATAGTGAAATTTTCGAAGAATTGCCTGTCAGAGGTTTTAGACCTAGGACTGTAGACGTTCACCATACTCCAGAGTCTAGTACGTCCAGAGCTTCACCAGGACCTCCTCCTGTAACTCCTGGTGGTTTGCAAATACCTTCAGGTATACCAGTGACACCTCCTGTTCAACCTCAGGGTATACCTTTAGTCCAACCTCAGCCAACTGCACCACCAGTTCAGCCCCTTCAGGTTGCAATGTCGTTCTTTGCAGCCGAATCACCATTGACCTTTACTGTGTATCATGAGTTACCAAAGTATCCGGACAAGCTTTGTCCAAAATACCATCCTTATCAGGATGCGGATGATCATATCAGGACGTTTAAAGAAGCTTGCTGCAGAGCCAGAATAGAGCATCAGGATGTGGTGTGCAGATTATTCCCTTTTTCCTTAGGGGAAGAGGCTTATAATTGGTTCATCAGTCTTGGTCAATCTTCTGTCGATTCGTGGGCTGTCTTAGAGAAGGCCTTTCTTGACAGATTCAAGGTCCCTATTGATCCATCCATGAATTACCACCTGTTTGCCACAATCAAGAGATTTGAGCATGAACCTATTGCAAATTTCAATGCTAGGTTCCAGAAAATGTTGTCCAAGCTAGTTACCCCATATGTGGTGGCTGATGATGCTGCCAGAAGTATTTATTATTCAGCCCTGGATCCGTTAACCGCCATGTTCATCAGGAGAACACATCCTGCGATCACCACATTGACAGGAGCTTTTCAAGAAGCTATCAAGGTAAATCAACAGCTGATACCTGCTCCTACTCCAAATATAGCATTCCCTGCTTTGCCTGGCATGCAGTCACAATATCCAGCACAGTATCCTGCAGCTTATCCTTCGCAATATCCTGCACAATATCCAAATGGAGCAGTGATGCCCCCAGCAATCATGCCTGCACCTTTGCAAGTACCTCCATTGAGTATCATGCCTCCTCCTAATGGAAATGGCCAATTGCCACAATATCCTGCACATACTCAGACACCTCAGGGTACAGACCTATCCCACAATAACCATGGATCTTCCTTTTTCCAGCCTCAGCCTGAAAATGTAGTGGCCAAAGCTCAAGAGGAGAAAGAGGAAATCAAAGAAATTGCTGCTCAGTTGAGAAAGCTCACCACAGAAGTAACACACTTGAGAAATCAAGGGTTTTATTCACAGTCAGGTCAGAATAGGAGTTATTCCAATGACAGACCAAATTACCCTGACAGAGGATACAACAATAACTTCAACAGTAGTGCTGCAAATAACAATAATCCTCCTAGGCAGCCCAGAGTGTGGAACTCCAGGCCAAATAATGGTTCATTACCATCACCCCTAGACAATCAGCCTCCTGGTGAAGCCAAACAGACTACTAGAGTCAATCTTGCTGAAGCAGCCCTTACCAATTGGTGCAGGATTCACAACACCAATGCACATGCAGAATTAGATTGTCCACAGTTTAGGATTGCTGCCAGCATCTTTCAGACTGAAGTGTCTAATACTTCTGGAAATCCACCTCAGGCAGAAGGAAATGAAATAGTTCCTTGTGGATATGACTCAGCTTTTGTGCTGGAAACCTACACTAATCAGCCTCATCAGGATTATAATCAGACCTGTGAAGAATCTGCCTTAACCTTTGAAGCGAACTATGTCTTCCCTTTTGAGGATGAAAATGAACCTACAAGAGAGCATGAGGAAGTACATGCATACCAGCAGCAATACCCTAGTAAGCACAATTATAACCTGAGGAGTAATGCCAACAGACCTGCCGGTCCATTGACATCATCTCTACCTCCAAACAACTTCAACACACCTCCTGATCCTAAGGCTAGCAATAACCCTGGGTTCCCTAAGGTGAATGCTCAATACTTGTCTCCTCAAAACACAGTAACAAAAGTCGCAAATGCACCTCATGAGTCTGACAAGTTAGTCAGTTATTTGGCTGATGAAATGAAGAAAATCAAGATCAGCCTGTCCCTATCTGAGTTACTGAAAACTCCTGCCATCAAAAAGGCATTCATGAAGTCGCTGGATGATCCTGCTTCTAAAGAGGATAATCACCTTTCGAGTCAATCCAATAGCAGAGACCATACTGCTAAAGATAGCACTGTCAAGCCCAAAGTGTCAGCCACAGTCCAAGCTGCTGAAACCTCTCACATGACCTTGTACAGAGATAAAACTGAATCACCACCGTTTCTCCTCACCATAAGAATGTTCAGTAAGAATTTTCACAACTGTTTAGTTGATTCAGGAGCCTCAACTAATGTTATGCCTTTGTCAATATGCAACGCATTAGGACTGCATCCTGCTAAATCATTAAAGAAGGTCACTCAACTGGACAAGACAGAAGTAAGTGTCGTAGGAGAACTCACTCATATTCACATGCAGCTAGCGTCTGATCCTAGGATCCAGTATTACATTGACATTCAGGTAGTTGACATACCTGATACATATGGAATGTTGCTTAGCCGGGACTGGTCTAAAACGCTTAACGGATACATGTCCACAGACTTCAGTCACATGTGGTTGCCATGGAAAGGTATACCTAATCAGATCAGGATTGATGCTGAGCCTAGGATGAAACATATGATCACCGAATATAACAGAACAAATGAGATCATGTATGTAAACGTAGAACCTGGGGTTTATCACATCAGGCCGCAAACTGTCCAAATAGAAGAGGTCCTGATGCTTGATGCTCATCATCATCATGATGATGATTATCATGAGGATATGCCAGTCGTAGAACTTAATAATGATCCTGATAATGAGAATGAAATAGATCGCTTCAGGGATTTTCAGATGCATTTATCTACTCAGATAAAACGTTGTCATTTATTAAATATACCTGCTAATGATATTTTGATCGACGGATGGTGCAGGTTGCATGGAGAAGCACACTCGGAAAAGACTTGCGAACCATGCTTAGACATGATCATGCTGGAGCAGACGTATAGTGAAGCATCATCATCATATTCTGAGGTGAGTGCTACATCTGATGATGATGATGATACTAATTTTTATTTGTCTTCTGCAGGAACAGAAGAGTCGACGGATCCTGATGAGGATCATATCCGAAAAACAGAAGAGATCCTGGTGTCCAATCAGACGAATGATGCGAGAAAGGAAAAGATCACTCCTGGTAGTGATTGCTTCATGGAACCGGATTACGAGTTGTCTGATGAGGATAAAGGCAGTGACCTGACGAAGTTCGAAGAATTTCTGGTCAAAGAAATAGAAAAAATGACACAACAGGGTAGATCTCCCCAGGAGGTTTTAATCAAAGGTTGGTGTAGGCTGCATGAGGCGCCTCACTCAGAAACCACTTGCTCACTGTGCTTACACATTTTGAAGAAGCATGCAACTGTATGTGCTGAACATCATCTTCCTGCTAGGATGGAAGAGAAAAGAGGAAAGCCATCAGGCTCATCAGATAAAGGAAAGGAGCAACAAGCAGATGCAGCACCAGAAGTTATTAATTGTCCAGACACTGAAGTAGATCATTCTGAAGATTTTGAATTATATTTGTCTAGAAATATACAGCGTAGTCAAATATTAGGTTTGCCCATTGATGATGTCTTGATTGAAAGCTGGTGCAGATTACATGATGAAGAGCATTCAGAAAAAGATTGTTACCCTTGCTTGGTCATGTTGAAAAAGATTCTAGAAAATACAATAGCTGAGTCAGTTCCAGAAGGTAATGAAGAGGAAACATCTTTCCTGGATTCATTTTATGGTGGGATTGATAGGAGTTCTCTACTTCCTAATACAAGTAAGGATCAGTCAGTATGCAGGTATGAATCTTGTGAAAATTTTAGAGAAGAAATCACTCATCAGGATAATAGTTTTGATTCTGATCCTAATACTTTTGATAAAGAAGATGAAACATCTTTCCTGGAGTCATTCTATGGTAAAGAGAAGTGTAAACAGATGCTAGAGCAATTTAAATGCACTCCTGATGATGAAGTTCCTATGATGGTAACTCAGGGAGTCACAGAGAAGAAAATAAATGTTGATTTACTGCCTGACTTTTTTGAATTAAATGATCAAATGCAAGAATGTTGTAGGTTAAAGGAACCAGATCCTCTAATAGATAGAAAATGTGAATTATTTAATGAACAATTCCTGAAAAATGAAGATGTAGAAGACTTTGGAGTTGTTATGCATAATCAGATGTCACTCCAGAAATATTTTGAAAATGAAACAGGGGAGTGTCCTCACCAAGTGAAAGTTGTTTCTCCTTTACAGTCAAATGATTTAGAAATAATAAATTTCTGTATATCAGATTGTGATAATAAAGATACTTATCTAGATGCTGATGTGCAGGAAATTGAAGAAAATATTGAGAAGTTTCCTGAACTGGAGGATAAACTAAACATCCAGAATGAAGGGATAAGGCTGGATAAAGATGAAGAATCAATACATCAAGAGTCATACATCCTTCAATTTGAGGAGGGACCAGGCACTGAGCCAAGCAGTGAAAATATAATGACAAATGAAAGACCAACTGCCAATGAAGAAGCATGTCCAGCAAAGCCAGAAATACACCAGGTTGTATTTCTCCTTTCCACAGTAAATAATGTTGAATATTATTTTAATTATGGAAATTCAGAAGATAAGACATGCATATGGATTAATCATGAACATGATGAGCGTCCTCAGTTGCTGATCATCAAGAGTTGTTCTGTTGAATACAGTGAATTCAGAATACCAGAATATTCTTCAGAATATAAAGATAAATTTGCTAGGTTGAGAACCATAACTAATACCCTGATGCTCCTGCACAATCAAAAGAAGTATGCAAATACAGGTGTCCTTAGGTCTTTTTCTGGATTTTGTTTGCCTAGTAGTGGTTTGTATAGTGTTGCTTCTGTTTTGTGTTGTTTTGGTAAGTCAGGATGATGCACTTCATCACCTAAGAAAATAACTAAATTGTTAGGATTCAAGTGATGAGATCAGATTTAGATATAGATTGTAATTCATTCTGATAAATACTCATGATCAGGTTTATGATGTCTTTTCATCAGGGTACCTTTTCTTGTCCAAAGTGAATCAAACACAATGAAACACCTAACAGCCTTGGGTTTGTTGAAGATATGAGTATAGGTGTTAAGTGAAAAATCTAAAGGGACTCCCTTGCTACCAATACAATCTCCAACCTAAAGCTGCAAGTGACTACACCTTGTACAAATGAGCAGACATGATGATATCAAATTTAAATTTTTAAAGGAAAATCAGAAATGAAATAAAATTAGGCCATCTAAGTAACTCTACCGGGGCTATGGACGCCTGCTGGCAGTGGGGCTCTACTTAGGGAGATTGTATAGATAACCTTGCCGGGGTTATAGACACCTGCTGGCAGCAAGGCTCTATCCAGGTTGGCTATGAGGGATGATCTCCAACTATGTAGTTTAACACCAGTTACTTATGTTTTCAACTTGCTTTCAAGATGAGGATAATTAATCATCTGCACACACCTGATCCTTTGTTAGCTTTATCACCATAATGAAATTTTATCATTCAAAGATCATGATGATTTACTTAGACAGAATTAGAACACTATAGATGAATGTGATCACATCACTTGAATCATTTGAATTTTGTTGTTTTCTTTGGTGGCAAGTTGTTGTGTGGTTACACAACACGTCCCATTTTGACTTGGCAAAACAGGGACCCAGCTTTTGTTTTGGCTTGTGTTGTCTGTTTCTGGCGGTTTTGGTAAAAATTAAGTCAGGTGCATCATCATCATGAAGGTCAGGATGAGGTAGGTCATCATCATGAGGTTAGTTTGTCAAAGTTCATATTTTGTTTCTATGACTTCATGGTTAGAAAGAGCTTGAAATTCCATGCAGGTTTGCCTTTTGCATCACTTGAAAATTCGTCCATATGAGGGAGTTGTGAACAGTCAAAGTTTTGGTCAAACCTGATAATTGCTATATGAACATCATCATCATGATATTTGGAAAGCCCCCCGATAATATCCTGAGGTCGAAACATCCGGACGTCAAGTTTAAGTCGTAGTAGGTTCTCCCCGTCGGGCGGTCTTTTGTGTCGCCAAAGGTCATCATCATGATCTTACTCTATTGCCTGATAAAAATCATGCAGTCCCGAAGCATCCGGACGTCAATCTTAAGTGCTAGTGTGTTTTACCCGTCGAGTAACCTTAGAAACATTGCGAGCATCATGATATTCCAACATCACCCGATATTATAATATCATGCTGATATTATAATATCACCTTACTTAGAGAAATCTGCCATCTGCATAATTTGCGCGCGCACGACAGTCTTGGTGATCAACATCATCATGATATTTCAAGACCCGACATTTCCTAATATCCTCCTGACCTCCTTTTGCGTGATCGTGATGATCACCTTATCTTTCGAAGCGGAGGGTGATTTTCATTTCTTAAGTCGTGTTGAACAAGATCATCATGATCTTGTTAGTCTTTCCCGACAGTTCGTAGTATCATCCCGCCGACAAGTATAACATTTTGCAAATATGATGATGACGATGACGTCATCATCACCTTCTCCTTCGGCAGGATATTTTCCAAGGCGTGACCCATTTCGCCAATATGATGATGACGATGACGTCATCTTCGAAGATTAACACAAGCCCCGGATATCCTGATGACATTATCAGGACTTTCGGCAGGATCATATTTTTGATCACCCAGTGCGTATATGATGATGATGATGTTCATCATCCTGATCTTTCGAGCGGATTGCCTTGGCCGAAAAGGGTCATACTGCTTTCATGACCTGATCATCTTCCTTAGAGGGAACCCGATATTCCATTTACCTCCTGATTTTATCGAAACATGACGGTGACGTCATCCCTTTGCATTTTATTGAAGCCTGATGATGACGATGACGTCATCATGATTTTTCCTCAGCGGCAGGATCATTTTCCAAGTCCTCCTGTTTGTCTTCATCATGATGATGATGACGTTGTCTTTCTTTCCCGAATGTGCAAGAACAAAACATCCTGATGTGCTTTTCATCAGAGCATTAGGAAAGGAGGATCATCATATTTTGTGATATCCTGCGGCCACTTTGAAGATATGTAGTTGGTCATCATCACGATTTTTGGCGTCGGTATAACTGTTGCCGTCGGCCTAAGGTAAAATTGTCACCCTGATCATATGTAGTCACGCCGATGCAACTATGATGATGATGCAAAGCCGGATTCTAGGGATGGTTGAAAGACGATTATTTCTTTGTATAATCTGAGATCATCATCATCATATTTCGAACCAGATATACAAGAGAATGGGCCAAAAACATGAAGCGATGGAAATTTGAAGGGGCCGACTGCCTGATGTTTGGTCAACGAGGGTTGACTTGGTTGTTTTCATGCTGTTTATGCATTTAGTGCATATTTTCACAGGTAAGACCTGTTTGCCTGTAGCTGCACATTGGGAGGTATGTTTAATAAAACGTTTTACTTCCTGCTGTTTATCCACATGATGATGATGAACTTAATGTTTGTTTGTTTATTTGCAGGAAGTCATGATGATGCTGCTGAAGCTGAGCGTTGAGATCATGATGATGCTGCTGAAGCTGATAATTACAAAGTTACGCATGGAGTCAACATGGGCCAGACATGAGGAGGATATTGTCAAATATGCTGTTCGCCAGCTGGAGGCCGAATCAAGTTGAAGATACTGGAATATTCTGTGCCAGCTGTACATTTGCTAACTGGCGAAGCATGTGCTTTTCATCTGGACCGTTGTTTGTTGTGGGAGGATCCTGATCCTTGGATCATTGTAACCGTTTTCTGGCAGTTGTTCTATATAAGAGCCAGAGCTTGTCATTTTAAAGGAGAGGAATACATTAGAATACACAGACGCATCTGGCGCAAAAGTCAATTACTGTAGAATAAGTTAGGAGATCGGATTACTGAGACTAATGAGGATAGAATTGTTGAAATGTCAAGGTTCTTTCTTCAGATCACTGTAAATGTACCTGTTCTTGAGCATACTGAATGAATATGAAGTTCCAGATTACATCCTGATTGTAAATTTTTACGTAATCTTCTTGTTGATTTCTGGATATGTACTGGTGAATGCTGTGTTCAACTGGAAGCGCTTTCATTTCATTACATGTTGTTGTCAACTTTCCTTTGAAGCTTTGCACTAGATCATGCGGATTTGTGGAATGTCCTGGTGAAGTATGATTTCTAGTTTTCCTTCTTTTCATTGCAAGTATGGGAGCTTGTATGTGAATCAGTGATCTAAGTCCAGTAATTTTAGGAATCTCACTCTCTAACCCTTTTCCTTTTTTTCAATTTCATTAATTCATCACCATAACTGCAAATCATGATAAATAACAAGCAGAAACAGTGAAATATGCTGAAATCCCGTAGGTAACTGAAGATCCTTAGCATATTTGAGTTAAATGCATGTAGTACTGAAAATATCATGCAAAGAATCATAGATAATGATAGAAATCATGCAAATATCGGCCTGTATGCACATTATTTGACTAAATTTACAGCGCAGAGGTAGAATTGTTGGAGGCTTATGCAGAGCGAACATCCAGAGCAGGATATTTGAAGATGATGATGATGAACAGTGCAGAAACACGTAAGGCCCCTGAATGGAAAACAGCAACACACATCAACCACTGAGTAACGTCAGTAGATTAAGACCTAATCAACGGAGACTTGGGATCATGAATTCTTTGAATTCATCGTATCTTTCAAGATGAGTAAAGGTTGTTGTGTAACTTTTATTCTATGTTTGTGAATGACTAACATCATGACCAACACTCATTCAAACCTCTGAAGTACCCTGAAGAACACGACAAATTGAACAGTCCTTTGGAGCCTACAGAAATAAGAGGAAAGGATAAACTGCAGATTGAGGAGGTGAGGAATTAAGCACAGAAGGTGGAACTAATTTAGCAATGGGGTAAAGAAGAAGTCTGAGCCAGAAAGTGCTGCGGGTATTCTGCAAGATGAAGCTGTAGCAAACATTCTAAGAGCTGCAGGATGGTTAGACTTCCTATAAAAGATTGAAGGGTTTTAGGAAGATGTTGTGGATGAATTCCTCAGAAATTTAAGGGACAATCAGATAGCTGTCAGAGGAGTTTGAATCAATTTCTCCTCAGCCACTATCAGCCACATTTCTGGACTTCTTGAACAAGGTGAGAGGTTTTATCACTTGAAAACCTTATACACTGATTTGATTAAAAATTTCTCTGTTCGTGGTGAACCTGCTATACAAGTGCATTCAAATAAAAATGAAGTAAAAGGAATTCTGAGGTCCACACTCCCAAACCCTTGGCAATCTGTTGCCACTTGGTTAATGAAATATTTTACTTGTGATGGTCAATTCTCTCTAGTTTTAGGGCCAATCATGAAAATGTTGATTCTTCTAAGACATGGAAATAGACACCTTGAGTATAGCATAAACATTCCCAATTTCCTATATTTTTCCATCACGGCAACTGCAGAGAAATATTAGCAGAATAAGGGTCCCATGAAACATCATGGTCTCATCTTTCTTGTAGTTAAACACCACTTCCTGTCTCAGGCCAATGGGGAGGAATTATGGCAAAACTTTCTTGAACATACTTCCCAGAACAGAGAACTAGAAATGGTACAGCCAGGAGGTGAGGGTTCTCCTACTCACCAAGAAGAAGAAACTGAACCTTCAGCCTCCTCCATAGCTATTCAAAGAGGAAAGAAACCCTCACAGGAGGCATCTTCATCTGCAGCCCCTGTTCTTGATAAAAGGGGGAAAGGCAAAGAAATTACAGAGTCTACTCCTAGACAAACCCCATACATGACTCGATCAGTTAGGAGACAGATGACTCTAACTAAGGAATCTTTCCCTAAGGAATTAACAAAGGGAAGGTTGGGATAGAGAGTAGAGGGAACCTGGTGGGCTGAAGAACCATCTCATGATTTAGATGAGATCCCTCTAGTCAGAAAGAGAAAGCAAAGAGAAGTTTCCCCAGCACCATCATGTGCTCCTAAGAGTCCAATTTCAGAATCATCATGTGCTCCGGAGACAGAATACATACAAACTTTTACTATTTCCTCAGATTTTGAGGAAGAGAGACCTGCTCCGGAGTCACCTGCCCCACCTCTGCTACGAAGAAGCAAAATGAAAAGATAGCTCTCATAAGCTAAAAAAGATACTGCTCTCCTAACTAAGGTACTCCTAGGTCTTAGAACATATGAGGATAAGGCTGGGCCTTCATCGGTACTAGTAGAAGCAGAGGAACCCCAAGAGAACCCTTAAGACATGTAGTCTGAAGAAAGGATGAAGTAGAGTAAATGGGTACAATTGACAGTGCAGGGTAGATGGCCATGGAAAATCTTGATGATCAGCCAACAGCCACAAAAACAACATAAGCAGAAGCAGAAACCTTCTCTCATCCCTCTGATCAAGAGGATGTGGAAATTTCAAAAGAACAACAAATGATGGAAGAAATTGAAAACCTAAAGAGATTACTCTAGGGGGGAAATCTAATTATTACTGACCTCAAGAAGGCCAGAATAGAGGTAGAAATGGAGAAAAAATAAATCATTGAAAATCTACAAACAAATCTCCAAAGCAAAAGTAGGATCATCCAGGAGAAAGAGGCAGAATTGAAAATTGAGAAAGAAGCAGAGTTGGAGGCACAGAAAATTGAGGTAGCCAAACTGTTGGAAGAAAAAGAGAAAGAGGCAGCACAGAGTGTTTCTGAGCTCACTATGGCTAGAGACAATAGCCTCACAATAATGGCAACATTGATTGAGAAAATAGAAATCCATGATAGATAGTTAACTTGGGCCAACAACAGACTAGATGACCAGGAGGAATATATTCAAGAGTTGGCAGGCCCAAGGGCAACCAATGAACAGGAAATACAAATAGATGCCTATGTGGGTCCAGTCTCCATTGACATTCCCAAAGCCCTGTTCCATTGGGAAAAGAAGTGTAGAGAATATGAGGCTTCCAAACCTATGTTGCAGTTACAAAGGGCAGTCACTACCAAAACAAATAGAATAGCAACTCTGGAAGGCAAAATCCTTGAAATGGCCTCCCTTTCTTTAGAAATTCTATCCTGCAGACCTCTAAGTGCCAGCTATTCCATGTTCTTACAAGAAAGAGTCCTACAGAGGAAATTCTCTTTAGTTCTATCTGACCTGGTTGAGGATACTGAGACAGCAGAGGGATTCATGACAGCATATACCAGGAGTAATGATGATGACAAAAACTTCCTATGTGAATTATACCTGCATGGGTTCTGTGTTAATGATATAACTTTCATTCTTAATCATTTTGTGGGGGAATACCAGCTTAAGTCATTTATGTCCCTAATCAGGAATCATCAGATCCAGAATGAAAGGATGAAAGATCATCTCAAGAAAGATTTAAAAATAAATCTTTTCATCAGGAAGGAATGTCCCAATCCCAATGCTTTTAGGATCAAATTCAGGTCCCTTATCTATCATCCTGATAATAAGAACATAATTTTGCCAGTATACCTAAAAAGTTTGCAAGAGTGCTCCATCGATTTTGGTCTTTTCATGATCAATTCAGCAAACCCAGTACTTGGCATAGCAAAGAAGAGATGGAATATTTTGACTCCGAAGCAGAAATTGAGGGAGGTGGTCACCCCTACAAACTTAAGATTATTTATGAGAAAAGCAAAGTTGATATCCAAAATGATGGATAACCATAAACAGGAATGGATAGGTGGATAGTTCAGACCCCCTCTAATAATTGAACCACTCCCTGTCTGGGCAGAACAGATGGAAGATGAGAAATTGCAGGACTGGATGAAGCAGGTTGATGAATACAGAGGCAATGGTAATATCAATTGCACACTTGGACCACCTATGCACATGATTATAGCTTAATTGACAAGCTGCTTCACTAGAATAAATCCAGAATGTGAGAAGCAGGAGGATCTGCCAAACCTTAGGTATGGGGGGATGATGAGTACCAAGTTGTACCCATGAAATACATTTTTTTACCTGATTTTTTCTCCTTCCTGAGTCCATCTTTCCTAATGTCTGCACCCAATTAAGCTAGCAAGATCGGTCTAGTTAATGATTAATTGAGATAGATTACTTAAGATTATAATTTCTGATTGAGTGACTAATGTGCATGGAATTGATGGAAAAATGTAGAAACTTCTCTCTTTTTGAATCGACAGGTGTAGATGCCAGGAACAACAATTTTGTGCATCTCCAGAGATAGTCTTCAATGATATCCGGAGACAATACCAAAGTATCATGACACCTGAAGTTTTGAAGAAATGAGGAAAGTATCTCTAGAGCTTTGTGGGAGTCTGGAGCATCTCCAGAGCTGAACAGAGGAAGCTACAGATATCTGCGGAGCTACAGACATATCTCTGGAGCTGAACAAAGTGTGTATGAGGAAAATTGATTAAATCAAAACTAATAAATCAAAAGCCCATAACATAAAGAAAACTAATCTAAATAAAATCCATTATCAATAAATCAATGAAATATGAAAGCTTTTATCCAGATTTGTATTGTTCCCTTTGATGAATGTGGATTTCTCAATAGTGCTGCGAAACCATGTTTGCAACAAGCAAGTAAAGTGCTCAAAGTGCTCAAAGATCAATGTCAAAAGATCGTGAAGTTGCTCAATCGATGCGATGTATGCTCAAAGCACTATTAAAGGATGCCTGAGAATAAGTGATTGAAGAGGATTTGTAAAGGATATGAGAGGGGTTTATATAGGTTTCAACAGAGATCGATCAACGGTCTAGATAATTCAAAAGAATCAATGGAGAAGATAAATCAAATAACCATGATGAATGTGCACACAACATGTGTCAATCCACAAGGATATTTTTATTAAGATATGATGAAAACAAGATTGATTGAATAGATAACTCAACTTGTAATTTTGCCTTTTTTAGAGTTCTAAAAATAAGACTGATTGTGCACATGAGTTAATAAGATATTTTAAGAGGAATTGGAAGGATAACTGAAATTAAATAAATAAATTTATTTAATTGTTTGTGCATGATTGAGGAACAGAAGATTATAAATACAATATTTGATTTTATTTATTTTTAGAGGATTGAGACAATTTAAATAAATTTGCATGATTTATTTAAATTTAGAAGAACAAATGATTTAATTAAATAATGTAAATTATTTAATTGTAGATAAGAGGAAATTTGTGATGAATTAATTAAATAATTGGATTTATTTAATTAATGGAGACTTGAAATTTGAAAGAGGATAATGATTTAATTAAATAATACAAATTATTTAATTTTGGAAGAATATAGAGAAATTTAATTTAATTAATTTTAAATTTAGGAGATTTAGAGGAATTAGATGAAATTAATTAAATAATTAGATTATTCAATTAATGTTAAAATGCAGGTGATTAGACAGATTAGATGAAATGCAAGTGGTGCGACGACATGGTCATTTTAGGGTGTCTACATTTTGCCCCTCTTTGATGCAATGCAGTTTACAGCGTTGCGTCAAAGAAAATGGTTGTTGAAGACATGATATAATTTTTGATGCCCCAGTGTAGCTAGCTGCCCCTGTGTAGCTGGTGTAGGGTGCCCCCTCAAGCGGAAAGACAGGGAAGTGACAGAGGGATTGGGTTGATGCTCGACTAGACGATTGTGCGAGAAGGTGGAAGAAAAAGTAGAATGGGTTGGGAAGAGGAAAAAAAATGTGGGAGGGACACTATAAATAGGTCCTATGGGGACCACATTCCTCATTTGCACCCTAAGAGCTTCTAAATTTAGAGAGTAGAGCCTCCAAACTTAGGGTGCGAGAGTTGAGTGGAAGGAGCTGATAGCGAGGAGAGATGCCGATTCCAGCGCATAGGCATCAGGCGGAGCTAGTGCGGACATACGAGAGGCCAATAGGAGCTCTGATAGTGGTAAGTGTCCGAAAACCTCATTTTAATTTGACGTTTGAGGGCGGTTTAAGGATAGGTCTAAGTAGGTCTTTTAGGTTAGCCAAAAGCGTTGTAGGCTAGTTTAGCGCATATGGCGGTCGGGTTAGGTGCTTTTGGCACGCTGCAGCGCATTTGGTACAGTAGTTCAATGCTTTTGGGGAAGTCACAGCACATATGGTTTTTGGTGGCCGCGCCGAAGCACGGTTGCCAGGGTCACATAATGCTCTTGGTAGAGCAGTGCAGCGCGGTTGGCTGGGTATCTAGGCATGGTTGGTGGGGTCCAGAGAAAATCAGGTCACCTTTGGTATCACAGTGAGGTGCGGTTGGAAGTAATGGGAAGTGCATTTGGAAAATAGGTTGCCTTTGGTATGAGATAGTGCAGCGCTTCTGCATAGATAGTGAGGCGCATTCGGTACAAAAGTAGAGCGCTTTTACAGAAACAAGGCGCTTTTGGTTAGGTGAGAAGAGTACGAGAGTTAGGGTTGACTACCCTAGTTTACAAAAGGGGAGAGTTTGGTCTAAGGGTGCACAACATAGAATAGATGTAGGTAGGATTTGGGGGATATGGTATAAAAGAACTAACAAGTGGTTGCTTGGATGCAGAGGATTATGCCGCCGTTGATGTCGAGAGAGCGACACCACCCTATAGCACATGAGGTAGTACAACTGATGTGGGAGGAGGATGCATTCCTAGAGCACATGGGATTGTGGCATATAGTGCACTTGACACACATTAGGGTGAATCTCACCCTAGTGACAGCTGTGGTAGAGAGATTTCATAGTGAGACATGCTCGTTTCACTTTCCAACAGGGGAGGCTACAGTTACACTAGAGGATGTGTATCGCATCCTTAGGATTCAGATTGATGGAGAGAGAGTGGACTTTGACCTAGTGCGGGGTGAGGCAGGCTTGGTAGAGGTATTATGCACGAATGACCTAAGGATAGAGGACGAGGAGATTTAGTGGGCAGACATCCTATGACTCTGAGATAGGATCAGATGGATAGTTGTTTCACTGATTAGCGGCTTCCTGTGCCTAGACAGGCGATCCAAAGGACTATCTGTTGGATGGGGCATGGTGCTATTGGGGATGTTTACACATGGGACACAGTACACATGGGGGCCTTGTGTGCTTGGACAGTTGAATCGTGATATGCATGAATGTGTTTATAGGAGAGGCTAGAGTCTCTCAGCGGAGGTTACTTTATTACAGGTGTGGGCATGGGAGTGCATCCCAGTGATCAAACCCCTTACACAGCACTGCCAGGAGAGGGGGGAGTCATATGTATTTCTATATGAGGGAGTCATCACACATAGGAGGCTTGGATATGTTAGCCACTGGAGGCAGCAGATCGATGAGATACACTAGTTTGTTTGGAGGCCGTAGCTATTGTGCGAGGAGTGGGAGGATGAGCATGAGTAGCTTATGTATTGCTGCCAAGCTCAATATCTATTTGGGAGGTAGACAGATACTATAGAGAGATACCTGCCAGAGCAGGTACTTAGATAGTTTGGGCTACCACAGGGGTTACCAGCTGGAGAGGTGACACATGCACAGACACGATGGAAGGTTGGAGACTGGGATGCAAAGATTCCAGTGGCAACAGCTTTGGTTGAGGTATGGGGACTGATACTAGTAAGATGGGATTGGGATACAGGATTGGTAGATCCAGGGACACTACCAGAGTATGATAGGTACTGGTAGACACACAAGCCAATGAGACTGACAACACCAGGTGTGGCAGGGGCAATAGGAGTGGTACTGGTTCCAAGTATTGAGGTGAGGATGAGGCGACAGGCCAGAGAGGCCAGGCAGCAAGCAGGTGTAGAGGCCGAAGGCCAGCAGGCAGACGTGGAGATGGTGGAGGTAGAGGATCTGGTCATAGAGACTAATTTATAGTGGACCAAGCGGCTCCTATAGGAGGAGATATCCCAGAGGACTCGATTAGAGCTCCGGATGGTGAGGCTGAGGAGAGACAGGTTGAGGTACTAGCATAGGTGTAGACATAGATAGCCACCACATCATAGGCAGCCCTTTCACAAGCACAGGCACAGATCTAGGTACAGGTATAGGCATAGGTGCAGGTCACACCCGCACCAGCAGTGGATGATGGGCAGCTAGCCCAGGTGACTCGAGAGAGGGATGCAGAGGTCTAGCTATGGCTAATAGCAGAGGCCACACTACAAAGGTTGAGATGGGAGAGAGATGAGGTACGCCATGCACTGGGTGCAGACCAGAGGAAACTGTATAGTGAGCTCGTCCATGTGTAGGGAGAGCTAGTGTCAGCAGGGAGAGAGACAGAGTACTACAGGGGGCTCTACGTGGGTACGGTGCCAACAGCTCAGCAAGCACCCAGCTACAGAGATAGGAGCAGGTCCAGAGCATCTGGGTCCTGCAGGATAGGGCAGTCACTGTCCTCAGTTAGAGGACTAGGTGTGCCACCAGGGGGAGGAGGACCAGCAGGGGGACTTGTACTGAGCATAGGTGGAGGACCGAGGCCATAGCAGGAGGGCAACTCTACCCACTAGAGCATGTACACTTGTATATTGTATCATGTTTGTACCATTTTTGTATCATGATGGACACTTGTATATTGTATCATTTTGTATCATTTTAGATTGATGTCTGCGTGCATCCTGATGTATATTTTGTGGACTCTTGATAGCCTTGATGTACTATATTGATGTATATTTGGATGTATACATATGGACTATTGACGTAGACACACACATTTTGTATTATGATGACCTTCACATGAGATATATTATGATCTATTCTGCTCACTGATGTTCATGCTTGTGTGTATGCATTCCTTGATGATATGGATGTGATGACATGTATGTATGATTATGGATTTATGTGATGACATATATTGCTTATATGATGCTTCTAGATGTCATGATGCTTATAGATGTATGATGATATAGATGCTATGACTTGTGATGCTATGATGTAGATGCGATGACTAATGCTATCTAACATGTGGGTTTTGCAGATATGCACCAAAGAGAAGAAAAGAGGCGATGTTATGACTAGTGATATCTAACATGTGGGTTTTGCAGATATACACCAGAGAAAAGAAAAAGAGGTGATGGAAGACGGAGACTGTTGATTGATTGGTGCAATGAAAATGATATAAGGGATGTGTGAATGGATGAATGATGAGCTTGTTGCATTGGTTTCACAATTGTATATAAAGAGCAATCCTTATTTTTGATATAGCATGTGGATAGTTCGTCACCAAGGTATAAATGACCAAGGTGCTGTAATATCCAAGTGCGTAGACGTTGACTCTGCAAGCAAGCAGTTTGAGCTTAGATCCCTTAGACATAATATAACCTTGATGGTACATGTGAATGAGCCATAGTCTTGAACACAAAATAAACTTCAGTTCATGTAAATGCAAGAAGAGTATTAAATATGTAAGATGCTAGATCATAACACACACAAGATAAATATAATGCCAAGAAAGATGCTAGAGATCATTCCCCAAACATGGCACACAAAAGTAATGACTATGCCCCCAATCCGTACTGCATCGCAACATACCAAGATTATAGGTAAATCAAGGTAGTCTTGAATAGGTAATGAAAAAGGAAAAAAAGATAAACCAAAAAGAAAATTGACTGACTTACAAAGTAAACATACAACCAACATATTCTCTTGCCAAAGAGGTTGCTCAAGATAGATTGGATTGGAAAGATAACAACCTTATCATAGGAACTTTGTGTCTGTTAAAGGGGGCTATCTACCTAAAAAGACAATGTCTCGCTATGGGAGATGCTATATGTTACAAGAGACACATGTGTTGGTCTCGATAATGGAACATTCTACAGAAGACAAGCTTGTGAATCTGGTGCTTTGGTTAAGCTGGATTTAGCTAATGCTGGCAATCGAAACAAGATAGTAGATGACTCTGGAAGAAAACTACTTTGCTTCAGGTTTGTTAAGGACTTGTGCTTTGAAAGGATGCGCTAGTTTGCTACTTGAGTTAGTCAAGTCGAGGTGAATGGATTTTGAAGAATGGAAGACTAGAAAGGTGACAATGTGAATGGATTGGAATGGGTGGAGAATGATGAATTGTATGTGCCTGAGTATTGGATACATCCTTCGTATTCCAGACTGCCTACATACCCTGTATCCACGGGATCAAGGTACATTACAAGGAAAGATGAAAGAAGATAATATGTAGTTCTGGATAGAGTGATGAGATGGGTCAAGGTGGTGAGGGGGAGATCTTATGTACCTAAGTACTGGAAACTTCCTTCATAATACAGACTGCCTACATACCCATGTCCATGGGATCAAGGTGCTTTAAGATTGAAAAGATGATAATATGTAGTTCTGGTTTATGTGATGATGTAGGAAACACGTTGGGAAGATAATATCCTTATCATAGGAGCAATGTGTCTGTTAAAGGGTGTGATCTGCGGAAAGGACAATGACTGAAGAGCATGTTGCAAACCATGAACAAGGAACCACTCCTAGACCTAGGTTAAGGAAGGAATTGCCCCCATTCTGGTAGAGGAATTCGCATGGATGACTGACGAAGAAGACATAGAAAGCTTGACCTAGGACAAGATAAAGCTAACTGTTGACATAGATCAAGATGTGGGATGACGATGATTGGACAATGATAAATTTCCAAGCTATACTAGATAGGGAGATGGAAATGCAAACAAGGTCAATGGTTTTATTATGGATGGATGGATGAAGCTTGTTGCGAAATGGACATGGAATAAACAGGACTCGATAGATGATGGATGTTGACTCTACATATAGCAACTTTTTGCCAGGTTTTCACTATGGTACTTATCCAAGTTGCCCATTTGCCAGGTTTTCACCAGAGGACGGATTTTTTTGTTTTTTTGTTTTTTAGATACTCTTAGGATCAGGCATAGAACTTCTTGAGATGAACATTGTTAAGTGGCTCATCTAGGGGAATTCTGTTAGGTGTAGCTAAAGTATAAGCTCCTGATCCATATGCTGCTGTGACAATAAAGGGACCTAACCAGTTAGGCTCAAACTTGCCCTTCTTTTCTTGGTCTGCTTGATTTCTCTGATTCTCTTTGAGGACAAGATCACCAACTTGAAACTATCTTTCTTTGATCTTTTTGTTGTAATTACGCCAGAGGCAGTTTTGATAGACATGGAGATGATTAAGCGTGGCAAGGCACCTTTCATCTAATTGTTCTAGCTCAGCTAATCTGGAAGTGTGATACTCCTCTCTGCCAATCAGGTCCTACATGGATACTCTGAGCGGATGGGATCTCGACCTCTATAGGTAGGATGGCTTCAAAGCCATAAACCAAGGCATATGGTGTGGTAACAATTGGTGTCCTAATACTAGTGCGGTAGGCCCATAGGGCAGGATTGAGTTGCAAGTGCCAATCAGGACCAGTTTCATTGACTATTTTCTTGAGGATTTTGAGAATGGTTTTGTTGGAAACCTCAGCTTGTCTGTTACTTTGTGGATAGTAGGGAGTTGAAAAGTGATGTTGGATATTGTATTGTGTGCATAAGGCACAGACATCTTGATTCTTGAATGGTCTCCCATTATCAGTGACAATGGCTTGGGGGATACCATACCGGCATATGAGGTAGTTAAGGATAAACTTGGTTATTTGCTTACCAGTGATATAGGTCATGGGAATGGCTTCAACCCACTTCGTGAAATACTCACTGGCGGTAATGATGAATTTGTGGCCATTAGATGAAGATGGGTGGATTTGTCCTATGAGGTCGAGACCCCATTGAGAAAAAGACCATGGAGTTGTCATAGGTTGTAGTTCATGAGCTGGTACGTGAATCAAATCTCCATGTTGCTAGCATTGTAGACACTTCTTAGCAAACTATGCAGCATCTTGTTCTATTATAGGCCAGTAGTAACCTATTCTGAGTATCTTCTTAGTGAGATTAGGACCAGTAGAATGTGCGCCATAGACACCTTTGTGTATGTCTCGTAAGGTAGCTTCAGCTTCTTCCGCGTTAAGACATCATAAGAGGATACCATCGAGACTCTGACAATATAGTGTGTCACCCAGAATGGTGTAACAAGAGGATCAACAGATAAAGGTTTTGTGTTGGGTGGATGATAGGTTAGAGGGAAAGGTACTGTGTTTAAGGTATTCATAGATATCTTCGTACCATGGGGAATTGGGACCAACAAGTTCACAGATGATTTCAGTAACAGGAACATCGACGGTTGGTATCAACAATTGTTGGATCAAGAATTCACATTTCTGTGTATTAGCAGGCATGTCTATAAGTGACCCTACAGAAGCCATAGAATCTGCAGCCTTATTATGCTCTCTTGGAATTTGCTCAAATGTGATGCTAGAAAAGTGTGGTTTGTAGGCATCCACTAGTTGCTTGTAGGGGACCAACTTTTCATCTTTTGTTTGGTACTCATCTATGACTTGTCGAATGACTAGTTGTGAGTCTCCATATACTTGTAATTCTATGATGTCCCATTGAACTGCTGTATTGAGACCTATGAGGAGTGCTTCATACTCAGCAATGTTGTTGGTGCAAGGGAATGCAAGCTAATATGACTTTGGAATATAGTCATTTTGAGGTGTGATAAACAAGATGCCAGCCCCTGATCCATGCTGTGTGTAGGAACCATCAAACTACAACTTCCACATTATTGAGTTGGAAAGAGTGAAGAGATTCTTGTCTGGAAAGTCTGCTACCATAGAGTGTGTATCTATCATGGGTGCTTTTGCTAGTTGATCTGCTAGGGCTTGTCCTTTGATTGCTTTGCGATCCATATACTCAATGTCAAACTCACTAAGGATCATGACCCATTTAGCTAGTCTACCTGTAAGAGCTGCTTTTGCTAGTAGATACTTCAAGGGATCAATTTTGGCTATAAGATTTGTGTGTTGGTTCAACATGTAATGCCACAACTTTTGGGAAGTGAACACTACTACTAAACAAGCTCTTTCCATTGGTGAATAATTGAGTTCATATCCCACCAAGGTTCTACTAATATAATAAATTGCATGCTCTTTTCTTATTTCATCATTTTGTGCTAGAAGGGCCCCTAGGGCTGAAGTTGTAGTTGAGATGTATAATATCAAAGGTTTATCAGCAACTGGTGGAACCAATACAGGAGGTGTAGCCAGATACTCTTTGAGCTGATCAAATGTTTCTTGACACTTATAATCCCATCGAAATAAGACATCTGTTTGGAGAAAGTGTTGAAATGGTTGACATTTATCTACTAGCTGTGAGATAAAACACCTAATGGACTACAACCTTCCCTGAAGGCTCCTTAATGCTTTGAGGTTCTTTGGTGGAGGCATCTCCACTATAGCCTTTACTTTTGCAGGATCTACTTTGATGCCCCTACGAGATACAATGTATCCTAACAGCTTCCTTGATGTTACATCGAAGACACACTTGTTTGGATTGAGTCGCACTTGGTATTTCTCAAGCCTATCAAAGATCTATCCTAGAACTTGTATGTGATCTACCCTAGAAGATTTAGCTAGCATGTCATCCACATAGTCCTCCATGATATGATGAAAGAAGTCAGGGAATATCACTATCATTGCTCTTTGATAAGTTGCCCCCGCATTTTTTAGACCAAACGGCATGACACACCAACAATAATTACCCCACGGACAAGTAAAAGTTGTGTTATGTTGATCTTCTTCTGCTATCCTTATCTGATTGTAGCCAGAGAATCCATCCATGAGAGAAAGCATTTCATGGCCCGCTGTCAAGTCCACTATAATATCAATGTTTGGTAATGGAAAGTCATCTTTGGGACATGCTTTGTTAAGATCTCTAAAATCATTACACATGCAGATGTGCCCATTGGGCTTAGACACAGGTACAATGTTTGAGACCCAATCTAAATAGTTAATAGGTCTTATGAACTTTGCATCCAACAACTTCTGTATTTCCACTTTTACCAAGAGAGCTATCTGTGGGTGCATCTTCCTCAACTTTTGCTTGACTGGTTTAACTTTTGGATCAACTGTGAGATAGTGAACAACTAGCTTAGGGTCTAGCCCTGGCATATCCGCATAGGTCCATGCAAAGTTGATGGTTCTCTATAAGAAGAATTTGTTAAGATTCTTGTGCTTTGTTTCTGATAATGATGCTGCTAGGAATGTGGTCTTTGGATTTTGCTCTATACCAAGGTTTATCTCTGTAGAATCTTCCACTAGGAGAGCTGACTTCTCTTGATACTTAGATGGTAGGGGAAGGTCAAATCCTCCATTCTCAGGTGCCACACTTGGGTTTTCACCTTTGGATACGTCTTTTGTTTTTACTATTTTGTGATCAGGAGGTGCCACAGTGTAGTTTTCACCTAGAGATCTTTCTTTATTTTTACTTTTGCGACTGGAGGATTTGGCATTCTCACCAAAATAAATTGTTGACTCTAGTTCCATTACAAAACCTGCTTTATGATCACCAAGAGGGATACCATCTCAGAGTCCCATGAACTCAACTAGAGCTTCGCCATCTAAAATACATCTATAACGGGGGACCCTTGTTGGTCCCAATCGATAAGTTCAGGGTAGACAAGTGTTACATTCTGGGTGTTTGTGCTGGAGGTTAAGGATACGGATGATAGCATAAAGATAGAGGATTTGGTGAATAGGTCAGTCATATGGAGGGAAGAGTCATCGATGATATCCTCATAAAATGTCAAATCTGTGATAGACGTTTCAGCCACCTTGTCGAGGATACTCTCGATGTCCAAGGTGCATGGTACCTTCTTACCAAATCCTAAACCCTTCTTGTCTAGTTTCTTTGTCACAATAATGGGTTCCATTGTGCCTTGATTCTATTTTCCTAGGCCACCTTTGCCTTTGTAGCCCATGTGTTTGACTATCCTTAAGCCATTACCATATTGCTTAACTGGTATTGTGACCGGTTCTTTCTCCTTGTAGAGCCAAGAAGAAATGTCCTCAATAGTTTCCTCTTCCAATAATTGTCCCTATTGGAATTGGGTTAGAAATGTTGGGAGAGGAATAGCTTCTTTTTTAGTCACTTTGGCAATGGGCGGTTGACTGTAAGATTTAGGGGACAAAGGCATCCGCCCTACACAACAAGATTTTGAGATATCATAGGTTCCAAAGCCTATATCACGGATGTGCACTTTGATTTTAGGAAGAGGATTAGGTTCACTTGTAGAGGTTTGTGTCAGAGTTTCAGGATCAACATATAGTGGGGATTTAAGGGCTTTTTCATTTTTAGGCACTTGGTTACAATTCTTATAATTGCCTTGCAAGACACGATAGAATTCAAAAGGATTGGGGTCTCCTGGGATAGTTATCTTTCTACCATTGAATGAGAACTTTAGAGACTGATGGTACGTGGAGGGAACAACTTTCATTGCATGGATCCATGGGCAGCCTAAGATAATGTTGTAAGGCAGCTCAATATCAAGGACTTGGCACCTAGTTTCAAGCATGATGGGGCCCAGTTGTATAGGCAAGTGGATAACACCTTCTGAATGGCGTTCAGCATCATCATACCCTTTGATTGTAATACTTTGATCATTGTTGACATGATCCTCAGAGTATCCCAATTGCTTAAGTAATTTAAAGAACAGATGTTGAGACTAGCACCACCATCTATGAGTATGCATTTGATTTTGCGCTTATGGATGAGAACCTCAATATGAAGGGCATCATTGTGAAACAGATCGTGGGATGGGAGGTCTTTCTCAAAGAAGATCACATTGTAGGGCAAGGAAATGTTACCTACTATAGCTCAGAAATTCGTGACCACTATGTTCTTAGGAACCGAAGACTCTTGGAGGGCTTTTTCTAGCACCACTCTATGTACAGGTGATGACCGTAGAAGGTCCAAGATAGAGATTTATGCTGGCATTTTCCCTAGATGTTTGACAAGATTATAATTAGATTGAGTTGGGAGATTGGGTGTAGGACCACGAATGGTGACACGACCACGACAAGTTGTAACAGTGCAATCCATAGACTTGCCTTTGATTGTGAGGGTAGATACTCGACTCTCTTCAAAATGACCCACAATTGAGTTAAAGGAAGTGGAAGCATGATTGACACCTTTACCTTTATCTTGAGGAGGAGGTTTGACCATGGTGAGGGAATGGTTCCTTATACATGTGGAGGTCTTTGTTCGTGTGTTGAGCAGGTGGATCATCTTCAAGAGAGATTTGGTTGCCTTTGATGAGATTTTGGATTAGGTTCTTGAGTTTCATGCACGATGTGGTTCTATGCCCTTTGCTCCTATGGAATTCATAGTATTCATTTTCTCTGTAGCATGTAGTTTTGTAAACAGGTTCACCATATGGGTGAGCAGCAGGTAAGGTGATGAGGCCTTTGTGTAAAAGCTTCTATAGGACTGACTCTATGGGCTCTCCCAAGGGAGTGAAATGATGCCGTAGAGGGTAATCTTGTTGAGGCCGCTCTTGTTGTAGTTTCTATTGTTGAGGTTGAATTGGTTTCGAAAGCTGAAGCGATGTTTGTAATGTTTGGATATGTTTAGAGTCGACCACCCCATCATTGACCACATTTTTATTTTTGTTCCAATATTTGGGTTTATCATTCGTTTGGTGTTGAGGAGCATTGTCTTTAGTTTCTTTGAAGATTTTGACCACACCCTTAGCAATGAGGGCCTTTTCGATGTTGGTTCCCTTGTACGTGATTTTGTCAAAGGTTGTAGCACTAAGAATTTGCAAATGAAAACCTAACTCTTGGTTGAGGTTCTGCACAAATATGCTAACAAGATATTTTTTAGGAATCTTGAAAGGGAATTTGCTAGCCATTTGTCTCCATCATTGAAGGAAAGAAATGAAAGTTTCTCCATTCTTCTATTTGTTGTTGCATAGATCAGTCATGGAGATTTCATGCTCTACGTTGTAGGAGAAATGGGTGGCAAATTTCTCTACTATCTTGTTAAAAGATTAGATTCCTGTGGGTAAGTGTGAGAACCATTCTATAGCTTGACCTCTAAGACTACAAGGAAAGAGATGCATAAGATATGTGTTGTTATGTGATACCTCGAAGCAAGCAAGATAGAATTTGCTGAGATGGTCTTTTGGGTCTCCTTTTCCTTTGTATTTATCAAATTTAGGAATGATGAAATTTTGAGGAAAAGGGATCATGGGTAATGATCGATCAAAAGGATAAGGACACACTTCCTCTAACAAGAAGGTCTTCTTGGTGTGGCCAAACGTAAGATCAGATAGCTATTGTTGAACTTCCGTGATTTTTTAGCTCCATCGTTGTGGGAGGGGTTGGAAACATCTCCTATTGTCCTAGAAGTGGTTGTTGTTGCCCATACAAAAGATTGTAGTGTAAGCCATGGGCGTTGGTGTTATAAGGGTCGTAAGATTGGTTGGGGTCATACGTGTTGTACGTGGGGTTTAGATTGGTTTGAAATTGGATGTTTTGATTTGGAGGAGGTGGGGGAGGCACTAGGTAAGAATGTTGGCTTTGTGATGGTTGAAGAAAAGAATTTGGTGGAGAAAAGCTAAAGTTTGTTGGGTTAGGTTGCGATTGCGAAACATAGCTTTGGAAAGTTAGGTTTTGGGAATGTTGAGGGTGGCTAGGCAATGTGTGAAAGAAATTTAGCGTTGATGAACGTAGTGGAGGAGGGACATAGGTAGATGTGATTTGCGATGGTTGAGGTTGATTGAAGATGAGTGCAAAAGAATGTTGTGGTTGGGATTACATGACCCTAATTGGTTGAGAGACATGAAGGTTTGATGATATGGGAGGTGGTATTTGTTGAGACCCTTGTTGCATGGCTACATAGTTGTTCCCTTGATTGTAATTTGGTGGGAAACCTATTCGTGATGGGGTAACCAAAATTCCACTTGCGATTGGTGTTGACACTTTAGGAGTTTGTTGTATATTTGATCGAGCTATGGTGGCCTGTTTAGCTAGCTCCGCTTGGCATTGAAGAGTCTCCTGTTGGTGTTTGTAGATTTCTATAGGAGTTAGAAGTGGTGATATGGCCCTCTTTCCTGTTGGGTTTTGATAAAGGGGATTTTCATATTCTATAATTGTTCTCCCTTGTGAACCTTGTTCAGGTAAAGGCGTGGTCATTGTTGACATGGTTTGCACCGCTTGTATGGTTTCTTGGGTGTTGTTAGGCTCGCTAAGCGTGGCTAGATCAAAACCTTTGGGTAATTTGGCTCCTTGCTCTGCAAGCAAGTGAAAGAAATGGTCTTGATTCTCACTAAGGATTTTGTCAAAGGTGGCTATAGCTCTAGGATCTTGTATGAATTCATCAAGATCTTGCCCATCTTCTTGAGATGATTGACCTATTTCAAAGTGTCGCTCTTCTTGAGATGGGGCTTGATCTGTGGTATAACCTTGTGGGAAAAAATCTAGAGGCATGCCAGTGATGTAGTGAGGTGTACCTACCAAAGGGACTCTTCCTTCCTGAGATGGGACTAGATTTGCAGTATAGCCTTGTGGGACAAAATCCAGAGGCATGCCGGTGGTATAGTTAGGTGTACTTACCAAAGGGACCCTACCTTCTAGAGGATTGTTTGGTTGATCAAGGTGCGGCATGTTGGGAGAGTTGGTAGATCTTTCCGTAGGTGTCCTAGGAGTAACCTTGGGAGTAATGTTGAGACGGCCTAATTGCGGTGTATGAGGAGGCGATTTGTGCTTCCTAGGGACAACTTGCTTGGACTTCATAGTTTGCTAGAGCCTAGTGGTTACCATGGAATACACTAGGACAAAAAGTAATGCTGAGATTCTATTTGTGTTTTGAGAAAGACAAACTCTTGATGCACAAATCACTGGACCAAAGGTGCTATACTATTTGACCAAAGGCACAGGACTATGCAACCAAAAGCATGCTACTATAATACCAAAGGTGATGGATTGAGCTACCAAAGGCGAGGTACTGCTATACCAAAGGTGAGCTACAATGACCAAAAGTGAGCTATTGTACCACCAAGGGCAAGCTACTGTAATACCAGAGGTGCTGAAGTAGTGTTTGATGTTTTAAAAGGCAAATTTTGATAGATTTGGTTTTTGGTTCTGAGTGGATTTGCTTTGGCAAGAGAAAACACAGCAAACAAAGTTGGCAAAAAAGGACTGACACAACAGATAATGTATGTTCAAGGCTCACAAAAACAAGCCCAATGTTTCCATAGGTATAAGACAATTGCAATCAATATCAAGCACTTTTTATCCCTAGAGACAAGGTTTCATTATAGTAGATCAACTCACAGCTTAATACTCCATCGATAAAAATGTCATTCCATAAAGGTGTCAGACATTTTGTATCTTTGTGAGAGACGATAGGTAGGGATATCTCACTCTCCCCTTGGAAAGTTCAAGTAGGTCACAAGAGCTTTATGGCTAAGGGAATACTATCTCTTCTCAAGGGAGCCAATGGTGAGTATCTTAAGGGCTTAAATTGATTCCCCTTGAACTGATGATTACCACAATGTTTGGAGGTAGATCGGGTAGTCACTATCTAGAATGGTTCTTAGTAACTTTGAGGGACCAATGCCTTACGAGCAATGCAACAAGCTACTAAAAGCTTTAACCAATCCTACTAAGAGTATCAAACACTTCGCTCGATGTGAAAATCATTTCCACAAAAAGCTAGTACACCTCTTTTTAGTTTGGCACCACAAGGTAAGGCTGACATTGGTTAGGACTTAGCTTTCACCTTATCCCTCTTATATAGCGGTTCAAAGGAAAACTCCACTTAGGGTCATCCCTTTTGGATGAAGCACAATCCAAAAGCAGGCCCTTCTAAAAGAAGTACTAAAATGTAAGAGCAAGCACATCAAACAAAGGTTCAATTGTCCCATTATAAGAAAAATAAGGTGCAACTAAATTAGGCACACACACATTTGTAGTTTGTCAATTGTCCCTTATGAAATTGAAGTGTTTTGGCATTCATGTCCATTGTCCCTTAGAAAATTGAGGTATTTTTGCATACATGTCCATTGTCCCTTAAGAAAAGCAGTATGTTCCTAAGACTTAGATTGCCAAAATGATTTGTTTAATTATCCCTTAAGAAGGCAATATGTTTCTAAGACTTAGTGCAATAAATCAAGATTTCTTCAATGCTCGTCCTATATGAACATGTTATAAAAACCAATTTGCTCTGTGTGAGTGATAAGAAGCTACAACAAGTCAGTTAGTTCCACCAACACTCACAAGTTAGCAGAAATAAATCAATTGACCAAAAGTGAGCTACTGTCTAACCGAAAGTGACTTACTGTGATATTGATAGTGCTAAACTATGTGACCCAAAGCGCGGTGATGTAGGCCAGACGCGATGCACTATGTGACCAGAAGCACTACAACAGACTCAGAAGTGACGTACTGTGCTGCCAAAAGCGTAGTACTGTATAACCAAAAGTGCTGCACGAGACTTAGATCTAGAAAAAGTTATATTTTATCAAAATAACTGAGTCAATATATGATTTCATGGTTGATTTTGGAGTTCTGCCAAGTAATATCTGATAGATCTGTACCCTGGAATCAAGAAAACTTAAAGCATGTCACAAATAGATGGGTTAACTCAAATATTAAAAATACTCCTAAATACGTCAGCTTAGGAAGTATAATAGACAGTTTGAAAGACAAATAAACCAGCTTGTCAGTCAAATTAATGGTAGGTATGTGAGTGAAACCCTGTAAAATCACTAAACAAGGTCAGAAAAATCTATTTTACCAACTGCGCTGTACGATACTGCCAGAAGCGCCGGACTGTTTTACCAAAAGCGCAGTTCTGTGTTACCAGGAGCGCCGTAGTATCACTTGAGGGTGTTGTACTATGCCTCTAGAAGCACTTCAGGATACAACCAATAGTGCTTTTCTGTGTCTTTTGTGATGTTTCGTACTGTACTTAAAAAAAAATTAATTTCTTAAAGGAAAAGAGGGATTAGTGGGTCCCACCGGGCGTGCCAGAATGTGTACGAGGAAAATCGATTAAATCAAAACTAATAAATCAAAAGCCCATAACATAAAGAAAACTAATCTAAATAAAAGCCATTATTAATAAATCAATGAAATATGAAATCTTTTACCCAGATTTGTATTGTTCAATTTGATGAATGTGGATTGCTCAATAGTGCTGTGAAACCATGTTTGCAACAAGCAAGTAAAGTGCTCAAAGATCAATGTCAAAAGATTGTGAAGTTGCTCAATCGATGAGGTGTATGCTCAAAGCGCTGTTAAAGGATGCCTCAGAATAAGTGATCGAAGAGAATTTGTGAAGGAGATGAGGGGGGTTTATATAGGTTTCAACAAAGATCGATCAACAGTCCAGATAATTCAAAAAAATCAACAGAGGAGATAAATCAAATAACCATGATGAACGTGCACACATGTGTCAATCCACAAGGATATTTTTATTAAGATATGATGAAAACAAGATTGATTGAATAGATAACTCAACTTGTAATTTTGCCTTTTTAGAGTTCTAAAAATAAGACTGATTGTGCACATGAGTTAACAAGATATTTTAAGAGGAATTGGAAGGATAACTGAAATTAAATAAATAAATTTATTTAATTGTTTGTGCATGATTGAGGAACAGAAGATTATAAATAAAATATTTGATTTTATTTATTTATAGAGGATTGAGACAATTTAAATAAATTTGCATGATTTATTTAAATTTAGAAGAACAAGTGATTTAATTAAATAATGTAAATTATTTAATTGTAGATAAGAAGAAATTTGTGATGAATTAATTAAATAATTAGATTTATTTAATTAATGGAGACTTGAAATTTGAAAGAGGATATTGATTTAATTAAATAATACAAATTATTTAATTTTGGAAGAATATAGAGGAATTTAATTTAATTAATTAAATAAATAGAATTTATTTAATTAATGTTGAATTTAGGAGATTTAGAGGAATTAGATGAAATTAATTAAATAATTAGATTATTCAATTAATGTTAAAATGCAGGTGATTAGACAGATTAGATGAAATGCAAGTGCTGCGACGACATGGTCATTTTAGGGTGTCTACACAGGGAAAGCTACGGATATCTCCGGAACTACAGACATCAACAGTTATCTCTGGTGCCTCCTAAGAGCAGGGCATATTTCTAGCATAAGCTGCTAATCAGGCACTCTCAGCAGTGATTTTAACACCCCTTATTTCACTCAATTCATCACCTGAGTGGTGAAGAGTCACCTTTAGTTAAATTGCTAGAGTTTTTATCTTTATAAAGTTTTTGTATGAGTTATGGAGAGAACTGATTCAATACCCATATTTTCAGGGCCTCACTGCCCAAATGTATTAAGACTCAAACTTAGAATTCTGAGTGGATTTCTGTTTCACTTAGTCTTCTTTTTATTTGCATGATTATTTTCCATAGTTAGACAACTAGTGTAATAAAGAGATGGATGTCATCTCATAGAGGAACTGGTAGATAAGATCAGTGATAGGTCATCACTCATTTTGATATATGCTGATAGAAACAGCAGAAGAAATACAATGATTGAATTATTTTGATTCTTGGTAATCTTAGTTCTATGATAGCAATATTTTTATGAATGCAAAGTGAATGAATTGGACTGGATCTAGTTGTGATCTTCTTTTGTGCTGATTTTCTACTGTAGCCTTCAGCCCAAAGGGTGTGGAGCAAGGGCCCACTCTCACCACTAAGGCAAGAGGCTAGTACCACTGTTTTATTGTTTCAACTTTTTGTTATAAAAAATATTTACTGATTTTGATAGGTAGATGCATGTTACTTTTTTAAGATTGCTTTGAGTAAATTTCTTGTTTTATTTTGCTTTCCAGCATTCCTTAAATTCATTTAGTAAGTAGACAGATTAGTCTTTTCAATTTAGTAGAAGCTATTAAGATTAGATAGGAAAACTAGTAACTGTAGAATCCCTAGTTGCAAACAGCCATGGACACAGCCCCTGGATTATTGACATCTGAAAATAGATTAAATGATGAGGTACAGTGACATCTCACCACCATCTGTAACTTGGTTTGATCATTATGCTGCTCTATACTTCCCTTTTTTCCTCAAGCATTGCTTGCTCAACTCTGCAACCTCCTTCACAACAATCCTTTTGCTATTAGCATCCAAGTTTCTTGCATTTGCAACCTTCCAAACAAGTGCATCATCCATGTTGACACCACCTTTTTCCTTAAACACATTACATTCTTCAATTTGTATGTCATAGGCTACTATATATGAAAGACCAACCCCTAGTACAAAAGCCATATAGTGACTAGCATCACTCTTTGGAAGCAAGAAATCAGAAAGTTGATCAACCACTAGGTCCACATGACCCTTCAATATATCCTGAACTTCCCAAGGCAACTCTTCAATGCTTGTTGATGTTAGAATAGTCCTAGGTTTTCTCACCATTGTATTACCTAGCTCTTCCTCTTTTATTGGCTTTAAAAACTCCTTTGTACCCATTGACATCACTCTAGACTCCACTTGTGGGTTTTGACTTTCATCTTTCAATGGTGCGAGGGTGTAAGGAACCCCATCCTTTTCTATAGCATAAGTGTTTTTCCTCCCATCATATTTGTCATTCCTATCATACTACCAAGGCCTTCTCAAAAGCAAATGGCAAACATCTATTTGTATTATGTCACATAAAACCTTATCCTTGTATCCCCCTATGTGGAAATCTACCCAACTTTGTTCATTCACAACTACTTGTTGCCCTTTATTAATCCAAGAGATTGTATATGGATTGGTATGAGGGATTCTTTTCAACTTAAGCTTTTCTACCATTTCAACATAAACCAAATTATATGTACTACTAGAATCAATCACTACTTTGCAACATTTAGCTAGACACTTACATGTAGTTCTGAAAAGAGACTTTCTCTATGGTGGCTCTTTCTCCATTGGTATTTTGATCAAATTTCTTCTCACCATGAGAGAATCACCAACTTCTGGATCAACATTGTTTGATGGAGAGTTCACACTTTCATTATCCTTTGCTTGTGTAAATTGATTTCTTATTTCTCCTCCAAATGAAGTAGATGACTACTCCTCAGTACATTGCCATGCTTGGTGGCCTACAAATTTGTTACATTTATAACACTTCCCAGTAAAGCCACTTGAACTTCCTCTTTGGCCTCCAAATCCGCCCCTAGAATATGATCTTCTTCCCCTAAATCCACCTCTTGAATCTACAACTTGTTCTTGGACTCTACTTGCCTCTCCTTGACTCTCATATGACTGTCCTGAATTAGAAAATGCCCCTCTTCCTCTACCCTTGCTTTGCTTTTCTTGTCTCCTTCTTAACTTATCTTTAGCCTTAATGGCAAATTGATAACATTCCTCCAACGTTCTAGGACATATTAGAATCAATTCATCTTTTATGTTGTACTTGAGACCATTGACATATCTTGCAATCTTGTCCACATCATTCTCCATGTGGCTTGACCTAATACTCAGTTTGTAAAAATCTTGTGTATAGGTCTTCACATCCATATCCTTTTGCTTCAGATTTTGAAGTTGTTGTAATTGAATGGCACAGTCACTATGTAGGAATTAGCCTTTGAGTTTGGCAACCATCCTATCCCAAGAAGTGATTTTGGTTTTGCCCTTCTTCCTCCTCTCATCTTGCACATAGTCCCACCAAAGTAAGGCATGGCCCCTCAATTTTGTCTTGGCCAAATTCACTCTTTGTCCCTCTGGTGCCTCTTCATATTCAAAATAGTTGTCTAGTGCTCCTATCCAATCTAGGAGTTCTTCATTGTCCAAGTTTCCTCCATACATGGGTAAGTCCATCTTGATCTTAGGATGTTCTCCTTTGATATCCTTCAATAGCTTTGCCATCTTCAAGTCATCAGGATCCAACTCTTCTTGGGACCCTTCTTGGGAGTTCTCTTCCAACCCCTCTTCTTCTTCTTCTCGGTCACTCAAATATCCTGTGACCATTCCTCTTTTCTGACTTATCTCAACTGTAGCAAGCCTAGCTTGAAGACTTTCTGTCAGCTCTTTCATTTTTCTTATCTCTCTTGCATGTTTTTCCTTCAATTCACTCACCTCTCTAGCAATTGTATTCCCTTTTAGAGGTATCCTTGTTTCTCTTCACTTCAACTTTCCTTCTTCTGACCAACATAGGCTCTGATACCAATTTGATGTAGAGTAGGGGTGTAAAACCACTAAACTAACTCAATCAATCCACCTCTAGAGTCATGAACCATCAAACAATGGGCATTCCTTCACAAACTGCCCTCAATCCTACTAGCCTTCCAAAAAAGCCTTTTTGACCATAACTTTTCCTATAGACATGATCTCTAGAAAACAAAACCCATTTGAGATACCTTTTTGGCTATTACAAAACATACTTGAAAATGAGGTAGGGTTCCTTTGTACGGGAGGGCCCTAAAATTGACTGTCTCAGTTATTGACTAGGCATATTAGGCATCTAGGCTAGGTAGTAGTAGGGTTTTTGAGAAAAGTAGCCTTTATCTCAGTTCCAGGGCTTCAAACACATCTAGTTGACCTTCAATGACTTGCTCCAAACTCTTGGACCCTCCTCCAATAGTTTTTTCATCAAATCCCTAAGCCTAATACATGGTGTTATCAGGCTGTACATACCTCCTCACACGTGCCAATCTTCATACCTATACCTGTAACCTCAAAAATCCTAAAATACATGTAAACATATGCCATTTCAGCAAGTATCATGAGTTTCTACAGGTGAAAGGCAAAGTTATACATTTTTCTTGCTCATTGTTTACCCTCAACTAGGGTTTTACCAGTTTTTGATAGTTTTGAAAGAATTGGCCCTAACTTGCTTATTATTCAATGTAATAAAATGTAATAAAGACTGACAAGAAGTAGATTCACAGTACTTACATATTCAATCGATTTCAAACTATTACCGGTCATACAGTATCGTACCAAGCATGAAAATAGTAGGAAAAATGTTAAAAAGTGTAGAAAATAGTGATCTTTTATTGTTCCAATTTCCAAACTTCTTCAAGCAACCTTGTGTCTAAATGGAGACTTATTTATGCCTATACAATTAGTTTTTCTCATACAACTGACTTCAACTACCATTTTAACCATCTTTTGAAGAGTTGTTTACAATAATGCCTTCAAACTATCAATTTCTAGGACATTTGACAAGTTACTTAACCCAATGGTTACACCAATGGATCCAAATGACCAAAATGGACAATAATGGCCTCACAATGGCCTTATTACATGAAATGCCACCAAAAGGAAACAAAACTCTAACCTTGACCAAATTTGACAAAGGTGTGTTCTAGCTCTGAGGGTGCTCTTGCACCAAGTTAGATGTAAAGACAACTTCTCTCAATGAGGATTTTGAGGAAGAGATTTATATGCAATAGCCATAGGGGTATGAGGTCAAAGGGAAGGAGAACTTAGTATGAAGAAGAGTTTGTATGGCCTAAAGCAATCTCCAAGATAGTGGTATTAGAAATTTGATAGGTTTATGACAAAACAAGGTTATAGTAGATGTCATTCTGACCATTGGGTTTATTTCAACAGACTAGATAATGGTAGCTATATTATCTTGTTATTGTATTTAGATGACATGCTTGTTACGGGGTCTAACATGTAGGATATAAATGTGATCAAAAGAAAATTAGCTAATTGTTTTTTAATGAAGGATTTGGGTGTTGCAAAGAGAATCATTGGTATGAGAATAACAAGAGAAAGAACAATTATAAATTAACATTGTCTCAAAGTGAGCACATAGAGAAGGTGTTACAAATATTTCAAATGCAGAATGCCAAATTAGTTAGGACACCTTTTCCCACCCATTTCAAACTGACTAAGGAGATGTGTCCCAAGACAAAGGAGGGGCTAAACTACATGTCCAAGGTTCCATACTCATCATCAGTTGGCAGCTTGATGTATGCAATGGGAGTTGTGAGTAGGTATATGAACAATTTAGGGAAAGAGTATTGGAATGTAATAAAGTGGATTCTCAGGTATTTGAGAGGTACTACTACTCAGGCATTATGTTTTGGTAGTTCAAACTCTGCTCTAAATGGATATGTTGATTTAGATATAGTATGTGGCATAGATAGTAGGAGGAGCACCTCATGGTATATTTTTATTGTAGGTGGAATAAAAATAAGTTGGATTTTGAGATTGCAAAAGGTTGTTGCACTCTCAACAATATGACGTAGGAGCATCCCTGGTTCAAGAGCAATCTTGTATCAACCAAAAACATTTGCATTTCAGTTTGTTTGCATTTCAGTTCTTTCATTTCCTATTTAGTTCAGGAAGTTCAGTCAGAAGCAGTTCTGCTTGTGGTCTGGTTTTGGTATTTCACATCTTGCAGATCTAGACTTAGCATCTACATTCATTCATCTACATCAAATCAATAATTTAGAGCATTTGGATTAGTTACTGGAAAGATATCACTATCAGAAGTTGATTGTTTTCTCAGAGCAGAGCATTCTAACAGTTCCTAATAACCAGCTAAAGGAGAAGGCTTGCAGATCATTCCTTGACTTGTGGATCCTAATGACATATCATTCAATGATCCTTGGTTCATGGCCGACCTTCCCCGGAGGTCCACACATCATTCCATTCATTTGAGGGAGTGTTCTATGCCTTTAGGTCTGGCCTATCTATGAACACGTTACAGCTCCTCATTGGAGTTTGTGACCTTCCTTGGCCGATGCAGAGTCTATTGGTCTAGAAATGATATATAAAGATGTAATAGATCCTTAGGAAAGTAGTTAGCAATTGATTCATATTCTATAGTTTAGATTTGTGTGAAGGAGCTTCAAAGCTTTATCTTGCACATGTGTGTATTTAGGCCTTTGAGCCCTAGTTGTAAGCCAGTATGTTTCCGACTAGATTGTATTTGAATTCTATGATATACTAAATGACTGAATCTACATTTGTTCCATATTCTTGCATTGTTTCCGTTGTGTTTACTCTTGCTGCACGGTCTAGATAGTTCATTCTGTGAACCCTCCTACCGTGACTACACCAAGTGGTATCAGAGCAAAAGTTTGATTCTTTGGAGAAAATTGGTGAATGGGATTCCGTAAGATCTTGTTGTGAGCAGATCGCTGATCTGAGGTACGTTACTTGTGCCAAATCGATCATCGATTGAGAGGCAACTGTCGCTGGTAGCCCAATCACTGAATTTGAGGCAATTTGCACTTGATCCTAGGAAGATGTTGCTGCAAAGAGTTCCTCGTATAGGTACAATGGCTAATAGAATGGATGAGATGAGGGAATTGATGAGAACAATGTGAATTTGTTTGGATGCTATTGAGGAAGATAGGTGAAGAGGATTGACACCTATACCTAATGTTGAAAGTGATGATGAAGAGGAATTTCAATCTGCTGAACAAATTGGTCAATCCCTGGAAGGTAATGAAGAAGAAGAATCAGATCAGATAAAGATGTTGTGAGCTATTTCAAAGATTGGAAAGAGACCTAGAGTTGATGTTCCAAACTACACTAGTAATTTGAATCTGGAAGAGTTTATTGATTAGATAAATGACATGGAAGAATACTTTGAATATGAAGAAATTGAAGACCCAGAGAAGGTGAAATTTGTGAAGACAAAATTGAAAGGACATGCTGCTATATGGTGGAAAGAAGTTCAGTTGGAAAGAAATAGGAGAGGAAAAGAAAAGATTACAAAGTGGGACCGGATGGTGACAAAGTTGAAGAATCAATTCATACCTGCTGACTATGAGTTAGAGTTGTTGAAGAGATTGCAAAACCTGAGACAAAAGGAGAAATCTATGAAAGAGTACACTAAAGAATTTCATAAAATGATCATTAGAATAGGACATAGTGAAGCAAGAAAGGAGAAAGTGGCTAGATACATCACTAGATTGAGATTAAACATTCAAGAAGAACTAAGCTTGGTAAGGATGACATCTTTGGAAGAAGCATACCAATTTGTACTAAAAGTTGAAGAGAAGCTGAATAAGAAACATGATCAGAGACAGAGAGGTAGAGGAGGTAAATTCTAGAGAGGAAGAACATTTTCTAGATATGATAGATTATTTGTGGAGCAGAACAAGTTTGAGAGCTCGTTGAAGAAGGATGATAGAGATAACAATGCTTACTGGAGAGATGACAGAAATTTCTACTGGAGAGGAAACCCTAGTGCATAGCAGAATGAAGGATACAAAAGAGAAGGAAGAGGATTTGATAAGAGGACATTCGGAGGTACTTGTTTCAAGTGTAGAGGTGAAGGACATAGAGCATTTGAATGTAATCAAGGTAGTACAAGAAATAAGGCAGAGAACAATGGAAGAGCAACCTATGTTGAAGAACCTATTAAATCACCTAGTTCAGTTGGCAATCTAGAGAAAGGAGAATCATTGGTGATGAGGAGAGCACTATTTCAAATAGAGGCAAATAGGGAACCATCATAGGGGAAACGTGTGTTCAGAACAAGATGCAAATCAGGAGGAAAGTGTTGTAAAGTTGTGATTGATAGTGGTAGTTCAGATAATCTAGTTTCAGAGGAGATGGTGACCAAGCTGAAGTTGGAAAGGTTGAAACACCCTAAGCCTTATCAGATAGCATGGATTCAGGATGATCATAAGGTACTGGTTGGTGTAGGAGCATTTATGGTCAATGGCAATCTTGTATCACCAAAAATATTTTAATTTTCAATTGTTTGGTTTTTTCAATAATGTTGGAGCTTTGAGAGTATGGTACAGGAGCATTCACAGTCAATGGCAATCTTGCATCACCAAAAATATTTTAATTTTTAGTTGTTTAGTTTTTTCAATAATGTTGGAGCTTTGAGAAAATCATATTTTAATTTGCAACAAATGTAATTTCCCTTAGGTGCAATTTTAAATGTAATTTTAGTGGGATTTGACTGATTTTCTCAAAGCTCCAACATTATTGAAAAAACCAAACAATTGAAAATTAAAATATTTTTGGTGATGCAAGATTGCCATTCACCGTGAATGCTCCTACACCATACTATGACAAAATCAGTCAAATCCCACTAAAATTACATTTGTTGCAAATTAAAATATGATTTTCTCAAAGCTCCAACATTATTGAAAAAACCAAACAACTGAAAATTAAAATATTTTTGGTGATGCAAGATTGCCATTGACTGTGAATGCTCCTACACCACTGGTGAGTGAACAATGTTTGGCAAAATTTCATATTGGATTATATCATGATGACGTCTTGTGTGATATTATGCCTATGGATGTTTGTCATACCTTGTTGGGTAGACCTTGGCAGTATGATAGAAAAGCAATACATGATGCGAGAAAGAATACATATACTATAACAACAAATGGAAGGAGAATTACTTTGATTCCTTTGGAAGATGATCCTAAGAGTGAAGTGTGTGGGAGTGCTAGAATCTATTTGGTAGATGGAATAAAATTCTCGGATGGTTTGAGACATGAGAATATGTGTTATACCCTGATTCCTAAGAAACCTGGAGCATTGAAGAAAGAGACTGAAGAAGAATAGCCGGAGAAGATAAGAGAATTGCTGATAGACTATGAAGACATCATATCAGATAATGTACCTAAAGGATTACCACCTATAAGGAGCATCATTCATCACATGGACCTTATACCTAGAGCAAGTTTGCCTAACAAAGCAGCACATAGGATGACACTGGCAGAGAATGAAGAATTGAATAGACAAATACAAGAGTTGTTGAGAAAAGGTTTGATAAGAGAAAGTTTGAGTCCTTGTGCAATACCTACAGTGCTAGCACCGAAGAAGGATGGAGAATGGAGAATGTGTACTGATTCCAAAGCAATAAACAAGATCACACTTAAGTATAGATTTCCTTTACCTAGGATGGATGATATTATGGATTGTTTGAGTGGAGCAAGATATTTCACGAATATAGATTTGAAGAGTGGATACCATCAGATCAGAATTAGAGAAGGTGATGAATGGAAGACTGCTTTTAAGACAAATGAAGGATTCTATGAGTGGTTAGTGATGCCTTTTGGATTGACAAATGCACCGAGTACTTTCATGAGGTTGATGAATGAAGTTCTGAAGAAATTCTTTGGTAATTTTGTGATTGTGTACTTGGATGATATTTTGATTTTCACTAAGACAAAAGAAGAATATTTGTGGCATATTAGACAAGTTTTGCAGAGACTGAGAGAAGAGAAATTGTTGATAAACATCAGGAAGTGTAGGTTCATGAAAGAAGAACTAGTGTATTTAGGATTTGTGATTTATGCGAAAGGATTGAAGATGGACCCTGAGAAAGTGAAAGAAATTGTTGAATGGCCTACACTGGAGAGTATTGGAGAGGTTAGATCATTTCATGGTTTGGCTAGTTTCTACCAGAAGTTCATCAGAAATTTTAGTTCAGTTTGTAACCCTATGATAGAGACAATGAGAGGTGACAGAAAAGACTTTAAGTGGACATCAGGAACAGATAAAAATTTTGAGTTGTTGAAGTAGAAAGTGACAGAGCAACCTATTTTGGCATTACCGGATTTCAATAAGGTATTTCAAGTTGATTGTGATGCAAGTGGAAATGCAATTGGAGCAGTGTTAAGTCAAGAATGTATACTAGTAGCATACTTCAGTGAGAAGTTGAATGATGCAAGAAGAAGATATTTAGTCTATGATCAAGAGTTCTATGCTATAATTCAAGCCTTGAAGAAGTGGAGACATTATTTGTTGCCTAAGGAGTTTTTATTATATACAGATCATCAAGCTTTGCAATATTTGAATAGTCAAGGTAAGTTGAATTAGAGACATATGAGATGGGTAGAGTTCATGCAGAGTTATACATCTGTGTTGAAGCATAGGAGTGGTAAATCAAATAAAGTTACTGATGCCTTGAGTAGGAGAAGAAACTTATTGACAGAAATGAGAGTTGAAGTATTAGGTTTTGATGAATTGAAGAATATGTATGAGGGAGACACTAATTTTGCAGAACCATGGAAAGCATGTAAGGAACTTGTTGTAGCAGATAGAAGTAAGTGGTTAGATTATTTCATTCAAGAAGATATGTTGTTCAAAGGAAGTCAGTTGTGCATACCTAGAAGCTCAATGAGAGATAACTTGATCAAGGAGAAGCATAGTGGTGGATTGGCAAGACATTTTGGCATTGATAAGACAGTGGCTTTGGTAAGTAAAAGTTACTTTTGGCCTCATATACATAAGGATGTTCAGATATTTGTGTAGAGTTGTAGAGTTTGTCAAGTTGCAAAAGGGAGTAGTTAGAACATTGGATTGTATAAACCTTTGACAGTACCGGAGAGACCTTGGAAAGACATATGCATGGATTTTGTAATGGGATTACCTAAGACATAGAGAGGACATGATTCAATATTTGTAGTGGTTGATAGATTTTCAAAGATGGCTCATTTCATACCTTGTAAGAAGAAAATAGATGTGGTGTATGTGGCTAGTCTATTTTTCAAGGAGATTGTGAGATTGCAAGGATTACCTAGGAGTATAGTTTCAGTCAGAGATACAAAGTTTGTTGGATACTTTTGGAAGAAACTTTGGAAGAAGATGAAGATAGATTTGAAGTTTAGTTCAAATTTTCATCCACAGACAGATGGATAGAAAGAGGTAGTCAATAGGAGTTTGGGAAACTTGTTGAGATGTTTAGTTAGAGAGAAAACTGGAAGTTGGGATTTGATTCTTTCACAAGCAGAGTTTGCATACAACAATTCAGTCAATAGGAGTAGTGGAAGAACACCTTTTGAGATTGTTACTGGAGTGAATCCTAGAGGGGTTGCAGAATTGAGAGACATCAGTACAGAGGAAAAGAGAAGTGTAGAAGCAGAAGAATTTATAGATCACATGAAGATAGTGCATAATCAGGTGAAGAAACATTTGGAAGGTATGCATAGTAAGTACAAAGAGAAGGCTGATGAGAAGAGGAGACATAAGGAATTTGAAGTTGGAGATGAAGTCATGGTGTACTTGAGAAAAGAAAGATTTCCAGTTGGGACATATAATAAGTTGAAGATGAAGAAGTTTGGACCTTGTAAGATACTCAGGAAATTTGATTCAGGCAATGTATCTGAAGTAGAGTTACCGAAGACATTGGGTATTTCACCAATTTTCAACATTACAGACCTACATCAGTATCATGAATCAGAGTTTAGTGATAGCGTGATAGAAGACTTGAAGAAATAGTTACCACAACAAGCACTGGAACAAATTGAAGACATTTTGGATAGACAATACAAAGAATATCTTGTGAAGTGGAAAGACAGACTGGAAGAAGATTCATCTTGGATTTCTCAGGCTGAGGTAGACTGTCTTGGTTCTCCCCTAGCCCCGGCAAAGTGAAGGACTCACTTTTTTTCAATAACCTTGAATGTCTGATGCAAGAGCATCCCTAGTTCAAGAGCAATCTTGCATCAACCAAAAACATTTGTATTTCAGTTTGTTTGCATTTTAGTTCTTTCATTTCCTGTTCAGTTCAGGTAGTTCAGTCAAAAGTAGTTTAGCTTGTGGTCTGGTTTTGGTATTTCACATCTTACAGATCTGGACTTAGCATCTACATTCATTCATCTACATCATATCAAGAATTCAGAGCATTTGGATTAGTTACCAAAAAGATATTGCTATCAGAAGTTGATTGTTTTCTCATAGCAGAGTATTCTAACAGTTCCTGGTAAGTAGCTGAAGGAGAAGGCTTGTGGATCATTCCTTGACGTATGGATCCTAATGACACATCATTCAATGATCCTTGGTTCATGGCTGAGCTTCCCCGAAGGTCCGCACTTCATTCCATTTATTTGAGGGAGTGTTCTATGCCTTTAGGTCCGATCTATCTGTGAACACATTTCAACTCCTCATTGGAGTTTGTGACCTTCCTTGGCCGACGTGGAGGAGTCTATTGGTTCAGAAATGATATATAAATATGTAATAGATCCTTAGGAAAGAAGTTAGCAATTGATTCATATTCTATAGTTTAGATTTGTGCGAAGGAGCTTCAAAGCTTTATCTTGTGCATGTGTGTATTTAGGCCTTTGAGCCCTAGTTGTAAGCCCACATGTTGCCAACTAGATTGTATTTGAATTCTATGATATACTAAATGACTGAATCTGCATTTGTTCCATATTCTTGCATTGTTTCCATTGTGTTTACTCTTGTTGCACGGTCTAGATAGTTCATTCTGTGAACCCTCCTACCGTGACTGCACCACAATAGAAGTCAAGTATGTTGGTGCTACAGAGGCTAGTGAAGAGATGATTTGGTTACAAAGGTTTATGGAGGAATTGGGAAAGAAGCAAGAGAATGGTGGGTTGTATAGTGATATCCAGAGTGTCATTCATCTTGTAAAGACATCCACCCTTCATTCTAAGACTAAACATATGCATCTCAAGTACCATTTCATACAATCAATTTTGGAAGATGGACAGTTGAATCTGGAAAATATACACACTAGCCAAAATTGTGTAGACATATTAACAAAGGTAGTAAGTTAGAAGAAACTAATTTCCTTCTCAATTTCAGTTGGCCTTTAAGTCTAATGGTGAAGATGAGAAACTTGCAAAGTCAAAGTTGGAGCCTAGTCCAGTGGGTGCAGTAGCAGTGGAGTTGTTGTAATCAGTCTCCAAGTGGGAGATTGTTGGTATGGAGCTTGATCAATCTCCAAGTGGGAGATTGCTGGTAATGGATCTTGATCTTATTAAAGGTTTAATTTTATTGTATATTTCTCTATGATCCTTCCTAACATGTTAAAGTATTCATTTTCTAGCACATTTGTAGTAATTATCTCTCTTTCTCCCTGATTGATTTCTACTATTTTTTGAGGATCCTCTTCGTCATCCCCATCTTCTCTTGTCTTTTGTGTAGTATAACACAAATTTTGTATTGAAATATCCATCTTATACACCCACTCTATAAGTATCTAGATGCCCTTCTCTTTTAGTGATATAGTCTGATACCAGTTATCTTCACATGTTTTTGACTTCTTTTATTGGTGATAATATTATTCCCTTCATATTTTGTAGTGCATTATTTATAAATCTATTGGGCTTATAGAATGAGAAAATTTCATATAAGTCATCTTGTACTATATTCCATTTTTTTAATTTCTCCTCTCTTCTCTTGGTTGATGTACTAAGTCTTTTTGATGAGTGATAAAGTTAGATAGTAAAATAGTTTAGTATATAGTCTATCATCATATTCTCTTGTTAATCTACTCCCTCATGTAATTCCCTAAATGTGTCCCAGGTTTACTCTCATTGCAATATTTAGGGATTAGCTTCCAATTCCCTTCTTTTGGCAAGTACCTAGTTTTTATTATAATTGTGAATTCTTTGCAAGTTGGGATGTTTGGCTTGTGGGTATACCACCACCTCATTGCATTGCATACTAGAGTTTCTTAAATAGTGCTTCTAGTCTCATATTTTCCATGCCCTCTATATAGGTTATTAGGTCTCCTACATCATGGAATCTTAATATGTGAGATACCAGGTGAAAGGTGGTTCAAATGATATGAAATTTGGTATTTTTTCATATATTATCATTTTGTGGTGGGTTTCCATTGTTTACAGTAATGTTAGTAGGTTTTTTCTCCATTTTCCTTAAATTGCATACCCTTCTTTTTCCTAATATATTCATAGACATTCTTTTTGGTTCAAAAGATATCCAAGCTTTCATTGGATCCTCAATATCCATTATATAATTATTTTCTATCAATGATGATCTCTCCCTCTGAGTTAGGTTCATCAATGGTTTATTTTGTAGGGAATTTTCCTAGGGAATATAGAACCCTCTTGTCTTCTTCCTCACTATGAGCCTATGCTATCTCTTCTATATATGCACTACTCATATATGTGGATAAGGGAATACATATAATCTCATCTTTGTCAAAGAATGACAACTCTTGCTTACATGAGTCGATTGTACCTTTATAGTTAACAAACCATTCCAAATTTAGTAGGATGTTAAACGTGTCAAATGGTTCGTGCATTTCAATCACTTCAAAGTCAATTTTCTTTTTCATCCCTAGTATCTTGACTTCTACATCTCTCTAAGTTCCAATTGTACTAATTGTAGTACCATCCACAAGAGTAATGTTGTAAGGTGTGTCATATAGTGTTGGTCTTCCAAATTTCTCCCAAACTCTCTTGGGAGTAATGTTGATATCTACTCCTAGTTCAATTAGTACATTATTAAAATATGTATTATTTACCTAAAGTTCTATCATCATTGGTTTCTTTCTCCATCTCCTTGGGGTTTTTTCCACACTTTTGATTTGTTGCCTTAAATTAGCATTTTTGTTTTTATTCTAGTATTTTGAGAATTATTTAAGTTTGTCTATAATGTTTTCATCTTTTGCAAAGTTAGCCAATTCCTTCAACAGTTGAGCCTTTTTTTTTAAAATCAAGCCTTGTGGTAATCCTTCTTTTTATTTTGTTATGTAATAAACTTCCTAGAATCCTCAACTATGAAGTCATGCTTTTTTCTTTGGTGTGAAAATAGTTATCTTCTTCTTTGTCATTGATCAATGTCTTTCCTTTTGTAGTGTCAGTCCCACCTTTGGTTACTATCATAACTTTGTTTTTCTTTCCATATTTATTAATGGATTTTCTTTTCAACTCTTCCTTTCTCTCCAAATATTATTTTTCTAACTATTCTTCTTCTATGAGTGACAACTGGCTCCTTGTTTCCTCCTCATTTAGTTCAACTCTCATGCATATTTTATCTCCTTGAAAATTTTGTTTAGGTACCCTCATTATGACTTTAGCTCCTCTTATTGCATTAGGTCTTGACAACCCTTCACTTTTTATCTATAGCGGAGCATTCTTAAAGTGTTGTTAACCCCTATAATAAGTGAATAGATCATGATTAGGGTCACCAAAAAATCCATAACTTTTATTTTTCTCTTCTTTACATTCATTCCTGTAATGGCTCATTTGTCTACATCTATAATAGGTAGCATCCTCCCTTCTTATTTGACCATGGACTCATCCTCTACCATGTCCTCCTTTGTAGCTATTATAATAACATCTATTATCATTTAGAGGGTAACCTATAGAAGTTTGTTCATCCATGATTTGTGGTGGTGTATGATATGTCACATGGATGTTGTGTTGATCCTTCCATGATGGATGTTTATAGTCATGGTCATAGAATGTTCTTTTATCCATCTCTTTAGACTTTGTCATTCCTTTATGTATAAGATCATTATCTTCACACTAGTGATTACACCATGGATCATGTTCATCTTCCCTTATTCTGAATAGAAGAGATAGGAAATCATCAATTTTATGTTCATCCCATTCTCTACATATCCCATTGTATATACTTTTTAACTTCCTAGGATCTAGTTGTAAGTCCACTCTAAGTGCCATAGCTGTTTTCTTGCCCTTCATTACTAGACACTCATTCCTCATATGTACTTCATTAGAACAATAAGTGCACCAAATATTCTTCCTCTAATTTGGTGATGATGACAAGTTATTTTCAACTTTAGCTAGTATATCTTATTTAGTTTTTAGTTGTTCCAATTCTACTCTCATACTTTCTGTTTCATTATTTTTTCCAAGGTTGTACTTCCACCCTACATTCAAATTATAGAACACTTGAATTGGTTTCAAATGTTATACCATCCATTTTAGTTCTAATATCTTGTAGTAAGATAGACATGAACCATTCAATTCTTTGTTTTAAATAAGGGGCTCATCCATCTTCCTTACTATTTCTTTGAATCTATGATTAGACTCCTTAATATTTTCTCACTCTTCTTGCATCATTTCTCTCATTTTATTGATTCTGTAAGATGGAACCTCAAGAGATTCAATGTTAGATAGGAATTCATCATTTATTTCTTACCCTTCCTCATCATGTTGAGGGCACTTCTTCATATACCATTTTAGAGCATCATTTCTTAGTGTCGCTACAAAATCATAAATTTTAGCTTAATTACTTCAAGTCCCATTTTTTCTCCAAGAAGATTCTAATACAAATACGTGTTTAGAATCTTTAGTGGTATCCTTACTGAAGACTACTATCTTCATTGTATGATCCATATTGATGTTGGATCCATATTGTACAATCACTTACAAATTCTTCATATTATTTTTCTCTTGTTCAAGATAAATCACTATATATATCCTCTACAAGCACTCTTCTTGTCTTAGTTAAGCATGGAAGATGAATCTTGGTCTAGGGGTTCACCTCTTCATATGATCATTTCAAATTAGGAGATAAATTTTTGTTAGCTAATTACATTCCATCAATTAATATAGGGTTTTCCCAAATTTCACTAGTTTTTTTGGTTGTGTCCATGGAAAGGTCTTTGAACATGTTTTTAACTTCTTTTTTCTTCTACAATTTTCTTTTTTCTTGTAAATTCAAACTTCTCATCATTTCCTCCTTTTGTAAGCCCCCGCTTTTACTCACCACATTTTCTATATATTCTACATTAAAATCTAGAGGTTTTAGTTTTATTAAAGGGGTTAATAAACCCTCAAATCGATCATTAACTATGATTTTAGGTTAGACAAATTAGGTTTCAAATGATGTCTATGATTCAAAAATTTGAATGGTAGAGAATCCCTACTTCCACATCTTTCTTCTCATGACTCCCTAAATACCACATATTCTTTAATTTGTTTTTGGTAGCCCTCCTAAGATCCTAGTTGCTTTATCTAGATGGCCACTGACTTGCTCAAATGTGTCTCTATTATGGAGTGATACAATTATCCTTTTATTCATATGTTTGTAGAGTTCTAAAGGTTTCCATAGAATTATTATGTTTAGTTGCAACCCACTCGGTGTGCTAATTCATGATGACTTCTTCTAATAGTGGGTTTTCCTTATCTTCCTTATCCTTAATAATCCCAGTAGTAGCCCCTCTAGTGCATTCTAATTCTTCTCCTTCATTCCAAAAATCTTTATCTTCTCTAGCAGTAGCCACCCTAGCATGATCTAACTTAGCTTCCCTATCCTTCTCTATTCTTTTTTTGTATCTCTCCTATCTCTCTTGAATCTATTTCAGTTTCTTTTCTTCCATGTTCAATTCCATTGCTAATTCAGTTTCTTCCCTAATATCTCTTTTCTTCCTGTTATCTCCTTTTCCATGGGTGCTTATTAATTTGACATTTCATTAATCCTTTTATCCTTACCTAATGGCTTAGTCTCATACTTCTTCTAGTGGTTTCATCTCTTAGGAGGTCCCTTCATAATCCCCCCTTTGTAATTTCCATCCCTTAGGTTCCTAATCCCCTCTCATGAGGTTAGAACCTAGAGGATCCTACTGAATACCATAAAATCTCATTTCTTCTTATCTAGATCCAATCCTTATTAACTCTTTTCAATAAAAAATGATAAATGTATTTACTTGAATCTTCCCTTTACCACTTTATTAGGGTCCCAACAATGGAACCAAAATGTTAGAAATAATGGGTGTAGAACAAAGATCTGAGCCTCAATTACTTAAGTGTTGTATTTATACCTCAATATTGTTTATAAGAGGAATATCAAAGATTATGCAATGGGTTACAAAATGTTTCAATAGAAAAGAACACATAAAATTGATAATACACATACATTCACATACATAGCCTATCTCATAGAAAATTATAAATCTATCAGACCATTTGTAATATATTGTATTCATCATATACAAATCTGATGCAAAGTTTGTTCATACATTAGTCTTCTATCTATCATTACATTATATAATATTTCATTACATATTTATCTCCCTATCATCTCTATCAATCTATCTCTATATATCTATTACATCTTACATATTCAAGCCTTACTTATACCTAAGTATAAGTATATCAAGGATTGTGTCTCTTGTACATATTATGGCCTTCAAGGATGTGTTGGTGGTCATTTGAATATGATACATCTCCTTTGTAGTGGATGTAGCTTAATGTAAAGTTATCTCTATCTTGTCGACAAGTATGTAATGTATAGATTTAATTATGTATGTCTTGTCTCAATTAACATCATTAAGTATTTGAAAATTTAAAATTCAATTATTGTACACTGTTTTTGTTTTTCTATAGATCAATGCAAACACTCCAATCTAAGGACATGCCTCTCTTAATAATGTCAAGTGTTAGAGGCAACATGAGTTAGACTACTGGATTGCTATAAGTATGTTTATTATCTTATCACATACTTAATTACTATATCTTGTGACATTTTTTATATTTTTGTTTTTCGGTATATAATTTGGTTTTCTTTATGAATTGCTCTAGTCCTATTGTTTCGCTTCATTTTATATATTAATTTCTTTCCATTCTCTATTTATTAATTCAGTTTGTTTATAGCTATTCCTTAGATATTTTGCTATCTATGCTTTATATAACTATTCATCATATCTTTTTCTTTACTCTATTTATATTTTTTGCTTCAAAATTATTGATGCATTTGATCATCTTTCTTTACTTTGTTTTCTTTGTTAACGTTTTGTGTGTTCTACCCTTATTTTAATCTATTATATAATTTAAATTATTAATTCGTTTGCCTTATATTCTAGTTATTGTTCCATGATACAAATTGTTTTACTATTTATATTGCATTGTTATGTTGTTTTGCTTCTTAATATATTGATTTTAGCATACTTTCTATTCTATTTCTAGCCTTATTTTGACCTTATTGTGATAAAATAATATATTTATATGTTCTCTCATATATAGGTTTATTCTATTAGTTTAGATGTATCATATTTATTGCCCCAATGATATTATTACGCAAGATAATTTATTGATGCATTTTATTTCTTTCACTTCTTATTTGATTGTTGTCCATTTTTACTATTCATCATATATATTAATCTATTAGATATTATTATGTTATTTAATCGGTGTCATAATTTTAGATGTATTGGTTTATTATATTACTACTTATAACTATATTATTCCTTTTAGTTTTTAATTTCTCCTTTTTTTGACTTTTTCCAATTCATTGGTTGGAAATTAATGAGCTGCTTTCCCTAAAGCCATTCCAACCCTAATCCCCATCTCCCCTTTTTATAGGGCATATTTCTACAATCATATTCTTATTGTATCCTCTTCCTGATGATGGATGACTGAGTGTGATCCAAAACATTGAAACAAAAACACACACAGTGTAATCCAAAAGCTATCTTCACATATACTATTTTTAGTTACAAGACATGGCATAATATATAATTTTATAATTTGTATATATAGGTTGAGATACAATCTAGGCTCAAGTATAGGAGATTTGATTGATACAAGATGATAGATGATTTTGATGTTGAAGCTTCACCTTCTAGCTAGGAAATGAGAGGCCAAATGTTTTAGGGTTATTCCTTGATGTATATGAGGACACTTTGTATGCTTATATGACATTTTGTTATACACCTATATGACACATTGATGGCAATTTCTATGTCTATATATTACCAACATTATGTAGGGCCAAGACCAAATGGCCTTACAGCAGCAAGGTTGGTTCAAGCTCAATTGTGATGGAGCTGCTAAGGGGAACCTAGAGGTGGCCAGCAAAGGAGGAATTATTAGAACTGACACGGGGACCTTTGTGGCTGCCTTTGTTGGTGGCATTGATCTAAAGAGAAACAATGAGGTGGAAGTGTTTTCTATGCTGTGGGGGATCAAGCTAGCCATTTCCTTGAACATCATACTTTTTCATGTGGAAGGAGATTCTTAGCTTGTGGTTAATGTCACCCTGGGTTTGACTTAGATTGGGTAGAACTTAGCGGACATTATGGGAGATACCAAATTGCTCCTCAACGGATTAGAGGATTTCAAGATTTCGCATATATATAGAGAAGGGAATGATGTCGCTGACGCCTTGGCCAATGTGGGCAGTGGTAGAGAAGGATGGCATCGCTGGAGGAGTATGTCCAACCTGCCTAAAGAGGTTCATACTCTCATTCTAAAGGATGGTGATAGCTATAGGAATTAGGTGGCTTGGGATTGTTGTCATTCTCTAGTGTTGGCTGGAGGGTGGCAGGAATGGAGTTTCTATTTGCGGCCAATCAAGGGAGGGTTGCAGTCTGGGTTGTAGAAGTGGTGGGTCCAACCTTTTGAATTTTCAAATTTACATGAGTAAGAATTTTCAAAATTGCAGAGGCAGGAATAGAGGTGTCTTGGATGGGTTGTGGTCTAGTCAGTGGACTAGAATTCCTAAGTGCTATGGGTTTGAGGCTTATGTGGAATGCTAGAGTGCCACCTCCTCCTTGTGATATCTAGGAGGACAGTTTGTCAAATCATAAGATATACGGACATTAGGACTAGGATCTATCCAGGAGTTGGGCATAGCTCCATAAAAAGGACATCATGTGGTTCGTTGGCAGGGTTACGGAGGACTGATTGGATGGCTTTTCAGATGGGTAATTATACTTGGTTAATGCCCACAGCTAGTGACGTCTACTATCACACGAGGTGGTAGCTGAGTTCTATCCCCAAGGAGATGTTTTTGAGTGGTAAGGATGTGGTGTATTGCCTCATTAATTACGTTTTAATTATTATTTCCTTACCGTGGATTTCCCATTTTAACAGGTTGCTTGCTATTTTCAACACTACCTATTTTGATTTTAGTTGCCTTAACAATTCCAAACTCAGTTACCTCTGCAAGTTTCAAATTGTCACGATGGGCAGAGATATTTTCAAGATTGAACCCAATTCGGTGGAGGAATTCAAACAAGACCCTATAGTGTGGCATATCATTCAAGAAGGGGAGGTGGTTTCTTTTTTGGAAGGGATGGTTGGCCACGATGAGAACCTTTCACGCCAGTTCATGGAGACTTGGGATGATGAAACTAGAGAAGTCAAGATTGGTGGCATTGGCTTCAAGGTGTCTAAGGAAGTGATCGGGTAGGCTAAGGGGCTTCCTATTAGAGGGAAGAAACATTCAAGACACAGCAGGGTGCCTGACCCTAAATTTATGGCTCTTTTCTTTAGAGAGGAGGAGGCGGCCATGAAGCTATATGGTGGGTTTGAAAGAGAAAAGTTATCAGAGCCATGGGGCCATATCTGCTTAATGATTATGAAGTTCTTCACACTGAAAGGGAGATTCAAGGTTTTTTACCACTACCACTTTGCTCTCCTTAACCACTTTAGAAATAAAATAGAAATCAATTTTCCTTTTTTTCTACTTTCTTCCCTCAATAACTCTATCAAGTTGGTTAGAGATATTAGGGCTAAAAATGTTGGCCACCCGCTTGTTCCCATTCATCAAGGCCTCATTCTAAGACTTTACCAGTTCCACCTTGTCCTATGCCCCCCAAAGCAAATTAAGGCGAAGCTGCTTGAGGACCCCCAGTTGAGCATGTCTCCTGGTTCTAAAGGCAAGGTGAAGACCTGTGTGGAGACCCCTAAGATTTCCCTCAAAACCCCTAAGGGTGATCCCCATACTATGAATGATATCCCTATTGGAACCCCTACCACTTCTAAAAAGAAACCCCAGCAAGGTACCACCCCGATGCTAGGGAAAAAGTTGACTAAAAGAGATAGACTGGATTTGGAGGATGAAGGGATTGCTACTGAGAAAAAAACTAAGAAGGGTAAAGAGGCTGTGACTATGGTTGAGCCTGTGAAAATTGTTGAGTTGGACACTTGGCATAAGCTTGTTGGTAGTGGGGAAGGTGTGGAGGCTGCTAAACCTAGGGTTTGTCAATCTACTCGCATTGCTGGCAAACCTTCTGTGAACCCCTAGGGGGTGGAGATCTCTGATGACTTAGATTTTGTTGAGGAAACGATGGAGGAGGGAGGGGAAGAAACCCCCACTAAGTCTGTGCATGAAGTTGAAGGGGCGAGTCACTTCGCTTCCATGAACAAGTCCAGTTTTGAGGACTTGGGTGAAGCTGTTAGGGTGTTTGAGGGACAAGATAGTAAGGGGAATTGCTCTCTATGCATTAAGACTGCTAAGGATCTGATGAACCTTCAGAAGAAGATGGAGGGAATGCAGAAGAAGTGAAAGATTATGGCTGAGTTTGCTGCTAAGGCCCTGCATCGGGTGGCATTGATCTTCATGGTTGTTAAGGACTTGGATGAGAAGGTCAAGTAGGTGGGGCTCGATAGCCTAGGAGACTACAAAGACAAGGTTGAATTCCTGGGCAAGTTTAGGATGACTAACAGTCCCTAGTTTCTAGTTGTTTCTGCTGTTTTTGATTAGGTGTTTTTTGTCTGTTGTTCATGCGTTGTTAATGTGTTGTTTCTGGCTTGTTAATGGTCTGTAGCCTGAGGGGCCATTTTATCTAAGGGTTATGGAGCCTCTTTTCCAGATGAACTAATCAAAAACATTATGTATATTGAGAGGCATTGTAGGCCTCATGTCATTATATGGCATTTTAATAACATTATTTACACCTTTATGGCATTATTGAAATCAATATATATATTCATGGTTTAAATGGTTTGAATAATAAGGCTTAAGATTAATCATTGTTGAGAGTGATCATAAATGGTTCAAATTTTGTTAATTTTCTTGTCAACTCTTATGTGAAATCTTAATTTAGCCCTAGTGTTATATATTAAGACCTACAATTTATATGATTAATTCCTTATCAATATTATCATATGAAATTTTTAAATTTCCTATATTGCAAAAATTTCTCTAATTTTTAAAGATTTGTTTTCTAAAAAAGGCTCCAAAAAATTCATCTTGGAAACATGTCCTCTTATGCCCTACCATCCTCATTGTAGAAACTTGGTGTAACATAGTAAATGATATAGGAGCATCCCAGGTTGAAAGGCAATCTTGCATCAACCAAAAACATTTTATTTCTTTTCTTTCTTGCATTTAAGCTAGTTCAGTCTCAGAGGATTGCACCACATTCTTCCCCATGATCACTTCCTATTTTGTGGAATAGGAGTAAGACTCTACAATAGTTCATCTACATCACATTTGGAATTCAGGAGATTTGCAATCATCTAATATAAGTTATTGCTATCAAAATATTCATCAAGATTCACTATTCAAAACATTCAACATTAAACATAACACTATTGCAAAGATGTGCCTATGATGTGTTGTCATTGATGCCAACATATCCTTGTTGTCATTGGTGTCAACTGTATCCTATTTTGTTCCCTGCTTGAGGAGACTGGGATGTTGAGAATATTGAGAAAATTAATGAAGATCAATGTATGTGGACCATATGGCTATATAGAGGATTGTTTAAAGAAGCTCCAATCAAGATTTGAGAGGTCCGCATGAAGATTTGAAAAAGGTATGGTTGTCTGAGTAGAACCAGTTTTGCAGTATTTAGAAGAGACAGAGTAATAGGAAAGTGGTCCGGATTATTCCAGAAATGTAAAATGATGATTTACAGATTTAGAGGCATGTTTTGGAAGTTAGTGTGTATCCTCAACTTAAGTGGTTCATGGTTTGGAGGTCCACAAGAAATCTTTCTAGTGTGACAGTCATGACAGATAGTGTTCTTAAGGTACCAGATGAAGATGCAAGTGATTCTGATAATTTGGAGTAGTGTGGATGTTATTGTTGAATTCAATGTGCTTGTGGAAGTCTCTAGATCATGTTCCTACTATGTTGGAGGTCCGCATTGAAGATTGAGCTCATTGTTGAAGAATTCTTCCTTGATGTTGTTGTTCTTCCCAGTCCTGGCCGACCGGATGATTCAAGCGTGTTGTGGGTGATCTAAGAACAATTCTATGGAGCGTGGCATGTTGATTAAGGAAGATTTGAGTCCCAGTCATGTTTGGCTGACTGTGAGGCCAATTATTTTTCCTTCCTTATTTTGATCGTTATGCATTTCAGTTGATGACATTATTAGACTTTTAGTGACTATGGTTTCATTATGCAGACTTGATTTTATCTCCTAGTTATGATAGGACATTGATTAGACATGTGTGATTTGAGTTGATCATATTTGATGACATTTTTTGATTTGACATACGAGATATATTTGATGATGCTTTGTGATGAGATTCTAGTTATTTATGTGATGATGACTATTTGACATGTGATTGAAAAATGCAATTAATTCATAATTATGTTATTGCTGATTATTGTTGTATTCTATAGCGTGAATTCAATTCCAGTTGCTTCGGCTATGATTATCATGATATGATTGACACTTGAACGAGATGTGCAGGTTACATTCCCAAGCCACGGGAAATTGGAGGTAGAATTCACACTATGTTATTCCCTATGAAACTGATCCATTCCCAAGAGAGAAAAGGATCACGTTTGAAAATTGATTGTTGATTTATGTACTTGATTTAATTTTATTATTTTGGCCTAGTACCCTTTGTTTAAATTAATTAATATTGAGTGTTGTATAATTTTTATTTGACTTACACCACTTGGTATTTGTTTTTATTTTTTTGAGGCCATTTAAAGTGGATTTATGACCTCCTTTGTAAACCTTAGTGTCCCAAAAATTACCCTAGTTGGTTACCCATGAGCTTAGGGTCAATTTTGACCAACTAACCCTTGGATTAACTCACTTTTGGTCACTCTAAACTATGGTTTAGTCAAAGTGACGAAATTTGAAATTAGGGAAGGTGGGAGATGAGTTATGCTTTGGGAAAGACTCATCTCTCTTCCCAAAGTTTGGGAATCCTTTCCCAAGGAAGACTTGGGAGGTCTCCAAGACTCTCAAGTGTGTGGGAGCTTCCTCCAAGACTCTCACACACGTGTGAGAGCATCTTGGAGGGAGATGGCTCTTTCAGAGAATAAGAGGATGCCATATGGCATCCCTTATCCTTTTGGAGGTTTGAGTGGGAATGCCACCTCACCACTTGTCCTCTCACACGTGTGAGAGCACAAGTGGATAAGGTAAGGATTGAGAGGGAATTGGAGGATGACACTTGTCACCCTCACACTTCCTCTCCCTTGCAAGTGGCATTGGAGGAGGAAGGAGAAGGTGACAAGTGTCACCTTCTCATTCCTCAAGGCCAAAATTAATGGCCTATATTATCTCCTCTTGTTGAGGAGTGTGGGGTTCTTGCATTTTGGGAGTTTCTTTCTATTTTAGAGGAATTTGGGAAAAAAGAGGAATTCTTGAAGATTGGAAGGTTTGGAAAAGCTTGGAGCTCTTCACCAAACGTGCTTCCATTATAGGGCTATGAAGGTAAGCCTCTTAAACTATGTTTTCTTCACCCTTGCTTATTTATTGTGTTGTGTTGTGTTCTTGGTTGTTTGTTGTTTCATTGTTTTTCTGTGTGGGATGGGAGTATGGTAAGAACACCTCCATTTGGAGGTAAGGCTCAACTTGTTTGGGTAGGGGAAAGGAACCTCCTTGAGGTCACTCCCACATTGTGTATTTATGCCTTGAGGGCTTTTACTTGTTGAGGAGATTATTTGAATGGCAAGAGTGCCATGGAGGTTATTTTGTGATTTTATGGAGAGTGGTGGTTTGGAGATTTTTGTCTTGAGGCCATGAGATTGGTATTTTATCATTTGGGTGGCCTTTGAAGTAGAGGGGTCCATTCCCTACCCTCAACAAACTCATTTTCATGAGTTGAGTTATGTGTTAAATCTTGGGGCTGTTTTGTGTTGATCTTGTTGAATCCTTGTTGTGGAATGTTTACACCCGTGTGAATCCCTACTTCCCTAGCTTGAGGGTGACCCTCTTGTAGGTCTACGGTAGGGAGGAGGGCATTTTGAAGTGGCTGGGTTGTTCTTGTTGTTATGTTTTATTGCAGGTGTTTTCTATGAAGAAATGGAGTTGTTGTGAAACTCATTTTTGTGTGGTTTAGTAATATTCTTTTGGTTGGTTGAGCCTTGGCCATTGTGGCCTTATTGTAAAATTTTTAAAGTTTTCTTTGCCTTGAGGTTGGCTATGGTAAATGTTGTAATGAAAACATTCTTTCCAGTATATTTAAAAGTTGTTTGTTCCCTTTGTGTGGAGTTGGTTTTGTGTTGAGAAAGACATGAGTTGATTTATTTTTCTGTCACATTCCTTTCAAAAAATATATATGTCTAAGAGTGGTTGGATAAATTTTATTGTATGCCAAGAAAGAAAGAGAAATCTTCAAATTAGTTTTTTGTCTGTTGGTTTGAAAGTCCCTTTATATTAGTTGTTGTTGGAAAGAAAACAATATTTAGACTAAAATGTATTTTCTATCTTGTATACTTCTTTCAAAAATATATATATAGAGTTATTTATGTACATTTATGCTAAAAAAAAAGGGTGTTGTTGATTTATCCTATGTTTAAACCTACAAGTTAGCATTCTGTTTTAGAGCACTGTATGAGAAGATAAGGGTAATGTGTATTTATATATTCATACATATATATACATATACATATATATATAGGTATACAAATACACTTGGCTATTTTAATATTTTAGAAAACAAAAATATGTAGCTTACTATTTTTTTTTGTGTAAATGTTGTGATTTATAAGAAAATACAAGAATAATTTAATTGCTGTCTATAATATAATATACAGATACACTTCTATTTATATATATACATATATATATATATATAAAGATATATATACATATATATATAAACAAGTGTATACAGTATATATTTATAGTTATGCTAAAGTAGAAAATATAACTATTCTGTGTTATTTTGGACATACTGTGAATATACATCTAAGTATATATATACATATATATCTATATACATATATTATGTATATATATACAAATATATATTAGGCGATACATAGTTAGTATCCAGCAAAAATATATACAAAGGGTTTTAAAACTGTGGATGGACTGCACATATAACAGTTTTAAGTTGTAACAAAAAAATAAAAATAAAAATAAAAAATGTGGGACTGTGGGCCGCGGCGCCCACAGTCCACTGTTGAATGCAAAGGATAGGTGTGGGGGGGGGCAGTGCCTCTGCCCACACCCCCAAACCCCCATCTACCGTAGCACTCACTTAACCCTCCTCTGGCTACGCTTCCCCTGCCACTAGCTTGCAACGCCAGTGCTACCTCTATCGGACCCTCCTGTGGTCCTCCCTCTGTCGTTCCCTCAGTCTTCCTTCAACCCTCACTCCATCCTCCACTAGTATTTCTGCCTCTGTTGGCCCTCCCACATATTGAACCCTATTTATGATGCCTGAACACTTTCAGTTTGTTTTACATAATGAGGTATATATATATATATATCACAAAAAAAAATATGTATATGGATCCCAGATTCATATCTATCAACAAGATGAGCATACTTCCGTGAGAGGTTGTGGAAGAATCATGGCCTCCATTGCTGGTCCAAACCCTAACCTGCAAGAATGACAAAACAAAAAAAAACACAAAATAAAGAAAAGAGATAAGGGAATTAGGGTTCTCTACGAGATAACATATGCAAAAAAGGAAATTAGGGCAACTTGAAAATAGAAAATAATATAATGGAATTAGGGCCTTATTTTATGGAGTAATATTTTAAGTGAGGAATATGTGAGGAAGTTGGTTTTATTTTTATTTTTAAACCTCTATTCATTCCTTGGATTTTAATTTATCTCTTGGGTCTTTTTTTTTAATAGATTTCTAATTTTGAATGAATTATTTTTGCATTTTGAATTATTTATCTTGTGAAATAATTTTACTTTGGGGAATTGAATTTATTTTATTTTGGAAGAATATTCTTCCTTGTCGTGAATTTAATTTTAGTTGAGTTAATTAAATTATTTTATTTCCTCTTTAGCATGTTTAATTATCACTTTAATTATTTATCTTTTTGCTATTCTTTTACGGGGAGGAGAGTTTTAATCTCCTCTCTTCTCTAAATTCTGAGTTCTTTAATAAATGCAATGACGGATTACATTTATTGACGAACTCAAAATTTGAACTCCTTTTAGCGTCTTGTTAATTAATTACTATTTTATTTTTGAATTTCTAACCTGTTTATACAAGGTCGATTTATTCGACCTTGGTAGGATAATTATTTTATTATTTTTATTTTAAATCATTTTGAAATTTGTTCTTAAGTTTACGTCTATCATCACGCAGTTATGTTTGACATGTTTACGCCTTATGCGTATTGCCACCGAGCATGCAGACATGTACGAGGGGGTTCCTAGGGATAGGTAGAAAAGTTTTTCGTAGTTTGTGTCATGACCACATGGAAAATGTGGACATGACACATGTGTTGTATGTCATGACCGCATGGGAAATGCGGGCATGACACTGACATCTTTGTGATTCACATTAAGTCAGATGTTTGGAGTGCCGACCTTGATGTTTATTCCAAGGTTGATGAAGCATATAAAGGAGTATAGTTGAGTCATGGAAAATCATCCTTGTGCGAAAATAGTAAAATCCAAAGAAAGGATCAGAAGTAGGGCAGAGAAGAGGAGGAGTAGAAGAAAAAGAGCAGTATAGAATGAAGAATTAGTAAAGAAGAGTTTGGGGGCAGAGCAGAAGTTTTGTGAGCATTCAATGAGACTGAACCAGGCATGAAGAAGATTCTATTTATTAGTTAAATTCCTTTTGTGTTAAACATAAATTCTATAGGCAATAAGCCTCTTTGAGTAGTGAGCTCTGGGTAGTGTGCCCGAAGGCAAGTGCCTTCCCATTTTCTTTTAAGTACTTTTAACAAGGTACAAATCTTGTGGGTTAAGCCCCACTGTGGTTTTCCCTTAACTAGGTTTCCATGTAAAAATTTTGGTGTTATGTGTGTTCAATTCATTTCTGCTCATGTATTGTTGATTCATGCTTTAATGTTTATATCATTAATTTAATTATAAGTTGTGAAAGAAGATTAAAGGTAGAAAATATTAAATTTGTCTGACAACTGATTCACCCCCCTCAGTTGTCTGGACTAATTCCAATAATTGGCATCAGAGCTGGTTCCTCTAAAAGAAGCTTGACCACTTGAGGAGATCCAAGATGTCAACTTACAAGAAGGAAAGTCTGAGGTTTGATGGAACAAATTACTCCCTTTGGAAGGTACGCATGCAGTGCCACTTGGAATGCATGGGTGATGTCTTTTGGTCGATAACTAAGAATGTGTATAAGATTCCACTCAATGGCCCTACAACTTTAGACAAAATCATAGATGTTGAACACAATATTCGAGCCAAAGAAGCTTTGTTGAGTGCCCTAACTGATATAGAATTGGCAAATGTCCTAGATTTGAAAACTACCCATGAATCTGGAAGAAGTTGAAAAATCTGTATGAAGGTGACAAATATGTCAAATGTGCCAAGCTACAAAGCCTAAATGGTAAATATGAAAGGTTGATAATGAGTGAAGATGAAAACATTACCTCCTACATGCAGAAAGTGAATGAACTTGTGACCGGTATTAGGAATGCTGGTGGAGTATTGGAAGAATCAGATATTGTTGCCAAAGTAATCAGATCTTTACCTATAGCATACAAGCATAAAGCTGCTGCCATTGAAGAAATTGGGACTACGACAACTGTTACAAGGGATCCGTTAGTTGGTATTATTTTAGCATTCAAAATGAGTGAGTTTGGTGATTCTCTTCCTAAGTCTGAATCTACATTTAAAGCTAGTGTATATGGAAAACAAAGATATAATCTGGTTGAAAGTTCTTCAAGAAGATCAAACAGGTTTACAAAGGCAAGGAAGGATCTTGAAGATGATGAAATTGAAACTACAGAACTTGAAGCTCTTATTGCCAAAAGGATATCAAGAGGATCTGGTAAGTATGAAGGGAAGTTGCCATTCAAATGTTTTGCTTGTAATAAGATTGGTCATTTTGCCTCAAGATGTCTGAAGAGGTTTTCAAAACCAAACCCTAACAGATATAAAGGTCAGAAGAAATGTTACTATGTCCAAGAAGCTGGAAAAGAAGGAGTCACATATGATGAATCTGATCATGGAGATTCCACTGAAGATGATTGGGTGTTCATTGCTATCAAAGAAGAAGATCCAGTGTCTACTGAATCTGCTAGCTGTGCAAATGTGGAAAGTGCCTTTACTGCTTAGGTTATTGAAAAAGATGAATGGGTGATTGATAGTGGATGCTCTTATCATATGACTAGTGATAAAAATTAGTTTGTAAGCTTTGAAAAATATGAAGGTGGAATTGTGAAATTTGGAGTCAACTCAGCTGGTAGAATCCATGTCAGAGGATCCATCTCATTTGATGGTAAGAATAACACAAATGATGTTCTGTATGTGGAAGGTCTGAAGCATAATCTTCTCAGTGTTGGACAGTTGGTTGACAAGGGCTATGATCTCCGATTCAAGGATGGAAAATGTAGAATCTTCAAAAACTCTAGAACTGAAGTTGCATCTGGTACTCAGACTAGAGGTAATATCTTTCATTTAAGTAGTTCTGGTAAGAGTTTCTTGATTGTTCATATTGATCAGAGTTGGTTATGGCATAGGAGAATGTGTCATGTGAATTTTGATAACATTGTCAAGATAAGTTCTACTCAGGCTGTAAGAGATCCTCCAAAACTTGTGAAACCTGACAGCATGTGTAGAGAATGCCAATTGGGTAAACAGAGCAGAAATGCATTCAAGAGTAAAGAACAATCTTCAAGTGGATGATTGGAACTTGTGCATACTAATCTTTGTGGTCCCGTAAGAATTAGGAGTGTACAAGGAGATAGATATTTTATGTTACTAATTGATGATTAGTCCTGGATGATGTGGGTAACCTTCTTGAAAGAAAAATCAGAAGCTGTTGACAAATTCAAAGTGTTCAAGGTCATGGTGGAGAATGAGATTGGTGTGAGGATAAAGTGTCTGAGATATGACCACTAGTAGAAAAAAAGAAATAAATGACTAAAAAAAATACCAAAAATTGGTCATGTGATCAGTAGTTTTGTCACATGACCATTGGTAGTAAAATTTGGTAGTATATTTAGTCATTAATTTGGTAGTATATTTAGTCATAAATTTGGTAGTATATTTGGTCATCAATTTGGTAGTATATTTAGTCACGTGACCATTAGTAGTTTATTACTGGTCATTTATCTCGCAACCAAATTTATGACTAAATAAATTTTAATCATTAATTTGGTAGTATATTTAGTCAACAATTTGGTATTATATTTGGTAATTTGGTAGTATACTTAGTCATCAATTTGGTAGTACGTATATTTAGTCATGTATTTGGTCATTGTAATCATTTAGTCATTGATTGTTGTTAATTGGTCATTTATTTAGTCATGGTAGTCATTTTTATTTACTAGTTTCCATTAATTGGTAGTAAATTTAGTCATGATATGAATAATTTATTAAATACCATAAATTTTATAATGCAAAAAAAACATATTATTAAATTTGAATTAAAACATAAAAGAAAATAAATTTGGAAAACTATATATTTTATGATGCTGCTAAGTAAAGATTGATAAATTTGAGCCAACACTTTATATTTGAGAATCATCCAATAAGAAAATGAAACAAGACAAAACAAAGTGGCAATAAATATTTTTTTTGCATTGAAACAATGTAGGAAAAGAATTACAAATAATAAAAAAGTAGCACAAGGCTCCCATGACTGGTAATTCCATATGCATACACTTCCAGAATAAAGACTTGAAAGCATCCTGCATGAGGGGCAACAAACAAAACAATCAGTTTACTGTGGCTATTATATTACAATTTTTCATTCACTATACTATTGTCCACAAATATTAATTTTTAACTATAGCATTCATGACAAAATAAATCACACAATATTCTAGATTTTAAAAACTAATGCTTGATGTTTGAAAAAGTGTTTGAGCCTGAGAAAAGTAACCATCTGTCCTCTAGAGTTAGAATAAAGAGAAAGATGATTTTCATGCTGCTGACTATAGAATAGAACCAATCAGAAGCCCACCTTTTAATAGAGGATAGAAAAAAATGTAGTAATTTGAAGAACAATATGCACAAAATTCAAGTAAGGTTAACAAAATTAAATCTTTGAGATAACTGTTCATTGCAAACTTGAATATGATATCCAGATATGCTATGTTTATAGACAAGAACTAATATATATTAAGAAGAAAAGCTACTATAATTCTATGTAAGCAATTCTTAAACTTGTCATGTAATGATGAGAAATTACACCCTACAAGAATTGATTACATATAGTGCGGGTTTGAAAGAATAAGTAAAGAAGATGGTGCACAAGTGGACCTGACTTTATTGTATGAAATATGCATCAACAAATTAGTTAATACCAGTATGTGAACAATAGTAGTGATTTAATGAGAACCACATTTGGAAGGTGTGTTAATATTTGCTAACGTGGTAATGTAACAATTGTTTTCCCTTCTATCTTGATAGTACAAAAAATGCAGCAGATGTATATGATGATGTAAACCTAAATAGTAACAAATTTTAGTTGAATTTTATGTCAGTCTAAAGATCATGGATTAAACTTGGAATCCTCTAGAATATATGATATATCAAAAATAGATTCTTACATTCTATCTCACATCATTAGCAATGCTCTAAACTTAAGGCACCTAAAAATTCCTCAGTTGTTTGAACTCTAAAGACATGAAAATATTTTATGGACAGAAATAACAAGTATAATATTGATAAAATGCATTATCTAAATGCAAGCTTTCAAGTAAATCAAGCTCTGAACCCCTAACATTTCACAAGTTTGATAAGAAAAGGTGCAATTACCATGGCTCTATAGGATGAAGGTCTATTGATTTCACACGTTCAGATCTTTGGGCAAGTTTCCTCTGACAAAATAAAAAAGTAAAGGCAAGTACTCATTATTACTCATTAGTGGAGGCAAGCAAGAATAGTGTAACCTCAAACTGCAAAAAACACATATTAAAGTATTAGCTAATCTCAAAATTTTAATGACATAGATTTCTTGAAGAGCATTGAAAATTTTTTAGCTGGTTTAGGTCATGCAAAAGTTGTCTATATCATAGGGTTAAGAGTATATCAAAAGCTTAACTACTATAATATATTCATTTATAGATAAAAATTATGAAGCATAGACAAGGCCCTGGTAGACATGTATGCAAAATATGGAAGCATAGATAAGGCCCGTGAACTGTTTGACAAAATGCCTCAAGGAAATATGGTCTCATGGAATGCCATGATTGCAGGATACACACAAAAATGGATTTGTTGAAAAGGCCTTAGAAACTTTCAAGAAAATGCAATTGGTAGGTGTAAAGCCAAATTCCACAACTTTTGTCAGTGTCCTCCTTGCCTGTGCCAAAATGGGAGCTTTGGAACAGGGTATGAACATCCATCAAAGCATTAAGGATAGAGGACTTTTGTAAGATGTTGTAGTTGCAACTGCCTTGGTAGACATGTATGCAAAATATGGAAGCGTAGATAAGGCATGTGAATTGTTTGACAGAATGCCTCAAAGAAATGTGTTCTCATGGACTGCAATGATTGCTGGATATGCATAAAATATATTTGTTTAAAAGGATTTAGAAACTTTTAAGCAAATACAATTAGCAGGTGTAAAGCCAAATTCCACAACCTTTGCCAGCATCCTCCCCGCCTATGCAAAAATGAGAGCTTTGGAACAAGGTATGGACATCCATCAAAGCATAAAGGATAAAAGAATTTTATCAGATGTTGTAGTTGCAACTGCCCTAGTAGACATGTATGCAAAATGTGGAACCACAGAGAAGGCACATGAACTATTTGAAAAAATGCCTGAAATAAATGTGGTCTCGTGGAATGCCATGATTGCAAGATATGGACAAAATAGATTTTTTGAAAAGGCTTTAGAAACTTTCAAGCAAATACAATTGGTGGGTCTAAAGCTAAATTCCACAACCTTTGCCTCCCTGCCTATGCCAAAATGGGAGCTTTGGAATAGGGTATAGACATCCATCAAAGCATAATGGAAGGGGGGTTTTTGTCAGAAATTATAGTTGGAAATACTCTAGTAGACATGTATGCAAAATGTAGAAGTATAGACAAGGCACATGACCTGTTTGACAAAATGCCTCAAAGAAATGTGGTCTCATGGAATGCCATGATTGTAGGATATGCACAAAATGGATTTTGCAAGGATGCTCTCAAAATCTTTGAATTAATGAAGCACTCTAGAGCATATCCTAACATTGTAAGCTTTGCTTGTGTTCTATGTGCATGTAGCTATTCAAATTTAGTGGATGAGGGTTGTACATACTTCAATCACATGAGTAACCCTTATTGCATTACTCCTACAGTCGATCATTATGTGTGCATGGTTGACCTTGTTGCCCATGCTGGCTATCTTGATGACAGACTAAACTTTATCATTAAGATGCCAATTAACCCTGTGGTGGTTGTGTGGATGTGTTTTCTTGGTGCTTCTAAATCACATATGAATATAGGCTTAGGAGTATTTACAGCAATGATGCTTTTTTATTTGGATCACATATTCATGAAAAACCCTAAATCTAATTGGAAAACCCACTCAAAAATTTATTTCCACTTAGTTATAATGTCACCTTTAACCATTATCATTACCTTTACTCCCATATCGACCATAAATCCTAAAACCATCCCAATGGGTAGACAAACACAATAATATGTTTCCATATTAACATAAGCTACCACATCCTGCCATCCACATTCGATTGCCACACCTGCCATCAAATTTCTCTTATGTACATAACAATAATAGTTTTCACATAAAAAGTGATAAGTTTTAACCCATTTAAATAAATATACCTGACAGTATTGGTTGAGTGCCATTTAAGAGAACTGGTATTGCCAGAAGTGGTGTCAATTCAAAGACTACATGCATAACCATAGTATTGCTAGTGAAGGCCATGCTCAGCTCCTTCTTAAGTATAAGAACTCCAATGGAGAGGATGAGACTTATAATGAAGCATGTGATCACCACAACCAATACTAAAAACCTTGCAGTCTTGGGGCATCTTTCTCCCAACTCATTCCCAACTCTTATACTACAAAAAGACAAACATGAGTTTAGAGTTCATGATATATATACATATATAGGGGAGAGGACCTAATTGTTGAGCATGTTCTAATAGGTGTGATAGTATTTGTGTATTTAAGGTCCAATATTTTTAAAAGTTTAGCACTAGTAGTTATGACTTTAAGGTTGTTAGTGTTACTATAAGTACTTATAATTGAACTAAATATGCTCATTAGATTTAAAAAACAACCCATTAGTCTTAGTAATAGGTCTAGAAAGGAGATCTCATGTACAGTTGTCATAACAGAATTTTTTTTTGAAGTACATAATGCAAGTACTCAAGTATGCAGGATAAAATGATCTATAATTAACAAGTTTGGAAAACCACAAAATAGGTATGGAATGTTTGAAATGAGAAAGTTGTATCCACTATCCAGCAACTATCATTTTGACTTTTGAAGTTGAGAAGAATTTGGTAAACTTGAAGCAGGAGAATTTGATGATGGGTTGATGTTGATATTGGCTCTCTCTGCTAAGGTAATAAGTTCAGAAGTTAGAACAGTAATGAGGGATGACCTGAATATTGAAACATCTTTAAATAAAAAAGCTAAATGTTTTAGTGAAACTCTAAATAAACTATTAAAGCTTCTAAAGAATCAAGTTGCAACATCTACAAATTTTATACCCAATGGAGCAATACAATTGCAAAGAAATTTTTAATGATGATACAGAAAATGCAGTAAATGCCCAAGAATCTGGCTATGCAGTACCTTGTAGCTATGCTAAGGCCCAACATTAGCATTAAGTCCCAATTTAAATAATTTATGCTGTAGATTGAGCACAACAACACCAACATCAAGGATTTTATATAAAACAAAGCCCATTTTAATAAATGTCTATTACTTCATTTTTAAATTAACAAACACTAAAATAACCCCAACAACATACCAGACAGATATAGAATCCAAAGCAATCTCTACATAATCATGAAGAATGCTTCTAGCATCACATAAATTGATTGGAATGAAACTTGTTCCCTAGCAATAAAATAGAATCTTTCTTAATGCAAAAGACTCTCTTTTGGCCAAAGATACCACATAAATGGGAATCCCCCCCTAAAATAGAACTTTACCAAATCAAAAACATGTATAGCCCACCAGGAAACCTTGAGAACAAGCTTCCCAATTTCAATGTTCAACTACCACAACAAACAGAATGTTCTAGGGCCACATAGGCTAAAGCAGAAAGTAAAAGAAATTCTCTCTTCTGTCATACCCAATCATTGAAACTCGGAGCTAAAGCAAAAAGTAAAACAAATTCTCTCTTCTAAAGTAGAAAGTAAAACAAATTATCTCTTCTGTCACACCCAATTAATTTTTGGATACTGTTTTAGCCTTGGTAGTGGAATTATAACTTGGAGCTTGAAGACGTGTTTCCCTTTCTATAGCAAAGGCAGAGTATATAGTGCCAACTTCAGCATGTTGTCAAGTAGTTTAGTTACAAATATTTTTGGAAAATTTGCAGTGGCAATGAAATTCCTCCACAATTATACATTGTGATAACAAGAGTACCATTCAGATAGAAAAGATTCCTATTCTTCATGCAAGAACAAAGCATGTAAAAATTCATTTAAAATTTGATACAGCAAGGAGAAGTGTAATTATAGTTCTGCAGGACATAGAATCAGTTGGCAGATATTTTGATGAAGGCAATTCCAAGAGATAGAGTTGTTTTATTAGGATAGAAATTAGGAATAGATTTATTGAGCAATTAAGGAGAGTGGTGTGAAAAATAATGTTTGAATTATGGTTTGAGAAAAATAATTCTACAACTATCCTGTTTTGATTGTAGTTCTCTTTGATTGCAGTTAGATTATTCCACTTTGTTTTTTCTGTTGTGGGTTAAACATTTGTAACAAATATCATTTTAATTTTCTAAATTGATATCAAGGAGTCTTATTTTGTTTTGTACACATTTTGTGAAATCCTGTCTTTGTCCTATAGCATTAGTGAAGGTTGCAGTAGTATGTATCACACTCCATTTAAATATCATCTATTTCAATGGTCAAACAGACAATAGCAATTTTACACCTCATTCACACCAAAAATTGGTAAATATTTGTCATATTTTTATTGGCCAAAATTGACCTTTGACTATTGAAGTGGATGATCTACTTAAATGTCATCTATTTCAATGGCCAAATAGTCAATAACAATTTACACCTCATTCACACCAAAAAATGGTAAATATTTGTCATATTTGTATTGGCCAAAATTTACCTTTGACTGTTGAAGTGGATGATCTAGATTAGACAGACTGAATTAACTGAACTGATCCCACATCAATGTTTTCAAGATTAGACTGTCTGAATTAAACCGAACTGAACTACCCTTTGAAAGGATTAGATTCATATTTATAGAACAAAAGTAGGTGACAAAAATAATATGTAAAAATAAGGGTCAGTGGTTGACTGTGATGGTAGATATGGTCTGTGCTGCTGAGTAGACAAATTTACCTTTTTTTTCTAATGTAAAAGACATAACCAACAAACAAGAAACATATGCAATCACAAAAACTTTTGCCCCTTCTAATTATTCATATGCTAAAACCAAAACAAATTAAGTAGAGGCTTTCTAAAGCTCTGTGCCATGAAAATGGCAGAGGTGCCACATAAAAATGTCTTCTTAAGTCAACTACTTATGGACATTTGCAGGTATCAAATAAAAATGAATATTTCTAATTCTTATTCAAAGCTAGATAATATATTCAAGTCTGTAAAATAAAGCCAACATTCTACATAAATTAGTTTACAATACATTGCCTCATGACTAACTAGAATGACTTAAAATATTTTTTTAGCAAGAGAAGTTACCTAGTAACAAAAGTATAGATGACACATAGACCCTCTAACAAAATCTTCTAAAACAAGCTTCCATTCAAGGGCTCCTCCAAGGAATTGGAGCAAAAAGCATCTAAGCCTCATCTATGGGCCCTGATTCACTCATTTCGAATGAAAGAGGAAGAGCAGAGGGCGCAAGGGAAGCTTCGCCTTCAAGTATTTGTACTACTTGTCTCATATTAGGTCTTGCTTTTGGTTGAGGATTTGAACAGAAAAGCCCCAATTTGAGCACTGTGTCCATCTCATCCTCAACAAAAACCACCACCAAGATTTGCATTGGTAGCATACATGATCGTGTCACTTGCATACAACTCCCTCACCCAATCCAACAAAATTATTTGAGAAGGATCCAGCAAAGCATCAATAGGGTGCCTTCCACACACAACCTCCAACAACAAAATGCCAAAGCTGAATACATCTGTGCTAGTACTGGCCTTTCCTATGGATATCAGTTTTGGTATGATGTAGCCAAGCATTATGGCCACATGAGTGGTTTGGGAGTTCTCATCATGCCTATACAAATGAGCAAGCCCAAAATCTCCCAGCTTTCCATGAAGCTTAGAATCCTACAAAACGTTGGAAGATTTTATGTCTCTGTCCACCACTCTTTTCTCCCATCCTTCATGAAGATACATCAATCCAATTGCGTACCTTTGAGGCCATCCTAGCACTCGAGAATGATTCCCAAACATCATCTTATCCAGGCTTCTTCTGTCGCACCCAATCGTTGAAACAAATGTGTTATTAGGATCTAATTGGCAACGCCCCAAACCCCAAACCTGATTTCGCCCCCTTTCACTACAAGAAGGATCCACATTGCATCTACCCGAACAAGCTAAAGTCACCGTGTAAGCCAAATTACACAAACAATTCTGACAAAACCAAATGCAGAAATGATTTAAATCCCCCCAAACCCATAGCGAAAACCTAGTTCATAAAATCTTCAATGAATTCAACCACACAAACATAAACTTAGAAGAAATCAATCTAAAACCCTAAATGTGCAGAAATCATTGCTAGCCATTACAAAAACATAATAATTTATCAAGATTATAAGAACTCTACCAAAAAGACTTGAACATGACTTCTTTTGAAACGAGTTTGCAGAGGTGCCCAACGACCTTTACGATCTGTGGATTCTTCTAAATTTGAAACACTTTTTTTTAGACAATTTGAAATGCAAATTGAAGTATTGGTGGAAGGCAGAGCATCTCCATTAGTGGCAGCCAGCATGATTATAGCCTTTGCCTGTGGATGAATCAGATAATGAGCTCAATCTTGAAAGGAAAATCAAACTCCATAATGTGTCAAGGTTGATCTAAATCTCCACCAGAAGCCACCCTTGGTAATGCGCTCCTCTCCCCTGAACCTCGGCTAACTTTTCACATTTGGTGCCCATTGTTAACATTTTGGTTTTGGCGTTCATAGTTTCTCATCTTCATGCCAATATGCTCTATATGTTTTTCAATGTGTTCGGAAGTCTTATATTAATATTATAATATTATATAATATTAAATATATTATAATATAATATTATAATATTATATTATATTATAATAATTATGTAATATTATATAATATGATATATATTATATAATCATCCGATAAAGGGCTAGATCTTTAGGCAAACAGGAGAGGTCACATGGAGGGGGTAGAGATAGCCCCTAGACATTTTATGCAAGCCAGATCTATTTTTCAACAGTCGGAAAGTGTGATTGAAGGCCTCAGTAGATGTTGGCAAGGTGGCAAGTAATGATGTTTTTGGTAGGTCGGGGCTGGATAGTCACTTCCTCGAGGCCTGTGGATCATTAATGGGCATGTTGTGCTGTGGCTAGTGCGCTGAGGTAGATTGAAAAGCCAAGATAATCCAACTCCACTCGTGGGAAATGTCTGAGCTTTCTCTCCCTTTATTCCTTTGGTCTAAGCGGACATTTATTGCCTTGCCTTGTATTGTCTTTGAATTCATGGATTATGATCAAATTGGAAAGAAAAAAGAATAGAGAAGTAATAGTCATTCATTTAGTCATTTTTATTTGTTTGACCAATTATTTAGTTGTATTTTTTGCCTGATGACCAAATTAGTCATTTATTTAGTCATTTATTTGGTCATTTATTTAGTCATTTATAGCTGTGTTGCAAAATAATTTGGTCACGTGACTAAAAGTTTTAGTCACCTAGTCATTTATTTGTCATATTTCTACTAGTGGACAGAGGTGGAGAGTTTACCTCTGATGAGTTTGATACATTTTGTGAGAAGCGAGGAATAAAAAGATAGTTATCTGCTCCTAGGACTCAACAGAATGGAGTTGTGGAAAGAAAGAACTGGACCATTCAAGAAGCTGCTAGGACCATGATGATAGAAGCAAATGTTCCACAAGTCTATTGGAGAGAAGCTATAAGTACTACTGTCTACACTCTTAACCGGGTACAAATCAAAGGGAATTATGGTAAGACACCTTATGAACTATGGTTTGGTCATCCTCCTACCATGAGATATTTCAGAGTTTTTGGTAGTAAGGGTAAGTGCAAAAAGATGGGGGGCCAAAAAGTGGCCAAATGGTTTTAAAAAAAAACCAATACATAACGCGAGCACATTATGAAGTACTATAAATTAAAAAAAAAGGGTTTGCATCTCATTTTATTTCTTTTTCTCCACAACTCCCGCGGTCTGCAAACCCTAGAAAGCGCGCTCACGTTTTGGATTCCTCAATTCAACACAAAAATCTTATCGATTCATCGCCAAAATGCCACCATGACGTCGAGCACACCAAATGAGTGAGTTTATTTGTTTATTTGTTTGAATTTGTTTCTAAATAGGTAGGTTTGAGTTGATTTTTGATGTATATTTCATTAATTGTCAGGAAATGTTAATGCACCTCCTCCTCCTCCTCAAAATCCACAAAATCTTGAGGAGGAAATACCTACAGAACAACAACAACCTCCTCCATCCATTCCTTGGCATGCCCCTGGAACACAAGAAAATATAATGGGGCAAATTGAAAACAACAAAAAGGAAATTGAAGATATAATTGCAAGGTTGAAAGATCCTTCCACTTCAACCTTGCATAGGTCCACGCTTGCCGAATCTCTTGAGTCTATGTTATCAAATGTAGATTCAATTAGCAAGCAAATAACTAGTTGGACGGATAAAAAGAGAGAGTTTAGAGATTACTATGCAGACAAGTTGTCATACCAAGATGTGAAAAAATTACAAATTACAAAACTAGACTTGTGTTCAATTTTCATAAACCCACAAGCAAATCAACCTCCACCCATTACATGCAAGAGGTTCCCTATCCATTGGTGCAACAACCAAGCGATAAGGGACAATTTTGGGTAGAGGTGGTGGATGGTTTTTGACCATCCTCCATGCAATAATAATGAGGTTCCGCAATACTTTTTGAGGAAACTCTACTGTGAGTTTGTCCTTAATAAAGTGCCAAACTATTTTGATATATGGGACTTCCAAGGTAGAGGTGGGAGGTCAACACAAGATAGACCAGGGGCATGTCTTGACCCACAGCAGGTAGTGAGATGAGTAATCAGCAGACCAACCCATGAGCATGTTTCTATCCCTTCCATTGTGAAGGAGAGTGTTGAGGTCGATACACTACAGTCCATTAGTGCCTTGACCCAGAGCATCGTAGAGCATGCCGGTCCTATAGCATAGAGTGAGTTGGGAGATAGTGCGAGGAGTAGGGTCCCACCCCATGCTTGTCAGGCTTACAGGTCAGCCTATGGTTATGACCCCATGGATAGTCAGGACGTAGGTGCATAGGCTACATCTGCAGCTGAGTAGATGGTGATGACAAATACCCTCCTGAGTGAGACTTTTGGCCTTGATACTCAGGTAAATATTAGCAAGTTTATTGAATTTAATTTATTAAATTTCATTTTTGAAATGCAAGATTAACTAATTTAAATTGATGATTTTAATGAAATATCAGGGTCATAGTGTCGATGTAGTTTTCAGTGGTTCTCCACCTGCATTTTACACTAGATCATCTACTGTCGGGGTATGTAACTAGTAAACAATTATAAATATGACATGTGAATAGCATCATTATATGAATGGTATTCTAATATCTGATTTTGGATGTTGAATAGGTTAATACTGTAGATTTCACGGCAACACCTGCCAGTGGTGGTGGACTTCAAAGCTTTACGGAGGTAATAAAATAAACAGTTTAATGAATGAATTGTACTTACTAGATTTTTGTATGTGACTTGTGTGCTTTATTGTGTATTTCCAAATGATGCAGGCTGCGAAGACACCTCCCCATGTTCATAGGGCAATGGAGCAGGGTGTGGCCTCTGCGATTCATAGCTCCATGGCATTGACAGGGGTATGAGGTAGATTAGTAAATTTCAATTTACATTCATTGTTATAGTTGTCTATTTTTGAAAAATCAAAAAATTATTGATTTGAAGTTTAATTTCTATCTGGATGGTTTCTATAGGACATGACATCACCAGGGCCTATTCCTACTACTGAGGCAAGTGAGGAGACAGATTTTATGTTAGCGGTAGGTGATTATTTTGTTAAATGTTTCATTTTTTATAACATGTAATTTCTATATATTAATGTCTATACTTTTTATTGTAACAGCTAAAGATGCAGGAAGAACTAAATAGGAGGAGTAGCCCTCAGGTTCGTAGTAGACCACCCACATGTGCATCTCCATCCCCTAGAAGATCAAAGGCTACCTGTGATCTATTCTCTTCACCAGCCATAGGGGAATGACTTTTTATTGTGTTCCTTTGTTGTATGCCTATATGGCATTTGTGGATATATATTTTGTATTGTATATAGTTGACATTGTATGCCTATATGGCATTCTTGTAAGCCTATATGGCTATTTTGTATATATGTTATACTTATATCGACAGATATTGATGTATGCCTATATGGATATTTGGTTAATACAAATCTTTTTTATTGATGGCGTCCATACTTGCATTATAAATCCACATTTGAATGGATATTTGTAGATGGCTACTTCAAATATTTAAAGTCCAATTGTATTACATAGGATGTTTGTTGATCCAATAAGCAAGCTATTGTTATTCAAGTATCACATAAACCTCATTTTGGAACTAAAAGATAAAAGTTGTATTTAAAAAAAAAATGAATCATCATGTTGAACAGAAAATATTAATATTCTTTATGAGTAGCATCAAATGTCAACTATATGCAATACAAAAAAATGAATCATCATGTTATTCTTTATGTTTGAGATCCTGAAAATGACTAAGTCTGGTACCCTGATAACCTGAAACACTAGGATGAATATCCAAGTCATTAGGATGATTGTGCCTTGAGAAAAAGTCATTAAGATGAGCGCCTAAAGGAGAATTTCTTAAACATTCAAACATTGAGCAACAAGCATGAAGGGTTAAGGTGCAATTTGCAACTCATAAAGCCTCAAAAGGGCACCCAACTTAGAGAGAGCATTCATTTAAGACAAGGCACCCATTGACACCTATTCCACCATAAAAGTGCACCTAAGGTGAAAGGAGAACAAGCCTCTAGTAAGTGAAGCGCACCTATTGTCTAAACCACTTCATTATGGCACCCTAGGATGAGGAGGAGTATATAAGTCAATAGGAAATGGCGGCTAGAATGCAAATGAAGAACTAAGTGGCATTTTCAATAAGCATCAATTCACCTTGAGCTTTCAATAAATACATCAAATTGAGCCCCATAAGCCTAGGCACCCTTTGCCTTCAAAAGAACCTTGTATCGACATCAAGAGTTGGTCGTATCGGCATATCGACAAACCTTGGTTAGGCTTTGTAGATAGTGGTCTATCTTGCTGACGAGTGTGGTTCGAAGTCGAAGACATTGGTGTATCGGAAGATAATCTCATTGGCACATCGGAAGAGCAGTTGAGAGATTCGCCGATGAAGGGGGTCACACCGACAGTCAAAATCCATCGGTGTATTGGCCCAACAAGATTACAGTTCACCGATGTTTGGAGTCTCACCAACGGGTGTGGTCTGAAGGTTGTCATTGGTGAGATCGGTGTGTCCATCCCAACTATTCTAGTCAAGACAAAGCATGTTGATTCTCATTCAATCCAAAGTTCATTAATAGGATTATCTTATCATAATATTTAGGGAAATGACCACCTAGATGGACAATGATGTGAGCTATCTATAAAGAAACTTGCAAGAAGTATAGGAGGCATGAGAATCCCTCCATGTTGTTTATCAAGTTGAATGATCTATGACACATCATGTATCATTAGAAAATATTCTCGAAGAGAAAGCAAGTGAAAATACTCAAAACAACCCATAACAAGGTGGAGAAGTTTAAAGGATGGAGGTTGCAACACTTTCCAACCTCATAGCCACACTAGTCCAATGGATCAGGATAATACTATCAAGCATCCACATAATAGTAGATAATCTTATCAAAAGTCATAGAGAAATTTCTAAGGACCAAAGTGTTATCCCTATGACTTGACACATACTGCTTGTTTCATAAAGCAAAGGTACATGATATAAATATTGTTGTTATATGGAGCCTAATCAGACTCGAAGGTTAAATTTACCCAACTTTTATCAGTGTGGTTTCTCCCCAAATATTTTTCTACTAGTTTTGGTGCCTTGAAGTCTAAGTGCATGAAAATTGAAGTCTAAGTGTTTTTCTTTAGGATCTAGGCGCCAGTTGAAGGTTGTAGTTGCCAAGAAGAGCGCCTAGCAAGAGGAAGTCTTTTGGAGTCTCTAAAACACATCAAACACTTGACTAACAACAAGATAACCTTTTCCCAAGTTAGGCGCTTCAAGAGGAAAGTTAAAACATGAATAAGTGCCAACTTGTCTAGGCGCAAACTCAAGCTTGTTGAGGATACACATGGCACCCAACATTCCTTGGTGATTTCATGAACTTCAAACGCTCAGAACTGTTCAAGGAATACCCAATGCCCCTTCTTGATGATAGGCACCAAAGTGAGGGTGGAATTGCGCCTTGATGGCATTAGGCGCTATCTAGAGTATGCTACTCCATGGAAATGCGTCTTCTTACTTAGAGTAATTCAAACACTCCAAGGTCTTCAGTGATCAATTCCCCAACTTATGAAATATCCTCCTTCATTTTAAAACACATTGTAATGCTCCAGAGAGATGACTATACCTAGGCATCAATCTGGGTTAGAAATGCCTCCAAAGTGTGCCTTCTCTTTCAAAATGCAAACCAAGGTCCAAAGGTGCAACTCTTGGGTAAGAAAGCTTGTAAAGTGCACCTAACTTAGTGAAGAGGTTGATAGTGAAGAGGTTGAACTGGCAAGAGATGGCGCCTAGCTTCCTAGACCTTGTTTCAATATGTTTGAGTTCCAAAGTTGATTCAATGGTATCAAGATGGTGCCATAGAGTCTTTGGACTAGTTCCTTAGAGTTTCAAAAACATTCTGGCTCCTTGAAAATTCCTCCTACATGCTTGGGCACCATTTCAAGGTCTTGGAACCATGATGTAGTGCCTTATTGCTCTAGGTGCCCATTCATGATTGTGCAACTTGAGATTGGTGCCTAGAGTGAATAGGCTTTCATCCTGACTTAATACGTTGCCTCCTTCTGACAATTTTTGGGGCAGCAGAAAACCTTTCACCACGGGCAAATGTATCAGAGATATAAAAAACTAAGAGAGGTTATTGTAGAGGCACTCTACATGATCATGTTGCCTTAGATGGAATGTTTCTAAGTGACACGGTTTTTGAGTAACATCTCGTCAAAAATTGCTACCTTTTTGCACTTTGGACTCTTTAGGGATATCGTCGGTACAATGTAGCTCGGACTGTTTCGACATGTTTGGGTGAAAAATAGGACCATGCCTAGCGTAAATGTACCCATCTGGATGCGTTGGAACAATCAGTTGATGGAGTTAAGTTGTCATTGATGTCAAAAAGGTGTTCTCAGTTTGTTTGATGTCATCAGGACTTGGTTGATCAGGTTTGGCCTTCAATGTGTTTTCTTATGTTCTTTGGTAAGTGAAGTCACAAGGTGATTTGTTTAGGGTTGTCAAGTGTTGACAAATGTTTATCATTCATGTTTGGACAAATGTTCATCATTCATGTGTGCTCATCTATGTTTGACAAAGTTTTCTTAGAAGTTGTGATTCATTCCATATTTAAAAACCTTTAATATGGTGGTCTCATTTGATGTTTTGGTAAGTGGTTCATAAGATGTTTGGAAGGTATATCATGCTTGTTGAAGTGCATATTGCTTTGATCTACAGAGTTCATGTTACTTGGTGTTGAGTTACTCAGGAAGCTAAGTTAAATTAGTTAGGAGGCTACTTCATGTTATGACAATGTTCACTTTCAGTGATGGTGTTTTGAAGATGTTGGGTCTTGGTATAATGTTCATTTTTTTCTTCACTTCAGGAGTTGCAGTGTGTTGATTGAAAGTAACATTTGGCAGAGTAATGTGTGCACTACTCATTTGAAGATAGAACTAATATTCTTGAATTGGTTTGGTTACGTTAATATGGGGAACATAGTTCAAAAGTCTTGCAGATGTAGAGAATGAATTTATACTCTTGGTCATCACAGGTTTGATCTTCTTGGTGCTTTTGAAGTTGATAGGTTGGTTTGACAAGTTGATCTTCATACTATACTCTTCATGACCTACTTGTGTCCTCACATCCAAAGCTCACGTGTCATTTCTTTTTGTTTTAACATGATGGTGACTAGTTGAGGTGGTAAGAGTCACTTAAAGTGACCTATTAGAGGGCTACCATCACATGACGATGACCGGCCCTTCCTTAAACCTTCGGTCTTCATGTGATATGGTGGGCGTGGATAGAGAACCTTTGGTTTAAAAGTTGTTTGAGCGGTAAAATGAATTCAAAGGATAATCTTTAAATCTAATGAGCGCGCGTAGGTTAAAAGAGAGCGTGGAGTATGTTCTTAGAAACTTTCAAAGTTAATGAGAGCCTGAGTGGGGAGTTAAAAAATATCAAATGTTTTTTTTTAAAGAATATAACATAGAGTATTCATGGTATACATTGAATGGGGAACTAAAGTTTATAAAAGTTTGTTTACATTTTAAAAAGCATTGAAAATATATGAAGAGCCTGATTACCTTGGAGGAGATTTCATGTTCTATAAAAGGCAGGATTTATGCCTTAAGATAATAAAAAAAACTATTGACTATTTTATATTGGAAACCATGTTAAGGAGGAGAATATTTTGTGTAAAGCATCATAATTAGAAATTTTCTATTTTCCATCGAATAATACGGAGATGAAAATGGTTTTCACAAGGAGATTTTTTATTTTTGCTTTTTCTAAATATGAGAAGAGATTTTTTAATGATATATATATTTTTGAAGATATTTTTTTGAAGGAAAAGTTCATTATGATGAAATTTTGTTTGGGCTTGAATATGAAAGCTATGGAAAGAATTTTTCATGAACAGGAGCTGAATGAACTAATATTCATTTTGAAGATATATTATTGAAGAATAGATTTCTCACAAGGTATGAAGAAAAATGAAGATTTTTTATGGTGGACAATTTTTTTATTTGCAATGCAAAGGAAATTGAAGGGTCATTTCTACAGATGAAGATAAAATTGCACATAGTAGAATATGAAGGATCATGCAAGATCATGCAGGAAGATTGATTAAATGAGAAGATCGGATATTCAGTTTAAAAGGAGATTTTGTTTGAAGAGGAATATGAAAAATATTTTCATAACATTGTAAATTAGATTTTCTTTTTGCAGATGGTTTGGTGTTTGAACTCCCTGAAGTTTTTTTTTAAGAAGATGAAGGTGGAAGGACTTTAAAATAGATAAAATTGTTTTTCAGGTGTATTGTATATAAGGTTTTTGGGGAAACAGAGATGAAATACACAGATAAGTTTTAAAGGTTGAATATACAGTGTGTGGTGATGTGGATCAATATGGAGTATTGAAGATATTTTACAGATGAATCATTTTATTGTATGTGAAATTATGTTTGTGCAGGAATGGATCAAATACAGTATGAGGACATCATGCAATAATCTTACAGATTGAACCATGAAAATAAAGATTGAATCATGAAGATAAAATGCAGGTGAATATGCATCAGGTGAATCAAATTTGCAGAGATAAGAGTGTTGTAAAGATTTGTAAAAGGAATTGTTTTGTATGGTCTTGATTTGAAAATCAAATAGGAGGTAGAAGGGTGTATGATGAAACACAGGTTGCATAATGGTGCAAATCAGATTGAATAGCAATCAATTCTAGCACACATAATTTTATGATTGAAAATTGTCTATGCCAGTGAGGCTTGTAGGTCAGTGAGACCTTAACATTTGTTAGTGAGACACATATTGTAGCCAGTGAGGCTTCTTTGTAGCTAGTGAGGCATGTTTGATCAGTTAAGCCAGTGAGGCAGTTTAGAGTGGTTTTTCTACCCCTGGAGGGTTTTCCACTCATGCAATTCTTGTGTCATAATCTTCTCTGTGTGTGTATGATTTACTTATGAAGTTTTCTTCTCTTTCTGTATTCACAGTTATGTGCATATGTATTTGACAAATCAATGCTATCTTTCTCTCCTTGTGCTCTGAAAGTTAAAGTGTGTAAAAAGATTTAAGAATTCACACAACACTGATTCACCCCCTCCTCTCAGTGTTGATTGTACTCCTACATCAGTTTGGTCGCATTAGGAGCAGGACGAAAATACACCCCTTTGCAACTTTACACTGCCTCCTTCTGATGATTTTTGGGGCAGCAGAAAACCTTTCACCACAGGAAAATGTCTCAGAGATATAAAAAACTGAGAGAGGTTATTGTAGAGACACTCTACGTGATCGTGTTGCCTTAGAAGGAATGTTTCTAAGTGACACAATTTTCGAGTAACATCTCGTCAAAGATTTCTACCTTTTTGCACTTTGGACCCTTTAGGGATATCGTCGGTACAATGTAGCTCGGACTGTTTTGACATGTTTGGGTGAAAATAGGACCATGCCTAGTGTAAATGTACCATCCGAACGCGTTGGAATAGTCAGTTTGGTCGCATCAGGAACAAGACAAAAGTTACACCCCTTTGCAACTTTACACTGCCTCCTTTTGACAATTTTTGGGGCAACAGAAAACTTTTCACCATGGGCAAATGCCTCAGAGATATAAAAAACCAAGAGAGGTTATTGTAGAGACCTCTACGTGATCGTGTTGCCTTAGACAGAATGTTTCTAAGTGACACGGTTTTTGAGTAACATCTCATCAAAGATTGCTTCCTTTTTGCACTTTGGACTCTTTAGGGATATCGTCCGTACAATGTAGCTCGGGCTGTTTCGACATGTTTGGGTGAAAAATAGGACCATGCCTAGCATAAATGTACCCATCTGGATGCGTTGGAATAGTCAGTTTGGTCGCATTAGGAGTAGGACGAAAATACACCCCTTTGCAACTTTACACTGCCTCCTTCTGATGATTTTTGGGGCAGTAGAAAACCTTTCACCACGGGCAAATGTCTCAGAGATATAAAAAATTGAGAGAGGTTATTGTAGAGACACTCTACGTGATCGCGTTGCCTTAGACGGAATGTTTCTAAGTGACATAGTTTTCAAGTAACATCTCGTCAAAGATTTCTGCCTTTTTGCACTTTGGACTCTTCAGGGATATCGTCGGTACAATGTAGCTCGGACTATTTCAACATGTTTGGGTGAAAAATAGGACCATGCCTAGCATAAATGTACCCATCTGGACATGTTGGAATAGTTAGTTTGGTCACATCACGAGTAGGGCCCAAAAATGCAAAAGTTGTTTTGTGCAACTTGACAACATTGACACTTTTTTGCAACATGACTCAGACTCAAACTGACCCCAAATGACTCAAAGTGACTTAAAATTACCTTGATTTTGGCACCCAATATACATTATAGAGGTCAAGGTGCTCCTTATCATTCAAACATCTTAGATGAGCACATAGGAAAGGAAAAAGCTCTAAGTTTCATCATCATGAGCGCCTAATATCAAGAGACTTTAATGGCTCAAACCTTAGCATGGAGTCCTAAAGTGCACTTCATGTCTCTTTTCATCCATTTGGGTGCCCTTGTGTAGATTTTTCAACTTGATTTGGCACCCTATATGTGAAGGAAGATCTAAAGGCATGAAAGTGGATGTCGTTTTGCAAGAGTTTGGATCATCAAAATTGAAAGAAATAAGTCTATTAAGCTTGGGCACCCTTGGTCTTCTTTTCATTCATTATAAGTGCCTTGGGAGAATGGTATATAGGTCATCATCATGATTGGGTGCCTTGGATCCAGAGTGTTGGAGAGATCATCAAATGGTGTCTAGAGGAAGTAGGGTGAGTTATGAGTTTGGTCGCATCAGGAGCAGGACACCAAAAATGCATAACATGATGATGTATAAATGTGTATATGTGTAAAAATGCAGGAGGAAATAAAAAAAGACAAACCTTACAAATTAATGTGCATACTTACAACTCAATGTAACATGTCTTTACAAAATCAATGTGATTACTTGCAAATTAATCCAATGAACCATTCGGGTCTACTCTACTCTTTATTGTGTCAAGTATTGCTTCATGGTCAGACTCACGCACCTTCCACAAGATTTTGTTCAAAGGTCTACCCCGATACTTTATCAAATGAACATTGGATGCCACGACAAGGTTTGAGTAATGAAGAATCTTTCGATGCGTGTCAAAGTCTTGAAATAGCCAAATATTAACACTCTTATGTGGGTACCTTCTAAGCCATGTTCCAGTAATAACCACTGAGCCTGTAGGGTATTCAATGTTTTCTCCATCTATAAAAGGGGCCTCTAATTTCTTTTTGGCCTCAACACAATGACATAAGTAATAATCTGTTCCCTCTTCATTATCTTCATCTACAATAACTACATATATGTGCCCTACATTGATATGTGTAGCAAATTAGATGAAATTAGTCAACATTACAAAAACACTACAAAGTAAGATGACATTACCTAGTTAAACTAGATGAAATTAGATGCATATACGTGCCCTATATTACCTGGTTGAACTAAATCTGATATGTGGTCAAAGTCAACTAATGATTCCATCTGTGTTAGTTCCAGTGCTGTCAGGGGTTGATACATGTCAAGTGGGCTAAGATAACTTAACTGCCATTCGTCAACCCACTCCTTTGACTCGTACTCATCCCAGACTTGAATTGTACAGGAAGAACAAAAGCATGACATCTTTCGTGTATGGATACTCCATGAACCTACAATTGAGCTTCTGAAAGAGTGCATCTCATTTGATCCTATCAGTGTACAACAGTCCTCATATGGTGCAATGTTAATATCATCTATCAACCAAAAAAATCTATGAACTGAAGACTTACCTTCATTACCTGGACCCATGGAAGCATTACACCACTCAACAATCAATTTTGCATCTATCAACTTTGTATTGTCTTTATACTTTAACTCTTCTCGTGCTATGGCTCTTTTAATACATGCTCCTGTACCATCATGCTCTCCCTTTCCATGCCCGACCTCACAAAAGTTCCACATATGTTGAATACCTGTAAAATTATGCCTCCTACTCAGCCAATAGAAATTACGTGAGTTCTTGAATTGTGATGTACAGTTATCCGACCATATGATATGCTGACTAAATGATATGCCCCTTCTAGCCAAATCATTGTAGAACACTTGAAAGCAACCTTGCACAAACTCCATAGAATGCGTGCGATCATCACTAATATAGAAATTATACTCCCTTATGATCTTTCTGTCATCCTCTATACTATCATTCGCATGAATGAATGCGATGTGCACAAATATAGAAACCTGTGTGGAGTTGTAATATTGTGATTGCACCTCATGTGTGGCTGTAGACTATAGTTCTCTGCAAAGTCGATGACTAAAACAATGCTACCAACTAGAAATGTGTCCTTGCATAACTTGAATTGCAAGTCCAACCATCGAGCTCTATGGGCATGTCTTGCATACTCATACACTATGCTGTCACGAAATATAGGCATAAACTAATACACTGGAATCTTTTCAATAACCAATTCACACCTCTTTGCTTCTTTACAATCTTTTGTATTGTATGCCACTGTTTTATACTTACCAAACTCTACTAGTTCGTTTCCAACTGCATCTGTTCTTTCCATATGTTCACATATTGGCAAATGTTGCAAGCCACCTCAACGATGATATGTGCCATCCAAGCATAATTTCTTGTAAAATATTTGACCTTCCTCTCTTTCACATAAAATTCTTGATATGAAGTCTCTTGAAGATGTTGGTGGGGCACATATGGCACAACCCTGCAAATCATTGTTAGTATGCATATCTAAACATATAGACCTATAAGCATTAAAATGGTTAGAAAATTCAATATGTAATCTACAACAACAAGTAGTGCGTGTGTGATTTATCTTAACATAGAAAGGTTTTAGCATGTAAAAATATCTTTGACAAATTTTAATTTGAGGATACTTCTCTAGAAATTTACCATAAAACTGTGTTTGAGTCTCATCCAAAAAATGCTTTGGATGTGGCTCGCGGTTCTGACTACCGATTCTCCTTCTTACCACATCCCTTTGATTCGGAGATACCTTTGTGTAATTCTTCCAAAAGTCTTCAATTAGTGATCTTAATGCTTCAAAAATTGGTTTATCTTTTCATGGTAGTCTCCCCGAGAATGCCCATAATTCATTGGCATTAGTGTCCTCAATTCTTTGGCATCTTCCAACAGCTCTTTATAAAGTTTTCCTATTAATTCTCAATTCTTGACTTGTCTTTCTAATGAGACGAGCTTTCCTCGTTTGACTACTTACTATAGTCGATGTAATCACATGCCATGTTGCATTACTATCTTTTGTGCGTGAGGTGTTACCCACACTCTCATATGCACTCATTAGATTCTTGACAATAGATTTTTCACTTGAAGCCTCTGATGTTCTCAACCCAAGAATCTTCACGATAGACCTATACTTTATACTTCGCATCATTTCAACGAATAGTTGACATCTTGCAGTCTCATTTAACTTTTCAAAGAACAATCTCCAAATCTTATTAGCATATCTTCTACAAGTGCGTTTTGGAATCTTACCTTCCATTGGCTGCAAAATATTCTCATCAATATCAATCAAATACTTTGGCTTTCTATGCAAAATTCTAGGTGGTGTTAAGTTAGGTAAATTCATCTCAACATTAGGAATTTCATCAATATTTAAATGAGATGGGTTAGATGGTATACCTTCGATTGAAGATGGAATAGATGACATACCTTGAGGTTAAGGTGGGAACGATGGCGTACCTCCTTCATCACATGTGAGTGATGATGTACTCTCAACTTGAGATGTGGTAGATGGTGTCCCTACATGTTGACTTGCGGTAGAGGACGTGTCTCCAACTATGGTATTCAAATCTCTCGTACCACAAAGTTTTTGCATTTGTTCTCTTTGTGCCGCCAATACCATATCTCTTTGTGATGATTGTGGTTCCTCTTCAATTGGTATGTCTTCATTTATCGTGTCCAATTTCCTCTTCTCACGAAGTTCCCTCATAGCCACTGCTTTTTTTGCATTCTTAGCTTCTATCTCTTCCTGTGTTGGTTTAATTCTTGATCATTTCCTTGGCATGATGGAGAATTTGTCTGTAACATGATAAAGAGACCAATATTAGTTCTTAAGAAATGAATACAAGATAATAGTGGGATTGTATTTTTTTATGTTGTAAGGATTTATTCTTGTATAGTTTGACATCATGGTATGTTAAGGTATGTTTATTACACATAATTATTAAAGAGCCCAAGTGTAGAAAATATACATGGCATCATGTGAGATTGTAGGCTACTTTCTTGATTGGGAATGTGTCTATTTTAAACATGTATGATAAAGCATGATAAAGTAATTCAATCTGAAATAATGAAAATGTAAAGAACATGCATGTAAAGACTTGACATACCTAAAAAATGAAGATTCAAATGGAGACAGTACCCAATTATGTAGTGTTTTTTTCTTCTTGCATCAAACTCCTCAACAATTTGAGTTTTTCACCACTTGCTTCCTTTTCAATGTTAAATTGAATAACACTCAAATATAATTACTAACAACAATACTATTAACCAATCTATAATGTTAAATTCATAAAATTGAATCACAATTAACATTGTAACACTACAAAAATTGAAACTTGAATAGATATATATCAAACTTGGTGTGAAAACTATGTTATTTCCTCCTCAAGTTGGCAAAACAGAAAAGGTGGTGGAAAGATCATGCAAAGGTGGTACAATGTGTCAAATGTGCATGTGAACTTCCCAACAGCATGAAAGCACTTCTTTTTTGTCAGAGCACACACAGAATTAGTAAGAAAATAGAGCATGTGGGCCTAGATCATAGGGGTCAACAAAATGCGAGCACGTTATAATGCGCTCGCGTTTTGTACTGCTATAGATTGATCACATCCTTTGCATTGATCACATCTCTTTCCAAACCTTCCCCTTTAGACTTGAATGACCACAAGGTTTTTGAGGGAGAACGTCAAACCCTAATCCCTCAACCCTTAACTTTGATCCCTCGAGCCTCAACCCTATCCTTAAACCCTCAACCCTCAATGTCAAATCCTAATCCCTCAACCCTTCACTCTAATCCCTCAACCCTAAACCCGATCCCTAAACCCTTGACACTATACCTTAAACCCTAATCCCTCAGCCCTCAACCCTAAACCCTAATCCCTCAACCCTCAACCCTAATCCGTCATCCCTTAACTCTAATCTCTCATCCCTAAACCCTAAGTGCTATCCCTATTCCTAAACCCTCAACAGACTTGATACTATACCTTAAACCCTAATCCCTTATCCCTAAACCCTCCAACCCTATCCCTAATCCTTATACCCTCCACACTCTACTTTAACCCTAATCCATCGACCCTCAACCCTATCCCTAAACCCTTGACCCTCGAACCTCAACCCTCAACCCTCAACATCAAACCCTAATCCCTCAACCCTTAACTTTGATCCCTCGACCCTCAACCCTATCCCTAAACCCTAAACCCTCAACCCTCAACATCAAATCCTAATCCCTCAACCCTAAACCCTATCCCTAAACCCTCGAAACTATACCTTAAACCCTAATCCCTCAACCCTCAACCCTAAACCTTATCCCTAAACCCTAATCCCTCAACCCTCAACCCTAATCTGTCATCCCTCAACTCTAATCCCTCATCCCTAAACCCTAAGTGCAATCACTATTCCTAAACCCTCAACAGACTTGATACTATACCTTAAACCCTAATCCCTTATCCCTAATCCTTATACCCTCCACACTCTACTTTAACCCTAATCCCTCAACCCTCAACTCTATCCCTAAACCCTTGACCCTCAAACCTCAACCCTCAACCCTCAACGCCAAACCCTAATCCCTCAACCTTTAACTCTGATCCCTCGACCCTCAACCATATCCCTAAACCCTCAACCCTTCACTCTAATCCCTCAACCCTAAACCCAATCCCTAAACCCTCAACCCTTGACACTATACCTTAAACCTTAATCCCTCAGCCCTCAACCCTAAACCCTAATCCCTCAACCCTCAACCCTAATCCGTCATCCCTCAACTCTAATCCCTCATCCCTAAACCCTAAGTGCTATCCCTATTCCTAAACCCTCAACAGACTCGATACTATACCTTAAACCCTAATCCCTTATCCCTAAACCTTCCAATCCTATCCCTAATCCTTATACCCTCCACACTCTACTTTAACCCTAATCCCTCGACCCTCAACCCTATCCCTAAACCCTTGACCCTCAAACCTCAACCCTCAACCCTCAACGTCAAACCCTAATCCCTCAACCCTTAACTCTGATCCCTCGACCCTCAACCCTATCCCTAAACCCTAAACCCTAAACCCTCAACCCTCAATGTCAAATCCTAATCCCTCAACCCTTCACTCTAATCCCTCAACCCTAAACCCTATCCCTAAACCCTCAACACTATACCTTAAACCCTAATCCCTCAGCCCTCAACCCTAAACCTTATCCCTAAACCCTAATCCCTCAACTCTAATCTGTCATCCCTCAACTCTAATCCCTCATCCCTAAACCCTAAATGCTATCCCTATTCCTAGACCCTCAACAAGATCGATACTATACCTTAAACCCTAATCCCTCTACCCTTGACACTCTTATTTAACCCTAATCCCTTGACCATTAACCCTATCCCTCAACCTCAAGCCTCAAGCCTCAACCCTCAAGCCTCAAGCCTCAACCCTCAACTCTCAACATTAAACCCTAATTCATCAACCCTAAACCCTAATCCCTCAAACCTAAACCCTATCCCTAAACCATCAACCCTCAACACTATACCTTAAACCCTAATCCCTATCCCTCAACCCTTAACCCTTAAAACTTAAACCCTATCCCTACACCCTCAACACTTGACACTATATCTTAAGCCTTAAACCCTCATCCCTAAAGCCTCAACCCTCAATCCTTAAACCTTCAACCCTAATCCCTATCCCTCAACCCTTAACCCTTAAAACTTAAACCCTATCCTTACACCCTCAACACTTGACACTATATCTTAAGCCTTAAACCCTCATCCCTAAAGCCTCAACCCTCAATCCTTAAACATTCAACCCTAAACCCTATCCCTAATCCCTCTACCCTAGACACTCTAACCCTAACCTCGACATTAAATGCTAATCCGTCAACCCTAAACCCTATCCCCAAACCCTCAACCCTCAACACTATACCTTAAATCCTAATCCCTCAACCCTCAACCCTAAACCTTATCACTAAACCCTAATCCCTCAACCCTCAACCCTAATCCATCATCCCTCAACTCTAATCCCTCATCCCTAAACCCTAAATGCTATCCCTATTCCTAAACCCTCAACAGACTCGATACTATACCTTAAACCCTAATCCCTTATCCTCGACACTCTTATTTAACCCTAATCCCTTGACCATTAACCCTATCCCTCAACCTCAAGCCTCAAGCCTCAACCCTCAACTCTCAACATTAAACCCTTAACTTTGATCCCTCGACCCTCAACCCTATCCCTAAACCCTAAACCCTAAACTCTCAACCCTCAATGTCAAATCCTAATCCCTCAACCCTTCACTCTAATCCCTCAACCCTAAACCCTATCCCTAAACCCTCAACACTATACCTTAAACCTTAATCCCTCAACCCTAACCCTAAACCTTATCCCTAAAACCTAATCCCTCAACCCTAATCCATCATCCGTCATCCCCCAACTCTAATCCCTCATCCTTGAACCCTAAATGCTATCCCTATTCCTAGACCCTCAACGGGCTCGATACTATACCTTAAACCCTAATCCCTTATCCCTAAACCCTCCAACCCTATCCCTTAACCCTAATCCCTTGACCCTCAACCCTATCCCGAAACCCTTAACCCTTGAACCTTAATGTACTTAACCCTCAACGTCAAAACCAAATCCCTCAACCCTTAACTCTGATCCCTCGACCCTTAACCCTTAAAACTTGAACCCTAAAACCTATCCCTACACGCTTGACACTCGACACTATATCTTAAACCCTAATCCCTTAACCCTCATCCCTAAAGCCTCAACCCTCATCCCTAATCCCTCAAGGTCCTAAACTCTAATCCCTTATCCCTAAACTCTAAATCCTATTCCTAAACGCTCAACCCTCAACCTTAAACCTTAATCACTCAATCCTTATCCACCCCTCTCCTCCCCTATCTGGCTCACTCCCATCTCTACCGTCCTCTACCCTCGACACTATACATACATACATATAGGCATAGATAGATACATACATACATACATATAGGCATACATACATATATACATATTGGCATACATAGATACATAGATACATACATACATACATACATATAGGCATACATACATACATACATGATTAATAGCCTTGAACATAAAAAAATTTAAGGGGAACATAACGCGAGCGCGTTATAACGTGCTCGCATTATGTCTTGCTTTGGGAATCCCAAGCCTTGGGCTTGGGATTTGCTTTGGATTTCAAACCCAAAGGCTTGGAGTGCCTTTTGAACAGTCACATACGTGTTTTTCCATATTCTTCAAGATTTCACATAATTTCGTTCGTGCTAACCCTCGGATTTGCACGTGTTTCAACGTCGAACAAATTGAACACCTGGGTAATGTTAGGCTTTCTCTTAGCTATTTGATGATGTGATTTTTTTCACATTTTAACAATGTTAAGCCTTTTATCTTTAATTTCTTTTGTTTGTGTCCATTTTTGGGCAAAAACCACTGTTTGGTCTTTTTTTCATTGTAAATTAACTAATCATTGAAATTTCAAAAAAATTACATATTTAGAAACTAGACTCCATTCTACAGATATTAAAAAAAGACAAAAATGATTTTCAATTAGTTTTCAAAATTTATAGGGGTAGCAGGGCTAAAATTCTATTTTTTAGGATGTGTCCACTTTGAAAATTACTAAAAAATCAAATATTCATCAAAAAATTATCAGAAAAATTGAGCATAAACTACATGCTATTAGCTAATTTCTCACTGAAATGATTTTAAAAATACCAAAAAAAAAGTTGACCTTTTGAGGGAGCCACAAAACATGCTATGTTATGTTTTTTTGACAGAAACAACACCAATTTATGTGGTTCCCTTTTTTGAACCCCTTAATCTATGCCATTTTAAAAAAAAATTAGTAGTTTAGAAAGTAGACTCGGAGCACTACGAACATTGTTTTGGTTGCATCTCTAAATTTTGAGTGTAACTATGCTCAATTTCTCATCCAAGGCCAGTATTTCCTGATTTTAGAAAAAAAGCAGCCACTTAAGACCCCTTTTTGGCCCCCCATCTTCTTGCACTTACCCGTAATTGCTATATCAAAAGAGATGAGGATCTAGGCAAGTTTGATATAAGAAGTGACGAAGGAATATTTTTGGGTTACTCTACTCAAAGCAAGGCATACCGGTGCTTTAACAAGAGGTTGAAAAAGATTGTTGATAGTGCTAATGTCAGAGTTGATGAGAGAAAAGAAGGACAATCCAAGTCTTGCAGATATGATTCAGACGATCAAGATGAAAGTCAAAGTTAAGGAAGGCAAGTTCAAACCCAGACTTAGATCCAGACTGATTCAGAAAATCCAAAAACTTAAGAAGTTAGTGCAGATGTAGAGGAACAAACTCAAGAAAAAGAAGTTCAAGCAATTCCCAAAACTCCTAGGTATGTAAGGCTGAATCATCCTAAAGATCAGATTATAGGAGATAGAAATAGAGGTGTTCGAACTAGGAGAAGAATTGCTAAAGGACAAGAGGAGATCTATTTGATTTCTAAGATTGAACCAAAATCAGTAAGTGAAGCTTGCAATGATGAAAATTGGGTAAAAGCAATGGAAGAAGAATTCATGCAAATTGAAAAGAATCACACTTGGGATCTTGTTCCTAGACCCGAGGACAAAAATGTGATTGGAACTAAATGGGTCTTTCAGAATAAGCTAAATGAAGATGGTGAAGTTATAAGAAACAAAGCAAGGTTGGTATGCAAAGGATATTCTCAAGTGGAAGGAATTGATTTTGAAGAAACTTTTTCTCTGGTGGCAAGAATAGAAGTAGTTAGACTATTTCTTACATTTGTTTCTTTCAAAGATTTCAAAGTTTACCAGATGGATGTCAAGTTAGCATTCTTGAATGGAGAGTTAGAGGAAGAAGTCTACATTGAGCAACCAGAAGGATTTCAATTGTCCAATCAAGGAGATATGGTCTACAGATTGAGAAAAGCATTGTATGGACTGAAACAAGCCCCAAGAGCCTGGTATGCAACTACTAAAACTAGGATTTAGCAAAGGCACTGCTGACAACAATCTTTACTTCAAGATTGATCATGAGCACATCCTGATTGTTGAGGTATTTGTTGATGATATCATTTTTGGTGGAAATGGAAACATGTGTAAGAAATTTGTTGATCAGATGCAAAGTGAATGTGATATGTCCATGTTTGGTGAGATGAATTTCTTCTTAGGTCTGCAAATCACTCAGTCAGATAATGGTATCTTCATATCTCAGTCTAAATATGTGAGAGAAATGTTGAAAAAGTTTGGAATGGAGGATTCAAGACCAGTTAGTACTCCTATGGTAACCGGATGCAAGTTGAGTAAAGATGATGACTCCCCTAAGGAAAATTAGAAAAGGTATAGATCAATGATTGGATGACTGCTCTATCTGACTCAAACTAGACCTGACATCATGAATGTAGTTGGACTTGTTGCTAGATTTCAAGCTGATCCTAGAGAATACCATGTTGTAGCAGTCAACAAAATTTTTAGATATCTCAAAGGAACACTTGATTATGGGTTGTGGTATCTGAAGGATAATGACTTCTATGGTAACCAGATACAAGTTGAGTAAAGATGATGACTCCCCTAAGGAAAATTAGAAAAGGTACAGATCAATGATTGGAGGACTGCTCTATCTGACTCAGACTAGACCTGACATCATGAATGCAGTTGGACTTGTTGCTAGATTTCAAGATGATCCTAGAGAATCCCATGTTGTAGTAGTCAAAAGAATTTTTAGATATCTCAAAGGAACACTTGATTATGGGTTGTGGTATCTGAAGGATAATGACTTCACTCTTCAAGCATATATAGATGCTAACTGGGTAGGAGATGTGGATGACAGGAAAAGTACTAGTGGTGGTGCTTTCTTCTTGGGAAGGAGATTGGTTTCTTGGTTGAGCAAAAAGCAAGAGCTAATATCTCTGTCTACCGCAGAGGTAGAATATATAGCAGCAGCAGGTAATTGTACTCAAGTCTTGTGGATGAAGCAAATGTTGAAGGACATCAGAATTGTGTTTGAGGAGCCTGTTACAATTTTCTGTGATAAATCTAGTGTTGCATTCAAAGACAAAGCATATATCCATCAAGTTTCACTTTTTGAGAGAAAAGGTTAATGAGAATGAAGTCAGATTGGAGTTTATTTCTTCAAAGGATCAGATTGCAGACATATTTACCAAGCCTTTGCCTAAATATACTTTTGAGTATCTCAGAGAGAAGCTAGGGGTTATTACCCCTCTTGATCATAAATAAGATGCACTAGAGTGCATCAGTTTAGTAGAATTCACAGTCACATCTTGTGATCCAGATTGATGTTAAGGAGATACTACTCAGCAGGAGTAGTCAGTATGCAAATTATTGAAGATTATTCTGGAACAAAAGGGGAGAAAAGATTGAAAATATGTGCCCTTTTCCATTGATGTCAAAGGGGGAGAGAAGTCATGTGAAAAACCAGTTGCTGATGAAAGGGGGAGCAGTGAAGAAAGTTGTTGCAGAAGTAAAAAGAGAAATGGGGAGAAGATCTTGTCTTGATGGTTGAATCGGTTTTTCACATCACATGTTGCCATCAATGACAAAGGGGGAGATTTTTGCAAATATGTGCCTATGATGTGTTGTCATTGATGCCAACATATCCTTGTCATTGGTGTCAACTGTATCCTATTTTCTTGCCTGATTAAGGAGACTAGGATGTTGAGAATATTGAGAAAATTAATGAAGATCAATGTATGCGGACCATATGGCTGTATAGAGGATTGTTTGAAGAAGCTCTAGTTAAGATTTGAGAGGTCCACATGAAGATTTGAAAAAGGTATGGCCATCTGAGTAAAACTAGTTTTGCAGTATTCAGAAGAGACAGAGTAACAGAAAGTGGTATGGATTATTCCTGAAATGTAAAATGATGATCTGCAGATTTAAAGGCATGTTTTGGAAGTCATTGTGCATCCTCAAATCAAGTGGTTCATGGTTTAGAGGTCCGCAAGAAATCTTTCTAGTGTGACAGTCATGACAGACAGTGTTCTTGAGGTACTAGATGAAGATGGAAGTGATTCTGATAATTTGGAGTAGTGTGGATGTTATTGTTGAATTCAATGTGCTTGTGGAAGTCTCTCGATTGTGTGCCTACTGTGTTGGAGGTCCGCATTGAAGATTGAGCTCATTTTTGAAGAATTCTTCCTTGATGTTGCTATTCTTCCAAGTCCTGGCCGACCAGATGATTCAAGCGTGTTGCAGATGAACTAAGAACAATTCTATGGAGCGTGGCATGTTGTGTTGGTGCCTACCATGAAGTCAGAGTCTCAAGCTGAAAATTCGTAGGCTTTTTCATTTAAAACCCAAAAAAATTTTAAGTCCTTTAGCAAGAGTAGACCTTTGTCTCAGTGATCACGTTGTTCATAGTGGTTTTTCCTTGCATTGGCGAGACAGTGATCATCGGCGACCCATTTCATGTTCTCGCCGACAGGCTGATGGAGATACAGGTGAGCATCCAAAGTGTCATCGGTGAAGCTTTGTCTATCGGTGGCTATCCAAAGTCCCTCTGACAACCTGATGAGATATGCAAAAGTGGTCTTTGGTGTGACACAGTGCATCGGCATCCGGGTCCAACGTTTCTCTGATAGGCCGATGGAAATGCAAATGAAGGTACAAACTGCATATCGGTGAGATGGTGTGTTGTGTTACTCCAACGGGTGGGTCGGCATGAAAATCTTCATCGACATGCTTTGCAAAGGTTGCTCTGACGGTTTGGGTCATACCGATGAAGGTGAGTCATCGGTGTGACAATATGCATCAGCGTGTTGTGGATACGTCACTCTGAATATGACAATATGCATCGGCATGCTGTGGAGCGATAGACCATTAGCAGGTGGATCACTGGTCATGTCAGGGAAAAGTGTGTGACGTTAAGTATACTCATGGTCTGGTATATAAAGTGATCAAAGGATCACTACAGGATGAATGTGGGATAATTAGATCTCACGAATATGAAAAATCAGCGAAGGAGAAGGCTGCCTGCGTGGTGCGATCTCATTGATGGTGGGATTTTCTATGATGCTGACATGGATTTTCAAAGTGGATGGGTAGATTGCGACTGTCGATCTTGCCTGCATAGAGCTCGAGTATGTGGCTAGGTTTTAAAGCTTCAAATGACTGTCTATTGGCATCGTTTTTGTGTGCTCATTCCACAGTCAACTGACCTTGCTGCACGGTGATGGAAAAAACATCACATATGTTTGTTTGCTCGAGGTCCAGGTTGCTTCTGCTAGTGGTTTTCAGTATGGATCTGATTTCTTCAGCTACCAAAATTTATGAGGATCCATTTGTTTCATTGAAAATCTAGAGGGAGTGATCTCTGCATTTATGAAGTTTGTCAGTGTGTAGGTAGCTGGAAGCTTGTGTGCTCCTTAAAAATGTATCAGTGGCCATTCTACAAGGGTTTGGAGGTTTTTTGGGTTTTTCCTGCTTTGACCTTGAACACAAGGTGTTCACATTTTGAAAGGCAATTTTTGTTGCAGATTCGGTCCTTGATCTGGTGTATCAGTCTTTCTTGTTTTGTAAATGATAAGTTCCTATATGATGACTTTCTATGCAAATTGAATTTAAATGAAAAACACTTGGTGTGTGTATTTTTTATGATTGTCTCCTGTATGTTATTTGTTTTCCTTTCAAATAAGGTTGTCAAGGGCTTCGAAGTTTTTTAGTATATACTTGCTATACTATGTGTTTGGTTCTGGCGTCTACTCAAGGGGTGGATTAAATAGGCTTTTGATCAGATACAAAGGAAAATGGATTGCATCATAGGATTTGTAAAGTATGTGTAGACACCCAAAATTGTCCCAACTTTGTCCATGTATTGCAACACCTTGTCAAAAATATTATCTAGACATCATGTAGCATTTTGTCCTAAATCCCACTATCCAATTAATTAAATAAATTTTATTTATTTAATTAATATCCAACTCATATCCCAACTAATTCAAATAGTTTATTTGAATTAAGTTCTCATTATAAGCCGACTTTCCAATTAATTAAATAAATTTTATTTATTTAATTAATTTATCTTATCATTTAGCCGACATGTGTGCCTCTTTCATTTAAAAAAGATAAGTGGTACTATAGCCTTTTATTTAATATCTTTTATATGTAGTACTTTTTATGTACACAAGCACACATGAGCCCTATCCTCCTTGACACTTGTCAAATGACTACAACTCCCTTGAAGAGTGGGATAACCGAATCAATCCTATCCATCCATTTCATCTAAAGCCCTAATTGATCCTAGCCATCCATTGGAACCAAGCCTTTCCTATAAAACAAGCCTCTCTTGAGCCATTAAGGGGGGATTTTCAGGATTCTTCTTCATGCAACCTCACTCTGCTGAATTTTCATCTCAAGTCCTCATCCATCATCTTCAATCCATCTAGCTTGCATCCTTATCAACGTTATGCTGCGGAATCGAGCAATCAACACAACAAAGCGATCAATCAATCGAGCTCATCTTGCATCTTCGAGGTATTGAATTATTTGGGTTTAGGTTATGCATTTCAATTGTTTGATCATTTCCATTTACAAATCCAAATTTTTCGATATACATTCTGGCACGCCCGGTGGGACTCACGTCCTTGATTAACCTCTCTTGTTTGAGTTGTTTTTATGAAGTTTAGATCTCTTGGAGCGCCAATCTTTCATTTTTGTAAACTTTTGTAGCAAAAATTTGCATTTTTCTAACCCTAGTTTGCAAAGATTTGGCTAAAAATGTATGTAGATGATCTCTTAGGCCAAATCTAACCTCACCATTGCGTCCGGGAGGCCGTTTCCATAAACTTTGAGTACAAATTTGCCTAAATTTGATGAAAAATGGAGTGTTTGGTGAAGAAAACAACAACCGGACTGCAACAATGTGCTTCTGGTAATTCAGGTCGCTTATGATCAAACAGCAGTCGCCTGGGCTAAATCAGCTCGCCTTTGGGCAAACAGCAGTCGCTTATGGTCAAATTTGGTTCGCTTTTGAACAAACAGTGCTCGCTTTTGAACAAAAACTGATAGCATCTGGTAAACTTGGTCGCATATGGTTAATTTTTGCATTCCGTCTCCTGAGACTTTCCAGATCGCTTTTGGGCTAACAGTAATCGCTTTTTCACATATTTTGATCGCTTTTAGTCAGATACTAATCGCTTTTGCTCATATTTTGATCGCTTTTATCTAAATAGTAGTCGCTTTTGTCTTTAACCGGATCGCTTTTGGTCTGACAGTGATCGCCTCAGGTATGATACGCATCGCTTTTGTCTCAATACAGCTCGCCTGTGATCTTTAATACTGTTAGCATTTGCTTTTAAACTGCATAGTCGCTTATGACCTAACAGTGATCGCTTATGCATCTATTCGGATCGCTTATGAACTAACAGTCATCGCTCTTAACCTTATGCGCATCGCTTTTGATTTAGCAGTGGTCGCTTTAAATTTGATTTGCATCGCTTATGAGCTTATAGAAGCCGCCTTTAAACTGATAGGCATCGCTTATGAACTAATAGTGATCGCCTGTGCAGAATAGGGTTTTGTGTTTTGACTGTGTTTTTGCAGATACAGGTCGCATTTAGCCCTCAATTGATCGCTTATGGCCAATACGCATCACTTATGAGCTAACAGGAACCGCATCTGCTGTCATCGTGCATCTTGGTATTTCTATCATAACTTTCACATACGGAGGCAAAATCACACAAACAAGGACTTGTTGGAAAGCTGGGAGGACAAACTTCACAACTGTACCACTTTTATCAGGTGACTGTACTATTTTTCAGGCTTTTTTATCAGTCAAAGTTCAGGTTCATTGTAAACTTCATTTGAGCATAACTTGAGCAATTTTGATCATTTTTCAGCGAAACTTTTTTTCAAATTGCTTAGAATCTCCTGAACTTTCTGTTTGTGCAATCTATTCTCTTGTATCAGATCATTTTCATTAGAATTTTCAGATTTCATCTTTTTCATGTAATCATCTTCTTTGCAAGTTTACTTGTTTCTTTTTGGAATTTGGTGACTTGTAAGGGCATCTAAGGAGCTGGAGCAGCATTGGCATCAACATCTATAGCAAATTGGAGAGTGATTGTATCAGGTGCACTCATTCTAATCTTTCATCTCTTTCATCTTCTAATCATTGTTTGCAAACACATTTGGATTTTGGGCATAAAACGAACAATTGTTTGCAAATTCACATCAAAACATTGGGCTAAAACGAACCATTGTCTTTCATCATATTTGGATTTGGGCTTTAAAACAAACAAGTGCTTGCATTGTCTTCCACACATTGAATTTCTAAGGTTAATGAACCCCATGCGAGTGTGACCAAGTAAATGTGTATGCTCTCTCCTCGCGTCCCAACACGAACTTGGAGATCAAAAACATTTACTTGTGTTGCTTTTGTTTAGCCTTAGAGAGGCCTGCCTTGGTATCCACCCCAAGGGAACGACCTCAAGCGGTACTTTCATCCGGTCCGCTATAAAAATCAGAGGATAAGGCGAAAGCCAAGTCTAACCGGTATTAGCGCTCACCATACAGTGCTAACTCGAAAGGAGGTGTACCATTGTGTATATTAAAACTCCTAGTAGGGTTAGTTAAAGTCTTAAGTGGCTTGCTGGATGCTCGTGGGGTGCCGGTCCCCTGGATTTTCACTAGAACCTCTTTGTGATAGTGGCCTTGCCTTAACTAGGACTTGTTGAGTGTCTTCACGTGCTTGCTTAACCATCATCACATTCTTCCAAACTAACAACTTGCTTATGTGTCTTGCGTGAGTGATTCATGTGTGTATATGCATAATCATTTGTTTGAATATTGCCACATCAAGCTCTAAACACCCAAACACATAAAGACAAGTCATCCTACACATTCTTCTAATAACATTCAAACCCAATCACTTTCATCCCAAACATAGCTTAGTCATCATCCAATCCAAACATAGCCAAGTCATCCAAATAATCCACATCATCATCCAAATCCCTAAACAAGTACTTGCTAAAAGGACTTAAGACAAATACTTGGTGACAACATGTCCACACTAGAAGACCTAGAAATCAAATTCCAAAGATTCCTTCAAAATCTTTATCAAGGATCACAACCCCTAAACCAAGATGCCATTGAAATATTACAATTCTTCATCGAAAAAGCTCAACCCCATGTAAGCCAATCACCTCAACTGCAACACTTCATAGCCCAAGTCCAACACCTTTTAGCCACTAGTCAAGCTCGACAAGTACAACAATCCTTAGCCACTTCCTATCAACCTAATCCACCTCATAGCCACATGTCATATCCATCCACATCCTATCAACTTAATCCATCTATCCACCAAGTCAATGCCACATCAACCTATGAATATCCACCTCAAGCTTATCCAATCCCTCATGTTGCCATGCCAATGCACTACCAAGCCCATCCACAAGGCAATCAAGTGATATTACAAGAACAATATCCAAGTCCAAATAGCCCTTTGTACATAAATCAAGCAAGTCCAAATACACCTTTTCAACAAGACCACCAAGCACCATCGATAGATCTAAATCCACCTTTCCAATCAGAATCACATCCAAGTCCAAGTGGTCCCTTGTACATAAATCAAAGCCCAATTTATCCTATGCAAGATCTAATAACATTTGACAAGGGAGATACGAATCTAGAGTGGCCACCACCATCCAATCACATGCCATCACATGAGCCAACTAAGCCTATCCCAAAACCACCATGTGATCCTATTCCTAGTCCATTGATCCCCTCCAAACCACCAAGCCCTTCATTACCTTCCTCGCCATGTCATTCTAATCGTTCACCAAAGGATGCAGCTGAGAGAGTTTTACAAAGGATGCTTGAAGCAAAACTCATTGAACTTCCTAAAGTCAAACCATGTGAAGAAAGTCCATATGATGAATATGATTATTGTACATACCATAGGACCAAAGGCCATAATACAAATCAATGCCCAATATTTCTCTCAATTGTTTACAAGGTGTACCCACCTATAATGGGAAATCGTGCCACATCACCCCCATCTAGTCCAAATTCTAATCCATCCAATCCAATTAGCTCTCAACCTAATCCTAGTCCTAATCCTAATCCAACACCAACTACCATTATCATCCATCCATTATATTTCCCATCCACCCATACTCTTGCGAAGGATGTGATCCATTGGCTACTAGCTAGGAATAAACTACCTCCATGTCAAACACTAACTCATGAGCCTACCAATGAACTTCCAAAGGTCATTTCCAATTCTATAATCTCCTCATGTGGTTCACATATCCTTGAGCCTCTTCAAGAGCCTTCCATTAACATACCTAGCCCTTTAAGCCCATCATGTGATCTACAAGACAACAAGTCTATTCAAGAGTCTCCAACCACAAGCCTAAGTCAAGAGCCATCATGCCTTCATGTTGATAACTATCAAGAGCCTATCAAGTCCACTCAAGAACCTTCCACTTCCATCCAAAGTCAAGAGGTATGTCAAGAACATAATCTTAAACATGTGGAAATATTGAACCTTAATCTTAATCAAGATCAAAGCACCTCTAAGTTCCACCTATCCATGACCTACTTATGGGTTGCCCTCAAGCTGTTAGCTATCACCACGACCTCATTCATGAGCAAATTTATCCCTTTTATAGCCCACTTAATCCTATTTTTGCTCATAGTTATGATCAAGGTTCTAGCTAAAATCATGAAAACCATGATGATCCATTTGGCAAAACTTTATCTATCTCATGATCAAGATGATATCTATGATGAAGAACCTATTAAAAAGCACCTTGATTCTATCCATAATCCTATATCTATCCATGAGCAAGACATCCAAATTGCTCCTAGTCATCTACCATCTAGCCCTATCCATAATGAGCAAACATCCACTTGTCATGATGAGACACTTGTCCCCCAAGTAAGCATAAAAGATCATACCAATAACTTGGATCAACATGAACATAAGCAAGACCCTAATGATCCTCCTTTCACATTGACCATCGATTCCACTTCAAGTCCACCATCATGTCCTATTGGTTTTACCACCTTTGTCCATGAATGTTCTTCCTTAGGACAACAACGACCTTTATCCACTTCACCTTCTTCATCCAATAATGAGCTCAAGTCTAATGTTCATAGCACACCTAGTCCCATTGTCCATCGCATACTCCAAAACATGAACTACAAAGGTAAAGGCCTAGGCCTTTATGAACAAAGTATTTTGGAGCCAAACCATGTCAAGATTCCTCCATGCTCATATGGCCTTGGATACACATCCCAAGGTAAACAAGCTAAAGATGATAATTCCTCTATCCATCCTAAGTCCACTTTCCATCACAAACCCCATCATCTACCCAAGACATATGTAGCCATTCCACCTCCATCAACTTACAAACCCCAAGAGCATGTGACCATACACCTTCTGCCATCCACTTTACCTCCACTTTTACCAACTCCTAATATCCTTCCATCCACCTTGCCACCATTGCTTCCAACACCTAACATACCTATCATTCATAAGTATCTTTACATCCCTAATCATGGCCAACAAAAGCAAACATCGTCTAAGCATAAAGCTTCCAATCATTCCATCCACTCCATCCATCCCATGGGATTCCAAAATAAACATTTGGATGCCTTTATCTATAAAGCCAAAAATCTAACTAAAACTCCTAAGGACCCTCATGCCTTGGGGAATCAATGTGAAAAGTCTCTAAATCATCCATCTTCTAAGCAAAGTACATTCACAAAGCCATCTAAACCCATACCTACAAATACAAAGCCCAAAAGCAAAATGGTTTGGGTTCCTAAGCAAATAGCTAACAAGTCAAATGAGGCATCCTCATCCACATCTCAAGAATCCCAACCACCTATCTCCATCCACAAGCCTACTTCCATTCAAAACTTCCATTCCCTTCAAAAATCCCACAAGCAAAGCAAAAGCACTAAAAATACTAAATCTATGTGGGTTCCTAAATCACTTCATCGACCATCCCCTAAGCAAACATCTCCATTGCTTCCTACACCACCATCCAATCAAAAGCTTCAATGTTTATCATGGTGTGTGCAACCGTTGGTCATGGTTCCCTTCCACTCCGCAGCACCTCCACACAACTACATCTCTCCATCTCCCATCCATGCAATCCCTTATCAACATCTATGAGCATAATCACATGGTCCATGCGAAGACATCATCCATCTCTAATGGGACAATATCACCTCTCATAGCACTAGCCACTTGAGTCCCTCCTATCCATTACCATGGTGAAAACCTGGCAAACAGGCGCCATGTGTAATTGTCATGTCATCCCATCTAAAAGCAAAAAAAAAAAAAAAAGAAAAAAAAGAAAAAATCAAAAATAGTAAAGAGAAAGCCCTTCATCCAACGGTGAAAACCTGGTAAACAGGCGCCTTGGATAAGTACCATGATGAAAACCTGGCAAACAGGCGTCATGTGTAGGTTGATTTTCTATGTCACTTACACTTGGGGGCACTTTGTCTCATCCAACTTATCATTTTCCATCTTATCATGTCCTATCTTGTCATCCTACCATCCTTAGCCATTACACCCATACACCTATCCTATTGAGTCTCTTCATCCACCCTTTCGCCTTTTGATTTTGATGAAGACATAGGGGCAAAATCTTGAAACATGCTTTGGATATCTCTTGGTATACCTCATACCTTCCTCATCAATCCATATTATCATTATCCACCTATCATACACCTTGTCATGTAAAACCTATCATGTCATCCCATGGTCATGAACTTTGTCATGTAAAATCCTAAGCATTACCACCTAGAATGGGGCAAGTTCTTCCTATGCAACATAGCCTTTGGAGATCACATCCTAGCTCCCTTATGATCCATCCACTATGGTGTATCCTTATCACGAGCTTTCCATCTTATAGCTTATCCCCATCTATTTATCATGAGCTTTCCCTTTTATGGCCTATCTTTTTATCCATCCATATATCATGAGCCTTCCATCCCTTATTGCCCATCCTTTTATCCATCCATCTTACATCCACCCTTGCTCCTAGACTTGGTTTTCCCTTGTCATTGGTATCAAGCACAAAGGCTACCCAAATTGTAAATCCATTGACATCCCAAAATATTCAAAAACACAAAAAAATTAAAATATTCCCCAAAAACACAAAAAAATCAAAATATGTCAAAAAACTAAAAAATCAAATATCCAACGAAAAATCCAAGCAATAAAACCAATCACATCATCCAAAACAATCCACTCCATTAACATCAATCAAAATCAAATCCTCATCATCATCAATTCTTCCTATCAATAACATTTATTCATCCATTTCAATCAATCACTTCTTCCAATCATATCAATCAAATCAATCTAAGCAATGATCTTAAATCCAAGTCACACTAATCCATATCAAGCAAGCCAATCAATTCAGGAACATTATCCACTTAAATCAACAAGTTTTGATCCTCAACTTGTCATAAGCCCAATCAATCATCATCAATCATCATCAATGGGATATAGCGTTCCCACATCCTTGTGTTGATCTAGGGATATAGCTTTCCCCGCAATGACAACACTATTATCATCCAACAAACAATCCATTATTGGTTTATGACTTGACAAGGGCAATACCTTGTTTGTTTTACATCCTTTGAGCATACTGAGAACACTTGCTTATGCTTAGATTGAGTGGACACTACAATCATCACACCATCACTATCATCATTCAAAACAATCCAATCATCAAAACAATCAACCCAAGCACATCAAGCTAGCCATCAACACAAATCCAATCACTTCAACAAATCAAAAGCAGCTTAATCCACCACAATCATCTCATCATCAACATTTCATTAATCAATTCAATCCATTTTTATCATCCCATCAATAAAACACAACATCAGAACTACATCTCATTTCCATCGTTAAGTGCCTTGATCCCGTGGATATAGGGTATGTAGGCAGTCTGGAGTACGAAGGAAGTGCCCAGATTCAGGCACAAGCGATTTTCCTCTTTCTTCTCTCATCATTTCTTCTATCATCTATCTTATACATCATCAATAAACAACTTCTTCCAACCAATCTATCATAGCACATCAATCCAATCATCACTTCATCTAATCAACATTTCATCATCTTCCAATCATTCCAAGCAATGATCCAAATGCAAGCCCATCCTCAATCCATGCCAATCAAGTTAATCAATCAAGCCAAGTTATCCAATTGCAATCCATGGTCTTGATCCTAGCCTTGTTGTAAGCCAAATCACTCAGCCAATTAGCCAACCAACTAAGCAAACAACCTTGTGTTGATCTAGGGATATAGCTTTCCCCACCATGACAACACTCTCAACTATCAACCAATCAGCAATCAATCATTGGTTTATGACTTGACAGGGGCAATACCTTGTTTGTTTTTGTATCATTTGTGCATGCTTGCTTGCTTGCTTGTGTGTGTTATCATTTTATCTTGCATTTGCATCAAATCAGTACCATTCCAGCTAATATTCATATCTTGTATCCAGACAAGGTTGTATTACGCTGGGGCACAAGACACATCATCACCCTGGTCCTTATACCTTGGTGCATAACGTCTAGTGCTATATCAAACATCATGGTTGCTCACTTTCCATTGCAGCATAACACACCATCCATTTCTTCTATCCATTCCCTTATCTTTCTTTTGTAGCCAAGCCATTTCTTTTCGAGAGCCTACCCGTGTTTGTCCAACCCACCTATCCTCTCGAGGGGGCATCACCAACCTATTCTTTCCATCATCAGCATCCCTATCAATTATCCATACCTTAGCTTCTTTGAAATGATGTTACTCAACATAAAGCTCATCATTCGAACATCATCTCAAAGAGGGGCAAAATGTAGACACCCAAAATTGTCCCAACTTTGTCCATGTATTGCAACACCTTGTCAAAAATATTATCTAGACATCATGTAGCATTTTGTCCTAAATCCCACTATCCAATTAATTAAATAAATTTTATTTATTTAATTAATATCCAACTCATATCCCAACTAATTCAAATAGTTTATTTGAATTAAGTTCTCATTATAAGCCGACTTTCCAATTAATTAAATAAATTTTATTTATTTAATTAATTTATCTTGTCATTTAGCCGACATGTGTGCCTCTTTCATTTAAAAAAGATAAGTGGTACTATAGCCTTTTATTTAATATCTTTTATATGTAGTACTTTTTATGTACACAAGCACACATGAGCCCTATCCTCCTTGACACTTGTCAAATGACTACAACTCCCTTGAAGAGTGGGATAACCGAATCAATCCTATCCATCCATTTCATCTAAAGCCCTAATTGATCCTAGCCATCCATTGGAACCAAGCCTTTCCTATAAAACAAGCCTCTCTTGAGCCATTAAGGGGGGATTTTCAGGATTCTTCTTCATGCAACCTCACTCTGCTGAATTTTCATCTCAAGTCCTCATCCATCATCTTCAATCCATCTAGCTTGCATCCTTATCAACGTTATGCTGCGGAATCGAGCAATCAACACAACAAAGCGATCAATCAATCGAGCTCATCTTGCATCTTCGAGGTATTGAATTATTTGGGTTTAGGTTATGCATTTCAATTGTTTGATCATTTCCATTTACAAATCCAAATTTTTCGATATACAGTATGATCATAGGTAATACTCTTTCTTGGATATATTGCTGTTAGGTAGTAATATTTTACCTAAGTCCTCTGGATATGAAGTCATGTTGTCATAGGGAAACATTTACATTCATGGATTTGACTCTGTTGCCCAGATAAGGCACTTGTCTAGGAATCTGTCTGTTCAAAGGGTCTAGGAAAATCCCATAATTCCAAATATAATAACAAATCATTTCAAAACTCGAATCTGTTAGTTTGTAGGACTAGAAATAGGACCCCTGCATACTCTCATCCTCAACTAGTTAGATATGTCCAAGAACATTGCCAAACTTGTGACTTATCATTCAAATCTTGGTCCAAACATGAGAGTATTCTGCCTGTTGTTGTAAAGCTAAATCTTTCTGTTGGGTGAGTCAATGTTAAATCTTTAGCTATAGGGATACCCCCCTTGGTGCGAAAAAAACCAGAAGTGAAGGGGAGGTAGCTCACGCAACCTCCTGTATTTGTTGGCCAAATCTGCCATGTGCATTGGAACTGGCAAACCCTCTGCTGATTCGGAAGAAAACCCAACATGTTGATCGAGGAAGATTTGAGTCCTAGTCATGTTTCACCAATAGCTTTGTGATTCACATTAAGTTAGATGTTTGGAGTGCTGACCTTGATGTTTATTCCAAGGTTGATGAAGCATATAAACGAGTATAGTTGAGTCATGGAAAATAATCCTTGTGCAAAAATAGTAAAAATCTAAAGAAAGGATCAGAAGAAGAGCAGAGAAGAGGAGCAGAAGAATAAGAGTAGTATATAATGAAGAATTAGTAAAGAAGAGTTTGGGGGCAAAGCAGAAGTTTTGTGAGCATTCAATGAGACTGAACCAGGCATGAAGAAGATGCTATTTATTAGTTAAATTCCTTTTGTGTTAAACATAAATTCTATAGGCAGTGAACCTCTTTGAGAAATGAGCTCTGGGCAGTGTGCCCGAAGGTTAGTGCCTTCCCATTTTCTTTTAAGTACTTTTAATAGGGTACAAATCTTGTGGGTTAACCCCCACCGTGGTTTTCCTTTAACTGGGTTTCCACATAAAAATTCTGGTGTTATGTCTGTTCAATTCATTTATGCTCATGTATTGTTGATTCATGCTTTAATGTTTATATCATTAATCTGATTATAAGTTGTGAAAGAAGATTAAAGGTAGAAAAGATTAAATTTGTGTGACAACTGATTCACCCCCCTTTCATTTGTTTGGACTAATCCCAACAAACACATGGAGTTGCGGCACCTTCCTGTGATGTGCAGCACCTAATGGAATATATCATATATCTTTATAAGACTAGAGACACCTTCCACCAGAACCACAACATGATTAATCAACATTGAAAGCTTCACCATTGGAATTAGGCTGACCTACACGTTTCGTCAATCATTGAACTTTGAAATATTTTTACACTAACATGGACCATTCCTTAAAACTAGAATTGATATATAATCATTTACTAGATGTAGTTAAAGATATTAATTAATTTTAGATGATCTAAAAAGTTAGGGTAGTGGATTGTAGAGTAGTGCTTCAAAGCTATATATTTCATGTAAATTGTAACTAGCCAAAGGACATGCTTGTGAGTCCATTGTAGTCCACATACTACCGACATATGAATATTGTAACTGATTATGATATTGAATCAATATATTTTCACTTATTGTTCCATTCTTTATGTTTTCCAATGTGTTTTCTCCAAGGCTACACGATAGGATAGTCCTTTTTTTGGACCCTCCATCCATGCCTACGCCAAGTGGTATCAGAGTAAAGTATGTGAATCCTTTGGGAGAGAAGTCATTCCGATAGCTCTTAAAGTGAATACATCACCAACCTGAGGCAACCTACAAGTGTTTGTCAATTGAGTGCTGATTGTGAGGTAGTTGCAACCTTGTATTATGATCGTCAAATTGAGGTAGTTGTACCAGATGCAACAAAGAGATGCCACCAAGGAGGATGCCTGTTATGGCCAATGTTGTTGGAAGAATGGAAGAAATGATAGAAATGATGAGAACAATGAAAGTTAGATTGGATACTATAGAAGATGATAGAAAGAGAGGTCTAAACCCTAAACATGAGGATGAAAGTGATCATGATGAATTAGGAGTTCAAGCTGCCAACCAAAATGAGGAAACCCTAGAAGAAGAAGAGTCAGATCAAGTAAAAATCTTGAAAGCTATTTTTAAGATTGGTTAAAGACCTAGAATTAAAATTTCAAACTATGCAGGAAATTCGAACCTTGAGGAGTTGATTGACTACATAAATGACATGGAAGAATACTTTGAGTATGAAGAAATTAAAGATCTAGAAAGAGTGAGATTTACAAAAGCTAAGTTGAAAGGACATGTTGCTATTTGGTGGAAAGAAGTTCAGTTGGATATATATAGGAGGGGAAAGGAGGAAATCATATAGTGGGATAGAATGTTGGTAAAATTGAAGAATCAATTCATACCTGTTGATTATGAATTAGAACTATTGAAGTGATTGCAAAACCTAAGACAAAAGGAGAAAACAATAAAGGATTATATTGAAGAATTCCACAAGATGATTATTAGGATTGAACATAGTGAAGAAATCAAGGAGAAAGTAGTCTAGTACATAATTGGACTAAGAATAAACATTCAAGAAGAACTAAGTTTGGTAAGGATGACAATAGTGGAAGAGGCATATCAATTTGCACTAAAAGTTGAGGAAAAGTTGAGCAAGAGATATGAGCAAAGACAAAGAGGTAGAGGAGGAAAATTCTGAAGAGGTAGAACACAATGCGATAAAGGAAGATCATATGCAGAGAAAAACAAGGAGAGTATCTCATACCACAAAGAAGAAAGAGACAACATTTCATATCACCTTGAGGGAGAGATGACAAAAGTTTCTACCACAACAACAAAGGAAGTCATAATTCTTACCACAATGAACGACACCAGATAGATGAAAGAGGATTTGACAAGAGATTGTTAAAGGAACCTATTTCAAATGTGGAGGTGAAGGACATCGAGCATTTGAATGTCATAAAGGGAGTATTGACAAAAGGATAGAGAATAGTGCAAGAGTAGCATATGCAAAGGAAGAACCAATTGGATCATCTAGTTCATTAGGGAAGATGAAGAAGGGTGAATCATTAGTCATGAGGAGAGATTTATTGAAAGAAAAAACAATTGAGGAACCATCGTAAAGGAAAAGTTTGTTCCAAACAAGATGAAAATCAAGAGGTAAATGTTGTAAGGTTATCATTGACAATGGTAGTATTGACAATTTGGTTTCAGAAGAGATGGTGACGAAGCTAAATATAAAAAGGTTAGAACATCCAAATACCTACAAGATAGAATGGATTCAAGATGAACACAAGATACTGATGAGTGAACAATGTTTGATGAAATTTCATAAAGGATCATATAATGATGAAGTATTGTGTGATATCATGCTGATGGATGTATGTCATATATTGTTGGGAAGACCATGGCAGTATGATAGAAAGGAAATTCAAGATAAGAGAAAGAATAGCTACATTATGGCATCAAATGGGAAGAGACATATCTTGATACCTTTGGAAGAAGAGCACATGAGTGAAGTATTCATGCTAAAATCTTCTTGGTAAATGGAAGGAGATTTTTGGATATTGAGACATGAGAACATGTGTTTTGCATTGATTCCAATGAAGTGTGGTACCCAAAGTGCATAAAACACCACTGCAAAAGAAGAAGAACCACAGTAGAAGGAAGTACCAGAATTATTGGAAGGATACCAAGATATTGTATCAAAGAATGTGCTAGAAGGATTACCACCAATCTAGAGTATTAGTGATCATATGAATCTCATACTTGGAGCCAGTTTTCCAAACAAAGCAACACATAGGATGACACCAGTAGAAAATGCGGAGCTAAAAAGATAGATACATGAATTGTTGAGGAAAGGATTGATTAGAGAAAATTTAAGCCCATGTATAGTACCAGTAGTACTAGCACCAAAGAAAGATGGAGAATGGAGGATGTGCACAGATTCAAGAACAAGCAATAAGATAACAGTCAAGCATAGATTTCCATTGCCAAGTATGGATGACATCATGGATTGTTTGAGTGGAACAAAATATTTCACAAAGATAGATCTAAAGAGTGGATACCATCAGATTAGAATCAGAGAAGGAGATGAATGGAAGACTGCATTCAAGGCTAATGAAGGATTGTATAAGTGGTTAGTCATGCCTTTTGGACTAACTAATGAACCAAGTACATTCACAAGGTTGATGAATAGAGTATTAAAGAAATTTTTAGGTAAGTTTGTTATTGTCTATTTAGATGATATTCTAATTTTTAGTAGAACCAAGGAAGAACATTTATGACAGATTAGATAAGTATTTTAGAGGCTAAGAGAAGAGAAATTATTGATAAACATAAATAAATGTAGTTTCATGAAGACAAAACGGTATATTTGGGATTTGTGATTTCTGTGGAAGGATTGAAGATGGACCTAGAGAAAGTCAGAGCAATTGTTAAATGACCAACACCTGTGAATATTGGGGAGGTAAGATATTTTCATGGATTGGAAAGTTTCTACTAGAAGTTCATAAAAAATTTTAGTACCATATGCACACCAATGATAGAGGCAATGAGAGGAGATCTGAAGTATTTTAAGTGGACATCATGAGCACATAGAAGTTTTGAGTTATTGAAGCAAAAGGTGATAGAGAAACCAGTGTTAGAATTATTATATTTTGATTAAGTATTTCAAGTTGATTGTGATGCTAGTGGAAATGCAATAGGAGAAGTGTTAAGTCAACAAGGGAGACCAGTAGTATATTTTAGTGAGAAGTTAAATGATGCAAGGAGAAGATATTTAGTTTATGATCAAGATTTCTATTCCATAATTCAAGCCTTGAAGAAGTGGAGACATTATTTTTTGCCAAAATAATTTGTGTTGTACACTAACCATCAAGCTTTGTAGTATTTGATTAGTCAGGGTAAGTTGAATCAAAGAAACATGAGATGGGTAGAATTCATGCAGAGTTATACATTTGTATTGAAACACTAGAGTGGAAAGTCAAACAAAGTTGTAGACACATTGAGTAGAAGAAGGAATTTGTTGATAGAAATGAGGGTAGAAGTACTAGTTTGGAAGAACTCAAGCACATGTATAAGGATGATCTTTATTTTGTGGAAGCATGAAAAGCATGTAGAGAACCTATTGTGGTAGATAGAAGCAAGTGGTTGGATTATTTCATTTAGTAAGATATGTTTTTCAAAGGGAATCAGTTGTGTATTCCACGAAGCTCAATGAGAGAGAATTTGATAAAGGAGACACATAATGGTGTATTAGCAAGATATTTTGGTATTGATAAGATAGTAGCTTTGTTGAATGAACATTATTTTTGGCCTCAAATATATAAGGATGTCATGAAGTTTGTTCAAGTTTGCAGAACTTGTCAAGTTGCAAAAGGGAGTAGTCAAAATACTAGATTGTATAAACCTTTGACCATACTGGAGAGACCTTGGGAAGATATAAGCATGGATTTCATATTAGGGTTACCAAGAACACAAAGGGGACATGATTCAATATTTTTAATACTAGACAAATTTTCCAAGATGGTACATTTCATTCCTTGTAAGAAGACACATGATGTTGTGAATGTTGTTGACCTATTTTTCAAGGAGATTGTGAGATTACATGGATTACCAAAGAGTATAGTTTCAAACAAGGATACAAGGTTCATATGATATTTTTGGAGAACATTGTGGAAGAAGATGAAGACAAACCTAAAGTTCAGTTCAACATTTCACCCATAGATAGATGGACAAACATAAGTGGTAAATAGTTTGGGTAACTTGTTGAGATGTTTGGTAGGAGATAAGGTAGTAAATTGGGATATAATTCTACTATAAGAAGAGTTTGCATACAATAATCCAGTAAGCAGAAGCACAGGGAAGACACCATTTGAAGTTGTAACTAGAAAAAAACCTAGAGGAGTTGTAGAGTTTAGAGACATCAGTATGGATAAAAAAATAGGTGTAGAAACAAAAGAATTTGTAGGATACATGGAAATAGTATACACTCAAGTCTAGAAGCATTTGGAAGAGATGACCACCAAGTATAAGGGACAAGCAGATGAGAAGAGGAGACATAAAGGATTTTCCATTGGAAATGAAGTTATGGTATATCTCAGGAAGGAAATATTTCTAGTAGGGACAAACAATAAGCTAAAGATGAGGAAGTTTGGACCATGTAGGATACTAAGGAAGTTTGACTCAAAAATGCATATGAATTGGAACTCCCGAAAGCACTTGGCATATCACCCATATTCAACATTCTAGACCTATATCAATACCATGAGGGAGAATCAAGTGATAGCACATCTAAAGTTGGTTTGAAGGATCAGATACCACATCAACAACAAGAGTAAATACAACATATTTTGGATGATGGAGTTGGGCGCAGCACCAGAGGAAAGCAATATAAGAAGTACTTGGTTAAGTGGAAAGGAAGACTTGAGGAAGATTCATCATGGATTTCTTAGGCTGAGGTAGACCACATTGGTTTTCCTGTAGCCATAGGAAAGTGAGGGACTTACTTTTGAAACAACCCAGGGTGTTTGATGTAGGAGCATCCCAGGTTGAAAGGCAATCTTGCATCATCAAAAAAAAATTGTTTCTTTTATTTCTTACATTTTAGTTAGCTCAGTCTCAGAGGATTGCACTGCATTCTACCGCATGATCACTTCCTAGTTTGTGGCATAGAAGTGAGACTCTACAATAGTTCATCTACATCATATCTTGATGAAGGGGGTAAATCACAAAACATGCAACAACAAAAATTGCACACAGAAAATAGAATATTCTTTTATTGATTTAGACAACTCAATACATTACAGAAGCTCAAATACAATTAGAGGAATCGGTCCTATTGTGATTCTCACAACACACCCCATTTTACTTCTTAGCAAAATGAGGACCCCTGTTGTGGCTGTGGCTTTTTGCTTGTGTGTGGGTCTTCTTGGTGGTAAAGGGAAAAGGAGGTAAAGGTTACAAACCTTGTTGAAATAAAAAAAAATCAGCATTAAGTACCAAAGTAGAATAGGGGTGAATTCTTTGTCAAAAATGAATAAGGGTTGCTTTTGAACCATTTCAAAATTCCCAATATTCTACAAAATATGCGTGTTTTGGTAAAATGCATTATAGGAAGGTTTGTATGTTACATGTACAAGGACGTTTTGTATGTGGAGTCATTGTATTAGTCGCATAGAGTGGTCAGGTTTATGAATCATTGTACTTGTATGCATATTGTTAATGTTTTATTCTTTACATACAAGTCAGACCCGATGTGATTCGGAAGTAAAATGGATAATGGGTTAAGTCCACAAGATGTATCTCGGGTTGTATGTTTGGCAAAAAGTAAAGATACAAGGTGATATGGAACGCAATATACATGTCGCGGACCAGAGGAGAATATGAAATTTGGTTTTATTAAAGTATGTTTCGGGGTTTGTATGTTGCATGTTTTAGGTTTGTATCTTTTGGTATACATACAATGCGGATGTCAAAAGGGAATTAAATCTAATGTAAGTGATGCATCGTACCTTAATGCATATTGAAAGATGCATTCACTTTATATACATGTGTGGAGTTGAAAGGTTATGTAATATGGTTTATAAAAGATGGGGAGTTCAGGATGATTATACAAGGGAGTTTGCATGTATGGAGGCTTGTATCTAATAGTAGATGCAATTATGGTTGTTCCATTAAAATACAAGTGGAAAGGTAAAGTGGGTCCCACAGGTTATATATAGGGTTGTATATTGTACCAACAAATGAATATACAAGCCGACATACAAGCAAAGATACAAACAAAAGATGCAAGACGGATTTGAAAAAGAAATTAAACAAAGGTAAGGCTTTGTATGTTTGGGCGATTGTATGTTAATGATGTACAATCCTGATATAAAAAGAAATAAAAGACATCGCCAGAAAGATAAAAGGTAAAAAAAGGGGGCTTGTATGGGTTGTTTGTATGCGCACTTGTATCTATATCACATACATTACGATATACAAACTAAAGATACAAGCAAGAATACAAACCAGAGATACAAGTGCGGATATAAAAGAAAAGGGATAACATAGTGTATGGCTTGTTGCATATAGACTTGTATATTGAAAGGATACAAATGGACATACAAAGAACAATATACAAAGAGAGATACAAGAAAATGCGATGTATGCAGAAAGTAAACTAATGGGTAGAAGGTTTAAAATAAAACGTTGAAATAAGAAACCGAAGCCGTAGGCGTATTAATTACTATAATTAATGCCGATCTAACACTGAAAAGAGTAAAATTTAATGGGTTAGGGTAAATTAAAAGCTATTTTTCTTTCAGATGTGCATTGTCAAAATTAAAATTGCAGAAAGAAGAATTGCTATGAAAATTGAACAAAAAAACTCATCACAGGACGAAATTCCAGAAAGCTAGAACAGAGTAAGAAATGGTAAAGTAAGTCAACGACATAAGGTTGAGCTGTTGAAAGATACATGTATTTATCTTAAATGCCGTTATAGTTCAGTTAGTTAAAATGCAAAGTAAATTTTAGTAATTTCATTTTGAAATGTAAGCATTCATTAAATTACTGTGTTTAATTGTTAATTAGCTGGGTTGGGTTAAACAATGTGAAAGTCAAAATAGGAAAAGACAAATGGGGGTTAGGGTAAAATGTAAAAAAATAGAAAATTCATAGTAAAATTGTAGGTAAGAAGGTAAAACTAGTTAAGAAAATGTATTGTTACAGGATGGCCCCAAAGTAGAAAAAGGTAGATACAGGAGGTGAAGTTAAAAAAGAAAGGAAGCCATGCAAAGAAACAGAGAAAGAGAAGTTGCCAATACATAGAGGGTACCGTTCATTGATCAGTACAAGTGGAGTAGGGATAGACACCAGCATAGGGAGCTATCATGTGAATGATGTTTTGTAGATCACAGCAGTAGACACTACACCTGACATGAGGTGTATATGGGAGAGTGGATTGTACAGGGCTATGGGTTTTCTGTTAGCTATGGAAGCTAAGGATTTATGTCTAGATTGCATATACTTGTATGACCTAGCTACAAGAAAAATAATGTTCCACGATAGACTCATTACAGACTTATCTATAGAGGGGATTGCAAGAACACTTGGTCTGGAAATACATGAGAAAATGGTGGATATTGATATAGATCAGTATAATGAAGATTTCAAAAACAATGAGAAGGACTGTAGAAGCAAGATCTTCTACAATTGGTACAATGCAGAAAATAAGCCCAAAGTTGTGGCAAGAGTGCATAGAAATCTACAAAGAATATACTTTAAAGAAGAAATATATTTGATGATTACAATGTTAAGTAGACTGGTGGGATTGAGAGATGGCACTAAGTGTGAGCCTTGGAGGTTCACTGTCATCTAATTCATGAGGGAAGCAAAAAGGGAACAAGGACAAATTCATTGGGCTAAGGCTATAAGCATAGCCATATGGAAAGAGGCAATGCTAAGAAAGAAAAAGATGATTCCTTTCTATTTATTCTCATATGTATTGTATTCATGTGCAACAATGGTTCAACCATTCATACATGGGATCGATAGAGTTGGAACCTTAGGAAATGGCCCAGATCAGAAACTGGTATATGAGCATTATCTTGATTTACAGCAGGAGAATGCATTGAGGAAGTATGCTATAGTGAATGATGTATTCTATACATACATGGTTAGAATTTTAAGGGAAGAGCCAGATAAGAGAATATCTAAAGATGCAGAGGATACAATTGGTCTGCACAATTCCTAGTATATTCAGTTCCAAAACTTTACTTATATTAGAACTGAGGGATTTGAAGGAAAGCCTTTCATGTTACCTAGGTATCCTTCCAACAAATTGATTGTTCTAGAGTTCTCAAGGTAGAATTTGAATGCCTTTAAGATGTATAAGAAGAAGTTTAGCAGAGGAAATCTTAAGTTACCTTAGGCAATTGGTAGGTACTCATGCTATAGTGAAGAAGTTGCCAGTTATTCAGAAAGGGAGTTGAGATATTATGGATTTGAGGATTTGGAGTTGGCCAGGAGATTTGACTCTTTTCATAGAATACATAATACAATTGATTCTAAATTCAAACATCAAATACATATTGAAGATTTTTTGTCAGATTGTAAGAATGACAAAGAGGTAAGAAAGAGAGCTCATAAAAGATTAACAGTAGATCAAATGAGGTCTATGGGAGACATCTATGTTCCTCCAAAAGTTGAAGATGATGGTAAACTATTACATCATAGTTATGAAAGTGCTAGGATTGCTCCTATTGGAGAGCTTGATTGGTCACAACCATGGAACACATCTTTGGACACATTGTCCAAACCGGTCATCTTGTTTTCAAAGACATGGTTGAAAGATAGAATTGAGGAGCTTAAGGCTGAAGGAGTGGAGATTACATATCCAAAGAAGGGAAAAAAGAGACTAAGGGAGCATAGTGATGATCTCCAATGCTTCTATGAAAAGAAAAGAAAGATTGTGGAAGCCAAAATTGTGGAGAAGGACAAAAATGCTACTCTGATGGATCCTTTTGCATTAGGAGTGACAGTAGCAGTATCATCTAGCACATTTGTGGAGGCAATGTCATTAAGCCATGATATTAATACGGAAGAAGCATATGCCTCCAGAAAAATAATAGGACAGAAGGTTAAGAAAGCAATACTAGTGGGCATATCTAAAGGAGAGACTTCAAAAAATAGTGAAGTTCTAGGGGCACAATAGGTGGGTGTTAAATTAAGTAGCAAACCTGGTGCATCTACCTTAGCAAAAAAAAGACAAGTATATGCTAAGGTAAAGACAGAATTGGCTAAAGAAATGCTGCATGGGTCAAAAGTGCATGAAGCCAAACAAGCTACTGAGACTGTCCACATTGAAGATGACAGTAGTGAAAGCGAAGAAAGAGAAATGGATTTAGGAAGAGAAGTTGGCATGGAAGAAGAAGAATCCAGTGAATATGTAAGTGAAGAAGAGGAGAAAGACACTCAAGCTGAAATGGAAATTGAACAAGGTTCAGTGTCTGAAAAGGAAACAGTACAAGAAGAATCAAGAATAGTAGATCCTTTTGGTACCTTGGTTTCTGCTGAAATAATAAAGGATGTGCAAGATGTAGCACATAAAATTGAAGAATCTGAAAAAGAGGATGCAGCTGAGGAAACAGTAAAGGAAACACCTGCTCAAGCCAAAGAAGAAATAGGAGCTGGTACCTTTGGTGTAGATGTATTAAGCATTCTGAACATGTACAAAGAACAAAATGAAGAGGAAAAGAATATAGAAAGCAGTAAGGAACATGAAAAAGAGATAAAAGAGGTTGGTACAATGATGGGTTCACCTTCACATACAGAGCAAGTTGACATGCCTGAAAAGGTACCAAAGGAAGGTGAAACTATAGAGGATGCAACCAACAAGCCTGAAGGCAAAGAAAATATAGAAAATATTGAGGGAGATAAATATGAAAAACAAACAGAGGATATAGACATGACAAATGTAGAACAAGAAAATAAGGAGGAAGACCAAGAAAAAGAATCATCAAGGAAAGAAGGTCCAGAGGAAGAGGATGAAGGTGGAGGGGATATAGAAATTGAAAAGGAAGAAAATGAGGGCGAATCTAAATGACAGAATGATCCCATAGTACAAGAACTAGCCCCACAGCAACAACCTCCACCACAGTAACAGGAACAATAACAACAACAATAGGAGTAGGGATAAGTAGAAAGGCTTCAGGGAGAGGTAATTAATGAAGAAAAGACTACTGAAAGCACAAAAGAGGCTCCAGCCTAGTTAGGTGCAGAGATAAGGAAAGAAAAGGTGGAGGTACAATTAGTACTTATATACATCAAAAGTCTATTAGGCGATACAACACCAAGAAAGAAAGGAGGAAGGCTAGAACCATGTCAGCAATACAAAGGGGTCCAGATGGATCCAGGATGCTGAACTTGGCCATACCACAAAAGGAGAAGGCAAAAGGAGAAATAGCACTAGATGAATATAAAATACTCAATTTTGACCTAGGGCATACAACAAGGGAGCAACACATAAGTGAATGGGAGGATATGTACCAGGCTACAACAGAAATGTTAAAGAGGGATAAAGATAAACAGGAATATTTGAAAGGACACATTGTCCAATTACAACAATTCATTAGGGGGATATTTGATCCCAATACAACAGTACCGGAATTACCTAGAGAAATAGCAGTTTTGTCAAAGGATGAAATGAAAGATATAGAAAATAAGAGGCTTAAAGCCAATGTTTTTGAAGAATGGTTCAAGGAATTCGTGCAAGAAGGAGAAGAAGTAATCAAACAAGCAATGAAAGGATGGGAATTGGCTGCAGTAGAAAAGAATAAATGCAGTATACTTGTATATAATGGTCAATTTAGAAAAGAATAGTGCAAATTTGAATTGGAATAGCTAGAAGAAATTGAAGAGAGAGCAGAGGAATTAATAAATGAAGGAGTAATTACCCCTTTGATGGCAAATCAAGTGCCACAGGCAAGGATAGAATTAAAATTTGAAGAGGATAATCTCAGAAGGTGCATAGTAGCCACTCAAGGTTTAGAAGAAAATGCAGATAACATGATCAAGCTGCATAAAAGGATAGTTGAAAGGCTCTTAGATCATGAGTGCATGGATATACCAGAATATGAACTTAAAAGAGCATTAACAGAATTTAAGGCCATTTTTACACCATGTATGGAGAATCTAGAGGCATATCTAAGTAAACAAATGATTGATTCAGTGATGGAGGAAAGTGCCAAGATGAAGAAATACAAGAAGAAGAGTGAAGGTTTAGGTAAAGAAGAAAAGAAATTGAAAGGAGTCACAACGCAGGAATATGTATGGACAAGGAGTCCAGGGGGGAATCACACCTTTATAGAAGGTGTAACAAATAACTTCAAAGCATATCTGAAAGAGTGGGAAAGTGTAGAAAAGATTAAACAATACTAATAAAAGAGTCAAGTGAAAGTTATCTGTGGGTAAAGTCTACAGGAATGCAGAAGTCAAAGGAAGGGAATATTAATTGAAAACATTCTAATGGCATCCTTTGAGGTAGAAAAGATACCATAAAGATATTTTGAGAAGCAGTTAAGAACAAATGTACACCCTTGATCAAGAATAGAGGAATACTGATCGTAGATTGGATTTTGTAGTTGTAGCAGTATGAAGCTTCAAATTCTATATAAGAAGCTCTGCTACTTGTATATTAGTTACACAAGGATTTTAACATCATAGCTTGCATTTGTAATTTGCTAGAATATTTGAATAGAAGAGTATTTCTTTAGTTTAGAGGAGGAGGTCACCTGTGTCTACAGTAAGGAGTATGTGGAATGTCTAGCCTCCTTGATGTATCTGTAAAATGTTTGTAAGTTGTTTAGTGATTTGATTAATGAAACAAAGGTCATTCTTACATTGTAAATCTTATATGACTTTGGGCTTTGAATACAAGTAAAATTAGAAATTTGCATCTATTACAGTGTGTTTTCTAACTCTTACTAGTATCTGGAGTTATTATTCTTTAAAAGATTGCAATCTCTAGTGTATGTTCATGAAAAATGTTTAGGATTTTACATTTGAAGATTTAGGTGTGTTGATTTGATCAATATACTGTATGCTTTAGGATGTGAGTAACAAAACATTTAAATCCTATATTGAAATGATACTTAGTTTAAGTTTCTCTAACTTTTTTCCAACAACTAAAAATAATTAGCTTAAATGTAGAAATCTTAAGGAAATTGTGTTACATTTGAAAGAAGCAAGAAGAATTTGTGTTAATATTTGGCAATTTTCATATTAATTTGAAAGACAAAGTTTGTTTCATAGAAATTCATGCAAAGATTTGTATTACAGTAGTGAATTGATGCAAAAGAATGAATACTTTGTTGATATGTGCAACAATTTGCATAATCTGAAACCATTAAGTCACTTATCATCTTAAATGAAGTAAGGCCCCTTGAATATTATAGTTTCATATCAACCTACTAAATTGTCCACAAGGTCAAGACCTGACCATACAGAAACTTGGGATTAAGAACTCTTAAGTGATTTCTTCATATCTTTCAATACAATTTAGGTTCATTTTGTGAATTTTAACTTTTGTTATGAATGTGTAAAAACAATCATCAACAATTTTTGGCACTAGAAGGAGGGCCTGATTGGAGTTAAGGTAGGATTTAAGTAAAGTTGGCTCATAATAGTGGTAGGGTGACTAGGTCTAGATCTAGTTTGTAGGATATCTTTGTGCAATTACCTGATAGAAGGTAGAGTAAAGGTCCTTTTATTTGGAATCCTAGAATATCACACGTAGGAAGCTCATCTGGAATGCCTCCTAGATCACCTTTTAGCATCTATAACATAGTGAGTCCTGACAGTTCTTCATTTAGATTTTTGAATCTTGGTTTAAGTCCTCCTAGAGGTCCTAGTCCACCTAGAAATCCAGGTATTCCTAGAGGTCCCATCCCACCACGTGGCCTTGCAATGGCTTATTTCAATGTTAATTCTCCTATAACATTCAATGATTATCATGAGATGCAAAAAAATCCTGAAAAGATATGTCCTAAATATCAATTGCATCAGGATCCAGAAGATCACATTAGGATATTCAAGGAGGCATGCTTTAGAGCCAGGTTAGAATATGAAGATGTTGTGTGTAGATTGTTTCCTTACACCTGTAATGAGCAGGCTTCTAACTGGTATGTTAACTTTCCTAATGGTTATATTTCTTCTTGGGCACTTATGGAAGAGGCATTTTTGTCTAGGTCTAGGGGACCAATTGATCCTTCCACCTTATATCATAAATTCACTGCAATTAAGAGAGTGAAGGAGAGCTGATTGATAACTTTAATGATAGGTTTCAAAAGGCTTATTCCCGGTTAGTGGCTCCTTACACAGTGACTGCAGATGCATTATTAGCCATGTATTATGTCACTCTTGATCCACTAACTACTATGTTTGTCAAAAGTAAAGTTGATATAGATACAATATCTGAAGATTATAAGGAAGCAGCCTCAGTAAACTAGGAAATGAGGCAAACAACTTATAATTTGTTTCTTAATGGAGGAAACCCTAGGATGCAAAGTCAAACACAACCTTGGAATGGAGTTCCTATGCATAATACTCCATTATTGAACCCAATTCCTACATACACACCTGTGTATAATCCTTCCCCAATCCAGACTATAGTCCCTTATACTGGTAATAGTACCAATAACAATCAGAGTAATGGTCAGCTGTTCTTCCAGCCTCCACAAGATATATTTGTGGCAAAGGCACAAGAGGATAGGGAAGAAATCAAAGAAATTATTGCACACCTGAGAAGATTGACTACTGAAATGACACAATTAAGAAATGAAAATTTCTATGGCAGAAATAATCAAAGATATAGTTAGAACCATAACCATAATTATAACCAGGGTCAAGGTTCAAACCAAAGCTAGAATTATAGTCAGAGTCAAAATCATAATTAGGGACAAGCAATACAGAACAAAGGACCTGCTATAGATAACAAGACCTGGCGTAATAACAATAGAAATCAAAATCAGCCAAGGCCACCTAGGACATGGAACACAGGGCCAAATAATGGCACTCTAGCTTCTCCATTTGAGAATTTGGATAATCAGGAGACAAAACAAACAGCTAGAATTCAAATGGCCAACATGGCATTAAAAATTTGGTGCAGGATTCATAATACCAGTGCACATGCTGAATTAGATTGCCCTCAGTTTCATATGGAAGAAAGTATTTTTAATGTGGATGTACAGGCTCCCACCTCTAAGTTTCTCATTCCCAAAGGTAATGAAATAGTGCCCTCAAGATTTGAGGCTGCTTTAGTCTTAGATACTTTTACCTTTGCAACCAGGGAAGAAGAGGATCAGTTGTTAGAAGATGAGCCTTACTTTTGTGAGAACTTATATCTTGAATCAGCCTTAGTATTGAATGCATTTCAGTTTCCCTTTGAAACTAAAAATGAAGGGTTATATGAAACAGAGGAGGTATAGGCTTTTCAACAGTCTAACAAAAATCATACCTACAATTTGAGAAATAACGCTAGGCCTGGAGGTCCTTTCACTACTTCCACTCCTCCCAATAATTTCAATACTCCTCTAGATCAACACGCCAGTACTAACCCTGCTATACTAAAGGCTAATCATCATGTGAGTGGTGGGATAGTAGCATCAAAAGTCCAAACAAGGAAAATAGAGACAGTGGAAATAATGAGGTTAATGAGTTACTTATCTGAAGAGATAAAAAAAATCAAGGTCAGTATACCTTTATGTTAATTGTTGAAAAGTCCAGGAGTCAAAAATTCTTTCATAAAGTGTTTGGATACATCTATGAAAAGCAAGGTCTCTATTGATATGAATGTTCCTAGTAAAGATCCGCAGTCCAAAGAAAAGAGTAAGAAAATTGAACAGCCTTCCAACACTAATGTAGTCATGTATGCAGATAAGAGGGAAGCCCCTCCTTTCTTGTTAACCATTAGGATGTTTGGAAAGAACATACATAATTGCATGGTGGATTCTAGTGCATCAGCTAATGTAATGCCTTTAGGGATATGCAAAACTCTAGGTATTTGCAAAACCCTAGGGATGACTCCCACTAAATCTGCCAAGGTTGTTACACAATTAGACAAAATAGAGGTCAATGTGATAGGAGAATTAATGCATATTCAAATACAGTTAGCCTCTGATCCTAGGGTGAGTTAGTTTATTGACATTTGGGTAGTGGATATACCTATGAATTATGGGATGTTATTGAGTAGGGACTGGTCCAAAACATTGAACAAATATATGGCCACTGATTTTTCACACATGTGGTTACCTTGGAGAGGTGTTCCAAATCATATTAGGATAGAAGCTGAACCCATAATGAAACACATGATTACATAACACAATAGGACTAATGAGATCTTATATGCTTCTGTTGAACCTAGTGTTTATAGAGTCACTAACAAGGGAGTGCAAATTGAAGAAATTCTAATGCTAAATTTTAGAGAAAAACCTGTCAGTAAAGAAATAGTAGTGTTCATTGAGTCTGATTGCAATTCTTCTGATGAGGAAGACAATGCAGTAAATAGTTTCAGTTAGATCATTAGGCACGAAATAGAAAAGGGCATTGAACAAAAAATTCCAGTTCAATGCAAGTTGTACAAAAATATGTACAGAGTCCATAATAAGCCTCATTCTAAAGAGAATTGTGAAATGTGCAGAGACATTATAGAATATCAATACATAAAGTGCACAAAAGGAATGGAATTGCACGAAGGAAAGGTTAATCCTAAAAAATCAGAGGTATACTTGTAGGATAATATGGATATATTAATTCCAGATTTAGAGAAAGGAACAAAGGACAAGAGTGTCTATCATTTTAACTTACAAATTGACAATATAAATATGCAAGTAGGTCAAAATGAATCACCCATGAAGAAACAAGATAGTATAACACAGGTAACAGAAAGGGTGAGACATGCCAAAATAAAGGGTCAAAGGAATAAAGAAGGCATGTGGACACTGAAATGTGATGGGTCTAAATCCAAACAAGGTGCAGACGTGGGTGTTGAACTTATAGATCTTAATGGTAAGTCATTTTTAGCAGCATATAGGCTACAATTTCCTTGTACTAATAATGTAGCAGAATATGAAGCTTTGATTTAAGGACTTGGTATGGCTATCAAGAAAAAGGTGAAAATGATCAAAGTATTTTCAGATTCGGAGTTAGTGGTCAGATAAGTGAGAAAGTTATATGCATGCAATTAGAAGAAGATGGTTTGTTATAGGCATAGGGTGTGGGATTTAATAGATTCATTTGATGCTTTTAACATAGAACATATCCCTAGGGAATTGAATCATAGACCATATGCATTAGCAATTGCTGCTAACACTTTGGAGCCCTTAACATTGTCAGGTTTAAAATGATTTGTTGTTGAATTAGTAAATGTCCCGAGCATACCAGATAATGTTACTCATTTCCAGGTATTTGAAGGAGATCAACAAATTGTGGATTTTCTCACTTGTAATGAAGTGTTTGAAGCTCAAATAATTGATGAACAAGAAAGGCCTGATGTGTCTTGGGATGAAGAAGACATAATAAACTTGAAAAGTAATTTCTTACCTAAGGAGGTAATTGAGTTGGAAAATATTTTTGACTTTGATGGGGTAGTAAGACAAAAAGATTTGCCCAAAATTGAAAGGGGAAAATGTGATCCCTATAACCTAGGAATAGAGCAAAGTCCACAGAATGTATTGATTGGAAAGGCTTGCTCTGAGAAGTTAAGAAAAGAAATTGTGGATGTTTTGAAAGAATACAAACATGTAATAGCATGGACATATGAAGATTTGAAGACATATGATATGTCCATCATAACTCATTTCATACCCTTGAAACTAGAAGTTAAACCATTTAGACAAAAACAAAGGCCTGTAAATGCTATTTTAGAGCCTCTAATCTTTGAGGAAGTGAAAAAATTGCTATCTACTAGGATAATCTTCCCAGTAAGACATTTAACCTGGGTAACTAATTTGGTACCTGTGAGAAAGAAAAGTGGAGACATTACGTTATGTGTTGACTTTAGAAATTTCAACAAAGCTTATGAAAAAGATAATTATCCCTTGCCTCCAATAGATGAAGTATTGTAAGCAGTAAATGGGGCTAAGATGATGTCTTTCTTAGATGGATTTTTAGGATATAACTAGGTCTTAGTTGATAAAGAAGATAGGTTGAAGACTACTTTTACTTGCAAGTGGGGAACATATGCATATAGGAGAATGTCTTTTGGTTTAATAAATGCAGGTGCCACTTTTTAGCGAGCCATGGACATTGCGTTTCATGGATTATCAGGTAAATGCATTCTTATTTATATGGATGATTTAATTGTGTACTCTAAAGATGCATCCACTCATGCAGAAGATTTGAGAAGGGTACTTAAAAGATGTGAAAGGTACGGGATTTCTATTAACCCAAAGAAATGTTCATTCAGTGTAACTGAAGGAAAATTGTTAGGACATGTCATTTCTGAAAATAGGATATCTGTTGATCCCGACAGAGTAGAAGGAATAAGAAAATTGCAATTACCTAATAGTAAGAAGGAATTAAAGTCCTTTTTCGATAAGATTAACTTTGTTAGGAAGTTTATTACATGATTTGCAGAGATTGTGTAACCATTAAATGCCATGCTTAAGAAATATGCAAAGATAGAATGAACACTAGTAGCTAAAGCTGCAATCAAAGATATTAAGGAGGCCATTTCTGATGCTCATGTGTTAGCAAGTCAAAATTATACCAAACCATTTTACATATATTCTTTTGCATCTACACATTCAGTTGCAGCTAGCTTGACACAAAAAGTAGAAGATAATGAAGAAAAGCCCATAGCTTTCATGAGTGCACCTCTAAAGGATGCACAACTGAAGTATCTAGACATAGAAAGATAGGCATTTGCACTAGTAAGGGTAGTTAAAAAGTTCACACATTACATCTTACGAAGTCAAGTCAAGGCCATAGTACCAGATGTAGTAGTAAAAATGTTGCTAATGCAGAATGAGCCTGAAGAGAAAAGAGCCAAATGGATTACAATATTGCAAGAGTTTGATATGGAGATCATTCCAATGAAGTTGGTTAGAGGACAAGCATTAGTACAGACCATAGCAAATACAGATCCAAATTTGGTGAAGTAGCTGTATGTACTAAACTCTAATGATGCATTAGGCTGGTATGATGATTTGAATACCTTTTTGATATCAGGTAACTATCCAAGTAAGATGAAGTCTTCTCAAAGGAGAGCTTTAAAGATTAAAGCACATAGATACATGGTACAAGGAGGTCTTCTATTCAAGAAGAATCATGAAGGTATACATTTAAGATGTTTAAATAGAATTGAAGCAAATAAGGTATTGTCAGAGTTGCATGATAAGTATGGAACTGCTCATGGTTCTCATTTAGCTACTACGCATAAGATATTAAGAGTGGGATACTATTGGCCAACAATGTTTAAAGATACAAAGAGTCATATTCAAAGTTGTCATACCTATCAAACTACAACAGACAAGGGAAGGAATCAGGCTAATCCATTATAGCCAATCATTGAGTCCAGGCCATTTGCATAGTGGGGCTTGGATTTCATTGGAGTTATAAATCCTCCATCATCTACAGGACATAAGTTTATATTGACAGTAACTGACTATTGTACAAGGTGTACTGAAGCCACATGCAAGTTTTCTACTACTGAGGTAGTTATCAAATTTCTTGAGGAAAACATCATAACAAGGTTTGGAGCTCCATATTCGCTGGTATGTGATAATGGCCCTACATTTTCTTCTTTGAAATTTTCTAATGGGCATTTGAATATGGGATAGTTTTAAAATTTTCTTCAAATTATTATCCTCAAGGGAATGGTTTAGCTGAGTCCACAAACAAGATTTTATTGGATATAATCAAGAAACTAATTGTAAAAAATCCCAGAGAATGGAATACGTTGTTAAAATATGCACTGTGGGTAGATAGGACTAAGGTTAAGTCAGCCTTAGGCAATGCACCTTATCACCTAGTTTATGGGACTGATCCCATACTTCCAATGAATTTAAGAATACCTGTCTGGAAGTTTGCTAATGAGTATTTAGGATTTGATGATCACAGAGAAGCCATGATAATCCAAATGTTACAATTGGATGAGAAGAGAGATCAAGCCATTGAAAAAAATTTCAAACACCAAGCAGTAGTCAAAAGATGGTTTGACAAAAGAGCAAGAACCAAAACATTCAGAATATCAGACTTAGTGTTGTGTTGGGATAACGCACATGAAAAGAAAGGAAATCATGGAAAGTTCAGCAAATTATGGTTAGGTCCATTATAGGTCACCGAGATAATAGGAGATAATATGTTTAGGCTCAAGACCTTGACTAGAGAAGATGTGCCATTACCTGTTAATGGCCAACATTTGAAACATTACTTTTAGGCTTGAGGTGAGGGTAGTTGTTATGTTATGTATCATAGTGTAAATAATGTACAATTTAGTTGGGTTGTTTTTTGTTTTGTTTTGTTCTTGTTTTGTTGTGTGGGTTTGTGTGTTGTGTTTCCTTGGTAGGGATGTTTGTTTTGAAGTATACAGGAGTAGATTAACAACCACTGAAAATAATAGAAAATTCAGAACATTCTGGTTAATTATTTCAAACTTATGCATAACTTGTTGTGACTGTCATGAATGTCGAAAATGGTTTGGCTTGTGAAACTGTGTATTCAATAACTGTGGGTTGAGTATTTAAGGAAAGTTTCTCACAATGACACACCTAAAATCCTTGGGTTTGTTGAACATACCAATGTAGGTGTTAGGTGAAAAATCAGAGGTCACTCTTGCTACCATTACAATTCTCAGCATAATTTTAGCAATTGACTATGCCTTGCATCATGAAGTTACAAATGTAATATCTTGTAAAGTCTCTATTTTACACAAAATATAAAAAATATATAATAATAAGTAAATAAATAAAATGGATTTTACTAAAAATCCAGATTAAGCCATCTAAGTAAGTCTACCGGGGCTATAGACGATTGCTGGCAGTGGGGCTCTACTTAGGAAAATTGTAACGATAACCTTGTCGGGGCTATAGATGCCTGCTAGAAACAAGGCTCTATCTAGTTGGATATGAGGGAATGACATCAAATATGTAGTTTAATATTAGTCACTAGTTTGTTCAACTTATTTTCAAGATGAGGATTATTAATCGCATGCACCCACTTAAACTCAATTGGGAGATTCATGCACCTTATTGAATACACTAGGTCTCAAGTTAAATAATGATCTACAGAAAAGACAGTTAGAAGTTATGAATTTATTTCATTTAATTTTCTTTAATGGTTTTCATTTAATTGTTTTTTTTGGTTGCTAGTTGTTGTGATTCTCACAACATGCCCCATTTTACTTCTTAGCACAATGAGGACCCCTACTGTGACTGTGACTTTTTACTTGTGTGCGGGTCTGCTTGGTGGTAAAGGGAAAAGGAGGTAAAGGTTACAAACCTTGTTGAAATCAGAAAAAATCAGCATTAAGTACCCAAGTAGAATAGGGGTGAATTCTTTGTCAAAAATGAATAAGGGTTGCTTTTTGAACCATTTCAAAATTCCTAATATTCTAAAAAATATGCATGTTTTGGTAAAATACATTATAGGAAGGTTTGTATGTTGCATGTACAAGGATGTTTGTATAGGAGTCATTGTATTAGTTGCATAGAGTGGTTGGGTTTATGAATCATTGTACTTGTATGCATATTGTTAATGTTTTATTCTTTACATACAAGTCGGACTTGATGTGATTCAAAAGTAAAATGGATAATGGGTTAAGTCCACAAGATGTATCTTGGGTTGTATGTTTGGCAAACAGTAAAGATACAAGGTGATATACAACGTGATATACATGTCGCAGACCCGAGAAGAATATGAAATTTGGTTTTATTAAAGTGTGTTTCGGGGTTTGTATGTTGCATGTTTTGGGTTTGTATCTTTTGGTATACATACATCGCGGATGTCAAAAGGGAATTAAATCTGATGTAAGTGATGCATCATACCTTAAGGCATATTGAAAGATGCATTCACTTTATATACATGTGTGGAGCCGAAAGGTTATGTAATATGGTTTATAAAAGATGGGGAGTTCGGGATGATTATACAAGGGAGTTTGCATGTATGGAGGCTTGTATCTAATAGTAGATGCAAGTATGGTTGTTCCATTGAAATACAAGTGGAAAGGTAAAGTGGGTCCCACAGGTTGTATATCAGGTTGTATATTGTACCAACAAATGAATATACAAGCCGACATACAAGCAAAGATACAAACAAAAGATGCAAGACAGATTTGAAAAAGAAATTAAACAAAGGTAAGGCTTTGTATGTTTGGGCGATTGTATGTTAATGATGTACAATCCTGATATACAAAGAAATAAAAGACATCGCCAGAAAGATAAAAGGTAAAAAAAAGGGGCTTGTATGAGTTTTTTGTATGCGCGCTTGTATCTATATCACATACATTATGATATACAAACTAAAGATACAAGAAAGAATATAAACCAAAGATACAAGCAAGAATACAAACCAAAGATACAAGCAAGAATAAAAACCAAAGATACAAGCAAGAATCGTGGATATAAAAGAAAAGGGATAACATAGTGTATGGCTCGTTGCATATAGACTTGTATATTGAAAGGATACAAATGGACATACAAAGAACAATATACAAAGAAAGATACAAGAAAATGCGATATATGCAGAAAGTAAACTAATGGGTAGAAGGTTTAAAATAAAATGTTGAAATAAGAAACTGAAGCCGTAGGGGCATTAATTGTTGTAATTAATGCCAATCTAACACTGAAAAGAGTAAAATTTAATGGGTTAGGGTAAACTAAAAGCTATTTTCCTTCCAGATGTGCATTGTCAAAATTAAAATTGTAGAAAGAAGAATTGCTACGAAAATTGAACAAAAAAACTCATCGCGGGACGGAGTTCCAGAAAGCTAGAATAGACTAAGAAATGGTAAAGTAAGTCAATGACATAAGGTTGAGCTATCGAAAGATACATGTATTTATCTTAAACACCATTATAGTTCAGTTAGTTAAAATGCAAAGTAAATTTTAGTAATTTCATTTTGAAATGTAAGCATTCATTAAATTACTGTGTTCAATTGTTAATTAGCTGGGTTGGGTTAAACAATGTGAAAGTCAAAATGGGAAAAGACAAACAGGGGTTAGGGTAAAATGTAAAAAAAAACAAAAAATTTGTAGTAAAACCCTAGGTAAGAAGGTAAAACAACCAGTTAAGAAAATGCATTTTTACAGGATGGCCCCAAAGTAGAAAAAGGTAGATACAGTAGGTGAAGTTAAAAAAGAAAGGAAGCCGTGCAAAGAAATAGAGAAAGAGGAGTTGCCAATACATAGAGGGTACCCTTCATTGATTAGTACAAGTGGAGTAGGGATAGACACCAACATAGGGAGCTATGATGCGAATGATGTTTTGTAGAAGATCACAGCAGTAGACACTACACCTGACATCAGGTGTATATGGGAGAGTGGATTGTACAGGGCTGCGGGTTTTCCATTAGTTATGGAAGCTAAGGATTTATGTCTAGATTGCATATACTTGTATGACCCAGCTACAAGAAAAATAATGTTCCACAATAGACTCATTGCAGACTTATCCATAGAGGGGATTACAAGAACATTTGGTTTGGAAATACATAAGAAAATGGTGGATATTGATATAGATCAATATAATAAACATTTCAATAGCAATGAGAAGGACTGTAGAAGCAAGATCTTATACAGTTGGTACAGTGCACAAAATCAGCCCAAAGCTATGGCGAGAGTGCATAAAAATTTACAAAGAATATACTTTAAAGAAGAAATATATTTGATGATTACAATGTTAAGTAGACTGGTGGGATTGAGAGATGGCACTAAGTGTGAGCCTTGGATGTTCACTATCATCCAATTCATGAGGGAAGCAAAAAGGGAACAAGGACAAATTCACTGGGCTAAGGCTATAAGCACAGCCATATGGAAACAGACAATGCTAAGAAAGCAAAAGATGATGCCTTTCTATTTATCCTCATATGTATTGTATTCATGTGCAGCAATGGTTCAACCATTCACACTTGGTATATTCAGTTCCTGGTATATTTAGTTCCAACACTTTACTTATATTAGAACTGAGGGATTTGAAGGAAAACCTTTCATGTTACCTAGGTATCTTTCCAACAAATTGATTGTTCTGGAGTTCTCAAGGCAGAATTTGAATGCCTTTAAGATGTACAAGAAGAAGTTTAACAGAGGAAATATTAAGTTACCTTGGGCAATTGGTAGGTACTCATGCTACAGTGAAGAAGTTGCCAGTTATTCAGAAAGGGAGTTGAGATATTATGGATTTGAGGAATTTGAGTTAGCCAGGAGATTTGACCCTTTTCATAGAATCTAGAATACAATTGATTCTAAATTCAAACATCAAATACATATTGAAGATTTTTGGTCAGATTGTAAAAATGACAAAGAGGTAAGAAAGAGAGTTCATAAAAGATTAACAATAGATCAAATGAGGTCTATGGGAGACATCTATGTTCCTCCAGAAGTTGAAGATGACGATAAACTATTACATCATAGTTATGAAAGTGCTAGGCTTTCTCTTATTGGAGAGCCTGATTGGTCACAACTATGGAACACATCTTTGGACACATTGTCCAAACCGGCCATCTTGTTTTTGAAGACGTGGTTGAAAGATAGAATTGAGGAGCTTAAGGCTGAAGGAGTGGAGATTACATATCCAAAGAAGGGAAAAAAGAGAGTAAGGGAGCATAGTGATGATCTCCAATGCTTCTATGAAAAGAAAAGAAAGATTGTGGAAGCCAAAATTGTGAAGGACAAAAATGCTACTCTGATGGATCCTTATGCATTAGGAGTGACAGTAGCAGTATCATCTGGCACATTTGTGGAGGCAAAGTCATTAAGCCATGATATTCATATGGAAGAAGCACAAGCCTCCAAAGAATAACAAGACAAAAGGTTAAGAAAGCAATACCAATGGGCATATCCAAAGGAGAGTCTTCAAAAAAGAGTGAAGTTCCAGGAGCATAGCAGGTGGGTGTTAAATTAAATAGCAAACTTGGTATGTCTACCTCAGCAGAAAAAAGACAAGTATATGCTAAAGTAAAGATAGAATTGGCTGAAGAAATGCTTAATGGGTCAAAAGTGCATGAACCCAAACAAGCTATTGAGACTTTCCACATCGAAGATGACAGCAGTGAAAGAGAAAAAAGAGAAATGGATTTAGGAAGAGAAGTTGGCATGGAAGAAGCAGAATCTAATGAATATGTAAGTGAAGAAGAGGAGCAAGACACTCAAGCTGAAATAGAAATTGAATAAGGTTCAGTGTCTGAAAAGGAAACGGTACAAGAAGAATCAGGAACAGTAGATCCTTTTGGTACCTGGGTTTCTCCTGAAATAATAAAGGATGTGCAAGATGTAGCACATAATATTGAAGAATCTGAAAAAGAGGATGCACCCGAGGAAATAGTAAAGGAAACACCTTCTCAAGCCAAAGAATAAATAGGCGCTGGTACCTCTGGTGTAGATGTATTAAACATTCTGAACATGTACGGAGAATAAAATGAAGAGGAAAAGAATATAGAAAGTAGGAAGGAACAGGAAAAAGAAATAAAAGAGGCTAATATAATGGTGGGTTCACCTTCACATACAGAACAAGTTAACATGCTTGAAAAGGTACCAAAGGAAGGTGAAACTATAGAGGATGCAGCCAACAAACCTGAAGGCAAAGAAAAATACATAAAATATTGATGGACATAAATATGAAAAACAAACAGAGGATATAGACATGACAAATGTAGAACAAGCAAATAAAGAGGAAGACCAAGAAAAAGAATCATCAAGGAAAGAAGGCCCAAAGGAGGAGGATGAAGGTGGAGGGGATACAGAAATTGAAGAGGAAGAAAATGAGGGTGAATCTAAATGGCAGAATGATCCCATGGTACAAGAACCAGCCCCATAGAAACAACCTCCACCACAACAACAGGAGTAGGGGAGAAGTAGAAAGGCCTTAGGAAGAGGTAATTAATGAAGAAAAGACTGCTGAAAGCACAAAAGAGGCTCCAACCTGGTTAGGTGTAGAGATAAAGAAAGAAAAGATGGAGGTACAATTAGTACCTATAGACATCAAATGTCTATTAGGCGATACAACGCCAAGGAAAGAAAGGAGGAAGGCCAGAACCATGTCAGCAATACAAAGGGGTCCAGATGGATCCAGGACACTGAACTTGGCCATACCACAAAACGAGAAGGCAAAAGGAGAAATAACACTAGATGAATATAAAATACTCAATTTTGACCTAGGGCATACAACAAGGGAGCAACACATAAGTGAATGGGAGGATATGCACCAGGCTACAATAGAAATGTTAAAGAGGGATAAAGATAAACAAGAATATTTGAAAGGACACATTGTCCAATTACAACAATTCATTAGGGGGATATTTGATCCCAATACAATAGTACTAGAATTGCCTAGTGAAATAGTAGTTTTGTCAAAGGATGAAATGAAAGATATAGAAAATAAGAGGATTAAAGCCAATGTTTTTGAAGAATGGTTCAAGGAATTCGTACAAGAAGGAGAAGAGGTAATCAAACAAGCAATGAAAGGATGGGAATTGGCTGCAGTAGAAAAGAATAAATGCAATATACTTGTATATAATGGTCAATTTAGAAAAGAACAATGCAAATTTGAATTGGAACAGCTAGAAGAAATTGAAGAGAGAGCAGAGGAATTAATAAATGAAGGAGTAATTACCCCTTTGATGGCAAATCAAGTGTCACAAGCAAGGCTAGAATTAAAATTTGAAGAGGATAATCTCAAAAGGTGCATAGCAGCCACTAAAGGTTTATAAGAAAAGCCAGATAACATGATCAGGATGCATAAAAGGACAGTTGAAAGGGTCTTAGATCATGAGTGCATGGATATACTAGCATATGAACTTCAAAGAGCATTAATAGAATTCAAGGCCATTTTTACACCATGTATGGAGAATCCAGAGGCATATCTAAGTAAACAAATGATTGATTCAATGATGGAGGAAAGTGCCAAGATGAAGAAATACAAGAAGAAGAGTGAACGTTCGGGTAAAGAAGAAAAGAAATTGAAAGGAGTCACAATGCAGGAATATGTATGGACAAGGAGTCTAGGGGAATCACACCTTTATAGAAGGTGTAACAAATAACTTCAAAGCATATCAAAAAGAGTAGGAAAGTGTAGAAAAGAGTAAATAATACTAATAAAAGACTCAAGTGAAAGGTATCTACAAGAAAAGTCTACAAGAAAGCAGAAGTCAAAGGAAGGGAATCTTATTTTGAAAAGATTCCAATGGCATCCTTTGAGGTAGAAAAGATACCATAAAGATATTTTGAGAAGCGGTTAAGAACAAATGTACACCCTTAATCAAGAATAGAGGAATACTGACCGTAGATTGGATTTTGTAGCCGTAGCAGTATGAAGCTTCAAATTCTATATAAGAAGCTCTACTACTTGTATATTAGTTACACAGGGATTTTAGCATCATAGCTTGCACTTGTAATTTGCTAGAATATTTGAATAGAAGAGTATTTCTTTAGTTTAGAGGAGGAGGTCGCCTATGTCTGTAGCAAGGAGTACGTGGAATGTCTATTCTCCTTGATGTATATGTAAAGCATTTGTAAGTTGTTTAGTGATTTAATTAATGAAACAAAGGTCATTCTTACATTGTAAATCTTAAATGACTTTGGGCTTTGAATACAAGTAAAATCAAAATTCTGCATCTATTACAGAGTGTTTTCTAACTCTTACTAGTATCTGGAGTTATTATTCTTTAAAAGATTGCAATCTCTGGTGTATGTTCATGAAAAATGTTTAGGATTTTACATTTGAAGATTTAAGTGTGTTGATTTGATCAATTTACTATATGCTTTAGGATGTGAGTAATAGAACATTTAAATCCTGTATTGGAATGATACTTAGTTTAAGTTTCTCTAACTTTTCTCCAACAACTAAAAATAATTAGCTTAAACGCAGAATTCTTAAGGAAATTATCTTACATTTTAAAGAAGCAAGAAGAATTGTGTTAATATTTGGCAATTTTCATATTAATTTGAAAGACAAAGTTTGTTTCATAGAAATTCATGCAAAGCTTTGTATTATAGTAGTGGATTCATGCAAAAGAATGAATACTTTGTTGATATGTGCAACAATTTGCATAATCTGAATCCAGTAAGTCACTTATCATCTTAAATCAAGTAAGGCCCCTTGAATATTATAGTTTCACATCAACCTGTTGAATTGTCCACAAGGTCAAGACCTAACCATATAGAAACTTGGGATTAAGAACTCTTAAGTGATTTCTTCATATCTTTCAAGATAGTTTAGGTTCATTTTTTGAATTTTAACTTTTGTTATGAATGTGTAAAAACAATCATCAACAAGTCCTACACAGGCTATAACACATTACAACTACCTATCACTAGGCTCTGGAACCTTCTGCCTTTTGTAGCCCCAAATCAGCTAGGGTTTCTTTTTTCCCACCTTTCCTTGACTCTAAACTTTCCCCCTTATCTCTACTACTACCAAGGGTTCCCAAAAATGGTTATTAATAGCCCTTTTTTGTAGCCTCTAGCCAAATTTTGAATTTTGTATTTCCCTCCAAAAATAGGTCAACTTCTGGGAGCCATAACTTTTGATCCGGGTGTCCGATTGATGAACTGTTTGAAGTACCAAAAAGCACACAGAGTGCTTTATGTGCTCAAAACCCATTTTTCTAGTTCTTTCCATTTTCGAGCCTGTGCAGGGCCATTTAGTGCCTCAAACCTAAATTTGAATAATTTTCAGGCATTTTTGAGGAAACGAAAACTTTAATATCTTTCTACTCACAAATGATCTTTGCATGATTCCTTCGCCAAAGGTCTTATTTTTCATTTACAAAGTCTCCTGTAAATTTTTGCTTCAATCTGTGCCCAAATGCAAACTTTCCAAAAATAGCAGTTCGCTATTTTTCGTAGTTTGGGAAAACTGAAAGTTCTACATCATTATTCAAGCGATTATGGAACTAGAAACACTAATTTTGAAAAGAAATAAAAACAACATCAATGATTTTGAATCAACATCTTTTTTTGGGGGATGCAAGATTGTCTTTACACCACTAGATGTTCTTGCATCAGACACCCAGGGTAATTTTTAGAAATGACCTTGTCACATCTCAAGTGTTTGAGGAAAACCCCAAACGTTCAACTTCTACCTTAGATAACCAGCAAGAATCTTCAGCTGGCCTTCCTTTCCACTTCACTAGATATTCTTCATATTGCCTATTCTGAGTACTTCTTCCCACATGGCTATCCAAGATCTCTTCTATCTCCTCCTTTGAAGTAGATGCTGGAATACTCCACTATTCTTCTGTTGGTCCATCCTTTGTTCCACCTTCATGATATTCAGTTAAATCAACAATGTTGAACACATGGGAAATGTTGATCCCACTCGGCAACTCTACCTCATCTGCATTTCCTGAGTCATGCTTTTTCAAGATTTTGCATGGTCCAAATTTCTTCATTTTTAACTTATTATATGTTCCAACTAGAAACCTCTCTTTTCTCAAGTGAACCATGACTTCACCTCCTATCTAAAATTCCTTATATCTCCTCTTCTAATTTGCCTTAGCCTTGTACTAAATATTCATCTTATTAATGTGCTTTTTCACCTCATCATGCAAATTCTTCATGTGTTCTGCAAAGTCTTCAGCTTTGGCACTCATGTTTTCTCCCTTGTCTATCTTCCTTAAATCTGAAGCATTTCTTGGACTACTTCCATATACAATTTGGAATGGTGATTTACCTGTGCTCCTATTGACAGAATTGTTATAAGCAAATTCTGCATGTGGTAAAATCAAATCCCATCCCTTGAGATTATCTCCTACTAAGCATCGTAGCAGGTTAACCAAACTCCTATTCACCACTTATGTCTGTCCATTAGTATGTGGATGGTGTGCAGAACTAAACTTCAAATCTTCAACTTCTTCCACAATGTCCTCTAGAAATAACCAACAAACGTGGTATCTCAATCTAAAACTATGCTCTTAGGTAGACCATGTAGTCTCACCACCTCCTTGAAAAATAACTCTACAATATGAACATCATCATTAGTCTTCTTACAAGGAATGAAATGTGCCATCTTCAAGAATCTATCCACAACCACAAAAATGGAATCATGTCCTCTCTATGTCTTTGGTAAACCAAGAATAAAATCCATACTAATATCATCCCATGTCTTCTCTAGTACAAGTAAAAGCTAATATAGCCATGTATTCTGACTTGTTCCTTTTGCCATCTGATAAACTCTGCAACTCTGCACAAATTTCCTCACATCCTGCTGCAACTGTGGCCAATAATAGTTCTCATCAATAATAGCAATGGTCTTATCTCAACCAAAGTGTCTAGGTAATCCCCCACTATGCTTCTCCTTAATCAGGTTCTCTCTCATGGAACTCCTTGGAATGCACAACTAGCTTCCCCTAAACAACATGCCATCTTGGATTATGAAATCCAACCATTTTGTCCTGTCCAAAGTAACAAGTTCTGAACAAGCTTTCCAAGCCTTTGCAAAATTTGGATCTTCAAGATACAAACTTTTGAGCTCATCGAACCCAACAACCTCTATCTTCATTTCTATATGTGAGCCTTGGTGGAGGAGAAGAAGAAGAAGAGATAGAGACTGATGAAGAAGTCAAAACAAAAAGAGTAAAAATAGATGAAACTACTATAAACAAAAGGGAAAAGCCTTCAGAAAAGGACTAAGGACATAAAGGAGAAAATAGATGAATGGGAAGCTCAAATAATGAAGATCTCAAAAAGCTATGATCCAGTGAAGGATGCCATGGGAAATCAGAGAGAAGAAGTTGAGATCATTCACTCTATCATTCATGAGCTACAAACCAAGAAGGAAGTCATCAAACATAGAATGACCCAACTCTGGGAAACAGTAAGCTTCAAGATTGGTTCTATGACTATATTGGTAGTAGATGCATACAAGATAAGGCAAAGCATTGAGGCCCCTACTACTACTGAAAAAGGAGAAGAGCTGGTGTCTCTAGTCAATGGGCACTGTAGACACCCAAAAATGTCCACCTTGTCACAACATTACATCATTTAGACATCTTGTAGCATTTTTTCCCTAGGTACCCATGTCGCCATCATAACCCCTTCTTCATCCTAACACTTCCTCTAATAAATTAAATAAATCTAACATTTATTTAATTTATCCCATCCCTTCACATTATTAAATAAATAAATTTTATTTATTTATTTAATCCCCTTTCCTCACATTCCTCATGATTTAAATAATATTAAATTATTTAAATTATTTGAGCCCACCTTCCATTTCCATCTCTCAAGATAACTCAAATCATCTATCAAGTTAACTCTTTCACCTTCCATTTCCATCTCTCAAGATGACTCAAATCATCTCTCAAGTTAACTCTTTCACCTTCCATTTCCATTTCTCAAGATGACTCAAATCATCTCTCGAGTTAACTCATTCACCTTCCATTTCTTCTCTTTTGTTGCACGATCAACTTTCTAATTCCATTACCACTCACAAAATAGAAGTTTTATCCCTCCATCCTCTCATCTTCATCTATAAATTAACCCACAACCAAGCCATTTGTAAATGGATGAGCTTTATAGTACCGTTACTCTGCCAAAATATCTCCTCAATCTTTCATCCATCATCCATCATCTATCTATCTTGCATCCATCAAATCTTCATCCTATCATCATTATGTTGCATAGCTAAGCAATCAACATCCAATTAGTCAAGAAATCAAACATGCATGCATTGATCTTTCAAGGCATCATTTGAGGTATTTGAAAGGTTTTGGGTAAAAGGTAATTCATTTAATTGTTTTATCTTTATATTTTATTAAAAAAATTCAGTTACAGGAAAATACAAGTTTTGAAGCATGGGATGAAGATGTACTACAATTGAAGAAAATCATATTCTCCTAGCAAAGAAGTAAGATATTGTGATTTCACTTGTAGATATATGTGGATAGTAGAAAAATAGTTTTAAAGTTTTGGCAACTTGTACATATTTTTTGTATCACACACCTTTACCATTGATGTCAAAGGGGGAGAATGAAATATTTGAAAAACATTTGAAAAGTAAAAAGAGAAGCATGAAGTGAGAGGGAGTAGTATGAAAAGAGAAAGGGGGAGCAGTATAACATTTTTTCACATCAAGTGTTGCCATCAATACCAAAGGGGGAGATTGTTGGCAACTTGGCAAACATCATTAAGAGAGAGACATTTCTTGTATGATGATGAACAATTAAGCATAATGTTTGAAGGTGTTTTCATTGATGGCAACAAGAAAAGGAATAAGGTTGTGACAAAGATTTTGGTCTGGTGAAAAAGACTGTCATTTTGGCTAAGTGTTGGCAGTACATAAGAGACACTGATAGAGAGACTGTGTAATGGCTGGCATTGGTCTGTAGTTTAAGATCAAATCATGTGGTTCTGATATGTTGTGTGCAACCCTTAATTAATCTTATATCCAAGATTTTAGCCCTTGATAAGTACAGGAAGCATATCTTCAAACACTCCAAGTCCAGCAGAGCAAAATACAATGCTATTCAGAGCAGAACACTCAGTTGATTTGGTCCGCATTCCTCCAGTGTTGCATATCTTATTATGTACTTTTGAGGTGTTGTAAACACTTGTATGAAGTGTCTAAATCTAGAGTTGTAGGTTCTGAAGTCCACTAGAAAGATAGTTATAAGCTATTGAGTATCGCTACATGGCTTGAAAGAGTTTGACTGTGACATGATCTAAGTTCTGATGGTCCGCATTTTCCCGCAAGATGATATCATGCCTTGCAGTTCTAAAGGTAATATTGGGAATGTGTGTAGATTCTTTCATATGATTTTGAAAGTATCTTATGGTCTGTAGTGAAAGTTGTAGTCTGACAGATGAACTGAACTAGTGGTAGCTTGTGCTGGAGGCTAACATGATAAGTTTAATTTGTATGCGGTAAGTTCTATTGTTTAGAACTTAATCCTAAGTAGTTGAATAGTCGAGCCGAACATATGTGAATTGATTCAAGTGTTGTTTGGGTCTGTTGTGAATTTTGGTGAATGAATCTAGCTGACAAGTTACATAAGGCATGACTACACACTACACCTTATTAGGCCGACCTAATATGAAGATTCCAAGTGTTGCAGATATATATGGGATCAAATTTAGTGTTTGAGGCATGAGGTGTGAATGTGAATATATGTATGTGTGACATGAAAAGTAAGGTGATTTTGTGGAGGTGCTAAGAGTAGAAGAAGAGAGATCTTGTTCCCATGTAAAAATAGAGTAGTCAGAGATGAAGAGTTTTGAGACAATACATATGTGCTTCATTAGAGTTGTAACCATGCATGTGTAGATGCAATCTGAGCAGTTCAACTTGGCAATGAGCCATTCTTCTTTCTTCCACTTTTTCTCTAAGCAGTGAGCATTTCTTTGGGCAATGAGCCTTCTTGTAATTCAGTATTATTATTACATAATTATTGTGAGCTAACATTCACTGTGGTTTTCCCTGTTTAGGGTTTTCCATGTAAAAATCCTAGTTTTTATGTGTGATGCTTTGTGGTTGCCTCTTCTGTGCTTAATTTGCTTTGTTGTTATCAAATGTGGCAAATGGATTAATGATTTAATAAGTAAAAGGTTTAATAGAATATTGATTCACCCCACCCCCCCTCTCAATAGTTTGGGTGTTCAACAATTGGTATCACAGTTTGGTTCCTTGGAAGAAGTATAACAACTTGAGGAAGATCTTGGAGATTGAGCACATGGTAGGTAAAAATTATTCTACTCCTTTTGAAAAAATTGATTCAAATAAAACTATAGAAGAAGATTACATGCTTGTCAATGAAGAACTCAGGATTGCCCTCGAAGATCTTGAAAAGGTTGAAATAGAAAATAGGGATCTAAAAGATAATGTCAAGGAAGCAAATGAGTGCATAAAAAAATTGAGGGAGAATGTCAAAAAGTTCAAAGAAAAATATAAGGAGGTTAGTAAACAATTGATATCCATAAATGAAACCTTGAATGATCTGAAAGTAGAAGTTGTAAAAAAAGAAAAAGCAAAATAAGACCTAAGTTAGTTGGTGAAAAGTAAATCAGAAGACTGTACAAAGCTTGAACAAGAAGTTGTGGATCTAAAAGCTGTTCTGAAATAAGAATGGATTCAGGAAGATAAATTTAGAGTGAGTGTTGCCCAACTTGATAGAATACTTGAAAGTCAAAAGAGTCCTAATGACAAAGAAGGTTTGGGATTTGAGAAAGGTGAAAGTTCTAAAGCTGGTCAAGAAAAGAATGTTGAGATCAAGAAGGACAAAGGAAAACAGATCAAGAAGCAAAGGAACAAACCTAGAAGACCATCGGTGAGGCAACCAAATGCTCAAAGGTACCCTTCTTTCAATGGTTATTGTAATGCATGCAATAAGTTTGGACATGAGGCTACTCAATGTAGGAGTAGAGTGAATCAAAATGTTCCATTATTCTCTGGTCAGTGTTTCACTTGCAATAAAGTAGGTCACAAAGCTAATGAATGCAGAAGTCAGATAAGGAATGATTACAACAATGGAAGGAATTATCAAACTTTCAAAGGTAATTTCTTTATATGCAAGAGGTTTGGTCATAGAGTTAGTGAATGCAGAAGTCAGATAAGGAACAACTATATTAATTGAAGGAATGTTCAATATTTCAATAGGAATTGCTTTGCATGCAATAGATTTGGACACAAGGCTAACCAATGTAGATCAAGGATGAATAAAAGGAACACTGGTCAGATAAATGTTGTATGCTTCAATTGCAACAGGCCTAGACATATTGCAAGGTTCTGTAGAAGCAAGAATATGAAGAAGGATAATTAGGTAGAGATGAAGAAACTGGTACAAAAGGTAGATCTGATAGAGATCAAGAAGGAGATGAATAATATTTGGGTTAAAAAGGAAGCACATGAAGTCAAGGATGAGTCCGCACCAGACTTTGGTGCAAGTACTTCCTCTGGGAAGTAAATTGGGAGCTCTGGCTCAGTGGGAGCTTAAAATCTTGTTTCCCTAGCCAGAAAATGGTGCTAACATTCAGCACGAAGGTATAAACTAGAAAATAAGATAACAGATCATTTGAAGAAGATTATGGCATAAAAGAATCTAATGCGGTGGATTGTAGAGCAATTTCGATTGACTTTGGGTGACAGAGTAAGAGTTTGACAACTTTTTGAATTAGCATTTATTACGATAAGGTTTGGAAGAAAAGGGGTTAAAAGAGGATTCATTTGAAAGAAAATCATTGCATACAAACCTCCAAGTGTCTGAGGAGATCTAAGAAGCGAGCTAAGGTGAATTCAAGCATCTGGTGAAGAAATCCTAATGGAGGCAAAAGGTATTTATCATTCTCTCTCTTGAAATTTTTTTGTGTTGAATGTATAAAGATGTATACTCCTTAAGTAGTTGAGATAACAGAGAGGCCTCGCCCTAGGTTCAAGAAGCACCCATTCAAATCAACTAAAACTGATCTGGACAATACATTCTCTAAAGTCCCATTTAGGGTCATGCACACTGAAGATGTTAGGCCATATATTCATGCAAATCTGGAAGAATATGAACATATGAAACTAGGGAAAGTTTACTTAAATGAGCTGACCAGAGATGATTTTGAATTGAAGGAAGAATACAACATCCTACATGAGAAGAAATTAGATGTGTGGATTGATTTTCTGGTATTTTTTGAAGATGCTTAGGTCTGATATGCCCTAAGCAAAGTTTGTGATGAATTCATGTGATTAGACATGACAAACATGATCACTAAAGATGCCATCAAAGTAGTAACTAGCATGTGCTTCACCAGAAAGGTTCTAGCCTTGAAAACTATGAAGAATAATACACTAATGTAGTTGACAGATGCAAAATTTGATAAGAGGGCACTAACTATGAATGATATTAAGGATCCAATGGTTAGATTTGTGTCAATAGTTATTGGTTACAAGGTCTACTTCTCCAACAGAAAGAATTCAGTCTTTGCAATAGCCATATATACAACATATGATATGATGAAGAACAATATAGGCTATGACCTATGTGATTTGCTCTGGCAACAATTGTTGGAAAATCTAAAAAAAATGAAGGACACTAAGTACCTTTTCAGGTATGGTACTCTAATCATCTACCTGCTATTCTACTTCCTGAAAGAATTATAAGGTATAGGTAACATTGGGTGGTTAAATCATTCCTCGGTAGCAGCACAAATCAAAAATCATTTATAGAGTTTGGGAAATGTTGACAAACAAAATGTAGCTTTATGGGGATATTTTAAGAATTTCCAAAAGAAAATGCAGGATAGGGCTAGGATCCATGAAAAGGTTGTAAAGAAATATGAAAAAGAGATTGTATTTATGGTAGAAAAAGATAAATGCCTCATGGAGGCAGTAGAACCCAAAACTCTATGGGTCCCAGTAATGGGATATGAGGTAACATAGGATTTTCTAACTTGTTTGGTTGATTTGATGTTGAGTAAACCAAAAGATCCAAATGAGGAGAGGTTTGGAACATTTGAAGAAAATTCACTCAAAGTGTTTATGGAACAAAAACAACCTGAAATCAAAAGAAATGTAAGGAAATGGGTAGCTGATTATGCTATGAGCCAAGGATTCATAAAGGAACAAATAAATGAAGCAAGAACACATGAAGTTGAGATATCAAGTGCTCTAGAGGGGCAATCTTCAATGGCTCAAGAGAAGAAAGAGGAGAAATATGAGAAAGAAAAGCCTGCATCTAGCTTTGGGAGAACAAGAGCCTCATCCTTAGTAGTATCTACCTATAAGACCTCCGAACCCTCCATTAAGGTTGAGAAAGTAAAGGCAAAATCTGTAGATGCTGGGAAAGAAGATCTTGAGAAGAAGAAAAGAAAGAAAGCAAAAGCCACCAAAAGAGTGTATGTGAGCCTTGGTGGAGGAGGAGAAGAAGAAGAGATAGAGATTGATGAAGAAGTCAAAACAAAAAGGGCAAAAATAGATGAAAATACTGCAAGAAAAAGGGAGAAGCCTTAAGAAAAGGACTAAGGACATAAAGGAGAAAATAGATTAATGGGAAGCTCAAATAATGAAGATATCAAAAAGCTATGATCCGGTGAAGGATGCCATGGGCAATCAGAGAGAAGAAGTTGAGACCATTAACCTTGCAATTCAGGAGATGTAAACCAAGAGGGAAATCATTAAACACATAATGACCCAACTTCAGGAAATAGTAAGCTTCAATATTTGTTCTATGATTGCATTGGTAGTAGATGCAGAAAAGATGAGGCAAAACATTGAGGTCCCTACTACTACTAAAAAAGGAGAAGAGTCGGTGTCTCTAATCAATGGGCACATACAAGTTTTGAAGCATGGGATGAAGATGTAGTACATTTGAAGAAAATCTACAAAGATATTCTCCTAGCAAAGCAATAAGATATTGTGATTTCACTTGTAGATATATGCGGATAGTAGAAAAACAATTTTAAAGTTTTGGCAACTTGTACATATTTTTTGTATCACACACCTTTGCCATTGATGTCAAAGGGGGAGAATGAAATATGTGAAAAACATTTGGAAAGTAAGAAGAGAAGCATGAAGTTAGGGGAAGCAGTATGAAAAGAGAAAGGGGGAGGAGTATAATAGCTTTTCACATCAAGTGTTTCCATCAATGCAAAAGGGGAAGATTGTTGGCAACTTGGCAAACATCATTAAGAGAGAGACATTACTAGTATGATGATGAATGATTGAGAATGATGTTTGAAGGTGTTTTCATTAATAGAAACAAGAAAAGGAATAAGGTTGTGACAAATATTTTAGTCCAGTGAAAAAGACTTAGTCATTTTGGTTAAGTGTTGGCAGTACATAAGAGACAGTGACAGAGAGATAATGTAATGGCTAGCATTGGTCCATAGTTGAATATTAGATCATGTGGTTCTGATATGTTGTGTGTAATACTTAAGTAATCTTATATCCAATATTTTATCCATTGATAAGTACCAAAAGCATATCTTCAAGCACTCTAAGTCCGGTAGAGCAAAATGTAGTGCTATTCATAGCAGAAAACTCAGTTGATTTGGTCCACATTCCTCCTGTGTTACATATCTTGTTTTGTGTTTTTGAGGTGTTGTAAAAACTTGTATGAAGTGTCTAAATCTAGATTTGTAGGTTCTAAAGTCCACTGGAAATATAGTTATAAGCTATTGAGTATCGTTACATGGCTTGACAAAGTTTAACTGTGACAGGGTTTGAGTTCTGATGGTCTACATTTTTTTGCAAGATGATATCATGCATTGTAGTTCTAAAGGTAAGATTGGGAATGTGTGGAGACTCTTTGATATTATTTTGAAAGTATCTTGTGGTCTATAGTGAAAGTTGCACTCTGACAGATGAACTGAACCAATGGCAGTCTATGTTGGAGGCCGACATGATAAGTTTAATTTGTATGCGGTAAGTTCTATTCTTTAGAACTTAATCCTAAGTGGTTGAATAGTTGAGGATAACATATGTAAATGTCATTCAAGTGTTGTTTGGGTCCACTATGAATTTTTGTGAATGAATCTAGTTAACAACTTACATAAGGCATGACTACATGCTACACCTTACGCTGACCTAATATGAAGATTCCAAGTGTTGTGGATATATATATGGAATCAAATTTGGTGTTTGAGGCATGAGGTGTGAATGTGAATATATGTATGTGTTACATGCAAAGTAAGGTGATTTTGTAGAGGTGATAAGAGCAGAAGAAGAGAGATCTTGTTCCCATGTAAAAATAGAGCAGAGAAACAAAGCAGTCAGAGATGAAGAGTTTTGAGATAGTACATTTGTGCTTCATTAGAGTTGTAACCATGCATGTGTAGATGCAATCTAAGAAGTTCAACCTGACAGTGAACCATTCTTCTTTCTTCCTTTTTTTCTCTAGGCAGTGAGCCTTTTTGTAGTGAACATTTATTTGGGCAATGAGCCCTGGGTAGTGAGCCCTAAGGCAGTGGGCCTTCTTGTAATTTGGTATTGTTATTACATAATTAATGTGAGATAACACTCACCATGGTTTTTCCCTATTTAGGGTTTTCAATGTAAAAATCCTAGTGTTTATGTGTGATGCTTTGTGGTTGCTTCTTCTGTGCTTAATTTTTTTATTGTTATCAAATGTGGCAAATGGATTAATGGTTTAATAAGTAAAAGGTTTAATAGAATATTGATTCACCTCCCCTCTCAATATTTTGGGTGTTCAATAGATAGATAGTTTGATTAGGTCCTCCTTTCACTCAATACATTTAATGACATTTAACCAAGTTAAATCACATATTTTGTAAGAGGACTCAACTATCAGGTTTGCTGTCACTTGGAATGAGATGGAAATTTGGAATTTGTTAAGTAATTTATTAATGCTTAGCTTGATTAAGCCTAAAACCCTAATTATGCAAAATCATAAGCAAACAAACAAAACAAGACAAATCCTTCTATAGAAAGGTACTAAATATAGATCAAATACATACTAGATTTCAAGTTTTGGAATGCTGAAAAGTCAGGGTTGAAGGGGCGGGTGCCCAAGCCCAAGGTGTTACTTTTTCAGAGGGCTTCGAGACAAAACCTATTATAGACTATAACCACTCTAGAGATTTCTTGCACTTCAAAACTGAGGGTCAAAAGAGCGGGCACCTGTGACCTTTTTGTTCTATTTTCTGTGTTTTTCTTTAGATCTAGGATCCTTATGTTCTAGAATAATCCTCTGTAGTTCCTCTCTGCAAGATCCATTACCTATCACTTGCAATCACAAGAGAGGGGTTGGGGGTTGTGGTGTTTAGGATCTTACCTCGGTCAAGCCCCATAATGGCATTCAAGCCTTCCAAACTATTGTTAGATAGAAAGTATGTGTCCTTGTAGGATAGAGGAAAAAGTAATGATAAAAATGATAGATTTAATCACAAATAGATATCACCTCAGAGGTGTAGATCTCACGGAGATGAAGCTCTTTCATGCCATGAGAAGATGAAACCAAATCTGCAATAACAAACAAACACTACAACAACACAAGTTTGCCCTGCAACATAATTAATGCCTTAAATGTTCTAAAATCATAAGTTCACCAAAATCTCAAAATCCTCTTCTAGTTTGCAATTGAATTCCTAAACATGATTATATATCCATTCTCGCTATAAATTTCATAATTCAAACTTAAGGTGCTGACAATGGAGACCTTTTAATAGTCTCCAATTGACATTCAAATTTGGGACCCTGACAAAATAGGGTAGGGCAAGGGCATGGGTGCCCAAGTCCTGGGACCTATTTTGGGGCTAAATTAAGCTCAAAGATGTCCCATGAGTCCCATTTGATATGGGTTTTAGGGGATTTTATTTTGGGATTTATTTCTAACATGCATGACTAAAATTAAGGGACTCAAGAGCTAAACTTAGGAGGTAAAAGTCCAAGGGCGACATTTTATGACATAACAGCCTCTCTATCTCAGTCTCTACCATTGAGACATCCTATGACCTCACCTTCTCCATCTCTGTATCCTACTACCCAGGACTACCAGGGACATCCTGTTAGCCCACATCTTGTTGTGCTACCTCCACCACCATCTCTTCCCTCTATCTCTGAGCCTTATAGGGTCTAGCCTCCAACCCTCTACCTACCATCTATCCTACATGTCGGTCCTACTCTCCAACCATTCCTACAATGGTTAGTCTAGATGGCCTAGCAGTAAGCCAATAGGCATCGTACTCTAGCGTCAGCCCAAGATCTTCTCCTCCACCAACAGGGTCCCAAGCTACTGATGCAAGTGAGTCAAACTCAGTGAGAGTTGTAGCTACAACCACCTCCAAACTCCAATCACAAATATCTTGTTGAGTCCTTGCAAAAATTGCCTCTCCAGTAGGAATAGGTTGTGGTCATCCAAACTACCTCTAATATTGCTCTGGCAAGTATATCTCTACGACATATACGCTCCTTCCAAATAGATACCAAACCTGCTAGCAATATGTCAATTGATCTATGTCGTCCTCCTAGATCTTGCAACCTCTCTAGGGATGCCAAATCATAGTGTCGAGCTCATAAAAAATACACCTACAATAAGTCATCTACCTGAGCCACCTCTACATAATTGCACCATCATACAAGTGAACAAAGGGTTTCCCAACCCATCTCTATCATTGGGAGATAGGCCTTGTGAATGTAATATGCTCACATGCCCACACATGCAATAGTGTAACCCTTGCTGCTAGACTAGAGCCAAATCTATATACTACTTAGTGCATGTCATGATAAAGTTGCCCAAGTACACAAGGCCCCCATGCATATCTAATCCTGTATGTAAACATGCCCTCTAATACTAGGCCCCAACCAATACAAATTATGCGTCATCACCTATTAGGTACTAGGACCCCACTAATCAATCCAGTCATCACCAACTAGATCCTATCAAACAAGCACCGCTGGTACCTCATGCCTATCTCATGATCCTTGATACTGAGATCCCATGTCATTAGTAATCTCACCAATGCATCCTCTACAACATCAGTATCATAGTCAACCCTGACACAATAGATCAAGATTTGAAGGATCCTCCAAACATCCTCTAAGGTGATCATGATCTCACCTATCGATAGATGGAATTATCTATGCTTATTGTGCCATCTCTCCACCAATGTTTTCATCCTCATCCAGTGAGCTCATACCAGGGTCATATGCACCACATGCCAAAGGCCCTGTTGGTACTCAAATCAACAAATTATAAAACCCTAAAGATATTCCAAGTCTTATGATAAGGTTTTATATGTGAATTTGGCCAACTAACCGAATTAATTAAATTGATTAAAATTCTCTACACTTTAGGCTCTGTTTGGTCTAGGTGGGTGTACCTTATATTCACCAAATAACTATTGGGCTTCAAATATGTTGGTAACTTCATAAAAGATTAAGGAATTTATATGGTTTTGTCAATTGACTCATCCAGTTAGCCTAATCCAAACTGGGATAAGATTTGAATTAGTTTTTTTTAATGAATCTACTCTACACCTACTCCTAAAACAGAAAATTGAAATTGGATATTAAAAATATTTATAAGGGAATGATTCTTAAAAGAGATTGACTAGTGCCTGCTCTTGGGTTGTAGAGTCTTTATTTAGAAAAGATTTGTTCTTCCCTTTTAGCCACAACTCAATTTTCTTGGCAATACAATGTCTAGGGCTTGCATATACACACAAATATGTAGATTATCTGGTTCTTCTTCAATTATCCAATTAACTTTCCCAAGTTACTGTGATTCACCTAGAGAATTTTAATCCTTCCTTGAAGGAGCCAAATAAACAAACCACAAAAAACAACAAGTGTGTTTTGACAAATCAAAGATATACTTGATGTATTGATTTGAATAACAAAGAAAAATTAAGTTGGAGACAACCAAACAAAATATTGACAATGAAATCAACAAGAAAATGAGAACTAAAAGTTTTGCACCAGAGAAAAGTAGATTTTGTATTGATTGGCTTCAAAGAATAGGCTTTGGAATATCTCTTTCAAAAATCAAAATCCCAGAGAGAGAGCCATAAGGTCTTGGTTTCCTTTTTATAGAGAGAAACGAAGCGACAAGCTTCTAACCTTTTACATTCAAGATGGCTCTTCATATTCCCAACCCTTGATATATTGTATTACAATATTTTCCTTTTGACAAGTCTAAATTAGACTACCAAGTATATTTTAAATACATTTGAAAAGCATAAAAAACATAAAGAGACAAAAAAAGAGAACGTCTAAGATGTGTTGGTGCTAGTTGATGTTAGCATAAAGCTCGTTGCTCTTCTGCACTCATACATGTCCTATTCATGAGCTGTAAGGTATTTCTGCTCCCATTGAAACACAACAAAATCAATAGGCCATTTGTAGTCTTGAATTTGGAGCAAGTTGGCCTGGTGATCCTTCTACCTTTTGTCTATCAATGCTTTTATATCAATCACAAATTTTCCATACCTAGCATCCAAAGCAATCACTCTATCCAGAATCATGTTGAAGCTGAGAATGTTGACATTTTTATCCTTCTTCAAAAAATCCATGACCTGTGAGACTGTATAACTAAATTCCACCCTCCATGCATCAAGACTTTTGATTTGCTTATCCTCTGTCAAAATTGAGGGAATGAACCGGTGTTTGTACGTGGCAAAAGAATCAATTTTAGTCTGCATTTTCTAGCTTTCACCACTCACATACTGGTACTCATCCAAAATCATTTTGGCCATTTTCTCTATTGGCTTTAAAGCTACAGGGGCATCTGGATTCCTTTGTAAAACTTTACAGAGAGTGATCAATGTATGATGTGTTGATTGCCATCTTTGGTATAGGGGATCCAAAACAGAAAAATTTACCTTTAGCTACTCCATGGCCTGTGATAAGGAAGAATAGCATTCATACACATCTCCCAGTTTATCAATAACCAATTTCACTCTATATTCTAGAATCTTTTCAAAAACTTCAAGAATTTTTAATTGAGCTTCATCCTTGGTCTTCTCATTTTGTTTCTTCAAGTCTTCAATCTCCTTTTCCAACTTTAATTTCACTGCATTCAATTGATTAATGGGTACAATATCATCACTAGATTGTTGTGGCATAGGGGCTTGGTATGGTACAATAGATTGAATTTAAGAAGAAGTATCACCCCTCAATTGTTGCTTCAACTTGACATTTTCAAGGTACAACTTATTCACTTCATCATTCAATTCCATTTGAGTTTTTCATATTCTTGTAATATTTACTCCAATTTCTTGACTGCAACTTGTGTGAACATTGTAGAATGAATAGTGAGGGTGGTTGATTCAGTCACAGATGTGTCCTGGAAAGTTTTAACTATAGTTGTCCCTCTCATTTCTTGGACAACATCAAGAAACCTTGGCTTATTTGTATTCTTTTGAGTTGTCCATATTGCCAATGTTTCTACTTTTGGGTCAAATCTGCAACCGCTAATACCATTCTCATAGTCAAACTCAAAAGCTAGCATGGGATCTTCTTGATTCTTGAGTTGATCTAATAAAAACACTTTTTTCAACTCTAAACCAGGAATAATCAACATGTTACTCTTTAAGACCATTTGTCTAGCCTCATCTGGGCTGACATTTATTTCATCAATTTTTAATTCTTTGAAGGTTTGTGCCACAATTTGGTCATGCTGTGATTCATCAGCACCCATCTTGTTTATTGCAACTTTTTCATCAAACTCCTTCATCTTCATTTTCAACCAAAATTCCTTGAATTCTAGAGTCTTAATGAAGTCATCATCTTCAATGAGTCTCATTGATGCAACTACCCTCTCATCCTCTTCCAATTTAGGCTCACCTTGTGCCTATTCACCCATTCTGGCCTCGATTTTATGTTTATTTGTCTCTTGATCAACCAATGGTAGATCAACCTCTTCTTCATCACCCATGTGTTTCAGAATATTGGCCACTTCATTAGTGTCACCAACTTCCTTAGTTGTCTCATATGGGACTAGTGGAGAGACATCTTTAATTCTTTTCCTTTTGGCAGGTGGTGATTTAGGGACATTTGGATCCTAAACTAACATTGCATCTGGTGCAGGCTCATGAATTTCAACTTCTGATGGCCTTTTCATAGGAAGTTTAGTAACCTTTGAAGGTTGCTTCTCAGACTTACCATAAATTCTCTCAAAATTATTAATTATTAAATCAATTCTTTTCAGAGGGTCCTTCTCAACAAAAAATCTAGAAAAATTAGGGTTTTGTTTTCTCTTTTCATCCTCAATCCTCTTTAGGATTTCCAACTTCCTCTTGCTATTGTACACTTCATCAAAAGTGACAAGATTCCTGATCACATCCTCATCAAAGTTAATTTGATGGGATATCCCCATTCTTGTGAGAATGACCTATCTTACAAAGTTCATGTGACCCTCTGGGTCACAAACCCTTTCTGTACCAGACTTCAAAGAATATTTAGCCTTCAAATAGGCTTGCAAATATTCCAGAGTATCTGATCCAATAGACCAATTACCTAATACTGTGGCAGCAGACATAAATATGTCTTTCTTTTGTTTCATCATTACCTCCTTCTCCATCCACATCATCTACCACATGAATTCTAGGAATGCAATTCTGCTTGGTACAAATTTAGGCAACACATAAGGTGGCTGAGGGCACCCATATACTCTGATTATGGTGTGGTTAGGCAAGAAGTATCAATCAACATAATTGTGTTTGTGACCCTATTTTGGTCTATGTGCAAGAGGCCTCAACATTTCCATGACTTCTTTAGTCAATTTGGGAGATAAGCTATCAAGAGAATTCATTACTTTGACAGAAAATTTATCATGGAACACAACATAATCACAAGTCTGACAACAAGAATCCCACTTGTAACACCAACACTAAGTAGGCAATCTCTGTCTTTTCTGATCAATCATGCTTATGTCCATCCTGTTGGGCCACTTCCTTCTATTTTGATACAAAATCAGATGATTTAACAAAGAATAGAATTTGAAATCCATGGGCTTCTTGTTTTCCCTAATTTGCAAAAACCCCTCATGTAATTTCTTCTCAATATATGATACAAAATCATATTCAATGTTGGTCTCAAGATTTTGTATTCTCATAGCCATCATCATTAGGATAATTGGCATTATCCCTTGGGCATCAATACCCAATACTTGACACAAAGCAAAGTATGTTCTTTTGAAATAGACAATAAAGTCTTCAGCAGAAAATAGCTCAATTGTAGTTGATGGGATTTCAATTCTTCTATTATTTTCCCCCTTCCTCATATACATGGGAAACTCATCCCTCTTGTGTGTTTTCCTCAGACTTGTGTATTACTACTCACTCTTTTGCAAATCAATTTGTGTGAGGGCTTGTTTGTTCAACATAAAGCAACCAATGATTGCATTCATGTCTACAATTACCAATGGTGCTCCATTTGGCAATATGACTGTCTTGGTAGCTAAGTGATAGTGCTATGCCAGTGTCCTTACCAAATCTACATCAACAAATACATTCTCCACCACCAACTTTGCTAAATCCAATTTCCATGGGTTTCCCACAGGTCCCTATCCCTCTTTCTTCTCACAAAAGTACTAGAAATAGGGATTCTGGCATCCCAACACCCTTCAGCAATGTCCTTGAATATCTTCTTAGGTCCCTTATCAATTGAGTTTCATAAAATGTCCAACAAGGACTACTTAAGTGACCTCTTCTTGAGAGTAGGAGGGTCAATGCTCTTACTCACAGATTCAGACTTCTTAGGTGCCAGATTCTAGTGCTTTTTATGAACTAGGGTTTTGAAATTCAATTTGCTTTACCTAATTAATTGAAGACAGAGCACATACCAAGCACCAAATGTCATGCAAGGAATGAAGAAGTAGACTTACCTAGTTGAAAATTGCTTGGAGAGAGCACGAGCTTGAATTTGCCTTCCTCAAATCAACGCTGAATTTGTTGGAATGGAAAAATGACAAGAAATCTCAAGTTTTATTGTGCCAAGGAGATTATCATTTCACCATCACTCTAGTTTGTGCCATGAGATTATCAAATCTTAGCATTCAATTCATTCCAAACACAGACCATTGATTTGATTTGATCCAACAGACAGGTGAGAAAATCAAGATTTGTAGTCATTTCATCGACAACTGCAATCTTGTAGGCATTAATGATAACTATTGCAAGGTGGCACTGAAATTGTTCCATCATTTATTTTTCTTACTGCATCATTGCAAAACCTACCTTGACTACATGCAGGACCGTGGGTCCCTTGAAATGGTTACTTTCAACTTCACCGTTTACCACACCCCGCTAGTCTTGAAACATACCACCATGGGATGGTGGGACACAAGCTAGCCTTTACATCCTTTACCGCACTACCACCAATGCTTGGCTAGACTGTTGCCGAGATGCGAGAACTGTTTGGTTTCTCTTTTGTTGTTTACTGCAAGGCAACATGTTGAAGTAACAAGCATTGTGGGGCAATGGCATATTGAATTGCCAGTTACTTAAATTCACTTCCAACAATACCACAAATGCCACCCAAAACTATTGTGGGGGTGTGATAACTATTTTATCTTTATCTCTTCTCTTACCACTACACTGCCGGCTTCATTTGAAACCGTCGTGGGGGCATGGTGAATAATATATTCTAGCTCACTATTACCGCATTGCCGCCAACCCTTTTCCTTCCTTCCATGGGACTACGGTGATACTTTATATGTCATCTAAACTATTATCACTGGCCCGGTAATCTTCTTTGAGACTGCTGCGGGACCATCGCAAGTATTGTGTATTATGAACCTAAAATGTGATGCAAATGCATTAAAATTGATCCTAGAATGCAATGCAAATTACATGAACTTAAGATGGTATGCAAATGGATTAGAATGAATCTAAAATGTGATGCAATTTAGATGTAGTTAAAATGAACCTAAAATGTGATGCAAATTATATGAACTTAAGATGTTATGCAAATGGATTAGAATGAATCTCAAAATGATATGCAACTTAAATGGAGTTTAGGTGATAGGTGGTATGCACACTAGGTGATAGATGAGATGACCTAGTCCTGATACACATGATGTTCCTTGTAAGGACCCTGAGGGATGAGACCGTGGGAGAGCGGGTTAGGTGGTGGGGATGATAGGGTTGGGAGCATCTAGGGGATGGCGGTGGGGAGTTTGAAGGTTTTCTAGGTCAGAAGACACCATGTCATTGAGGGGGGGTGGGTTTTGGGTTGGTTCAAGATGTGTTATATGGAGAGATGGTGGGAAGATGGGGTTAGTTAGATTGGGGGGGTTGAAAAGTGTTTATCAAATCTAGGCCGATATGGGATAGTTGACTGAGTGATTAGGAAGATGATTGTGAGCTAGTAACAGTAGTTGCACAAAATTAATTGAGACCATTTCTTAGTTTAATGTAGCAATGTAGGATACAGTTCACAAAGGTATGAAATGACCTAGGTGAGGATGTATATCCGACGATTGCATGGACTAGACTCACAAACAATAGGTTGATTTCATGCATGCCCAAGGTAGTATAATCTTGTCTAGTGAAGGAAGGGGACTCATAGCAGTGAGTGTGAATAATGCATCTAAGGTGTTGATGCCTGTAGATGCAAATAGGACACTCCATGCTAGAACCGACCTGGACTTCAAGATATGAGTACTATTCTTGGAGTAATGAAACCAACCCTACAAGCACAGCATACTGAAACAATGACTATGTCTACTCCAAGGGCTATCCGCTACGTACCATGATATAATGAGATCAAGATAGCTTTGGAGATTACTTGGAGCGAGACAAAAAGATAAAAATCAATAAGCAAAAAGACCAACGAAAGATACAAATAGCCTTTGTGTGCTCTTGCCAAGAGATGTGATGATAGAATGATAGATTTTTGTCCATTGTAGGAAAGACATATCGTAGGACGCAGATCTGTTTTGATTGGAGAGTTTTGGAAGATGGGCAAAAGAACATTCGGGCCAAATGGAAGATTATAGTTGGTATATTGCTTGATGATTTTTGTGCGAGGGACCATGTTTCAATGGTATACATAGCATGCGTATCGTTTCGTATATCTTAGAAAGCTCAGTGAGTGGGAACCATCCCAATGGGTGGGATGGGTGCATCTTAGATACCTGAGTACTGGAAACATCCTTCGTATTCCAGACTGCCTACATACCCTGTGTCCACAGGATCAAGGTACCTTTAAGATGCGGGCGAAATGAATATGTAGTTCTGGCAAGACTTGATGATGTGGGAATGGTTTGCAATGGGATGTGATGAGGGTTGATGTGTTTAGATGATCATGATGGGATGCGCGATTGATGCATGGGGTGATTGTTTTTGGATTTTCTATTTTTTATGATGTTTTTGGATTTTCTGATTTTATGATGTTTTTGGATTTTTTGATTTTATGATGTTTTTGGATTTTTTGTTTTTATGAACTGTACAAAGGAGAGCTTACAAGAATCCTTGTTCCATGGATGGAGTTGTGGGTGGGTGAGGTAGGGCAGAATAGGCGAACAAACTTGATGTTTCAGAATTTCAAGCCATGGGATGTGTGGGTATGGAGTGTTATGATGGAAAGAGGACGTATTAGATGGTAGAACCGGCCCCTACGCATGGCGCCTGAAATAGGTTTTCACCATGGTACTTATCCAAGGCGTCACCGAGGTGATTTTCACCATTGGAAGTTTTTATTGTACTCTGATTTTTCTTAATTTTCTAATTTTTTTGGTATTTTATTTTTTTGTATTTTTTTTATTTTTGACTTGTGGTACCAGATGGGTTATGCATAGAATCGCTTGAGATGCAAGATGTTCATTGGCTCATCTAGAGGCTGCCCCTCGGGTGTTGCAAGCTGATAAGCTCCTGACCCATAGTCGGCAGTCACGACATTAGGTCCTAGCCAATTAGGTTCAAACTTTCCTTGCTTCAGACGCTCTTGCAAGTTCTTCTGATTTTCCATTAGGACCAGGTCACCGACCTCAAACTTTCTGGTTCTGATCTTTTTGTTTTAGATTCTTCTGAGGCGGTTTTGGTATGCCTATAAGTGATTTAATGCATTCAGGCATTTCTCATCCAATAATTCAAGTTGATGCAACCTTGCGATGTGATAGTCTTCATCAGAGATAATGTTTTGCAATGATACTCGGAAGGATGGGAGCTCGACCTCTATAGGTAAAATGGATTCTGATCCGAATACTAGTGAGTATGGAGTGGCTTTGGTAGGAGTGCGGATGCTGGTGTGGTAAGCCCATAGGGCGGGGTTGAGTTGGAGGTGCCAGTCACGGCCAGCTTCATTGACTGTCTTTTTTAAGATACGGAGGATGGTTTTATTAGAAGCCTCTGCTTGACCATTTCCTTGGGGATAATATGGCATGGAGAATCAGTGTTTGATGTCAAACTTTTCGCACAAAGTGTGAACTTCTTGGTTTTTGAATGGCTTCCCATTATTAGTGACAATGGAATGGGGGATACCGTAGTGGAGAATGAACTTGGAGATTTGGATGCCTGTGGTGAAGGTGAGTGGTATTGCTTCCACCCACTTTGTGAAGTATTCGATAGCAGTGATTATGAATTTATGGCCGTTGGAAGATGGAGGATGCATTTTCCCTACGAGGTCGAGTCCCCACTGTGAGAAAGGCCATGGTGTTGTGATTGGTTGCAGCTCCTGTGCTGGGGTGTGGATGAGATCGCCATGCTGTTGACATGGGAGGCATTTTCTGATAAACTGATGTGCATCTTTGTCCATGGTGGGCCAATAATAGCCAGTCCTCAGGATCTTTTTAGAAAGAGCTGGTCCACTTGAATGTGCCCCGCAAATACCTGCATGTACCTCTTCCAAAGCTGCCTCAGCTTCCCTAGAGTCTAAACATCGTAGAAGCGTTCCATCAAGACTCCTTTTGTAGAGGGTGTCACCTACAAGGATGAAACGGGAGGCTCAACGGATGAAAATTTTTTTCTATGATGGGGATAGGTTGTTGGGGAGGATGTTATCGTGAAGGTAGAGGTAAGTTTCCTGATACCAGGGGGATAAAGGACCAATGATTTCGCACACTAATTCAGATTGGGGAATGTCATATGCTGGGATAGGGAGCTCTTCGATCAGGAATTCACATTTCTTGCTGCCTTGCTTCATGTCAACCAGAGATCCGATGGTGGCCATGGCATTTGCCGCTTTGTTGTTTAACCTTGGGATCTGCTCAAAGTGGATGTCACCGAAATAATCTTTAAAGTCATCGACCATCTTCTTATAGGGAAGGAGCTTATCATCCTTGGTTTTATATTCATTATTGACTTGCCTGATGACTAGTTGAGAGTCGCCATACACAGTTAGTTTTTCTATTTTCCATTGGATGGCCATTCGGAGACCTGTGATGAGGGCCTCATATTCTGCTACATTATTGGTGCATGGAAATGTGATTTTGAATGATTTAGGGATCGTGTCTCCTTGAGGGCTAATAAACAAGATGCCTGCCCCTGAGCCTCTGTGAGTGTAGGATCCATCAAAATACATCTTCCATGTATCTGCGGCTGGTGTGATTGTTAAGATGGCCTCGTCTGGAAATTCTGCTATTGTATGATGTTATGCCTGAATAGGTGCCTCAGCCAGCTGATCTGCTATGACTTGTCCTTTGATTGCCTTTCTCTCTATGTATTCTATGTCGAGTTCAGTGAGAATCATGACCCATTTTGCCATCCTTCCAGTGAGAGCTGCTCTGTTTAGCAAATATTTAAGTGGGTCAATCTTGGCAATGAGCTTAGTCTTATGATTGAGCATATAATGTCTTAACTTTTGTGATGTGAAGACCAGGGCAAGGCATGCTCGTTCAATTTGTGTGTAGTTAAGCTCATAGGAAATCAAGGTGCGACTGATGTAGTAGATGGCTCTTTCCTTCCCCTGCTCATCATGTTGTGCTAACAAAGCCCCAATTGCTGTGTCGGTCGTGGAGATATACAAGAGGAGGGGCTCTCCTTGTCTTGGTGGAGATAGAATAGGAGGATTAGCCAGATATGCTTTTAGTTGGTCGAAGGCATCCTGACACTGAGTAGTCCAGGTGAAAGCCGTATCTTTCCTGAGGAGATGCTAGAATGGTTGGCATTTGTCAGCAAGTTGAGCAATAAATCAACGAATAGACTGTAGTTTACCCTACAGGCTTCTCAGTTGTTTCAAGGTTTTAGGAGGTGGCATTTCAGTAATAGCTTTGACTTTTGCCGGGTCCACCTCGATTCCTCGTCTGGAGACTATGTATCCCAACAATTTGCCTGAAGTGACGCCAAAGACACACTTTTTTGGATTTAGACGAACATTATATTGCTCTAGCTTGTCAAAGATCTTGGCTAGCACGTCTAAGTGTTCTTCTCTGGTTTTTGATTTGTCGAGTAAGTCATCAACGTAGTCCTCCATGATGTGGTGAAAGAGGTCGTGGAAGATGACAGTCATTGCTCGTTGATAAGTAGCTCCTACATTCTTTAGGCCGAACGGCATTACTACCCAACAGTATGTTCCCCATGGGCATATAAAGGATGTTTTGTGCTGATCTTCTTCGGCAATTTTGATTTGATTATATCCTGAAAAGCCATCCATGAGAGATAGCATCTCATGCCCTGCGGTAAGATCCACGATCATATCAATGTTGGGAAGGGGGAAGTCATCTTTCGGGCAAGCCTTGTTGAGGTCTCTGAAGTTAGTGCAACAACTGATTCTGCCATCTGGTTTAGCAACAGGTACTAGATTCGAAACCCATTCAGGATAATCAATTGGACATATGAACCCCACATCTAGTAACTTTTTGAGTTCTGCTTTGATAAGAAGGGCCACTTGAGGATTCATCTTTCGGAGCTTCTATTTGCCTGGTTTGGCATCAGGACGTACTACAAGATGATGAACAACTAAGGCGGGATCTAGCCCTAGCATATCGGCGTAGGTCCACGCAAAGTTGCGATTTCTGCGTGTAAAGAATGCCAAGAAGTCTTCTTGTTTGAATAGGCTGAGAGATTCTGCTCGATATGTGATTTTCGGCTCTTCTTCTGTCCCTAGATTCATTTCCTGCGCTGGTTCAACCAAAATGGGTGATCTGTCAGGATATACTTTATCTATTTTAGGGAGGCCCATGCTTCCATCCCCTGGCGCCTCATGGAGGTTTTCACTAGGAGATACGTCATTTATTTTTACTTTTTTAGGATCTGATACTGTCGTGGAACGGTTTTCACCATCAGATCCATTTTTTGTTTTTGTATTTTTGTGACTAGAAGCAGGGGTGGTCTCCCCAAAATAGGCAGCCGGATTGAGTTCCATGATGTATCCAGCTCTGTGATCTCCCAAGGGGAAGTTGTCTCTTACTCCAATCATTTCAGCAATGGCTTCGTCATTAGGTGCGATATCAAAAATAGGAGGTCCTCGTTGGTCCCAATCGATGAGGTCAGGGTACACTAATGGTAGGTCATTGGATGATGAGGCGAGAGTAGTGATGGAGTAGATGGTGCAAATGGAGGAGGCAAAGAAATCGGCAAAGTCGCTAAAGGAGTCTTGTAGGTTCGTTTCATTGATATTGTCGTCGTTTAGAGAAACTAGAGCAAACTTGGCTAAGATACATTTGCCGGTATTAAGGATGTGTTGTGTTTGACCATACCCTAACCCTTGAGTATAGGGGTTTCTTGTTGCTTGCAGTGGTTCTACAATCCCCTGTTCATGAAGGCCAATGCCGCCTTGTCTTTTGTAACCCATGCTTTTGACTATCTCAGAACCTTTGCCGTAACTATTTGTTGGGATGGTGGGGATGTCTTGTTCTGTTTCCTCATCCTTGTAAATCTAGGATGAAATATCTTCAAGTATGTCCTAATCCAGAAGGTGTTTTTTCTCAAAGATGGGTGAGGGTTTGCATTTGATGATGACTGTGTCAGCTGCCTCTGTGTGTGGAGTGCCAAATGTCTTAGGAGTGGGTAATAAGCCCACGCAAAAGGTGCCATGAAGGTTATATTCCCCACAGCCTTGGTCGCTGATCTTGATCTTGACCTCAGGTGGTGAAGGTGTTTGGGATGAAGTGGTGGCGATGTTGGCGGGGTCGATGTATGAAGTGGACGCTGTTGGGGTGATTTGGGTGGTTGCTTTATTGTATGGATAGAAGGTTTGGTTGTGTCCTTCCAGAAAACTGCAGTATTGGAAGGGACGAGGATCGGCATAAATAGTGACTTCAGTGCCGTTGTGGGGGAATTTGAGACATTGATGGAAAGTGGAGGGGACGGCTTGCATGGCATGGATCCATGGGCAGCCAAGAAGAATGTTATAGGGGAGGTCAAGATCCAGAACCTGACATTTGGTTTCAAGGATTTTCTGTCCCACTTGAATAGGGAGCTTTATGGTGCCCTCGGATAGTCTCTCGGTGTCATCATATCCTTTGATTGTTATGCACTCGCTAGCATCCACAACCACATCTGAGTACCCCAAGTGTTTTAACAATTTTAGAGTGCATATATTTAGGCCGGAACCACCATCTATTAGGACCCTTTTAATGGTGTGTTTGTGAATGTGGAGCTCGATGTGTAGTACATCATTATGTAGGTATTCGGAAGCAGGGAGATCTTTTTCAAAAAACATGATATGGTGTGGTGTAGCAATATGGCCGACCATGGCTTGAAATTGATTGACATCCAAGTTTGCAGGGACTTGTGTTTCCAAAAGGGCTTTTTCGAGAATGTCCTTGTGGCGGGGTGATGTGCGAAGCAGCTCAAGGATGGAGATTTGCGCGGGTGTCTTTCCTAGATGGTCTAGGAGGTTATATCGAGTGCTGGGTGATGGACGGGTGTTTGGACGAGAGGGGAGGGGATTGGATGTGGATGGGGGTGTCAATTCAGCGGGAGGGGCAGTGCGGATTGAGACATGGCCTCGACGAGTTGTTACGGCACAATCGGGTGCTTGTGCCCAAATGGTGATTGTGTTGACGTAGTGGGATGAGGGTTTGATGCGGCCGACAATGGAATCGTAGTGTACGGGTGGTGGAGTGACATTGTACACTTGATTGGATGATGAAGCTTTGTTATGGTTGGGCAAAGGATGCTTGTAAGCTCCAAGATTGGCATTTGGTGATGGCTGTGCACTGTGCTCGAGGTTGACAAGATTTTGATCTATTAGGTCTTGGATGCAATGTTTTAATTGCATACAATCAGCTGTCTTATGACCTGCCACGCGATGGTATTCACAATAGTCATTTTCATTATACCATGCTGCCTTGAGGTCATTGTCTTGGCATGGTCTAACAGGTGGGAGTGTGATTTCTCCTTGCTTGAGACATCTATCGAGGATGTCCTCAATAGGTTCTGCTAACGGCGTGAAATTTCGATGAGGTTTGCAGGGTTTATTTGGTCCTCTTTGGTTATTAGCGTTTGTTGCATTCGTGTGTGCAGGTGTGTGGTTTTGGATGTGTTGGACGGCCTTCACATCAGTGACGCCGTCATTGAGATTATTCTTGTTCTTCCTCCAATAACGTGATTTATCATTAGATTGCGTGTTGGTATTGTTATTGGTATTGGGGGTGTTGTGATTGGTTTTGTCGTTGTTGTTATTGTTGTTGTTGTTGGATTTGGGATTGTAAAGTTTGATGGAACCCTTGGCAATGAGGGCTCATTCGACAGTAGTGCCTTTATCGATGACCTCTTCAAAGGTGGATGCACAAAGAATCTGTAAGTGAAATCCTAGTTCCTGATTGAGATTGGCCACGAACATGGTGACAAGTTGTTTTTTAGGAATAGGCCATGGGAGCTTGCTTGCTAGGCCCCTCCACCTTTGTAGGAAAGAAGCGAAAGCTTTGCCGTTCTTTTGTTTGGTGTTACAAAGGTCGGTCATAGACACCTCATGTTCAAAGTTGTAGGAGAAGTGGTTGACAAACTTTTCCGCAAGCTCAGGAAATGTTCGAATTCTAGGTGGAAGATGGGCAAACCAATTAGCGGCTTGGCCGCCAAGACTTCTTGGGAAGAGTCTCATAAGATATGTGTCGTTGTGAGAGACTTCGAGGCAAGCAATGTAGAATTCCCTTAGGTGGTCTCTAGGATCGCCCTTTCCCTTGTATTTGTCAAATTTTGGCGTTTCAAAGTTTTTAGGGAAAGGGGGCATGTACAAGGTGCGGTCAAATGGGTAGGGGCAAATATCCTCAAAAGAATAGTATTTGTGTTTGCCCCCAGTTTGTAGGTCATCCACCTTTTGGATTAAGCTTTGTAGGACGGTGTTGAAATCCTATGGTTGTTGTGGTTGAAACGTGTAGGGTTGTTGATTGGTGAGATATTGGAGATGGGGCGGGAGTTGATGTTGGGGATTGGTTTGGTTGAGATGTTGGAGATGGGGCGGGAGTTGATGTTGGGGATTGGTTTGGTTGAGATGTTGGTGTTGCGGATTGGGGTTTGGATTGATTAGTGCCTGTTGTTGTTGGTGCGCGTAGAGTTGTTGGAGAATATGTGGGGGTATTTGGGAATTGGGATTATGTTGATTTATGGGATTGACGTTGGGTATGTGTATGTTGGATTGGTTAGATGTGTTGTGAGATTGTTGTGAGAATAGTTTTCGTAGGTATGCAAGGGTGTGCAAGTTTGGTGGGGGTACACTTGTGTGTACTTGCTTGCATGATGTTGCCTTGTATACCCAGAAGGATTGACGGTTGTTGTTGTAGTAGAAGTGATGATGGGTTGGGAGATGTTAGGCATAGCAGTGGATGTGGAAATTGTAGATGTGGTGGCGGTTGAGGTTGTGGAGGTGGTAGATACGTTAGGTGTTGACGTTTGAGAGATGGTGGGTTGGATATGTGATGTAGATGCTTGGGTATTTGATGTGTTAGGGACAATTGTAGAAGTGGATGGTTGTGATGATGTTGTGATGGGGGGAAGTTGAGCACCAAGCTTGAGAAGATGGTCAAGATATCTCTTTGGGTCCTATCTTAGGACTTTATCAAGTAGGTCCATATTATCGGCATCTTGCGTGAAGCTCAAGACATCTAGGTCATCTTGGGATATGATGGGGACATTTTGTGGTGGTGGTGGTGGTGTTGGTGCTTGTGGTAAGAAGTGAAAAGGGTCGTTGGCGCCAAATGGGGGGATGAAGGAATATGTAGGTGGATTGTATGTTTGATAAATGGGTATGTTGGTACTGTCGGTGTTAGGCATGCCAAAGGGCCATCGTTCCACCATTTCTTGATTCTTTTTGTGTTGTGATCTCATGGTGGGCATACACGTATGGATTTGATTTTCTAGAGGTGGGATGAGATGGAGACCTTAGAGAATCGAATTGATTTTGTTGGACCCAAAGATTGATGTGGTAGTGAGATGGAGTAGAAGGGTATGGTGACGATCGATATGTTTTTCCAAGGGTTTTCTCCTAAGGGTGATATGAATGGGTGATATTGATTTTTTTGCACAAATTTTGGACCAAAGATGGATGATGAGAAAGGGATTTGAAATTGTGATGTTTTTGATTTTTTGATTGATTTAGGATGGTGAGGATGATGTTGTTGATGTTTTTCGAATTGAGCTTTTGGATAAGATCTAGATTGTGATTTGGCACAAAAGGATGACGATTTTCTTTGTTTGGGGTAGACTAATGACCTTACGCAAAGAGAGGTAATTTTTTTCTCCTGAAATGTAGACTAATGACTTTTCAAGGAAATGTGATGTTAATGATAGGATCTAGATCTAACTTTGGCTCAAAAGGATGACAAGCTTTGGTTGATGATTTGTTGATGGGTTTTTGATTTGGATGTGGACTTTTTTGAAATGATTTGTCTTGGTCCAAGGAGATATGCAAAAAGGACTGAAAGGGGATGGATAGATATGTATTTGGGTTGATAATGATGTATCAAAGGGGTCCAACAATGGTGGTGATTGATTCTCTAAGGTCAAAAAGAAGGTGCAATTTTGGAAAATTTTTGAAGAAAATGGTTGGACTGTTGACGGATTTCTGCGAGATAGATATGGATTATGGTGGAGCAGAGGGTGTAGATCACAACTAAATAGGTCTTTGTCTCAGGTACGTCAATCTAAAAATAACGCCAATCCACGGATGAAAAGGTGCTATAATAAGACAAATATGGCACTAAAACAGGGTAAATAGATTTCTATAGGCAAAATTTTGGATCTGTTTATTTGGAATGGGACAAACTAATTTGTTCTGTCTCCAGCACGTCAATCTAAAAATAGTGCCAATCCATGGATGAAAAGGTGCTATAATCAGACAGATATGGCGCTGAAATAGTTTAAACAGATTTCGGATGGCAAATTTTTGGATCTGGTTGTTTTGGAATGTGACTGACTGGTTTGTTCGGTCTCAGGCACGTCAATCTAAAAATAGTGCCAATCCACGGATGAAAAGGTGCTATAATCAGACAGATATGGCGCTGAAACAGGATAGATAGATTTCTGATGGCACAATGTTAGATTTGTCTGTTTGGAATGTGACCAACTGAATTGTTTTTGTCTCTTGGCAAGTCATTTGTGAAAAATCAAAGCACTTTAACACACATTTGAACACAAAACAAGCAATGATTTTTGTTTGTGAAATGACATGACTTTGCTTAGAACAAGCACACTTTTACAACCTAAGGCGAGATTGTGAGAATATTTGTTGAATCCCCTAGCTGCGCCTATTCAAAGTGGGTAGCTCCAGGATCTTGGTAGCACCGGCTCCTCCTTACAATTGCACACACTTCTCACGCATACCAAGATCTGGGTTTCTTATAAGGCTTGTCCCTCACCAAACCTTTAGATTGTCCCTGCTACCTCGGCTAAGAACCACATGAATCGGGGCTACTTCAAGGGTTTTGCCCTCTGCATCAACAAATAGAAGGATTTTGGCTTGCTAAAACAATGGCTCTTAGTAAGGGCATCCGTTCAGGTGGTTATACGTGCGGCAGTGCTACTCTCCATTATGGAGTCTCCCAGCCTCCAAGGGTTGCACCTTGGAGGGTTTATGGGGAGGTTGGCTGTCGGTATAACAAAACAACACCTGTCGTTTGAGACTTTCGTCCCAAACACCTTATTTTATATAGCGGCTTGGAAGAGCTTGGCTTTAGCTTGATGCTGCTTGGGTCGTTCCCACCTTTCGAAGCAGGGTGGCAGGCCCTCTAAGGATTACAAAAGCAATACAATCACAAAAAACACTTTTAATCCCCAAGTTCATACAAAGATGCGAGGGGAGAGCATACGTGTTCCCTATGATTATATCACACTCAACATGGTTCAATTTTAGATCTTTGGATTAGATGGGGGGGTGATTAATGCAAAGTGTTGTGAGAAGTTTTTGATTCCCAAGATCGCCAAAGGGTGCGAGGGAAGAGCATACACTTCTCACTCTACTTGACACAATCATGAAGACACTTCACACAAGTATTAGATTGTCTTGATTAGATGCGTGGAAATGCAAGTTTGTTGTTCTTTTTATCCAATGAAGTATGCAATTTGTTGTTCTTTTTATAGCCCAAATTGAAGTGTTTGATTGTTTGTTTGTTGGCACACAAAAGAAGTATATTTTAGAGCACCAAAATAAATGTTGTAGTCACACACACTTCACATAAGGAGTTTGTTGGGATTGATTTTTAGAACACCAAATTGAAATGTTGTTAGTCCTAACAATGTCAAAAAGGGGTTCTTTTTAGCTTCCAAAATCAAAGTGTTATCTAACTAATATCAAACCACCCTGCCAAAAGACTTGTTAGTATCCGCAGTACCTGCAACAAATAGAAAAGCAAATTATCAAAATAGCACTAAAAAAGACATATACAGGCGCCACTGCGGGCAGAACAACCCGACTTATGAAAGAAGGTGCTAAAAAAACTTATGGTGCTAATTAAAGTCTACGATAGCGCTAATTACAATAATGGTGTTGATACATTTTCTTAGCGCTAATAAATCCTAAGCTAGGCATTAATACAGAAGATAGCAATGATCATTAGTAGTGAAGGCGCCACTGCACGGTGTTTCTGAATCCAAGGAAAACACAGATGGCGCTAATCTGAAGGATGGCATCAAAACAGGGACTTGATGTTGCTTTGTCGTTTCTGTCAAAAATTCTCCATGACCTCCCCTGTAATTCTTGATTTTCCTTCAAAACAGAGAATAGATAACACAGGAAACAATAGGAAAAGCTAAAAATACGACACGTGAGTATGGTTAGTACATAACAAAATCGCGCAGAGATAGCGCTAAAAGAGGAATAGCGCTGAAATACGGTAGTGATAGCGTTGCTGCGACGGTTGAATAGCGCTGAACCTGTAAAAAGTCAGATACTAACACAAAAACTGACAAACAAGGATTAGATTGGACCTTGTGGGTCCCACCGGGCGTGCCAATGTAGATTAGGTAAATGCAATAAGACAAAATACTAAATCAAATGCAAGATGAAACACAATATTATACCTCATAAACACAACCTAATCCCATCAAGGGAAGAAGGAGCCTTTGCACCCAAAAGAAGCTCCCAAGACCAAGTTTATCCCTAGACTATAGATTCAAATGTGAAATGCTCCTTACTTGTGCAACTCACTATCTACTCAAAGGTGATTTTGGCATGGTAACTTTGCATGGAATTGGATGATGATAATGGCTTGTGAGAGGTTGTATTTATAGACTTTTTGGAGAGATTTTGATCCAAGGGTGGAGATTGAATGGAGAGATCAATGGTGGAGGATGAAAGTGATGTGGAGGGCCTAGATTTGATCTTGGAAGATGGAGGGCTAGGAATAAAAGTAAATCTTTTATTCATTTTTGGGAAAGGGGTGAATAAATGAGGTTGGGTGAGATGGATTATTTGTGAATTAAAAATTCACATGGGGAAGGGTAAAATGAATTAAAAATTTATTTGGGGAAGAGTGGATATTTATTAGTTATGACATGTGTAAGAGATTTTTAAGAGGAGTAAATGTGATGTGTGATTTATTTGAATTTTAAATTTGGGGGATGTGGAGAGAAGTGCTAATGAAGGTTTGACTCTCTTAATTAGGGTGATTAACCTAATTAATGTGGCTGGAATAAATTAGTAGATGGATTAGATACAGGGGCAGTTGAGCCAGGCACAGGGAGAGCTAGCAAAGGCCAGAGCACGGACGGAGTATTATCAAGGGGTGTACTATGTAGCCATACCCGCAGCCTGTACACTGCTCAACGCAGTCTCTGCCTGATGTGCTCTCATGAGTGCTGCATCCCGCTCTATCCTCAAATCCTCCATGTCCTCTCGAGCCTGAGCCAATTGAGCCTCTAACACTGCCACCTGCCCATCTATCCGGCAGCACCACACCTCCAATCAATGCACACAGAAATAAGGCAAAGGGATCTGCACTTGCCGCCAGCGTCCTATCATAATCCATCTCCCTCCTATCTGTCGAAAAAACCACGTGCTCTACTCTGAACACTCTAATCAATGCAGTCTGCCCCCTCCTCGTGTCATATCTCACACGTCAACCTAGAATCGGCAGCTTGAGGATGCGATAAACATCCTCAAGTGTGATGGTCATCTCTCCTGTTGGTAGCAGAAAGCTGGAAGTCTCACTATGGTATCACTCCACTATGGCCGTTATCAGAGCTCTATGAGCTCGCAGCACTGGCATCACTGCCACTGTCCATAGCCCAAGCCTCGCCAGTCGAGGCTGCCATGCCTCATCAAACAGTGCCATCACGGATGGCACTCGTCGCTCCCGTGACTGCAGAATAAACCACCGTGTATCCTGCATCACCACTTCTTCGTTATATACTAACTTATCTTCCCCACACACTTTTTTCTTCTGAATGTCTCACAGGCCCCAATCATGTGGCCCCACACAGACAATCCCTAGTGCTATTTTTAAAATAGCGCTACTTTTCCCTACCCATTGCGCCAATACAGACAATGGCGCCACTGCGTGCCTTATATAGCTCCAATCCAAACGATGGCGACGCACTCCCTTTTAGCGTCACTTTACCTTTTAGCGCTAAAACTAACAATAGCGCTATTCCCCATTATGGTACTATTCCAGACGATAGCGCCGTTCTAACCATAATATGGCGTTAAAATGCTATATTTCTTCCTCCTTGAGTTTTGGCGCTAATCCAGACGATCGCGCTAATATTTCCCCCAAATGGTGACAAAATCACCCTACCCTACCCTGGCGGATAGCGCTAATCCGCAGGATTGCGCTAATTCGCCTTATCTTTGGCGCCACATGCTCCAAACCCATATCCCAAAACCCAAAAACATGTGTGTAAAATAAAAAATCACAAAGTTCAGGTTAGGCCCTACCTGGGGTCCAGCCTCAGGTGACCGCCCGACCTCTCAGAATCGCTCTGATATGTGATGAAGTCGTGGGAACTGTGGGTTGCGCTCAGCCATCTCTCCTTTGTCTTTTTCTTCTACAAAGTCAAAAGTGTGCCAATGTGGCACTCTTTGGGCCCACTTTGCCTAATATAGTGGGCCATGTCATCCCTCCATCCCTTCTTTTTTCCTCCAGGGTGCAGATCTCAGCCTTTTTCCTCCATTTTTTCTCCTACCATCTTCTTTTTCCATCACCTCTCCAACTGTCACTTCCATCGCATCCTTTCGAGAGTTTACCTGCAAAATTTTCATTTTCCCACTAACCTCTCAAGGGGGCATCCCCTATCCATCTCATTCCTTCCCGGCAGCTGGGGCATATTTTTCTTCGACTTGATGCCACTTCCCTCCTAGGTCCTGATGCCACGTCAAAGAGGGGCAAATGTAGACACCTAAAAATGTCTCGACCACCAAACTGACTCCTGACATCCCTAAACATACCAATTTCCTTTCCAACCAATTAATTAAATTTTTATTTAATTAATTACCCCTTTCATTTCCTAAATCCACATCATTTCATCCCCAAAATTGAATTAATTTTGTTAATTCAATAGTCCAAACCTTAGCCAATTGATTTAATAAATATGCAAAATTTATTAATCAATTCCCCCAATTTCCCTAAATCCAATTAATTAGTTAAAACCATGTTAACTAATTAATCCAGCCTACTAATTAGCCTATCCCTACCCTAGACAATTAAATAGCTATTATTTAATTGCCTACTCTAGCCTACCTCATCCTAGCCTTAGGATTAATTAATTAAATCACTAATTAATTAATCTTATCCCCCCCTAATCCATCTACTAATTTATTCCAGCCACACATTCCACTACGGCCTCAAATCCATCACTGTTTCAAAGATTTGTAAATGCAATTTATGTTCCTAAATCTAAAGAAGATATTGAAAAACTAAAAATTGTGGTCACTCTATGTGCAAATGTGGTTCAACCATCCTCTAAACATGTGCTTGTTAATTGTTTTTCATCCTCTTCTCAATCTCCTAATCACATTTATGATTATGCAAAACAAATAGTGAAACAAGACTCACAAACTAATCATAATGTGGTTGCTCATGCATATAACACTTGGAATAACAAAGTACACAACAGATGAATGTTCCAATATCTTTACCAGCCTCCCAACCTATGCTTCCTCAAGTACCTCATTTAAGATATAAATGTGGTAAAGACTATGATCTTGTAGAGAAGCTTCACGCTACTCCTGCAAAGATATCTATTTGGGAACTTATACAAACTTCACCTACTTACCATGGAATGCTTCAAGAAGCTTTACAAAAGGTGATTGTTCCTCCTACTGTTAAACCAAATGATGTTGCCGCTTTACTAGATTGTATGCACGCAACGAAAATAGACATTTTATTTCAACAACATGAGTTACCATCTCTTGAGGTTCAGAAGCAGTATGATCCTTTGGTTATCTTTATTACAATCAACAAAACATTGGTTAAGAGAGTAATGATTGATAATAGGTCAGCCCTTAATGTTTGTGGTATTGATTTATTGCATAAGGTTAAAGTTGATATATCTACTATTAAACCATAATCATTAAGTATTCGTGGATTTGATAATGTTGGATGATAATCTGTGGGCACTATAACCTTACCTATACAAGTTGGACCTGTGATGGTACCTACCTTGATTCATGTCATGCCTTGTTCTCTATCTTATAACATGATTCTGGATAGACCTTGGATACATGCATTAGGAATAGTTCCTTCTACTTTGCACCACTTGATTAAGTTTATATTTAAAGTTAAACTACATACTATCCATTCGGATCCTGAACGTGATAATTGTTTGCAATTGGAAGTGCATAAGCATGATGTTGGTCCTAAGAGTTTAAACAATTTGAAAGCTGATTTATAATCTCCTCTTGCCTTTAAAAATGTTATGCAAGAGTCCAAACAATCGAATGCATTTGTTGGTGATGACTAGGGTTCGTTAGATTTTGCATCTTCCTCCACAGGAGAATATAAACTTAAAAATCCTGTCCCTGAAACATCAAATATTGCATCAATCACATCGCATGCTTCAAATGATAAATATAAGATTTATTTGGTGACAAATAAGGATAATACTCTGAGTTATACTACTCATTATGAGACTTACGAAGCTCCGCCTTTGTCTAAAGAAATGATATCTCCCTATGGAAGAGGATTCTGAATCCTTTACAAAAATTGTGACTATGTAGGTAATGGTTGTGGCATAAATCAACAAGGAATCAAAATCCCTATAGAATCCGCTTCACAACATTACTCAAGTGGCATTGGATACAATCCTTTCAAGAAATCCAAATCCCGCAAATGCCCTACTCTAAATGTGAATACAATATCAACACTTAGTTTGATATTCCCTGAGATGATTGACACCAATTATCCTCCAGGATCACTTCCATTAGATATGTTTATGGTGGATGAAGTGATAATGGTCTTCTTAGGTGCTTATGATGGTATTCCTCATTATCACCATAAACGTGGCCTACCTTATTGTTTAAACAATGATGCATATTTTGGAAAGACTACTAGCACAATAACTACTACAATAGAGCAAAATGAAGAACTTGAAGGACAATTACAATCCTACAATCCCCCTGACCATAGTACTCTCCTTAATGGAAAGACTATCGATGTCATTATGGATAAAGATAACCCTGAAAAAATTATCTATATTGGTGATTGTTTAGATGCGGAAGAGAAAGAAGAAATGACTAAACTATTGAATGAATTCTTAGAATTGTTTGCTTGGAATTATTCAGACATGCCTAGTATAGATCCTCAGATTGTAACGCACAATATCATCTTGAAACCAGATGCTAAGCCATTCAAACAAAAGATTCATAAGATGAATCCTAAGACTGCTTTGCTTGTCAAAACTGAAATAGAAAAACTCTTACAAGCTGGTTTTATTCGACCCATTGATTACTCTTTGTGGATCTCAAATATTGTTGCCATCGCTAAACCTGATGGTCATATAAGAATGTGCACAGATTTCTAGGATTTAAATTTGGCATCTTTGAAAGATGATTATCCGCTCCCTAATATCAATATGATTGTTGATTCCATAGCTGAACATGAGTTGCTATCGTTTATGGATGGATTTTCAGGATATAATCAAATCCTTATAAATCTTCTTGATCAATATAAAATAGACTTTATAACACATTGGGGTACATTTTGTTGGGTAGTCATGCCGTTTGGACTTAAGAATGTAGGAGCTACATACCAATGTGCAATGGCTCTTATATTCCATGACTATATGCACAATAATCTAGAAGATTATGTTGATGACATCCTATCGAAATCTATCCATCGTAAGGATCATGTTACAAATCTTCGACAAATATTTGAGTGCATATGAAAATATAATATGCGATTGAATCCCCGTAAGTGTGTTTTTGGCATGGACAGTGGAAAGTTAATTGGATTTATTGTTTCAAAGCGAGGTATAGAAGTTGATATGAAGAAAATAGATGCGATTGTTAATATACCAATACCTAAGAACATATCTCAACTTTGTAGTTTGCAGGGAAAGATACAGGCCATCCACCGATTTGTTTCACAAATCGAGGATAGGACTCGCCCCTTTATGCAATTACTAAGGAAAGATTCTCATTTTCAATGGAATTTGAAATGTCAAAAAGTTTTCGATGACTTAAAGGGTTACTTAGATAATCTGCCTATTTTGCAACCTGTTGTTTTAGATAAACCATTTCTGTTATACATTTTAGCATCTAACAATGTCCTAGCAGCTTTGTTAGTACAACATAATGCTAAAGGCAAAGAATGTGTTGTCTATTACATCCATCGTATTTTACTCGATTATGAGGTGCAATACACAGCTATAGAGAAGCATTGTTTAGCTTTAGTGTTCGCCACTTAAAAGCTTAAACACTATCACTTAAATGCTGAATTGCATGTAATGGTAAAATTCAACCCTTTGAAACATCTCTTCGCAAGAACAAATTTATTAGGTCATCTTGCTAAATGGGTTATGTTATTAACAAAATTTGATCTCAAATTCATTTCACAAAAAATAATCAAAGGGCAAGTGATAGCTGATCAGTTAGTTAAAGCTCCATCGCCCTTTTCTATACATAATGTTGATGCTTTTCCTAATGAACAGATCTTAACAATCTCTGTGAATGAAAAATGGGAGTTATACTTTGATAGATCAAAATGTCAAACCGGCTCTGGGACTGGTGTTATACTAATACCTCCCATTGGTAAGCTGATTCCCTTATCTTACCGCTTAGATTTCTTATGCACAAACAATATAGCTGAATACGAAGCTCTTATCGCTAGACTTCGTGCAGCCTTGGCTCTGAATATCTAGAATATTACAATATACGGTGATTCTCAGTTAATTGTTAAATAGATAATGGGATCCTATCAAACTAAACATGATAAGTTATCTCAGTATCATGAGTTTGCATTATCTCTTTTAAAACAATTCAAATCATATTCGATTGATACCATTCCTAGGAAAGATAACCAACATGCAGATGCAATGGCAAGCGTGACTTCCCTTATATCCCCTGATGGTTCTCCTAAGGAGTAATACATACAATGATGAATGGTTCTCCTACATGTTCAACTATTTATGCAATGGAACCATTCTGGACTCGACATCTAAGAATGCCCAACTCTATTTACACAAACTAGCAGTGCGATACATTATATTATCGAATGTCTTGTATAATGGTGTTTTACTCCAATGTTTAAGTAATGCAGAGATTCCTATAGCTTTAGAAGAAGCTCACTCTGATGCCTGTGGAGGGCATTTCAATGGAAAATCATTGGTGTAAAAATTGTGACGTATGGGGTACTATTGGCAACATATGGAACAAGATTCCTTTGCTTACATCAAGAGATGCCCGCAATGTCAACAACATAAACACCTCATCCATGCTCCTACTCAAGAGCTTCATGCCCAAGTGTCACCATGGCCATTTTCTATCTGGGGCTTGGATCTCGAAGGTAAAATTTCCCCGCCCTCCTCTCAAGGACATACATTTATCATTACTGCTACTGATTATTTTACAAAATGGGTTGAAGCAGTCCCTTTGTGATCCACGACCGCTGATGTAATCTATCGATTCATACAAGATAACATAATTTATTGATTTGGAATACCTTCCTCCTTGGTTTCAGATAATGGTACACCCTTTAAGAACAAGGATGTGAAAAAGTTCCTTGAAAAATATCATAGACAATATCACTTCTCTATGCCTTATTACCCTCAATCAAATGCCCAGCAGAAGCTTCAAACAAGGTTATTAGACAAATTTTACAAAAAACTATTAATAAACATCAAAAAGATTGGCATACACAGTTATCCTATGCACTATGGGCCTACAAAACAAGCATTCAAACAGCTACGGGTAACACACCGTATAATCTCGTCTATGGCGAAGACATGATAATGCCCTTGGAGTTAGAAATTCCTTCTTTGTGAATTTCCCTAAGAGACATCATAGATGATGACATAAAATGAGAAAAGATTACAAGAACTTGAGATGCTTGATGAAATATGTATTAACACTCTTGAACATCTCAAGGCTTATCAAAAAGGTGTGCAATGAGCCTATAATGTGCAAGTCATACAACGTTCATTTAATGTTGGGGACTTGGTTCTTTATGAAAATCAATGCAACATAAATGCATCGCCTAGTGAGAAAGGCAAGTTCAACCCTAATTGGCTTTGACCATATATAATAACTGAAACCTTTGGATCCGGAGTGTATAAATTAGCCGATGAGCAAGGTACGCCACTTAAAGAACCTATTAATACAGCACACCTCAAAAGATTTTATGCTTGAGATCTAATGTTAAATGTCCCTAAGATAATTTAGTACATAGATTAGCTTCAATTTCGACAAGCTATTGTTGTTTTGTCTTAATTCATTTAGCATTACATCTCTATTTAGTTGATCATTGTTGTATCATGTTTAAGTAATAATTGCTTAGATCACTTTTGTATTAACTAAATGTAGCATGGAAGTTAAAGTTATGTGTAAAATAATTAATCATTGTGTTTGTTACTACATGTTCTTTTTAGAATTGTTAGTATATCACAATAGCATTAATTATAGCATTTAGACATCATCACTAGTTGCATTTTTACAAAAACAATCACATGTGATAGATCAAAAGCCATTACACATAAATAAAAAGGAAATAACCATCATATATATATCTCAATTTCATGTATACACCAAAAGCAACTATCCCTTAAAAAAATGGGATGCCTTAATGCCTAAGTCTATGAATCATATAGCTGAGCCTCGATCACCAGTACCCTCAGGCCCTCATGGTGTGCAAGTGACAGAAGCCTAAACATGTGTGGCTATGGATCATGAATGACTCCTAGAGACGCTTCTCGATCGTAACCCCCTGATCTCGTATCTCATCTCTATCATCTTCTCATGTGCCTCCTGGTACATCCTCTAGTACTTGTCTCTCTCGGTCTAAACCCTATCTCTATCAGCTGGCTCTCCCTCTGATGTAGGAACTACTACCATCTACTCTAGCTATGTCCTAAACTCAGCCTTAGCATGCTCAGCTCTCTGTCGAAACTCCTCTCTCTCTCATGCAGACTGCTCTAGCATGGCCTCTCTAGCAGTCCTGTATCTAACGATAGGCATAAATATCTCACACTCGCTTCTTTGAGGCATCTATTGGTACTATGTCTCCTATGACATGACTCACAAAGTCTCACCATGCATCAATCCCAACTACAAAACAAAGGATGAGATAGATGTTAGACTCCCATATAAATTTCACAAATAATAAACTATACAAAACATAAAACAATAAATCAAACCTAACCTGGATCTCCATCTCACCAGGATGGATCTTAGATCATCGATGGTGTGATGATCTCTACTATTTAATCTACAGCTGGAGGCATAGACCTACTACTCTCCCCCTGCTCTGTTTGACTAGGCCTAGCATCATCTGCAGGAGTAGGACCATGAGCCTTAGACTGCGATCTCGACTTGGTCTCCTAGTTAGTGTCTGCCTCCTGTTGGCTCTGTCATGATCTCTCTCTAAAGATGTACTATGATGGGACCTCCTCAGACTCATCCTTGTCCTCCTCCATACCCTTGAGATCGTAGTATCCCACGAAGTCACTAACGTCGTCCTCCACCCCTATGTCACTCACGTGACTGGCCCAAGGACGGGCATCTCCTATGGGATGCCTGGGTGGAAAGATAAGTGTAGGCCGTGTTGTGTGCCACCAAGTCTGATATGCTCGGGTACACCTGACATCATCTGTGTTTGACACTAGCTTTGCATCCTCAGGACCCTCGTCATCACTAAGTGGTACATCTTCTATAGTTGGTCGTCAGATAGTATTGGCTCTGACTGCACTCCAAACTGCATGTGCGTAGCTCAGAGGAACTGTAGGAACATCTTGTATTTGTCCAAACTATCGTGCCACCCTGTCAAAGTAGAACCAAGATACAACATGATCGAGGTGACCGGCCATCAGCTGATCCCTCTGCATCTGAGCTAGCTGCCTCTACTCGCCAAGCCATATGATGTAGCTACGATATGGTCTCTACATGATGTCACCAGGCTTTAATCTATCAAATACTACCCTCTAGTATAATAGATTTCTGTGCCTCCAACACCTGACAAGTGGATGGGTGAATGCTGCCTCTATAGGAAAACCCACTGGTCGTGTGCACCTGATGTGCTCAAAGGCCCAAACCTGTAGTAATGTGCAGACCATAAAACTCTACATCTCGTAGTGGACATATCACCCTAAGTCGCAATATAGGTGTGCAAGCATACTACACCCCCATGTGTAGACAGTCTGATGCTCCTCCATCGCTCTGATAGTGTGAATGAAACCCCCATGAAGGTGAGTGCCTTGTCCATCTGGTGTGATTCCTAGTCAACCGTGACAATCATGATCCTCTGTAGTAAGGGAATGTCTTTGTATCCCTGCTCTAGTAAACAGAGCTGAATGTGTCCTCGCTCTACCTATGAAACAGTGCGACCCAAGTAGTACAAATGACTCTCGCAAGTATACTCCATTGAGTGATGTCCAATAATTCTCATTGTCTCTCCTTAGATCAGTAGTCGAAGGATCCTAAATACATCCTCCAGTGTGATGGTAATCTTGCTTGTCGATAAATGGAATGTGGATGTATCTACATCCCATCTCTCCATTAGTGCCATAAGCATTGCGCAGTGGAATATAATTGTGGGCATCTCAAACACCCACCATAGGCCCACCGTCTATAAATGCTCTCTCTCTGCGATAGTCAAGACACTAGCGCTCTCTCGTAGAAGTGCCATTAGATGACTGCTTGTGTGCTCACGCATCTCAGGGACATCCTACAGATTGGAAAGCAAGTAAGAGTATTAAAATCCCCTCTAAAAACCAAAATAAGCTATCAAGAATTGAACAAAATGCCTATTCCTAAGGCCTGTGTCCTCTATGGACCAGGGTACCCCAAGAAGACTAGGGCACCCTAGAGAGACACTGGCGCCCCTATGGGACTAAGGCACCCCAGAGGGACTCTGGCACCCTAGGTGGACCTGGGTGCCCCTGTCTGGGACCCCTATCCACCTTCTCCTCTTGGCATAGACATCGGTAAATGTAAAAGAAAAAGTACAATGAAAGATGTCAGAAAGTGTTGGATCAGGACCCTACCTCGGCCTCAAAGCATCAATTCACTACCCAGGCTTGGAGCATCTCTAGTTGTGGTGGATAGTATGGATGTCGTCTCGACATGGTTGTCTTCCTATTCTCCTTCTCTCTCTCTCTCTGCAATGATAAGAAACAAGAATGAGTTAGTGACAACTCCGTTATACATAAAGTAAGTGAGTGAGAAGTCCTATCCCTAACTAGGTGCAAAAGTGTGCTCTTTTACTCTTGAGCCCTTTTCTTGACCTGACAAACTCTGATTTCAGTGCCATTTGTTGCATTGGAATCCTAGTTCAGCTCTCTTCCTTCCCCAATGTGCTATGTTGAAGTGTTGTTTTCTCAAATAACCCTCATAACACATTTCCCTTGAAATTGACGCATGGATATCTCCTTATTTCTACTCTCGGACTAAGCAAGCAGAAACAAGAGGGGGCATATATCTCCCTCAATTTCCTCCTTGCCTCATCCCTCAACCCCCATAGCATTTTTTTATGCTGACTCATTGATGGTGGTTGCAGGTTGATTTGATTTTGATTTCTCTAACAAGTGTTTCTTTGTAGGTTGTGGTTCCTAACCTTGTGGTCTTGCAGGATTATAGACTTGGGGGCTCCTTCCTTCTCAACGACAACACTTCGGCTTCCTCTACAACATCCTTTTGGGTATCCTTTTAATGATTGATGTATTTACTTTCCTTTAGTTGCATATGCACGTAGTGTCATATGACCACTAAAGTGGGGGCTAAATGTAACATCAAAAATTGTCCTCCTGTATGGAATGGTACAATTTCCCTCGGTTTAGCTCCTCACTCTTAGTGACCTTTCAATCTTTTCTTTTCTAGCCTTCCCGAAACCCTGATTAACTAAGTCTAGGAGCATTTTATTCACTTTTTGGGGTAACTTATTGATAGAACCCAGAAAGAGATTTGTGATTTGGGTCCCTAGGACCCCTAAAAATGCAGATCTAAGCTAAAATTAGGGGCTAGGACTTGGGCATCCACACCCTAGTCCTTCCTTGTTTCATGAGATTTTAAATTTTGGTGGGGTGTCAGTTCCCACCAAGTGCCTTGGGATTCCATTTTTAAATTCTCAGTTTTCGAATGATATCGAGACATTTTTTCAAAATTTGAATTCCCTAAAGCTAGATATAAAAAGACATTTGCAAATCATTTTATCACACACAATTCTTATGCAAGCTTGATGCCAAAACTCTACTCCAATTGCTATTGAAGATCAGTGACTTGTTGAATCTCTTCGAAGTATTCTTTATTTGCTATCTTGGAGACAATGGATGAAGATTAGGAATCAAGATCTTGAGTCTATCTTGCTCCTCCTAGGGTTTGTACACCCTTTGCAAGATCAGGAGAAAGGTTGAAGCTTCCAATAACAAGCTTGGAGATCCTCACGGACATTGCTGATTTGTCTTCTTGTTCATGAAAGTCTTCATTTATCTCATCTCCTTGAGGTGAAGTTGTATGTGTTTATTGATGCAAAGCAGGTTGTTGATCTTCCCTTGATTGAGACATCTAGGGTTTGATTTTATGCATAACACATTGTTAGGTTTGCACAGACTTCTACAAATCTTTATCTCTAGCTATTGTTGAGGTAGAAATACCAAAGACGGGGCTTGATTGAGGCAAGCTCCTATAGCCACAACATCTTCCTTCTTTTGTATGTACAGATCATGTTTTGTAGGTTCTGATAGAAAGAATCTACAAAAAGGAGGATATTGTGGGTACAATCACAACAAACTTTTAGATTTTTGGATTATGAGACTTGCAGGACATTGGGATGGGTGCCCTAGTCCAACCAGGGGCTTATTCCAGGCTCTAGAAGCCTTTTAGTAGTCTCAAACACCCTGTGCAGAAGATTTTCCCATGTGGAAACTTTCAGGACACTAGAGCGGGTGCCCTAGTCCATGCAGCCCTCTGAATCTAGGTACACTATCTCTGAAACCCTATCTCTGCACTTCTGTGATTAGTTTTTCCAATTGCTTCATCAGTTTTTATAAATTGTTGATTTAAGGCATAATTAGGGTTTTACTTTGTTGAAAGGAAAACACTTGATAAAATCTTGATTAGGGCCTTTGGTTTCATAACCACATGAGCGTAAGGGATTGACAAAGTGATTATAAGCTTGTTCACAAGCTTGGCCTTTGTCCTCCCAATGCTTAGTGGTGGAATTGTGGTAGTTGACCTAGCTTAAAGAAACTATCAAATTTCACCCTAAACAATTACAACTTTTATTACTACCTTATTTATAGATTGTGTAGATAACTCATTTAATTTTTGACATGAAGTTACTTAAGTCTATTTTCCACATTTACATTGCCACTTAGGGGTATTGTTTGGCCCATCATGATCCTGCACTCACCCAACAAAAAATACAACAATCAGGATTTGATTATCATTAATTTTGAAATAGAGATTGTTGTCAGAAGTGCCTTTACTAAACACTAATTATAGAAAATACTTTTCTAGCCTTGCATACGAGGCTCTAGGAGCTTGTTTGTCCATATAGGGCTTTCTTCAATCTGCATACCATATCACCTTGGTTTGGTAGTTGAAACCCTTTAGGCTGCTCAATGTAAATGTCCTCTTCCAACTCACCATTCAAGAATGCAAACTTCAAATCCATCTAATACACTTTGAAATCTTTATGAGCTGCAAATGCTAAAAATATTCTAATTACTTCAATCCTAGCCACTAGAGCAAATGTTTCTTCAAAATCTATCCCTTCAATTTGAGAATATCCTTTGTACACAAGCCTTGCTTTGTTTCTTACAACTTCTCCATTTTCATTCATCTTGTTCCTGAAAACCCATTTAGTTCCAATGACATTCTTATTAGGAGGTCTAGGAACCAATTCCCAAGTTTGATTCTTCTCTATCTACATCAGTTCTTCTTCCATGGATTTTACCTAATATTGATCATTGCAAGCTTCATTCATAGTTTTTGGTTCAACTTTTGAAAGAAAATAGTAATTCACTTTTTCTTCTACATCTCTTTTCCTTGTCAGCACACCTTTGTTTTTGTCACCTATAATCTGATCTTTAGAATGATTAATCCTTACATACCTAGGAGTCTTAACATCACTTTCCGAAGCCTCTTCTTCATCCTAATTGTCTTCTTGTTCAAATTTTTCTTCATTTACTATAGTCATAGGTTCATCTAATTCATTGAAACTCAGATCTAATATTCTTTTCTTGCCTTCATCCACCTTCACATTAGCACTCTCAACAATCTTTTTTTAGTATATTATTGTAGCACTAATAGGCCTTACTCTTGGTAGAGTAACCAAGACAAATTCCTTCATCACATCTAGATCAAACTTGCCTAGTTCTTTGTCTCTTCTGATATAACATTTGCTAGCAAAACCTTTGAAATACTTCACTGTAGGAACTCTTCCATACCACAATTCAAAAGAAATTTTAGAGCTGTTACCTTTGACTTGAACTTTATTTAGGATGATCACAGTAGTATGTATGGCTTCTCTCCAATATACTTTCGTTAGGTCATCTTCCTTTAGCGTAGTCCTAGCAACCTCTTGAACTGTCCTATCTTTCAACAACTCCATTCTATTGAGGAGTCCCAGGTGCAAACAACTATCTTTTTATCCTTTGTTCTTCATAGAAAATATTGATTTCATTTGATGTGAACTCACCTCCTCTATTAGACCTTAAGCATTTGATCCTCACCTCCAACTCATTTTCAACCATTGCCTTGAAAAATTTGAACTTGTCTAGGGCTTTAGATTTTTCTTTTAGAAAAGTGACCCAAGTCATTCTAGAATAGTCATCAATAAGCAACATAAAATACCTATCACCTTGTAGACTTCTTATTCTTGTGGGACCACACAAATATGTATGTACTACCTCCAACAATCCAGCAGAGAATTATTCTTTGCTTTTGAAACTTATTTTTGTTTGTTTCCCAAATTGACACTCCTTGAAAATGGTGTTGGCTGGCTTCACAAGTTTAGGCAGATCTCTTACATCTTGTGCAGAACTTATCTTCACCAAATTGTCAAAATTGATATGACACATCCTTCTATGTCACAACCAACTCTCATCTATCTAAACCAATAAACAATAATCATTAGTTCCTCTTAATTGGTAAATGTTATCTCTAATCTTCTTACCAGTAGCAATCACTATTCCAAAGCTTTCCATGATCTTGCATCCATTGTCTTTGAATCTCACATCATAACCTTTGTCACACATCTGACCAACACTCAAAACATTATGCTTCAAACCCTTCACATATAGGACATTATCAGTGTTGTGCTTTCCATCAAAAGAAATAGATCCTTTTCCACAAATCTTACTAGTTGCATTATCTCCAAACCTAATCAGTCCTCCATCATACTTTTCCAAACCCACAAACTTACTTTTGTCACTAGTCATGTGATGAGAGCATCCACTATCAATAATCCATTCATCCTTATCTTTTTCAACTTAAATAGCCAAAGCACTTTCTTCCATTAGTTTTTCTTCCTTCACATAGCTAGCAGGATTAGTAGACACATGTTCTTCTTTAATTGAAATAAACAAGCATTCATTTGCACTAGTATTAGCATCATCAGATTCATCATCTATCACACCTTCATCATCAAGATTTCTAACATAGTAGAATTTCTTTGGAGCCCTAGGTCTGCTCTCAAATCTTTTTCTATTTCTTTCAATTCTCTCAGGACATCTAGAAGCATAGTGACCAACCTTACCACATGTAAAACATTTGAAAGGTAATTTTCCTTTGAAGTTACCAGAACCTCTTTGCAGTCTGTCAACAAAGTTGGCTTCAATTTCATGAAGCTCATCATCAGATTCTACCTTGTACTTCTCTACTCTGGAGTGCTTCTCTGAAGTATTGGATTTCAAAGTAGTTTCAACTTTCAGTAGGGCATCACCAAACTCTCTCATCTCAAAGGCTGTAAGCTTTCCAAGCAACCGATCCTTAGTGACATCTTGCAATGTCATTACTTCTTCAATTGCAACTACCTTGTGACTATAGGAATTAGGCAGTGACCTAAGAATAGTTCCTCCCATACCTTTTATTCCATTGACAATTTCATCAACCTTTTGCATGAAGGCCGTTATGTTTTCATCTTCATTCATTTTTAAACCCTCATCTTTCACTTTCAGTCCCTGCAATTTGGCACTCTTTACAGAATCATCTCCTTCATATAGTTTTTCCAACTTTTCCCAAACTTCATGAATAGATTCTAGATCCATGACCTTTATCAATTTAGTGTTAGCATCTCTAGATTTTATGTTTAACTCATATTCTTTGATTTCATCTTCAGTTTGCAAACGATTCTGAGGCAAGGCATACTTTGTCTCTATCGCTTTCTAGACTTTATAACCAAGAAAAAGGAGGTGGCTTTCCATTCATACCTTCTAGAGAGCATAATTCATTCCATCAAATTGTGGAGCTTCCTTCCTGTAAGACATCCTGGATCTTACTCAAGTGGTTAGACTTTCCTCTGAGGAACCTCACTCTGATACCAATTGTTGAAATGGACAAGACAACTAAGAGGGGGGTGAATCAATTGTCACAAAACCTTAACCACTTATGAATATAAACACATCAAATTCTTAATCATTGTTATTAAGATTAATCATGAAAGCATGAAATAAGAAGCTCAACACAATAACACATGGGACAGCAAAATTTTTACATGGAAAACCATGGTGGGTGTTAGCCCACAAAAATAAATAAGTTATAGCAATACCAAAAACTAGAGGCTTACTGCCTTAGGGTTCACTGCCCATGATGCTCAATACAAATGTTAGGGCTCACTGCTAAGATCAGCTCACTACCAAGGGGTGGCTCACTGTCAAGGATTGGTGAACTGATTTGATAGCATCTACTTCATGCCTGGGTTCAGTTCCATTGAAGCACAATATAACACCTCTACTCTACTCTTCTTACACCTTCGCACTTATCTTTTCATTTTTGCACAAGGACATCTTTTTTGCAACTACCTTACATGCTTTTATACAATTCATCAACCTTGGAATGTACATCAAGGTCAGCATTACATTCATCAACCATTGGAACAATCTCCAAGGTCGGCAATACAAACATACATAGAAATAGGTCTGGACCTAAACAAGATTAGCTAGAGGAAAGATGTATGTGGATCATCTTATGCCTTAGCTGGGAATCAAATGCAATCTTCCACTCCACAACACGCTTCCACAATCTTCAATGCATCTCTGCAAGTAGTGAAAACAACCAGGTTGGCCAAGACTAGTGTTATCACTAAGTCTTCTAAGAATAGTCTTCATCTACGATCCATAATTCTCTTTGTAGACCAGTTCAAAGGTAGGAACATGATCAGGAGACATCCACAACCACATTGTAATCACCAGGAACAACCGCATAGTCTATAACCACTCTGTCAAGAAGATTCTTCAAACCGGAGCACATAAACAACACTAGCAGCTACTGTCATAAGGAAAAGATCGCTTGCGGACCACCAAATCATGAACCATTGGAGTTGAAGGAACCTATCATAATTACAAACCTGATTCCAGAACTGAAGACTTAAATACTTAAATACGAAGGAATGCAGAGAATAATACATTCTCCCTGTCATCACCAAATATACAGAAAAAGCAGTTTTCACTTTGGTGAACATAACTCACTCAAATATTCATACGAGAGGCTCAAAATTGGAACATAGTATCTTTAGACATGCATCTAAATAAACTTCCAATCCATAGACAAGGATATTCATTCTACAAGAAATGCGGAGCAATCTACTGGATTATTCTGTTGTATCATGAATACTTATTTTCTTCAACACTTAACTTATTACAAGAAAGCATTAGAACAAGAGCATAGTTGACACCAATGACAACACGTGTCATTAATGACAATTAGGTACATACTTGTAACACAGTCATATGTTTGTTATAATCAATGGGAAATAGTTCAATGCAATCATAGACTAAGGTAGATATATCTTAGAGAAAAGAGTCTTAGAAGTCTATAGATGTCAAGAGCAATATCTTGATCTTGAGAATCTATAATATGTATATTAAAGAGCATGGAAATGGGTCAACAAGTCTTTGAGTAGAAAGATAGGTTGTCATAGACCCAAGATTACAAGGAAGAAAAGATGGGCTCATTGTATGTTTATAAGTCACCTAAGCTCTCATCTTATACTTGTACTAGAATAAGGGAATATTCTAAGTCAGATAGACTAGTATTGAGATAACAAGTCACAATATGTGGATACATATTATTTACTAGATTATAAGAATGTAGTCTCCAAGTTGAGAAAAGAGTGTGTGAACATATGACTCATTACATGAAAATTTGGCCAATGTAATGCAAAATTTACTGCTTGCGTTGTCGGTTCACTGTGTACTAGATAGTTAAACAATTAGAGTGGTTATACATGTTGAACACAATGAATATTGAGAGGGGGGATGAATCAGTATTTTACAAAACCACTTCTTCACATGATTTATAATCCAATTACCAAATTTGATTAACATGAAAGCAAAATAAATATAAGAACAACAACCATAAAGTCATAACACATAAACACTAGGATTTTTACATGGAAAACCCAAAAAGAGAAAAACTACGGTAAGTGTCAGCTCATAGTATATTATGATAATAATACTAAATTACATGAAGGCTCACTGCCCAAGGACTCACTATCCAAGAAGTGCTCACTGCAAAAAGGCTCACTGCCAAAAAGATAGAAGAGAAGATAGAAGAAGAATTGGCTCACTGCCAAGAGATGACTACTATAAATGCATCTACAGAATGATGAGGTGTAGTTCCATTTTCAGCTCAGTATACAGACTAAAATGTCTTCATAATGTATGTTCTACTTTTTCTGCTCTGCTTTACATATGCTCTGCTTTTCTACCCTTACTATCATTTTCTACAAAATTCCTTAGATTATGCACATATAGGATTCACACACTATTCCCACATATCAGTTCTTCCAACACTGAAATCCATCAAATATATATATCTACAACAAGATTCAACTCACAATTAGGTTGGCAAGCTAGACATGAAACGAGTATACAAGTGTTATACCTTGTTGGCTTGATCTTGTGCACAAACAGGAATGCAGACTCAAATAAACATACAATGGTCTTCATATAGGTTGGCTTCAATCATTCAACCACTTACATTAATTCTTTAAACAATATATTCTCACTGCATGTAGATCTAACTTGTCTGTTGGCTTATCCCTTAGGTACATACTTGACCAGTTCAACTGTCATACCAAAATTTCCATTGCGGACCATATGAGACTCTAACAAACATATCCAACATTCATCATTGATCTCTTAACATACCTTCAGAACTGCGGGACATAATAGTCCTTTATAGAAAAATGCAGATCTTGGAACTATTTCTCTATCATAGTGAAATATTGTCAAACTGGAAGCCAATAAAGAACAACTTGTAGAATATGATCAAAGGAACTTCAAAGGCTATAACTCTGGATTTAGGTAGTCATGATATGTATCTTTACTACCTGAGAATCGTAAGATGAAATATGCCATAGTAGAGGAATGTGGACCCTTTTACTCTGGTACAGTGCACTGCACCTGACTTAACTCTGTTCACCTGGATTTAGGTATTTCACCATATGAGTTCCGGAGGAAGTTGTTGATCATGATGTTAGTCATAAACAAACATAGAATAAAAGTTACACAACAACCTTTACTCATCTTGAAAGATATGATGAATTCAGAGAATTCATGATCCCAAGTCTCCGTTGATTAGGTCTTAATCTACTGATGTTACTCAGTGGTTGATGTGTGTTGCTGTTTTCCATTCAGGGGCCTTACGTATTTCTGCAAAGTTCATCATTATTCCTCCAAATATCCTGCTCTGTATGTCTGCTCTGCATAAATCTCCAATAATTCTACCTCTGCACTGTGAATTTAGTCAAATAATGTGCCTACAGGCTGATATTTGCATGATTTCTACCATTATTTGCAATTCTTTGCATGATATTTTCAATACTACATGCATTTAACTCAAATATGCTAATGATTTTCAGTTACCTACGGGATTTCAGCATATTTCTCTGTTTCTGCTTATTATTTGTCATGACTTGCAGTTATGGTGATGAATTTATGAAATTAAAAAAAGGAAAAGGGTTAAAGAATGAGATTCCCAAAACTACTTGACTGAGATCACTGATCCACATACAAGCTCCCATACATGCAATGAAAAGAAGGAAACTAGAATCATACTTCACCAGGACATTCCACAAATCCGCATGATCCAGTGCAAATCTTCAAAGGAAAAGTTGATAACAACATGTAATGAAATGAAAGCGCTTCTAGTTGAACACAGCATTCACCAGTACATATCCAGAAATCAACAGGAAGATTACGTAAAATTTACAATCAGGATGTAATCTGAAACTTCATATTCATTCAGTATGCTCAAGAACAGGTACATTTACAGTGATCTGAAGAAAGAACCTTGACATTTCAACAATTCTATCCTCATTAGTCTCAGTAATCCGATCTCCTAATTGATTCTACAGTAATCGGCCTTAATGTGCCAGATATTCCAATGTATATTTTTCTCTTCTTTCTAATGTATCCCCTATTTTTGACAAGCTCTGGCTCTTATATAGAGCAAATGCCAGAAAATAGTTACAATGATCCAAGGATCATGATCCTCTCATAATAATCAACGGTCCAGATGAAAAGCACATGCTTCGCCAGTTGGCAAATGTACAGCTGGCACAGAATATTCCAACATCTTTGATTTGATTCAGTCTCCAACTGGCAAACAGCATATTTGACAATATCCTCCTCACTTCTGGTTCATGTTGCCTCCATGTGCAACTTTGTAATGCTCAGCAACAGCTCTAACAGCATCATGACTTCCTGCAAATAAATAGACAAACATTAAGTTCATCATCATGTGGATAAACAATAGGAATTTAAACGTTTTATTAACCATGCCTCAAAATGTGCAGCTACAGGCAATCGGGCTCCAAATCAGTGGAAATTATGCACTAAATGCATAAACAGCGTTAAAAAACACTCGGGTCAACCATCATTTCATTTTCCCGCCCATTTCCTTGTATATCGGGTTCAAATATGATCATGCATCGCAACATATACAATGATTAAATCACATTTCATAATATTTCGGGTCTGCCTTTGTATGTGATGCATGTATGTATTTCGGTGTGACCACATACTGTCGGAATGACAATTTTACATTAGGCCGACGGTTAAACATATACCGACGCCAAAAATCATGATGATGTCCATCCATCGGGAAGACATGTTCTATCAGCATGATAACTCAAGATAAGGCCGATAGCAAGACTTAAAACTTTTGTCTGCATGATATTTTGGAAATATGATGCTCCCCCTTCCGAATGTCCAGATGACGTCACCGTCATGTTTCGCTTCTGTATATTGGGGAAAAGAATGACATCATCATCATCATCATGTCGAAGGAAAATAGGAGGATATGAAATATGATCCTGCTGCTGAGGAAAGGAATATGATGGTGATGTCATCATCATATCCGGGCTTCATTAAAATGCAAAAGATGATGTCACCGTCATGTTTAGTTAAGATCAGGGGATAAATGTAATATCGGGTCACCTAAGGAAGATGATCAGGTGGTGAATGTAATATGACCCCTTTGCGGCCAAGGTAACCCTCTCGAAAGATCAGGATGATGATGATCATCAAGATATCCAGGACTTTTGTTAAACTTAGAACATGACGTCATCGTCATATTCGCGAACTGGATCATGTTTTGGAAAATATCCTGCCGAAGGGAAATGTGATGATGATGTCATCCTGATATTTGCTTCTTCATTTTTCAGGTTAGGATGACGTCATCAGGATATTAGCAAAAGGTCATATTTCTCGGCAGGAGGACATTACGAAATATCGGGTTACAAACAAGATCATGATGATCTTGACAACATGACAGGATAAAAATATGATGATCCTCCTCATCGAATATCATGATGACGTAACCATCATTTTCATCTTCGAAGCATGAGGATGAGTTGAGGTCATCATCAGGTTAGTGCTAGGGTGATATTTAAAATATGATCATGCTAAGGAATGGAATATCACCCTCCCTTAAAAGATAAGGTGATCATCATGATCATGCAAAAGGAGATCAGGAGGATATGATGATGTCATCATCATATTAGCGAATATCAACAAATATGACCCTCCCTTGAAAGATCAGGATGATGACCCTCCGATAGGATTTTGACATGCGCATGCAAATATGCAGATGGTGGATTTTCTAAGCAGGGTGATATTATAATATCAGCATGATATTATAATATCAGGTGATGTTATAATATCATGATGCTCGTTGTTATGAAATATCGGGTTACACTCAAAACATGATGCTCACGATGCGCATAAGGTCATTTGACGGGTAAAGGGCACTATCACCTAAGATTGACGTCCGGATATTTCGACTGCATGATTTTATCAGGTGATAGACCAAGATCAGGATGACTTTGACAACATGACTGAGGATATAAAAATATGATGATCACTTGCGATTATCAGGTTTGACCAAAACTTTGACTGCTCATAACTCCCTCATATGGACGAATTTTCAGGTGATGTAAAAGGGAAACCTACATGGAATTTCAAGCTCTTTCTAAATATGAGGTCATAGAAACAAAATATGAACTTTGACAAACTAACCTCATGATGATGACCTACCTCATCCTGACCTTCATGATGATGATGCACCTGACTCATTTTTACCAAACCGCCAGAAAATAGACAACACAAGCCAAGCCAAAAGTTGGGTCCCTGTTTTGCCAAGTTAAAATGGGGCGTGTTGTGTAACCACACAACAGAAGTCAGGACTTGAATACTAGAATATGTGATCACTAGGTAGTTATGAACAACATACTTGAACTGCATACAGATGTCTTTAACTATGGAGGCATACCATCTCAAACACTGTCACTTGGTATATTGTATATTATCCATACTTAGTCATTTATTCTTCTAGAGTAAAGTCTCTTTGCCATGCCGGTAAAATCCCTTTGTCTTGTTGCCATCAATGAAAACATTCAACATTCATCAGAGTAGTGTCTCTTGCCAACAATCTCCCCCTTTGGCATTGATGGCAACACTTAGTGAAAAATACTTATCTGCTCCCCCTTACTATATACACTCTATTTTTCTTCTCCCCTTTAGGTGTTTGCCCATTGTTCACTAGTTTTCTTCTCCCCCTTTGACATCAATGGCAAAGGTGTAGGTATAGAAGTCAAAATTGTGTCAAAATGGTAGAAACTGTCATACTTTGCCACATATGTGCAGATACAATATTCAACTTAATTTATTGTGGGTTGTAGGATGCCATTGAAAATGTTCTTGATTTGAACTGACTCTCTATCCCAACTCTTCTTTGCATTGTCCAGAATTTGAATATGCCCACTTATTAGGAAGACTACTTTCTCTACCTTTTGTATATCAAAAGGTGTGTCAATTAGTGTATTTACCTGTGACTAATTTATCTGCCTTTTGTATATCAAAAGGTGTGTCAATTAGTGCATTTACCTGTAGTGCTTCTGCTACAAGATTTGACATTGAGTCTATCTTGGGACTTATTAGTCCTCTCAATTGACACATTCTATTTTTCATTTGATCCCTCTTATTCACTAGATTACCTAACTCATTGTGAATATTGATCACTTGTATCTCTTTGTTTCTTACTGACTCAACTACCAAATCAAATGACTTAGAAATATTTGTTAGCTATAGTTTCAGATCCTTGATCTTTTCCTCTAACTCTATGGCTTTCAACCATGATAAACAAAATTTGTACAAATAACAATCTTGTTTAATGGTACTATGTATACCTCTTATACCATTGTCTAATAGAGTTTTTATCATTTGCTAACATGGCCTTCAATTTAGCTAATCTTTTCTCATCAAACTCTTTTCTAATTTTTATTTCTGTAGATTTTCCAAAGGATTCAAAATGATTGCTGATTGATTTTATCATACCTTTGAGTTGATCAGTTGATGATAATGATGTATCTTTCTAGTATTCAGGCACCAACTTCTCCAGTACATCAGATGTTGCACCAATGAGCTCATTGTCCTGTATGTGTGTTTTAATCATCTCTTCCTATGCCTTTGCTTGAACAATTGACATCAATTTGAATTTTTGTACAGGAGACATTGAGTCCAAATTTATTGGTCCCTACAAAAATTCAGGCTCATCCAAGACTTGTTTTTCTCTTTCCATGAATTCCTTGATATACTCTACAGTGTCTCTTGCTATACTAGAGACTTCTGCTTCTTGGTTTTGTTCTGAAGGATCTAAATCAATAGCATCATTTGCATCATTCTTTTGTTCCGGTACATAGTTTTCTTTAGCTTGTTTCTCTTCTTGATCATCATCTTTGTTTTGTTCCTCAGTTTTCTCCTTGTCTATTTGATCATCAGTTTGTTGTTTTGGAGGAACACTTATTTTGGATTGATCCTTAACAACAGTATCTGAACTAGTAGTAGGGACAAGATCTTCTTTTTCCTTCTGCACTTCATCACTTTTGTCTAATCCTTGATCCATGTTCACCTCAGGAATAGATGTATCATTTCCAGTATTTGTTTCTTCTCTATCATATATAATTGGAAGATGACATTCCTTTAACACTCTCAAAGTGATTTCTGCAGTCTCCTTCACTACTTTCTCAATGTCATATGAGATGAGAGTATTCATTCTTTTCTTTGTTTTGAACTCCTTGCTGAGCACTTTGGAGATTTTTGTTTTGTCTTCAGGGGTGATCTCTAGACATAATGTTATCAGTGTATGCTCTCTGAGTTCAATGTCTTTTACCATAGCAGCTTCTTTTCTTATAGTCATGATGCTACCTAAGTTGTCAAGGAGGTTAGTAATTATCTCAATAAGGGCTTTGTTGTAGATGTCCAAGTATCTGATAACATCAATCTCAATGATCCTCTTGTCTGGATCATCATACTCATCATACAGTTGGGGTATGGGATTCAAATTGCCATCAACTGTTATGGCTTTTAAGACATTTTCAAGGCTTATAGTGGCTTCTCATGTCTAAGACTCATCTTACCATGGTCTTTTCTTGGTTCTACCCTTACCAGTGGGTTTCTTCTTATAATGTCAGAAAATGTCCCCTTGGGGGCTTTTCCCTCATAAGGTTTAGCTCTTGGGTATTTTGCATGCATTTAGGACATCTTACTTCATAATTTGGCATCCTGATGGAATGAGCCCTAGGTAAGCTGCAAGTGTTACTTACTATGCCTCTGCCTCTACTTTCTATGCTGCTTATGCTGGTGCTACTACTGGTCGTACTGCTGCTAACTTCGGATCTTCTATCTATACGTCACCATCAACGGAGTTCTTAACCGACTGCTTAACCTACTGGATCAATGGCTTAAGCTGGTATTGTTGCTGCTACTGGGACTGGGTAAACAACTAGCTTTGGGACCGTAATGTCCTCCCACCCACCCTGATGCTGCTGGATAAGCTCCTAGGTATAGCTATGCTTACTCTGCTACTGCCGGATAAACTACTGAATAAGCTGCCGGAACCTATCTCCCCCTACCCACAATTTAGAGAGGGGGGGCATGTACTTAAACTACGTAATCTACTTATGGATCATACACATCAATAGCTGCTGCAAGTATTGTTGCTTGGTGAATGACTAAATCTACTAGATCAAGCTAAGCAACTGGGTCACCCACTATATCTACTTGTGCTTCACCAACTGCTTAATTGACTGAACCAACTACTTCATCAATCTCTGCAACTATAGTACTGCTAGATCCACTTAATCTACTTATGCACCTACCCTTGCTCTTATTTATGATGCTATGTATGCTTCTGGTTCTTGATCTGGTTAAGATATTGGCTTTGATGCTTATTGATAAATTGGATCATCGACTGGATCAACAAGATAATCTACTGATGGTGGTTCTACTGCTTAAGCAACAAAGTCTACAGGCTCCCATAGAATAGTAGGGTTGTTTCATCTACATCAAGGGCTAGATCTACTGAGTCAACTAGTTCTGGTTATCCAACTGGTTCTTAAGCTACCTCTATCTCTGTCGCTAGATATGGAACTGGTGCTTACTCAACAGAATCTACTGGGTCAACTACACGATCAAAATCATAAGCTATTAAAATGCCCCTCTCTCTAGTGCCCCTACTATTGCCTCCCACCCACCCACCCCATTAAAAATGCCCCTCTCAAAATGCCCCTCTCTCAAAATGCCCTACCTCCACAGCCACTATCTCCCACCCACCCACCCCATAAAAAATGCCTTCTAGTGCCCTCTCTCTAGTGCCGGAACACCCCCCCGACCTTAGCTGAGAAACATGACAAATGGGACCTAGGAGGACCCCTTGAGCTTGACCCTACCCAAAAGAGGGGAGAGGAGTTGGGCACTCGCGCCCTAGTCCTGCCCTATTTTGGGGTAGCCCCAATTTTTGGGTGTCGGTTTATGACTGTTATTTGGGTCCTATGCCGACACGGTAGGTTTGAATTATGAAAATCTCAGCTGGAGTGTTTGTAGTTGCATATAAAAGTATGTTTAGGTATTCATTTGTAAAATTAGATTTCAATTAGAAGATTACTAGCAAGCTATTGTGTTCTTAAGGTGATTCAAGGCTTTCATTGTGTTGCAAGAGAAGATTTGTGTGGTTTATGTGTTTGTGTTTGTAGATTGGAGCATCCATTTCATCATGGAATGAAGAGCATCTTCCTCCATGAGATCTTCACTATAAGGTGACATTATATTGTGTTTTTATCATCATTTCCTTTGGTTTTTACCTTTGCCTCACAAGGGCACGCACTCTTTATCTGACAACGGTGTTTAGAGACTTAAGTGTCCTCCGGGGTTTGACCGAGGCAAGCCTCTAAACACCACAACACCCTCTAAAAGTTTTCATGCTTGTAGGTTACAAGATGCGGAGCCAGACAAAGTGAAGTTGAAGGAAGGCATCTTGAAGTGTTAGAATTGTAGAACAGAAGGAAAAACAACACCTTGGACTTGGGTGCCCACTCATTAGTCCTCCAACTTTCATGATGGGAAAATCTCTAGAATAGCAGGGAAGAGTTGTAGACTAAGTTTCCAAATTCGGACAAAAAGTAGGGCATTGGACTTGGGCACCCACTCTTTTGTCCCTGACTTTTCTGCCTCAGAACCCCAAAAACATGTATTCTGTAACTTAATATTTTGCTTCCCTCTGCAAGAGCTTTTTCTGTTATTCCTTCGTTTACAGTCGTATTTGCAAAATTAGGATTTTAATGGTCAATTGAGCATAAGAGAAGGAAATTTGATAATTAAATTCCCTAATCCAAGTTTCCCTACATCTCACAGTGACCTAGGGTATGATAGTGCATTGCCACTTGACCTTAGATCCTTGAATGTTAAGGGTGAAAGGAGGATTCAAACATCTAACAACACTAAACATTGAACAATCCAAATTTTACCATAAACATTTTGGTGAACCCATGTTTTTGGACTTAATTGCAAATTTTAGAGTATTTTCCTTCATATTTGGATTGATTTCATTCATTCATATAGTCATTCATTTTATTGCATTGAGAAAAATTCAAAAAAATTGAAAATTTGGAAAAATTCAAAAAAAATTGCATAGTTAGGCTTACTAATTTGCCTCAATTCTTTCTAAATTTTCCTAATTCATGATTTTTACATCAGATATGATATAAAATACATAAAAACACAAATATTCAATAATTTTCATTGCATTTTCATCATTAAATGCTAGGCTTTTGTAGAAATTTTGATAATTTTCATTAAACCTAATAATTCCAAAATCTAGGGTTAGTAGGCAAAATCTTCTTTCAGATTTTTATACTGATTATAGAGGCTCATTAAAATTATAATTTTTCTTTAGTCTTGCATTTTAGTGTAAATTTGCATTTAGATTTAAAATATTTGCATTTTTGCATAGAAAATTTCAACAAAAACTAGTAATTTTCATGCATTTTCATTAGATTTGCATTGGTATTTTGCACATTAAAGATTTGAAATAATTTTCATATCTGAGATTAATTAATTTTCATCATAAATCATACTTCAAAACATTCACATAGCATTTTGTGTTAAGATCTCAAGCCTAGGGCTTCAAAAACAACAATTTTTACTAAATTTGGCCTTATCGACTCTATAAACTTGCACCATAGGCATGTTGTGAAGGGTATTTTTCCATTAATTGGATTTTATCAAGGTAATCATTTTATTCTCCTCCTAAAAAACTTCACAACACTCTTTTAATGGGCTCTTGTATTGAAAATTGGGTGAAAAACTACACAATTTTGCTATTTTTGCCCTAGGGTTTGGCCTAGTTTGCACTCCAAGTGTGTTGTGACAAATTTTATAGATTGAGGTGACTGATATAATTTATTTTATTTGATTCACATCCTAAAATTCATTACAACACCACTTTTGCTAGGTCTTGGAGTTGAAAAACCGTGAAAAATAGCCTATTTAGCTATATTTTCACTAGGGTTTGACCTTAAGTGGCACTAAATGCGTGTTGTGATGGATATTATCATTAAGTGGATGTTATTACTGATATAATTCTCTGTCCATCATCATTTTCCTCACAACACCCTTTGTCATGCTTTTTTGCATCAAGATTTGGTGAAAAAAGTGCTTATTTTGACATATTTTCACTATATGTTGCTTGGCATCATCTTATATTTGCATTAAGAGTGTGTTGTAAAGGATATTATTGCTGTATTAGACTGATATCAGACATATAATTGGCTTCCCCTCATCAAAATTATTACAACACCCTTCCTTTCATATATTTTCATTGAAAAAGTACAAAAAATCAAGCATTTTATGTCGTTTTCATACATTCTTTTGCACTTGTCTTTTGCATCAAATTTGAAAATATTTTAAAATCTGAGTTTACATTGAAAACAATGAAATGGCATCTTCATGTCATTTTTCTATGGTATCTCTGCATGCATTTATCAAAGATCTTGATTTTGACAAATTCCTAGTCCTCATGAGTGAACATCCTTTGATATTAGAAGATTTAACCAAATTCATCTCTAGGAACACTCATGAGAAAGATGAGAGTGAAAAGCCTTTTTCTGCCATAGAGTATGATGATGATGATGTACCTTCCTCTCATCCCATTGCTCTCCCTAGCCAAGATGTAGCATTAGTGGATGAGAAAAGGTCTCTCACATTAAATACTTTAGGGGTGGATGTTGGGTACAATCAAGAGGGAAACAATGTTAATTCAATACTTATTAATAGACTTGGTAGCACTATTGCTAAGATGGTTCTACGGGGGGCACCTAATGCACCCTCTTGCTTAAAGCTGGTGATTATGGTTCAAGGTGTTCAAAATGTGTTACAACAACCACACCACAATGTGATTGCTCACACATACAACACCTGTAATAACAAGCAAAGTAACCAAGCACTGCATGTGCCTGTCTCTCTTCCATGTTCTCAACCTATGCTCCCTCTACCACCTCATCTTCTCATAAAAATGGTCAAGAGTATGATCTTGTCGAACAGCTTCACGCTACTTCAACAAAGATCTCTCTTTGGGATTTGATATAAACATCGCTTACATATCATGGAATGCTCCAAGAAGCTTTACATATGGTGATTATCCCACCTACTGCTAAGCCTAATGATGTAGCAGCCGTATTGGATAGTATGCATGCGACAAAAATAGATATTCTCTTTCAACCACAGGAATTACCGTTAATTGAAGTTCAAAACCAATATGACCCTCTTCTAATCTTTGTCACAATAAACAAAAACGAGTTATGATTGACAATGGATTGGCTCTTAATGTTTGTAGCATTGACCTACTACACAACATCAAGGTTGACACATCACAAATCACACCAAATGGCATTAGCATTCATGGCTTTGATAATGTTGGATGACAATCCATGGGCACTATAACTCTACCTATACAAGTAGGATCTGTGCTTGTGCCTACCCTAATTCATGTCATGCCTTGTTCTTTATCTTACAACATGATTCTTGGTAGACCTTGGATTCATGCATTGGGGGCAGTCCCTTCGACTCTACATCATTTAATCAAATTTATATTGAAAGGTAAACTTCATACTATTCATGTTGATCCTGAACCAGATAACTGTTTACATATTGAAACGCAAAAACTAGTTTACAATCATATGAGTTTAAACAATTTACAAGGTAATTCATCAAAGCCTCTAGCCACAAATGATGTTCCTAAAGATTCTATACCATCAAATGCACTTGTTGGTGATGATTGGGGTTCATTAGATTTTAATCCTTGTAGTACAGGGGAATACAAATTTAATAAACCTGACACATCAAAAGTCGCATCGATCTCGTATAAACAATCTTTTGAAACATCTTAGAAAACAAAGTTTTCTTGGTTGAAAATAAAGACAATAACCTCACTTATACTACAAATTATGATACCTATGAGGCTTCACCTTCTTCTAAAGAAATGGACTCTCTATATGGTCATGGATTTCAAATCTTGTACAAAAATAACAACTGTGTAAGCAATGGTTGCGGTGTAAATCAACAAGGAATTAGAGTACCTTTACAAGTTGCTGGAATTAACTACACAACCGGTATAGGATACCACTCTTTGAAACCCGCCAAAGCCTCTTGTCATCCTAAACTTAATGTTAATATAATATTAAAACAACATGGGAAATATCCTAGAGATGTATGTTCTTAACGATAGTGCTAATAGGTAAGTATTTCTAACCCTGTATCTCTCTCTCATGATGTGTTTCCCCTGTGATGTGTTATATGTTGTTTAGGCCTCCTGGGATGACCCCTAATTGTCCCATAAGGTCTGGGATATTAGGAGACTACCTCTGTTGTGACATTCTTCTATATTGCCTCTCTCTGATTTCATTGTTGTGTGTTGTGTCTTAGCATTGCGGTTGGTGACACTGGGGGCACCCTTCTATGTGATTGTCCCTAATACACTTGTTTCTCCTCTCTTATTTATTGTTTCCCTTCCTCTATTGTTTCTATCTAGTGGGCGGATGATGAAAAACATTTATACTGATGCAGACCTAGTGTCCCTTTCGAGAGCAATAAAAAAATGGACTTAGTTCCTAATATGATGATGGGGTTGTATATTTTATCTAATGCTTGGCTAGTGGAAGCACTCATGCTTTTTGGTAGTGAATTTGATGATGTTTCTATCGCATTTACAAACCTTAACAATAATGCTACTCTGTGCACCTTTGTTTGTCTTTCAATCTAGCCTTGGTGGTACTCGATTCAGAGAGCTTCGTGATATAGCCCAACTGTTATTCTCAAACTCTGAATTCATAGTATAACCTTGGCTCTTTATGTGTTTTCATATGCATTGATGTTGTTGTTAATCATGATTTTGTAGACACTAACATGTTTCTTGAAGGGATGTGTTTGTGAGAACATTTGGCGATCATAAGGTACATGTCACCTCCGGGGGGCATGGGCTTTTCGAAAGTCGCTGTTCTCTTGTGTGTTTTCTTCCTACCTTAACGTGCTTGATATCGATGCATGATATTAACCACCTTAAGGTGGGGGCATATATATAAGGTAAGGTATTTGTTCTAGATGCTAGTAAAGTGTGTTTAAACAATATGAAATCTTGAAATCTATTGCGTATACCTCCTTTTCACCATAAGGCGTCTCCATGATGCGGGTGGGGTTATATACTTTTGAGCTCATACCTCCTTTTCACTGTAAGGCATCTCCATGATGCAGGTGGGGTTATATGCCATGCTTCCTTTTCATTGTAAGGCATCTCTGTGATGCAGCTGGGGTTACATTTTCAAAAAGTCCTCTGCGGAGGCGGGGAGCAGTTCTGTGACTAACTCAACCCTTAAGTGTGTTTTTGGTGATTGTTGTGGCGAAGCCCAATTGTCGGTGTGTGCTTGTAATGTGCTTGAGATGGTGTTGGACCTAGAAATAGGAACACTCCATCGCTTGTCTGCCGTGTTTTTTTCGTGTCTTCAAAGTGTGTGTGTTTGGCATGCTTGCTTTGTTGGCATGTCTATTGTCCCATATACAGTCTGCATTTTGAAAGGTTTTGTGTGTCTTACATGTGTGTTGCCCTATATATACAATATAAAGACTTGTGCAATGAGTGCATCCTATATTATGGGAGGTTTGTTTATATTCTAGTACTTGCATTTGCATTTCATATATATGAGAAAAGAAAAAGAAAAGAAATCATGCCTATCTTCCATGCATTAATGTGTCTTCTATGCATTGACTGTCTTCTCCATGTTCTACGTGACTGTAACTATCTTCTCTACGTTTTGTATTCCTATTACTGTCTTCTATGTGATTGGCGTGTCTTCTCTATGCTTGGCATGTTTGTTGTGTTTGTGACCTTACTTTAATGCATGTATTGGCCTTGCATTTATACATACATTAAAGTGGGGGCTAAATGTAATGTCAGAAAATGTCCCCTTGGGGGCTTTTTCCTCATAAGGTTTAGCTCTCGAGTCTTTTGCATGCATTTAGGACATCTTACTTCATAATTTGGCATCCTGATGGAATGAGCCCTAGGTAACATGAAAAATGAGACCTAGGAGGACCCCTTGAGCTTGACCCTACCCAAAAGAGGGGGGAGGAATTGGGTGCCCGCACCCTAGTCCTGCCCTATTTTGGGGCAGCCCCAATTTTTAGGTGTCAGTTTATGACTATTATTTGGGTCCTATGCTGACACGGTAAGTTTGAATTACGAAAATCTTGGTGGGAGTGTTTGTAGTTGCATATAAAAGCATGTTTAGGCATTCATTTGTAAAACTAGATTTTAATTAAAAGATTACTAGAAAGCTATTGTGTTCTCAAGGTGATTCAAGGCTTTCATTGTGTTGCAAGAGCAAATTTGTGTGGTTTATGTGTTTGTGTTTGTAGATTGGAGCATCCATTTCATCATGGAATGAAGAGCATCTTCCTCCATGAGATCTTCACTATAAGGTGACATTATATTGTGTTTTTATCATCATTTCCTTTGGTTTTTTCCTCTGCCTCACAAGGGCACACACTCTTTATCTAACAATGGTGTTCAGAGACTTAAGTGTCCTCTGGGGTTTGACTGAGGCAAGCCTCTAAACACCACAACCCCCTCCCAAATTTTTCATGGTTGCAGGTTACAGGTTGCGGAGCTGGGCAAAATGAAGTTGCAGGAAGGCATCTTGAAGTGTTAGAATTACAAAACAGAAGGAAAAATAGCACCCTAGGCTTGGGTGCCCGCTCATTCATCCTCCAACTTCCGTGACAGGGAAATCTCTGGAACAACAGGGAAGAGTTGCAGACTGAGTTTCTAGATCCGAACAAAAAGCAGGGCATTGGACTTGGGCACTCGCTCTTTTGTCCCTGACTTTTCTACCTCAGAACCCTGAAAACATGTATTTTGTAATTTGATATTTTTCTTCCCTCTACAAGAGCTTTTGATGTTATTCTTCTGTTTACAGTTGTATTTGTGAAATTAGGGTTTTAATGGTCAATTGAGCATAATAGAAGGAAAATTGATAATTAAATTCCCTAATCCAATTTCCCCTACATCTCATAGTGACCTAGGGTATGATAGTACATTGCCACTTGACCCTAGATCCTTGAATGTATAGGGTGAAAGGAGGGTTCAAACATCTAAACACTAAAAACTAAAAAATCCCAATTTTACCGTAAACACTTCTTGCTGCTCCCGGAGGCTTTGGTAGCCTCAGTTTTCATCTTCTTCACTTCTTCATTTAACTCTATCTCTTCCTTATCCACTCCTATACTGTCATACATTCTATGACCTTTGGTTTTCTATCTTTTGAATCTTTTGTCAGTGGCTTCTTGGTGGGTGCCTCTACACTAACAAATGAGGTCGGACGGAAGGTTTTTGATGTAGTTGTTGTAGAGGTTGAACCTCTTGTCCTCTTCCTTGTTACGCTAGGTTCCTCTACTTTTGCCTCAGGATCTTCTGAAGCCTTGACCGGTTTATTTTCTTTCTTCTCTTTTGCATCCCTTTCTACCCGTGCATCTTGTCGTACATCATGAACTTCCGAAGCTTTTTTATCTATTCTTGCCCTTGATTTAGCAACTTCTTCTTTTATAATCCCTATGCTCTAGGCATATTCTTCCACCAATTTCCTTACCTTTTTCTAGGTTTCAGGTTTCCTTAATTCAACATGGACTTTTACAGACAATTCTTCATAAGTGCCAAATCTTGGCTTAGTAGTATTCCTAGGTTTGGTTAACATAAGCTTGGCTTAGTAGTATTCCTAGGTTTGGTTAACATAAGCTTGGCATAATCCAAACTATTCTAGGCTCAGCAACTTCCATCATGCATTGATCTTTATTTACAATAAAACAAATGTCATTATTGTATTTTGCAACAATTGTTTTAGGGATTCTTTCCCTAGATCACATTAGCCTTTGGAAGTTCTTGAAATAGGCCCATAGGGTTGTAGTTTGTGCATCATAATTTCCAATACTATTTAAATGATTTTTGATTTGTACCACAACAGATTTATCTCCAATCCAAAATAGATTTTTCATACTAGGTAAATATTGCATAAAGTAAAAGAATAAGTACATAATTAATGTACTGAACTTGAAGGGATATTTGCTTTCTTTTGTCTTCTTAAGGTTCTCCATTAACTATTGTCAGAGCAGTTCACACAGGTCATATTTTGCATTTTCCTTAACCATTTGATAGGCAATATATATGGTAGTACCGGAGACATAGTTCTCATGGTTTGTAAAGTAGACCTTGTAGTCGATCACCATGGATGCAAACCTAACTGCATGATCTTAAATATCACTGATTGTCAATGCCCTTTTGTCAAATTTTTCTCTGGAGGCTTTCATTACTGTATCATTTTTCACAGCCTTTAATATAGGTACTATACCAGTAGAGTTTAGTTGTGTGACCACCCTTATGGCATCTTTGGTGATCTTGAATGTAGGGTTAAGCCACCTAAACTCATCATGAATTTGACTTAAGACATACCAAACCCATTCACCTTCTGCAAAGACTAGAAAATCTATATACTGAATGAGTTTCTTTTCCTTCAATGCCTTGTATTCTTCTTTCAAATCAAATGTATCACAACTTAGATGTTTTAGATATAGGTCTATGAGTTGACTACCCTCATGTTCCTCTATTAAAAAACATGAATATAAACCCTAACATCTTCCTCATGCATCACACTGAATATAATCTCTAAAAATGTACCATTTGGATCAACCTCTATTGATTTGAATGGATGCTTCTTAAATTTGTTGAAATGAACCAGACAACTAAAACGGGGGGTGAATCAGTTGTCTCAAATCTTTAACTAATTCTGCACCCCAAAACATTAAACACTTGTCCACTATTTGTTATGATTAAATCATGAAATCATAAGCTTAGAAACATAAACACAATTGCAAGATCATACACAAGTGACACCAAATGTTTATGTGGAAAACCCTGTTAAGGGAAAAAACATGGTGGATGTTAGTCCACAAGATATATAAGTTATAACAATACTGAAAATGAAAGGCTCACTACCAATAGGGCTCATTGCCCAGGAAAAGGCTCATTGCCAAGGGTTTTGAACTGAGATGTTAGCATCTACTCCATGCCTGAATTCAATTCCATTGAAGCGCAATACTCTTCCTGTACTCTGCTTTGCCTTCTACACTTCTCCACTTAACTTTAAATTTTCTTCACATTCTTTTTCATTTTCACGACTCAATTACAAGTATTTATACACTACATCAACCTTGGAATGATCATCAATGTCGACATTACAATCATCAACCGTTGGAACAATCTCCAAGGTCGGCATTACAAACATACATAAAATAGGTCTGGACCTAATACAAAATTACCTAAGGAAATGTAGTAAAGATGTATGTGGATCACTCCACACCTTAGCTGGGGCTCAAACATGATCTTCCACACCATGACATGCTTCTATAATCTTCAATATATCTCTGTAATCACTAGAATTAACCAAGTTGGCTAAGACTGGTTACATGCTACGTTATCTGGGAGTATGTTGACTATCAGGAACACTGAGAAGGGGGGGTGAATCAGTGTTCTATAAACTTTTTCTTTTAACCATTTCCAAGAATAAATTAAACAAGAGCACAACATGTAAATAAATAACAACCATAGAAGCATGACACATGGACACCAAGATTTTTACATGGAAAACCCAAAGAGGGAAAAACCACAAAGAGGATTAGCTCTCAAATATATATTGCAATCTTTACAAATAATTATATTTAGGCTTGGTCACTCCACGGCCCTAGAACATGTTGGCTCACTATCATGAAGTACAAATAGGTCTAGCAGGATCACTATCTCAACCCTAAACCTAGAAAGATTACAATAAGGGTTGTTAAACCCTGAGGGCTATTAAACCCTATTTGAGGCTCACTACCAGGCTCACTACCTTGATGAAGAAAGGATCACTACCAAATACAAATCAAATAGTATATGAAAAGGAATACAACATAAGCATCTATCAATATGCTAAGGTGCAGCAACTGAATTATGAATCCCAAGTCTTCATCATCATTGATTTGTGTCACTGCTCTGCTATTCGCATATTCACATCCATCCACCATACACCCACACAACCTTAACCAAAATTCATCATTCTTATATATCTGCATCATGATTTGATCCATAATCAGGTTGGCATCCAAGAAGTGAAACAGGTACATAGAAAGATGTAGCTTGTCGGCTCAATCCAATGCACTATATGTTATGTGGACCCAAATCTTTGCCCAAATGTGTTCATATAGGTCAGCTCTAATCATTCAATCACCTAAATAGATCCTTCACACACTATCTCTTCTCCACACAATGATTTATCATACTAGTTGGCCTGTTCCTTAAGAGCATGCTTAACAGGTTCATCTGTAGACTTACAACTTTTATTACGGATCACAAAACACTTCCAAAATCATATCAAGGACTCTTCACACATTTCCAATCTTACCCTCAAAACTACAAGGCATGATATCATCTTGCGGGGGAATGCGGACCATCAGAACTCTGACTCTGTCTCTGTCGAACTCTATCAAACACTGTACCAATACTTAGCAACTTGCAACTAACTTTCTGGTGGACTTCAGCTCTCACAACTCTAGAATTAGACACTTCATATAAGTGTTTACAACACCTTAAAATGACATAAAAAAATACTTACCTGTGGAGGAATACAAATCATTACAATGTGCCATGTTCACTATCTCTGCTATAACTTTGTTCACTCGGACTTAGATAATTCTTCCAAATGACTTCCGAAGGAAATTAGGACTTAATCTTTGGAGCATAACACTATCAAACAATTAAGAACATCATACCTAAACTGCATTTCCAGATCATCATCTGCAGAAGCATACTGACCCACTTACTGTCCTCTACTCTGTGAATGCCCATACTTAGCCATTTCTACCAACTAGACCTGAATTCCAATGTGACCTTCCAGAGTTATGTCTTCCTATCATGCTGATGAGATCTCTAAGCCTTGTTGCCCTTGTTTCCATCAATGACAATATACAAGTCCATACCAGAGCAGTGTCTCTTGCCAACAATCTCCCCCTTTTCCATTGATGGCAACACTTAGTGAAAAATGCTTGACTACTCCCCCTTACTATATACACTTCATTCTCCTACTCCTCCTAAGATGTTTATCCATTTTTCACTAATCTTCATCTCCCCCTTTGACATCAATGGCAAAGGGTGTGATTCGGAACCAAAAATTTGTCAAAATTTCAAAAAATTTATGTGCTCTACCACATATTTACAAGTACAATCTTCTTTATATTACATGTATTTGAGAATGTCATTGAATATGTTCTTAATCTATGCCCACTCAATATCCCAGCCTTTCTTGGCATTATCCAAAATTTGAATGTATCCACTGAAGAGAAAGACTAAGGCTTCTGTCTTTTTGAGATCAGAAGTTATATCTGTTTGTACAACTAACTTAGCCTCTGCAGCAAGATTTGTCATTGAGTCCAACTTAGGGCAGATTAGTCTTCTTAACTATCCCATTCTACTTTTTATCCGATGCTTCTAATTTATTAAGTGGTTAAGTTATTGTGAATGCTAATGACTTCAGTTTCTTTATTGCTTTCCGACTCTACTACCAGATCAAATTTCATGGAAATATCCATTAGTTTTTGTTCCAGATTTTTGATCTTATCTTCGATCTTCTGAGTAAATTTTGGCCAGGATAAACAAAATTTATACAAATCACCAACGTCTTTCACAACTTCTTGAATGTTTGCTATTTTTTTATCTAGCTGAATTTTATCATTGGCTATCATTATCTTCAATTTTTCCAATCTTTCCTCATCAAATTCTTGCCTTACCTTTATTTTTGCAGACTTTTCAATGGATTTAAACTGTTTACTTACAGAGTTTATTAGGCCCTTCAGATGGTTTGTTGAAGACATGGATGAATCCTTTTGGTAGGAAGGTATCAACTTCTCCAAAATGTTGGATGCTTCATCAATAAGTTCACTGTCCTCTATATGAGATTTTAACATTTCTTCTCTCGCTCTTGCATGTACAATTGAAGCCAATTTTAGATTTTGTACAAGGGACATTGCATCCAAGTCTATTGGACCATATAGCAATTCAAGCTCATCCAAAATTTGTTTTTCTTTCTCTAACAATTCCTTCACTGATACAATAGTGTCTCTTGGCACAGTAGAAACTCCTTTTTGGCTTTGTTCCAAACAATCTAAACCCATATCCTTATTAATATCCACTTCTTGTTCTGGTGGAGGATTTTCCATGACCGATTCTTCCTCAATATTTTCCTTGTCGGTATCATCCTCAATTTGTTGTGCCAATGAGGGTCCTATTTGAGAGTCATCAGCGAGTACTTCTTTCTCCTCAAACACTCTGTCATCTTTATCTATTTCTTGGCCCAAGTTTACTTCAGGAATAGATAGATTATCAGCAACATCATTCTCTTCATTGACACGTGTGGTTGGAAGATTGTGTTGCTTCAGAGCTTCCAAAATAATTTCCTCTATTTCTTTCACCACCTTATCAATCTCACCCATCATTAATAAATTCATCCTCATTTTTGTTCTAAACTAGTCCTTGGTCTCCTTGGAGACCAAGTCTTCTTCTTCCGGAGTAATTTTCAGACATAATCTAGTCATCACATGTTTTCTTAGCTCAATATCCTTAGTTCTAGCAGTCTCCTTTCTGATGCTCAGAATATTTGCTAGGCTTTCATGGAGATTAGAGATGATGTCAATAAGAGCCATGTTGAAGATGTTTAGATATTTCACAGTGGCTTCTTCCAAGCTTCTTTTATCAACATCACTATATCCATCATAGATTTCAATCATGGGCTTCATATTTCCATCAAATATGATAGCTTTTATTACATCTGCAAGTGTTAGAGGCTTTTCTTTTCTCTATCTTTTACTAGATTTTTCATTTCTGGAGGGCTTTTCTTTAATGCTTCTGGAGGCTTTGACAACCTCAACTTTCATCTTCTTAACCTCTTCATTTGACTCTATTTCTTCTTCATTCTTTTTAACAATACTAACATATAATCTTCTTCCCTTCATCTTTTTTCTCTTCATGTCTTTGACAACTCTTCATGTCTTTGACAAAGGATTCTTTTGGTGTTTTCTCTAGGTTTATTGATGATGTGACACCAGAGGAGGTAGCAGAGCTCCTAGTGGTCCTTTGAACTATTTCTGGTTTGTCTTGTTTCATCTGAGATTCTTCCAAAACCTATACCGGTTCACTCTTTTGTTTTGCTTCTTCTACTTTCTCTACTTTTTCCCTGACTTCTTTTAGTTGTTCTTTGGTAATACCATACCTTACAACAATTTCTTCTACTTCTCTTCTCACCTTCCTGGTGGATTCTGGCTTTCTAATTTCAACATATAGTTTTACAAATAGTTCTTTATATGTACCAAACCTTTCTTACTTTGTGTCCTTAGGTTTTCTTAGCATATGTTGGGCATAGCTATCCAGTACTTGACCATCCACTTCATACCCCATTGGCATGATCCAAACTGTTCTGGGCTCAACATCCTCCATTAAACATTGGTCCTTGGTGACCATGAAACAAATGGTATCTTTGTATTTCTCAACAATTGCCCTATGTATTCTTTCCCTTGACCACATCATGTTTGAAAATTATTGAAAAACCCCCATAGAGCTACTTTTTACTCATTGTGACTACCTAGATTGCTAAGATAAATTCTTATTTGAACAGCTACTAGTTGATTACTTAACCAAATCAAACCCTTGTGATTAGGGAACTCATTCAAAAAATAGAAGAATAAACAGGCAATAAGTGCACCAAATTTGAAAGGATAGTTCTTGCTTTCTTTGTCCTTGATTTCTTCCTCTAAATGAATTCATCCTTGATCTACATTGATTATCCATGTGTCCAAATCTATTGCATGTGAAACACTTGCCATTGAAGAATTGACCATTCCTAGAATAGTTTGGCATATTTCTTGACACACTTCTACACTCATTTGCTTTATGACCAATCTTCTTGCAATTGAAACATTTACCAAAAAATGATGGAACATTTTCATTCATTCTACTTCTACACTGAGTAGCCCTATGACCATACTTATTGCATTTATAATAGTGACCATTGAAGGATGGGTACCTCTGAGCGTTTGGTTGTCTGATGAGAGGTCTTCTAAGTCTGCTTCTTTGATTTCTAAACTGGTATCCTCTATTTTGCCTTGACTCATTGTTTATTTGACCAGATTTTGAAATTTCTCCTTTCTCAAATCCCAAACCTTGCTTGTCATTAGCACTCTTTTGGCTATCAATCATTTCATCAAGCTTTGCAGTACTTATCTTGAATTTTTCTTCAAGGCTTTTGGCCTTTTCCAAGTCTGTTTTTAGACTTACAATTTCTTTTTCAAGTTTTACACAATCTTTTGATCTATTCTTCACAATTAAATTTAGGTCATCTTCTACTCTTGTTCTTTCTATAACTTTTTCTCCCAAATCATTCAGGGCTTCATTTGCTGATATCAATTGATCGTTAACATCTTCGTATTTGTCTTTGAATTTCTTGACTTGCTCTTTTAGCTTTGAGATGCATTCATCAGCTTGTTGCATGTTTTCTTTTAGATCCCTGACTTCTACTTCCAAATTTTCAAGATCCATAAGAGCTACTTCTAGTTGCTTGTTGCTTTCATAATTTCCAAATCTTCTTGTTTCCATGATCACACTATCCTAGATCTTCCTTAAGTTGTTAGACTTTTTCCAAGAAACCTTGCTTTGATACCAATTGTTGACTATCAGGAACACTGAGAGGGGGGGTGATCAGTGTTCTATAAACTTTTTCTTTTAACCATTTCCTAGAATAAATTAAACAAGAGCACAACATGCAAATAAATAACAACCATAGAAGCATGACACATGGACACCAAGTTTTTTACATGGAAAACCCAAAGAGGGAAAAACCACGGAGAGGATTAGCTCTCAAATATATATTGCAATCTTTACATATAATGATGTTCAAGCTTGGTCACTCCATGGGCCTAGAACATGCTGGCTCACTGCCATGAAGTACAAATAGGTCTAGCAGGCTCACTACCTCAACCCTAAACCTAGAAAGATTACAATAAGGGTTGTTAAACCTTGAGGGCTGTTAAACCCTATTGGAGGCTCACTACCAAGCTCACTACCTTGATGAAGAAAGCCTCACTGCTAAATACAAATCAAATAGTATATGAAAAGGAATACAGCATAAGCATCTGTCAATATGCTAAGGTGCAGCAACTAAATTATGAATCCCAAGTCTTCATCATCACTGATCTGTGTAACTACTCTGTTATTCACATATTCACATATTCACATCTATCCACCATACACCCACACAACCTTAACCAAAATTCATCACTCTTATATATCCGCATCATGATTTGATCCATAATCAGGTCGGCATCCAAGAAGTGAAATGTGTACATAGAAAGATGTAGCTTGTCGGCTCAATCCAATGCACTATATGTTATGCGGACCCAAATATTTGCCCAAACATGTTCATGTAGGTCGGCTCTAATCATTAAATCACTTAATTAGATCCTTCACACACTATCTCTTTCCTACACAATGATTTATCATACTAGTCAGCTTATTCCTTAAGAGCATGCTTAACAGGTTCATCTATAGACTTACAACTTTTACTGCGGATCACAAAACACTTCCAAAATCATATCAAGAACTCTTCAAACATTCTCAATCTTACCCTTAGAACTACAAGGCATGATATCATCTTGTGGGGGAATGCGGACCATTAGAACTTGGACTATGTCTCTATCAAACTCTGTCAAACACTGTACTGATACTCAGTAGCTTGCAACTAACTTTCTGGTGGACTTCATATCTCACAACTCGTGGAATTAGACACTTCATATAAGTGTTTACAATACGTTAAAATGGCATAACAAAATACTCACCTGTGGAGGAATGCGGACCATTACAATTTGCCCTGTTCATTGTCTCTACTATACCTCTGTTCACCTAGACTTAGATAATTCTTCCAAACGAATTCTGAAGGAAATCAAGACTTAATCTCTAGAGCATAACACCATCAAACAATTAAGAACATCATACCTGAACCACATTTCCAGATCATCATCTGTGGAAGCATACTGACCCACTTACTGTCCTCTACTCTGTGAATGCCCATACTTAGCCATTTCTACCAATCAGACCTGAATTTCAATGTGACCTTCTAGAGTTCTGTCTTCTTGTCATGCTAATGAGATCTCTAAGCCTTGTTTCCATTAATGACAGCATACAAGTCCATACTAGAGAAGTATCTCTTGCCAACAGAGTAAACTTCAAACATAATCTTAATTCCTTAACGCAAACCAATGCAAATGTAGGAACATGATCAGGAGGCATCCACAAGCATGTTGTAATCACCAAGAGCAACTGCACAAACTCTAACCACTTATCCATGAGATTCTTCACACCGGAGCACATGAACTTCACTGTCTTCAACTGCCATAAAAGAAAGATAGCTTGTGGACCACCAAATCATGAACCATTGTAGTTGTAGCCACTTATCATCATCCCAGACTTCCCTCTAGAACCGTAAAGCAAAATACTTCAATGCAGAGGGATATGGAGCAAAATACTTTCTCCCTGTCACTAGTGAATAATTAGAAAAAGTAGGTTTTACTCTTGTGAACTTAACTCACTCAATTCTTCATATCAGAGGCTCAAACTTAGGATTTAGCATCTTCAGACATGCCTCTAAATAATTTCCAATCCACAGACCAAGATCTTTAGTCTTCAAGAAATGTGAAGCAATCTTTTGGACTCTTCTTCAGTATGCAACTCATTGTCTTCACTGTGATTCACTATTTCCTTTCTGATTCTTCTGGATGGGAAAAGTTTCTCAATGTCCTCAACATATAAGGCTTCTAATCTATCAAAAGATAAGGATACAGTTGACACCAATGACAACATAGATATGTTGACATCAATGAGAACACCGATTAACTTGCAACAATCTCCCCCTTTGTCATTGATGGAAACATATGATGTGAAAAATCACAACAACCATCATGACAAGATTCTCCCCCTTTCTCTTTACACATCTACACTTTTTCTTTCTGAGTTTTTCACATGATTTCTCTCCCCCTTTGAAATCAATAGAAAAGGGCACATACTTGCACTCTGTTGCTATGATCCAACTCTCCTCTGAACTCTCTGACTACTCCCCATGAGAAGTAGTCCTTAAAGCATCAATTTGGATATGCAGGTGGAACTCTAAGCACCACCAGACTGATGTACTCTTGTGCATCTTAGTTTAGAGTAGAAGGGGTGATAACCCCTGACTTTTCTCTAAGATACTCAAAAGTATCCTTAGGTAGATGCTTGGTAAAAATGTCTGCAATCTGATCTTTTGTAGATACATACTCCAACTTGACTTTATTCTCTGTCACCTTTTCTCTCAGAAAGTGATATCTTATGGATATATGCTTTGTCCTTGAATGCATTACTAGATTCTTTGATATGTTTATGGCACTTGTATTGTCACAAAAGATTGCAATTGGATCTTCATACACAATTTTGATGTCCTTCAATGTCTTCTTCATCCATAACACTTGAGTGCAACTGCATGCTGCTATAATGTATTATTCTTCTGCAGTAGACAAAGATATTGAGTCTTATTTCTTGCTTAACCAGGATACCATCCTTTTTCCTAAGAAGAATGCACCTCTACTTGTACTTTTCCTGTCATCCACATCTCTAGCCCAATCTGCATCAGTATATGCAATGAGTGTGAAATCATTGTCTTTTGGATACCACAAGCCATAATCCATTGTGCCTTTCAAATATCTTAGTATTCTCTTGATTGCCATCACATGTGACTCTTTAGGTTCTTCTTGAAGTCTTGCCACAAGACAAACTGCATGCATTATGCCAAGTCTGGTTTGAGTCAGATAAAGCAATCCTCTAATCATAGATCTATACCTTTTCTAATCTGCCATAGGTGAGTCATCATTTTTGCTCAACTTACAACTAGTTACCATGGGAGTGCTTACCAGTTTAGAGTCTTCCATCCAAAACTTATTTAGCAACTCTTTCACATACTTAGACTGAGAAATGAAGATACCTTTATCTGATTGATTAATTTGTAGACCTAAGAAGAAATTCATCTCACCAAACATGGACATTTCAAATTCATTTTGCATTTCCCCAGCAAAAATCATGCACATACCTTCAATGTCTCCAAAGATAATCTCATCAACAAAGACTGCAACAATTAGGATTTGTTCATCATTGATTTTGAAATAGAGATTGTTGTCGGTAGTACCCTTACTGAACCCTAACTGTATTAGATATTTATCCAATCTTGCATACTAGGCCATGGGGGATTGTTTTAGTATATACAATGTTTTCTTCAATCTGGACACCATGTCACCCTAATCTGATGACTGGAATCCTTCCAGTTGTTCAATATAGACTTATTCTTCCAATTCTCCATTCAAGAATGCAGACTTCACATCCATTTGATATACCTTGAAATATTTGTAGGTTGTAAATGCTAAAAATATTCTTATTACTTCAATCCTTGCCACTGGTGCAAATGTTTCCTCAAAATCTATTCCTTCAACTTGAGAGTATTCTTTACATACCAACGTTGCTTTGTTTCTTACCACTTCACCATTTTCATTCATCTTGTTCCTGAAGACCCATTTGGTGCCAATTACATTTTTATCTGCTAGTCTGGGAACAAGATCCCAAGTCTAATTCTTCTCTATCTGCATCAGTTCTTCTTCCATAGCCTTTACCCAATTTTCATCATTGCAAGCTTCATTTACATTTTTAGGTTCCACTAGGTGTCTTAGTAATGATTTTTAGAGCTTGTTCTTCTTCTTCCTCTAAGTTTTCTTCTTGCTGCACTACTACTTTGCTTGCAGAGACATCCAGTTCATCAGATTCATATCCACTTGATACCTTTTCCTTGCTTTCATCAACTTTGACATTTACACTCTCAATGAACTTCTTCAACATGTTATTGTAACACTGGTAGGCCTTGCTCTTGGTAGAGTATCCAAGGAAGATACCTTCATCACATCTTGCATCAAACTTACCTAGATCTTCATCTCTTCTAATATAACACTTTCTACCAAAAACTTTGAAATATTTCACAGTAGGAACTTTACCATGCCACAATTCATAAGGAGTCTTAGAATTGTTACCTTTGACTTGGACTCTATTTAGGATGTATATAGCAGTGTGAATTACCTCTCTCCAATATACTTTTGGTAGGTCAGCCTCCTTCATCATTGTTCTAGTAGCTTCTTGAACTGTCTTGTTTTTCCTTTCAGCTACTCCAAATGCTTCAAATCTTGGTTGTAATTGCTCAAATTCTACTTCAATCTCTCTGAACACTTGATAGCTTTGGGTGCAAAGTGATTTTGAGACTAAGCTACTTCCCTTTTATCCTCTGCATGACTTAACCTAATCATCATTAATGCTTGTTCCAAAAAGTTGTCTATCCCACTTTTGATACATACAGTTGATAAAAATTGCTCCACAATTTTTCACATTAGCTTATTTTCTTCTAGTTTTTCTTTCAGAGGATTTATCTTGTCAGATTCCATCACATATCTCCATGCTGGATTTCAGCACCAACTTTCAGGCTGGGGGATTTAGATTTTTAACACTACTCCCCCTAAGCCAGAGCTCTTAATTCACTTCCCAGAGGAAGTATCTGCACTAGATGCTGGTGCAAATCTATCCTTAACCTCATTTACACCCTTTTTGATCCAAATCATGCTCATCTCCTTGTTGGTTTCCATAGGATCAACTTTATTCTTGCCTTTAACATCTTTCTGCTATGTTTTCCTTTGTTGTGTAGGATAATCTCTTTCCACATTTCTTGCTTCTGCAGAATCTAGCAAGGTGTCCAAACTTGTTCCAGTTGAAACAAACAACATTTCTCTTACCTTGATTTCTTTTGTAATTGGGAATTGGTCTTGATCTACATTGATTAGCCATATGCCCAAATCTATTGCATGCAAAACATTTGCTATTGAAAGATTGACCATTCCTTGAATAGTTTGGCACATTTCTTGACACACTTTTGCACTCATTTGCTTTATGACCAACTTTGTTGCAATTGAAACATTTACCAGAGAAAGATGGAACATTTTGATTTATTCTAGTTCTGCACTGAGTAGCCCTATGACCATACTTATTGCATTTGAAACAATAACCATTGAAAGATGGGTACCTTTGTGCATTTGGTTGTCTGACCAGAGGTCTTTTAGGTCTTCTTCTTTGATTCCTTACTAGATGGTCTTTGCCTCTTCCTTCTTTAGATCTGACTTGCCCTAAACTTGAACTTTCTTCCTTTTCAAATCCCAAGCCTTGTTTATCATCTGGATATTTTTGACTGACCAGCAACTCATCAAGTTTTGCAGAGCTTATTTTGAATTTTTCTTTGTTGTTGTTGGCTGCTTCTAGATCAAATTTCAAGAGTAGAACTTCTTTCCCTAGTTTCTCACATTCCTTTGACTTGTCCTTGACAACTTGATTAAGATATTCCTCATTTTTGGTCTTTTCTTCAATCACCTTGAGAAGACTCTCTGTGGATTCACTTTCTTGTTTTAGTTGCTCACATAATTCTTTCCTTCTTTCCTAAGATTTACTAATTTGTTCTTTTAATTTTAGAATGCAATCATCAGCTTCTTTGATACTCTCCTTAAAACCCTTGATATCAGCCTTAGAGTTGTCAAGATCTTCTAGAGCTACTTCAAATTGTTCATTGTTAACATAAACATGATCACCAATCACAATGCTACTACGATGACTTGCTTTAGGATAAGTAAGATACCTTTTTGCTGCCATGAGAACACCTTCCCAAATCTTCCTCAAGCTGTTAAGCTTCTTCCAAGGAACCTTGCTCTGATACCAATTGTTGAAATGAACTAGACAGTTGAGAGGGGGGGTGAATCAGTTGTCTCAAATCTTTAACTAATTCTGCACCTCAGAACATTAAACACTTGTCCACTATTTGTTATGATTAAATCATGAAAGCATAAACTCAGAAACATAAACACAATTGCAAGATCATACACAAGTGACACTAGATTTTTATGTGGAAAACCCTATTAAGGGAAAAACCACAGTGGATGTTATTCCAAAAGATATATAAGTTATAACAATACTAAAAATTAGAGAATCACTGCCAATAGGGCTCACTGCCAAGGGGTGGCTCACTGCCAAGGGTTTTGAACTGAGATGTTAGCATGCACTCCATGCCTGAATTCAATTCCATTGAATCACAATACTCTTCCTCTGCTCTGCTCTGCCTTCTACACTTCTCCACTTAACTTCACATTTTTTTCACATTCTTTTTCATTTTCATGACTCAATTACAAGTATTTATACACTACATCAACCTTGGAATGATCATCAAGGTCGACATTACAATCATCAACCATTGGAACAATCTCTAAGGTCAACATTACAAACATATATAAAATAGGTCTGGACCTTATACAAAATTAGCTAAGGAAATGTAGTAAAGATGTATGTGGATCACTCCACACCTTAGCTGGGACTCAAACATGATCTTCCATGCCACAATATGTTTCTACAATCTTCAATATATCTCCGTAATCACTGGAATTAACCAAGTCGGCTAAGACTGGTTACATGCTACGTTATAGTAAACTTCAAACACAATCTCAATTCCTTAACGTGGACCAATGCAAATGTAGGAACATGATTAGGAGGCATCCACAAGCACATTGTAATCACTAGGAGCAACTGCACAAACTCTAACCACTTTATCTATGAGATTCTTCACACCAGAGCACATGAACTTCACTATCTTCAACTGCCATAAAAGAAAGATAGCTTGTGGACCACCAAATCATGAACCATTATAGTTGTAACCACTTATCATCATCCCAGACTTCCCTCTAGAACTGCAGAGCAAAATACTTCAATGTGGAGGAATGCAAAGCAAAATACTTTCTCCTTATCACTAGTGAATAATCAGAAAAGTAGGTTTTACTCTGGTGAAAGTAACTCACTCAATTCTTCATATCGGAGGCTCAAGCTCAAGATTTAGCATCTTCAGACATGCCTCTAAATAACTTCCAATCCACAGACCAAGATCTTTGGTCTTCAAGAAATGCAGAGGAATCTTCTGGACTATTCTTCAGTATGCAACTCACTATCTTCATTGTGATTCACTATTTCCTTTCTGATTCTTTCGGAGGGGAAAATTTTCTCAATGTCCTCAACGTATAAGGCTTCTAATCAATCAAAAGATAAGGATACAATTGACACCAATGACATCACAGATATGTTTACATCAATGACAACACTGATTAGGCACATAGTTGCAAAAGAATTTTGGTTGGTCTCTCTCAGTTATATCAATCACTTGTGGTGTTGCCATTTTCGCAAAGATTCAAATAAGTTCACAGTTTTGAATCTGAAAAATACCTCTTTTATTGAATTAGGGTTTCGCTTGATCTTGCCTTGAATTGCTCTAGAAATCACTGTAGTTGCTAGAATTTTCACTTCAGTTCACCTTAGACACTTGAGAGCTTGAATGCAAATTGATTTTTCCTTCAAATACAACCCTTTTAACCTTCACTTGCCAAAACCTAATCGTCATAAATGCTATCTTTCAAAAAGTTGTCACACTTCTTTGTTAAGCTCAGTTAAACAAGATTGTTCTACAATGTTCCGTATTTGATTCTTTCCTTCCAGAATTACTTTCAAAAGATCTGTCATATAAAGCTTTACATCACATCTTCATGCCGAATTCCAGCACTGATTATTTGGCTATGGGATTTGGATTTTCAATACATCTCCCTTTGAGCCAGATCTCCCAATTTACTTCTCAGAGGAAGCATCTACACCAGAGACTAGTGCAGATCTATCTCTGATATTATTAACATCCTTCCTAATCAAAACCATGCTTATTTCCTTCTTGATCACTACCAGATCAACCTTGTTTTTTGCCTTTGTCTTCTTTATGTTTTGTTTTCATCTTCTCTGTAGGATAGTTTCTTTTCTCATTCTTCCTTCTATAGAATTTTGCAACATGGCCAAACTTATTGCAATTGTAGCATACCACATTCCTCTATCATTGATTCCTTCTATTGATTGAATTCATTCTCGATTTTGTTTGGTTAGCCATATCTCCAAATCTATTGCATGCAAAGTACTTTCCATTAAAGGATTGAGTATTCCTTGCATAGTTAAAACCATTCCTAACTAGACTTTTGCGTTCATTTGATCTATGACCAATTTTCTTGCAATTGAAACATTGACCAGAGAACGAAGGAACATTTTGATTTATTCTACTCCTACACTGAGTAGCCTTGTGACCAAACTTCTTACAATTAAAACAATAGCCATTGAAAGATGGGTACCTTTGAGCATTTGGCTACCTGACCAAAGGTCTTCTAGGTCTTCTTCTCTGATTCTGAAACTGGTTAAATTTGTTTTGCTTAAACTCAGAGTTTGCTTGGCCTAATTTTGAACTTTCTCCTTTTTCAAATCCCAAGCCTTGCTTGTCATCTAGACTCTTCTGACTTTCAATCAGTTCCTCAAGCTTTGCAGAGCTTATTATGAATTTTTCTTTATAGCTATTGGTTGCTTCCAGATCATATTTCAAAAGTAACACCTTTTTCCCAAATTTTCACATTCTTTAGACTTATTCTTCATAATCTGATTCAAATGTTCTTCAACCTTTGTTCTTCAACCAACATAGATAGACTGTCTATGGTTTCATTTGTTGTTTTTAATTGTTCACTTAGCTCTTTCCTTCTATCCTGAGACTTCTTGACTTGCTCCTTTAGTTTCAGAATACAATCATCAGCTTCTTTGATATTTTCCACCAAATCTTTGATATCTACCTTAGACTTGTCAAGATCATCAAGAGCAGCTTGTAGTTGTTCCTTAATGCTACCTGGATAATTTGATTCCAAAGAAGCGGGATATCTTCTTGCTACCATGTGTTCACCTTTATAGATCTTCCTCAAGTTGTTAAGCTTCTTCCAAGGAGCCTTACTTAGATACCAATTGTTGAACACAATGAATACTGAGAGGGGGGGGTGAATCAATATTCTACAAAACCATTTCTTCACAGGATTTATAATCCAATTACCAAACTTTATTAACATGAAAGAAGAATAAATATAAGAACAACAACCATAAAGTCATAACACATAGACACTAGGATTTTTACGTGGAAAACCCAAAAAGAGAAAAACCACGGTGAGTGTTAGCTCATAGTATATTATGATAATAATACTGAATTACATGAAGGCTCACTACCTTAGGGCTCATTGCCTAAGGCCTCACTGTCGAAGAAGTGCTCACTGCAAAAAGGTTCACTGCCAGAAAGATAGAAGAGAATATAGAAGAATTGGCTCACTGCCAAGAGATGACTGCTATAAATGCATCTATAGAATGCTGAGGTGCAATTCCATTTTTAGCTCAGTATATAGACTCAAATGTCTTCATAATGATTTTTCTTCTTTTTCTTCTCTGTTTCACATATGCTCTACTTTTCTACCCTTACTATCTTTTGGATTCACACACTATTCCCACATATCAGTTCTCCCAACACCAAAATCCATCGAATATATATATTCATAACAAGATTCAACTCACAATTAGGTTGGCAAGCCAGACGTGAAACGAGTATACAAGTGTTATACCTTGTCGGCTTGATCTTGTGCACAAATAGGAATGCAGACTCAAATAAACATACAATGGTCTTCATATAGTTCGGTATCAATCATTCAACCACTTGGATTAATTCTTCAAACAATATATTCTCACTGCATGTAGATCTAACTTGTTTGTCAGCTTATCCCTTAGGTACATACTTGACCAATTCAACTGTCATACCAAAACTTCCACTGCGGACCATATGAGACTCTAAAAAACATATCCAACATTCATCATTGATCTCTTAACATACCTTTAGAACCATGGAACATAATAGTCCTTTATAACAAAATGTGGATCTTGGAACTGTTGCTCTGTCACAGTGAAATACTGTCAAACTGGAAGTTGATAAAGAACAACTTGTAGAATTTGATCAAAGGAACTTCAGAGGCTATAACTCTGGATTTAGGTAGTCATGGTATGTATATTTATTGCCTCATAACTACAAGATGAAATATGCCATAGTGGAGGAATGCAGACCCTTTTACTCTGGTACAATGCACTACACCTGACTTAACTTTGTTCACGCAGACTTAGATATTTCACCATATGACTTCTGGAGGAAGTCAAGACTTGAATAATTGAATATGTGATCACTTACTTGGTATATTATATACTACCCATACTTAGTCATTTATTCTTCCAGAGTAAAGTCTCTTTGCCATGCCAGTAAAATCTCTTTGTCTTGTTGCCATAAATGACAACATTCAACATTCATCAGAGCAGTGTCTCTTGTCAACAATACATAGCTAGAGCTAGACTAGAGTTGTAAACCAACTGTTAATATCTAGGATGAAAGGAAGCTAGGTGTGCGGAAATCGTTTCCTACACTAATCTAATGTGGAGAGATGAGTGCAAATTCATTTTAATCTTTACGGTTACAACAATGTTAACCCAACAACAGAGATAGTGTAGCAAACACATACACAAGAATGTAAGATAGAAGAAGAGAGAGACAAGATATACGTGGGGAAAACCCTTATAGGTGAAAAACCCCATACTCCAAAACACAGCTCAAATGTATTCCAGTAAACAATCAAGGCTACAATATAGTTTTAGAGCCAATGATCTTGCAGGAGTCTTTGACACTCATATCTAGAGACAATCTGTCAGCATAACAGTACCTATCAATGACATAATACATCTCCTCTCCAAAGCACCTGTTTATATAGAAGATACAAGGAAAAAATGGCTCTATCTTGAGATGGGTGTCCAACATGGCCTCATGGCCCAAAACCCATGCCGAAGGACACTTGGCCAACACTGCAGGATGTTCATGACACTTGTCATGTCACCCCATCCCAAAGAGATCACCTATTCCCAAGTTGGGCAATGATAGATACTCTTACAACACTTACGACTGTCATAGAATCCATCATAGCTGTCATATCTTACAGCTGTAAGAGAATCTATCATACACATGCTATAAATAGCATATTCTCTTACAACATGTCATTGTTGATAACTGAGAGGGGGGGGTGAATCAGTTATCCTAATTATTTCCTTTATTGAACTTTCCCTTTAATTGATGCAGCATAAAATCAAACATAAAACATTAACCATAAAACAAGAAACACATGACACAGTATTTTTGACGTGGAAACCCTGTTAAGGGAGAAAACCACGGGGTGATTAACCCAAAATTATTCTCTGTTAGAAGAATAGGAAATTACAAAGATGGCACTTGCCAATTAGGGCTCACTGCCCGAGCACACTGCTCACAAGAGGCCCACTGCCTACAAGAAGACACACTGTCTACAAAGTGATGAGAATCACAGTCTTGAACTGATTGGAAGCATCTGCATATGCTGGAGTTCAGTTCCGGTTAGGCTCAGTACACTGATCTGCTGCACTTCAGCTTTCCTCTGTTCTTTATTCTGCTATCTTTCACATACCGGATCCTTTTTGCTACCTCTGCTCTTTATCTAGACTTATTCGCATATCTCTCCACAACAACTACGCCTTCACAACTAAATCCATCCTCTATATATATCCGCACAAGTAATTTCATCACCTTTCTAGTCGGCATCCGGAACAGTCTAGTTTCTTATAAACTTTCATTCTGTCGGCTGAATCCTTCCTCACCAAGCAATGCGGATCAAGCATATACTTGTAGATATCATTAATCATGTCAGCCAAACATGATTCATGCCTTCACAACCTCTGTCATCAATAGTAACCCATCCGGAAAGCAGTCTGATACTCTGCCAGTCAGTTCTTCCTCTGTTTTCACTGTCTCTCAGGAATCCGGTACTCAACCATTCATATCTTTTTCCTTGTCCATCACCGGAGGCTAAATCCTTGGAATATACCACTCAAGGTAGTCCTCTTGACTTCCCCAAATCCGCACTGCACCAAGACACTTCCTCTGAGAGGTCCGGACCAATCTGTCGGACCTTGCCACATGCTCTGTTCTTCTTCACCGGACCACAACATTCTTTATTCTGACTTCCGGTAGAGACATATCATGTCTTGCGGATATGTGGGATGACCTTTGTTGCCATCAATGACAACAACCATGAATCCATATAGTGTCTCTTGCCAACAATCTCCCCCTTTGGCATTGATGGCAACACTTAGTGAAAAATGACTAAGTGTTTTCACTGTGCTCCCCCTTTGCTGATGCTCTGTCTTTATATACAATTTCCGGAACTCCCCCTTAGTTGGATTTCTCATTTTTCACTGCTCCTCACTCCCCCTTTGACATCAATGGCAAAGGGTAGGGTCCGCATATCAAAATTTTCAAAAATTTCTTATACTTAGCCGCATATTTACATACTCACATATATTGAAGAATGTCTGCAAAGGATGTCTGCAATTGGATCATTTCTGTAGCCCAACTTTGCTTCATTCTATCCAAAATTGAAATGTGACCACTTAGCAAAAATGCGAATGCTTCTGCCCACTTGAGATCTGTCGGATCTTTTGTTTGGGCGGTGGTCTGAGCATCACTGATGGCCTCATGCATGGTTTCCAACTTAGGGATTATAATCCTTCTAAGTTCTCCCATCCGGTTAGTGATGTTCTTCCTTTCCTTCTCAAGATTTTTTATTTCATTCAAGACTGCAATGGTCTGACATTCTTGATTTATTATAGAGGAAGAGAGAGGATCAAAACTTTGAGATAAGCTTTGTAGCTTATCCTGTTCCTCTTTTATTTTCTTGTCAAATGCTGCTGTTGCCTTTGACCAGGATATACAAAATTTATAGATGTCACCGCCATCCTTAAGAGCATTCTCTAAGCTCTTTATTCCAATGCTTACAATCTTCCTATCTTTAGAGATTAATTCTAATATCTCTGAAAATCTTTTATCCAAAAATTCCTTCCGGACCTTTTCTTCAGCTGATTTTTCTAAAGAATCAAAATGTGTATCAACACTGCTGACTAAGGTTTTTAGATTACCGGAAGAGGAGGCTGTCGGATCTATCTGGATTGATGGCATGATCTTCACAAGTACTCCGGAAGCAGCCTCTATCAACTCACAGTCTTCCATATGAGACTACAGGAGCTTTTCATTTGCCTTGGCATTTGCAAATGAAGCTATCTTCATTGTTTGTACCGGAGAGAGAGAGTCAAAATCAAATGGGCCTTTTAGAAGCTCCGGTTCATCAATCTCTAGAGTTTCTTTACTCAAAAATTGTTGAACAGTTTGTGCAGTGTCTCTTGCTGGAGACAGATGTTTCTTTTCTTCTGCAGTCTTAGAACTGTCAACCTCTTTGTCTTTCACCACTGCTTCCTTCTCCTGTAGTTGCTCTTCTTCTTTGGATCCGGAGACTGTAGGGGAAACCGGAGGAGAGATGCTAGTTTGTTCATGAGCCACTTCTTCTGGAGTAGAGGGTCCCAAGTCCTCAGCTGTTTCTGTACCTAAATCCTCTACAACCGGAAGATTGAACCTTTTGAAGGCCTTCCGGAGGATCTCTTCTGTTTCTTGGGCCACTTTGTCAGTCTCGCCAAGCATGAGTTGATTCATCCTGGCTTTGCTTCTGAACTCATCTTTGCAGGCTTTGAAGATAATGTTCATGGTCTTGGGATCAATTTGAGGATATAGCTGAATAGCTATCTGCTCCCGGATCTCAAGATCTTTAGCATGAGCATTATTCTTTCTCACTTCCATTTCCTTTTCTAGGCTTTTAGGAATAAGAGATATTATTTCAATGAAAGCCTTATTATATATGTTAAGATATTTTACTGTGGCCTCCTGCAGAGTCTTTTGGTCGGCCTCACTGAAGTCATCATATGATTCAGTCATTGGTTGAAGGTTTCCATCCACCGTGACCGACTTGATTATGCTCTCTAGTGACAGAGTGGGCTTTTCAACAGTTACCTCTGCCATTTCCTCCTTGTCTTGGCCTGTGGAGGGCTTACCGGATCCTTTCTTTTTCTGTTTCTTTACTTCTCTTACTCCCTCATCTGATTCTGTTTCCTCTTCATCCTTTTGGCTTCCATAAGCCCTTGTGGCTTTTGCCTTTGATCTCTTACCGGATGCCTGAACTTCCGGTTTTGAGCTTTTGGTTGTGGAAGGTGCAGGTCTCTTTGATGATCTGGTCCGGGTGGGAGTTTCAACCGGAGCACTTTCTTTGCTTTTCTCTTCTTCCTCGGCCTTCCTCCTCTTTTCCCAGCTGGCATCAAGTGCCTCCTTTGAGATACCTAGGCCTTGAGCAATGTGCTCTACTTCTTTTCTTACCTTTCTTTTAATCTCAGGTTCCCTGAGTTCTACATGTATTTTTACACTCAGCTCCTCAAAGGTTCCAAACCTTTCTGCCTTAGGATCTTTGGGCTGACTTAGCATGTGTTGAACATGCAGCTCCACTATCTGTTCATCAACTTCATACCCCATGGGCATGATCCAGACAGTCCTTGGCTCCACTGCCTCCATTAGGCACTGATCAGTGTCAACCATAAAGCACACTGAGTCCTTGTATTTCTCAATGAGAGACTGGGGAATTCTCTCTCTTGCTTGCATCATGCTATGAAAGTTTTTGAAGTATCCCCATAGAGCTGTATTTCTCGCTTTTGCATCCCCAAGTCCATGCAAATAGTCTCTTATCTGGACTGCAACAGGTTTGTCATTCTGCCATACCCATCCACTTGTTCCGGGTAGCTCATTCATGAAGTAGAAGAATAGACATACAATCAGAGTACCATACTTAAAGGAATTCTTCTTATCCTTCTTGATTTTCTGTATATTTTCCATTAATTGGCTTAGCAGTAGTTCGCAGAGATCATACTCTGCATTCTTTCTTAGCATCTCATAGGCAGTGTATACTGCAGTTCCGGATACAGAATTCTCCCTGCTGGAGTGGTAGATCTTGTATCCTATTATCATTGATGCATATTTGATATCCGGATCGGAGATGTCTTCAATGGTCATTGCCCTTTTGTCAAATTTTGATCCGGTGGCCTCAGTTACAATGTTGTTCTTGACAGATTTGAGGATAGGTACTCCTCCGGAAGAGTATAGGCCAGTTACTGCTCTAATTGCCTCTTTTGTGATCTTGCAGGGTCTATCTAGCCATAGAAAGTTGTCATGTATCCTGCTCAGTACATACCGGACCCATTCATCCTCTTCAAAACAGGGGAAATGAATAAATTGCTCAAATTGTTTCTTCTGAATATCCTTATACTCTGGTTTAAGCTCAAAAGCATTGTCAATCAGCTGCTTGTGATAGAGGTCTCTTAATTTGAATTCCCCAAATTCCTCAATGTTTGCATGTATGTAAACCCTAATGTCTTCGGTGTGTAAAACTCCGTGGGGAACACTAGAGAAGGCTCCTAGTGGGTCTACCTCCAATGATTTGTAGGGATGTTTCTTGAATGAGGGGCGAGGTCTATCAGAGATCTTAACTATGTTTGGAGTAGCCATTCTTCAAAGATTTGCAGTGAGGTAATGAAAAACGGAGAATACCTTATGCGCCTTCGGTTTGCACGGAGTGGTTGGATTGATTTCTTTATGCAATAGCTTCGGCAGGAGATCCTTGGTGCTTGATGAACCTTGTTGCAGAGCTCCACTTTTCGCTTCTTCTCGAGTGCAGAATGAGCAAATGACCTTTGAGAAATCCCTTAAATTGCTCTGCGAACCCTAATATCTGTCTGCAATAAATGCTTCACCTACATCATTCCGATTTGCCTTGTCTGGATAGTTTGGAGTATCTCGGATTGGTTCTGATCTGAGGATATCATCTGGATCTTTCAATCATGAATAAATCAAGGTAACATATTACAAGAGCATCCCAAACACTCTGTCCAATCCGCAGAACAAGATAGTGCATTTCCGGATCTTTCCGGACCTTTTTGTAATCCTCTATCATACCGGAGCATCTCGCTGAACAGGTCTTATTTGATCGATCACAGCTTCTTCATAACTCCATGCGGACCTCTGAAAACTTGACTGAAGTATCTCAAGACTCATATCTACAAACCCTTTGATCCGCATCTTGTGCCACATCCGGCACCACTTGTTTGGTTGGGGGAACAAGATTTTCTTTGAGTCTCCCCCTGAGCCTGAGCTCACTTTTTAATTTCTGGAAGAAATATCAGCACCAGAGTCTGGTGCGGATCCAACCTCTACATTCTCTGAACTTTTCTTCACCCAAATCTTGCTCATCTGATTCCTAACCTCATCCGCATTCATCTTTTGTTTACCCTTGTCTTGATTCTGATTATACACCGGACCTCTTTTGTCCTGATTCTTGTTTCTGCAAACTTTAGCATTATGACCGGACCTATTGCAGATTTGGCAAATAACATTTCTTTGCATATTTGACTGATATCCTTTTGATCTGCATTGATTAGCCATATGACCTACTCTATTGCATGTGAAGCATCTACCTTTGAATGATTTGTTTACTTGCATTCTTCTGCATTCATGGGATTTGTGTCCATACCTTTTGCAGTTGAAGCACTGTCCGGAGAAGGATGAATTAATCTGATTCATTCTCATTCTGCACTGATTAGCTTTGTGACCAAAGTGGTTGCAGCTGTGGCAGTATCCATTGAAGGATGGATATCTTTGAGCATTTGGCTGTCTTACCGGAGGTCTTCTAGGCCTGCTTCTTGGATTTTCTGATCCAAGATTCTTCTGACCGGATCCAGAGCTTTCTCCTTTCTCATATCCCAAACCATACTTGTCATCTGTCCTCTTTTGACTTCCAAGGAGAACTTCAAGTTGAGCAGAACTTATCTTGAATTTCTCTTTATATTCATTTGCTATTTGAAGGTCTCTTTTGAGAGAGGCAATTTGATCCTCAAGTTTTCCTTCATTATCTTTGGCATCTTCAAGATCAGATTCAAGATGTCTGATAATCCTGTCCATCTGGTGGCATTCTTCTGATTTTTCTTTAAGAGATTGTCTTAGATTGTCTTCAGCCTTTCTTTTTTCTTCAATCTCTTGAGTAAACTTTATAGTTCCTGATTCCATTTCATGTCTTAACATAATGACTTCTTTTGATAACTTTTCACATAACTTGGTTTGCTCAGTCAATTCTTCATTTGTATTGCTTTCTTCACTTTGTCTTGCCAACTGTTGAAGCAGCTCCTTTCTCTTTTTCATAGAGAGACTTAATTTGTCTTTTAATTCTCTCATGAATTCATCAGCCTGTTTGAGTCTTTCCTTTAATTCACTGACTTCAGAATTCGACTGTTCAAGATCCTCAAGAGCAGTCTTGAGTTGCTCCCTTAAACCATATGCATCCATTTGAAATCCCAGATCTTCCTCAAGCTGTTAGGCTCTATTAGGAGGAACTTAGCTCTGATACCAATTGTTGATAACTGAGAGGGGGGGGTGAATCAGTTATCCTAATTATTTCCTTTATTGAACTTTCCCTTTAATTGATGCAGCATAAAATCAAACATAAAACATTAACCATAAAACAAGAAACACATGACACAGTATTTTTGACGTGGAAACCCTGTTAAGGGAGAAAACCACGGGGTGATTAACCCAAAATTATTCTCTGTTAGAAGAATAGGAAATTACAAAGATGGCACTTACCAATTAGGGCTCACTGCCCGAGCACACTGCTCACAAGAGGCCCACTGCCTACAAGAAGACACACTGTCTACAAAGTGATGAGAATCACAGTCTTGAACTGATTGGAAGCATCTGCATATGCTGGAGTTCAGTTCCGATTAGGCTCAGTACACTGATCTGCTGCACTTCATCTTTCCTCTGTTCTTTATTCTGCTATCTTTCACATACCGGATCCTTTTTGCTACCTCTGCTCTTTATCTAGACTTATTCGCATATCTCTCCACAACAACTACGCCTTCACAACTAAATCCATCCTCTATATATATCCGTACAAGTAATTTCATCACCTTTCTAGTCGGCATCCGGAACAGTCTAGTTTCTTATAAACTTTCATTCTGTCGGCTGAATCCTTCCTCACCAAGCAATGCGGATCAAGCATATACTTGTAGATATCATTAATCATGTCGGCCAAACATGATTCATGCCTTCACAACCTCTGTCATCAATAGTAACCCATCCGGAAAGCAGTCTGATACTCTGCCAGTCAGTTCTTCCTCTGTTTTCACTGTCTCTCAGGAATCCGGTACTCAACCATTCATATCTTTTTCCTTGTCCATCACCGGAGGCTAAATCCTTGGAATATACCACTCAAGGTAGTCCTCTTGACTTCCCCAAATCCGCACTGCACCAAGACACTTCCTCTGAGAGGTCCGGACCAATCTGTCGGACCTTGCCACATGCTCTGTTCTTCTTCACCGGACCACAACATTCTTTATTCTGACTTCCGGTAGAGACATATCATGTCTTGCGGATATGTGGGATGACCTTTGTTGCCATCAATGACAACAACCATGAATCCATATAGTGTCTCTTGCCAACAGTCATAACCCTCCTCAGGGTGCCCAAAGATGCGTTCTTCCATGATGCCATGTGACACATGTCTTCTCCTATCATAGAATCTTCCATTTACAACTCTTACGCGTCATAGATTTGTCATAGGAATCTGTCATGACCGTTTCGGTCAATATTCCCTTACACACTATCCAAGATGCCGTCACATGGCAAAATATTCCTACCACTAAGTGGGATTCCTATCTCCTCATGTGAGGACAAATTTACATGTTGTCACCTTCCACGTAGGATGACACATCACCGTGCCAACTCCCACAATGTGATAAAACATGATTTACATACTAATTACATAATAGGCAATAAATAAATAAATAAATACAATGAAATAATACAAGGAATTACCAAGGTTGAGACACCTTAATTCCTAACATTCTCCCACTTGTCAAACACCTTGTAAGGGCCAATGGAAATAACAGGATTTAACTTCTATAGGCCGAGAGACCCATAGACTCCGAACACCATCTGAACTTCTTTGTGCCCACTAGTTTCGTCAATGCATCTGTAACATTCTTCAAAGTGTCTACCTTCTCCAAATTCACCTTCCCATCCTCTACCATGTCTCACACAAAGTGTAACTATACATCAATATTCTGTCATGGAAAGTTGGATTCTTTGCTAGGCAAATCAAACTATGACTGTCACAACAAATCGTAATTTGTCCTGCATCAACACCAATATCTGAACACAATCTCTTAAGCCAATGGCTTCCTTGTGAGCATGAGTTGATTCCATATACTCAGCTTCTATCATGGACAAAGAAACCATAGGTTGTCGCTTACTCATCCAACTAATTGCAACACCAAACATAGTGAACACATAGGCACTGGTGGATCTCCTGCTGTCAATGTCACCCACCCAATCAGAATCCACAAATCCACAAATACAAATAGAATGTGGAGGTCCTGTAGTATTACCATGATAACATATGGAATACTCAGAAGTACCCCTCAAATATCTGAACACTCGCTTAACTGCATCCCAATGTACCCGTCTAGGATTAGCCATAAATAGACTAAGGACTCCCACTGCTTGGGCAATGTCTGGTCTTGTGCAGACCATAGCATACATCAAACTACCAACAACACTAGCATAAGGTACTCTACTCATGTCCTCCACCTCACTAGGAGATTTTGGACAATCATTAATAGACAACTTTGTCCCCAAAGAAATAGGAACACACAATGGTCTACAATCTGCCATGCTGAACCTATCCAACACAGTCTTCACATACTTACTCTAGCTTAACCAAAGTTTTATGTTAGCTCTGTCTCTTCTGATTTCCATTCCCAGAATGTACCTAGCTGCCCCTAGATTTTTCATCTCAAACTATGCTGACAACTGAGACTTCAAATCAGAAATCATATTCTTACCATTCCCGATTAACAACATATCATCAACATACAATGCAATAATGAGAATGCAATCATTGTCAAATTTGTAATACACACAATGATCTGATTTTGGTCTTAGAAATCCAACCAACAACACAAAGGTATCAAACTTCAAGTACCACATCCTAGGAGACTGCTTCAAACCATACAAAGACTTTTTCAACTTGCAAACGAAATTTTCTTTACCTTTCTCTATGTAATGCTCTGGCTGTGACATGTAAATCTCTTCATCCAAATCACCATGAGGGAATGTTGTCTTCACATCCATCTGCTCCACCTCTAAGTCATAAGCTATTACAAGAGATAACAAGAACCGAATAGATGTCAACTTTGCAACGAGAGAGAAAATTTCACCATAATCAATTCTCTCCACTTGTGAATACCCCTTCGCAACTAGTCTAGCCTTGTACTTTTCAACACTACCATCTGCACTGAATTTATTCTTGAACACCCATTTGTATCCAACAAGTTTCCATCCTTCAGGCAAAGGCACCAAGTCCCATGTTTTATTCTTTTCCAAAGAAGGCATCTCATCTTCCATGGCCTCCTTCCAGGAACTTGCATCTTTCATGCCCATATCCTCTATCACAGTTCTAGGCTCATCTGTGTTAGTAAGCAAGGCAAAAGCACAACTAGAATCAAGTAATGAATAACCAAACCTATCAGATTGCTTCCTTGTTCGTGTAGACCTCCTCAATGGTTGAGGTTGAGGTTCTGCTTCTTCTTCTAAACTTTCAGAGCTGCTAGAGCTCTCCTCATCATTAGGTCTCACAGGGTCTGTCGATTCAGTTTTCTCAGGGGTAGAAGGAAACTGAACCACATATTCTTTCTTTTCTGTCTGTTTTGGCTATAGAACAACTTAAGAAGGTGTTAGCTCTCTGAAGATAACACTTCTTCTGTACAACACTTTTTCAACCACAGGATCCCAAAGCTTGTATCCTTTCACACTGACTCCATAGCCAATGAAAATACACTTAACAACCTTGTTCTCTAATTTAGACCATTTCTCCCTAGGCACATGTGCATATGCCTCACAACCAAAAACACAAAGATGTCTAACTAAAGGCTTCTTACCAGACCACACCTCCATATGTGTCTTACCAATAAGAGTTGATGTAGGAGACCTATTTACCAAGTAGTAAGCAGTGGCTACAACTTTAGCCCAAAACTTTTGTTCGAGGCTTGCTCCACTAAGCATACTCCTAGCCCTCTCCATTAGTGTCTTGTTCATCCTCTCTGTAACTCCATTTTGTTGTGGGGTGTATGGAGTTGTCTTATGTCTTTCAATCCCTTGCTCTTTACAGAACTTATGGAAATCTGTCAAACAAAACTCACCACCATTATCAATTCTCAAACACTTAATCATTTTACTAGTCTGATTCTTAACAAAAGATTTAAACTCTTTGAAATGACTAAAGACTTCAATCTTGCTTCTGAGAAAATAAATCCATGTCCTTCTACTATAATCATCTATAAAAGATACAAAATATATAGATTTGGAGATCAAAGGAACACTAACAGGACCAAACACATCAGAATGAATAAGATCCAATACACTAGAAGACTTGTGAGAACTAGAGTAAAACTAAACATAGTTTTGCTTTCCATATACATAATGTTCAAAAAAGTTGAACTCGAGATTACAATCATTTAACCCCTCAACAAGGTTTTTATTTTTCAGGGTTCTAAGACCCTTCTCACTAATGTGGCCATATCTCAAATGCCATAACATAGTCTTTTCAGCAGGAATCTTAACTTCCAAAGCATGAGCACCCTTGGGTACACAAGATGCACTACCGTCATAATTTGTTACAATAGATTTCTTCACTGCTTGTTAAGATGGTGGGGATGAAGTGACTATAGCTCTTTTCTTCGAGTTAAAAGAACTATTGCACTATGAAGTGCATGCCTCTAGGTAAAATAGTGTACCTCTCTAAGTACCCTTCGCAAGCACCATAGATCCTCTAGTCATCTTGTATCCATCCTTCAAAAAGACAACCTACACACTTGCATCATTCAACATACTTACAGAAAGTAGGTTTCATGCCAAGCCTGGGATGTGCATAACCCAGTGATCCCCTTCACTCATCCATCAAGGAATCAGATTGAGACTCTTCCATGACCAACAATCTTAAGATGAGAGTTGTCACCTAGGTACACTCTTCCAGCATCGAACTCTTCATATTTCATGAACCAACTTTGATGTGAGGTCATGTGGAATGGTGCACTAGAATCAATCAACCACACATCATCAGATGCATGGGTGGCCAGGGCTGCGATGAAGGCATCACCATTATCTTGTGATTTGTCAGAATCTGAATCTGGGACATTCTTTTTCTTCTTTTTCTTTTCTTGCTTGCATTCCTTTCAGAAATGCCAAGTTTTTCCACAGTTCCAAAGGAGAGCCTTAGACTTTCCAAGAGATTTGGATTTCCCACAGAATTTGGATCTGCCCTTCTCAGCTCTCTTGTCCTTCTTTTTCCCTTTCTCCTTGGGTCTTCCATGAACCACAAGAGCCTCTTTGGCTGCCTCAAAAGACTTTCTCTGCATCTCTTCAGATAACAGCGAAGATACCAATTCATCTATTGTGAAAGTGGATGTGGTGCTCCCAATAGCCATCACAAGATGGTCCCATGAGTCTAGAAAAGAACAAAGAAATGTCATACAATGATCCTCCTCCTCCATCTTCACACCAACGGATGTCAATTGTACAATTAACATGTTGAAGGCATTCAGGTGATCTATAGATCCTCCATCCTCCATCCTCAGAGAATACAACTTCTTTCTCAGAAAAAGTTTGTTCACCAAGGATTTCACCTGATAAACATCTCCCAACTTCTTCCAAAGATCTTTCGTGGTCTTCTCCTCATGGGCATTCAACAGGACAAAATTAGCTAGACTGAGTCTTATGAGACCCTTAGCCTTCTGATCTTTGAGATCCTAATTAGCTTGTGCCATTGTAGCTAGTTTTACACCAGATATGGTTTCCCATAAGTCATGATCAACAAGCATGTCTTCCATCTTAAGTTTCCATAACTCAAAATTAGTGCCATTTAATTTCTCCACCTCTAATCTTTCGGATGTGCCTGCCATCTCTTTCTTGCAATAAGATTACAAAATGCTCTACACAAAGCTCCCACTCAACCTAAGATTAGCTCAAAAAACCCCTACCCTACAACTAGGACCAAAGGTCATCGAGCTCTGATACCAACTAAAAGGAAGCTAGGTGTGTGGAAATCACTTCCTACACTAATCTAATGAGGAGAGATGAGTGAAAATTCATTTTAACCAACAACAGAGATATTGAAGCAAACACATACATAAGAATCTAAGACAGAAGAAGAGAGAGACAAGATATACATGGGGAAAACCCTTACGGGTGAAAAACCCCACACTCCAAAACATAGCTCAAATGTATTCCAGTAAACAATCAAGGTTACAATACAGTTTCAGAGCCAATGCTCTTGCAAGAGTCTTTGACACTCGTATCTGGAGACAATTTGGCAACATAACAGTACCTGTCAATCACATAATACATCTCCTCTCAAAAGCACCTGTTTATATAGAAGATACAAGGCAAAAATGGCTCTATCTTGAGATGGGCGTCCGACATGGCCTCATGGCCCAAAAACCATGCCTAAGGACACTTGTCCAACACTGTAGGATGTTCATGCACTTGTCATGTCATCCCATCCCAAAGAGGTCACCTATTCCCAAGTTGGGCAATGACAGATACTCCTACGACAATTACGACTATCATAGAATCTTTCATAGCTATCATATCTTATAGTTGTAAGAGAATCTATCATACACATGCTATAAATAGCATATTCTCTTACAACATGTCATAACCCTCCTTGGGCCACCCAAAGATACATTCTTCCAAGATGCCCTATGACATATCTTCACCTATCATAGAATCTTCCATTTACGATTCTTACGCGTCATAAATTTGTTATAGGAATCTGTCATGACCATTTCAGTCAATATTCCCTTACACACTATCGAATATGCCAATACATGGCAAATATTCCTATCACTAAGTGAGATACCTATCTCCTCATGTGAGGACAAATTTACATGTTGTCACCTTCCATGTAGGATGACACATCACTGTGTCAACCCCCACAAGATGACAAAACAAGATTTGCATCCTAATTACATAATAGGTAATAAATACAATGAAATAATACAAGGAATTGCCAAGGTTGAGACACCTTAATTCCCAACATAGGACACTGCACTAGTTCTTAGATGGCACAAGGAATCAGCCGATTCACATTATCCATCCCCTCACAAAGGGAAGGTCCACTTCCATATGGAAGGTGTGCAGGGGACCGCTAGTCTGTGGTTGGAGGAAAAGCACCAGGGTGATGTTCTCTCTCCTACAGCTGACTGTCGAAGACTTGTCAATATAAAACATTACTTATTATGTAAATGGAAATTGAAACATGTTGTAGTTGCAAAGAAAGAAACCATTTGTATTTATACTTGACAAATATGTAAAATTTGTAAGTTGCATGTGAAGTGACCATATATTGTAATTATTTATTGAACTTTGGATTAGCAAGTTTATTAATGATGGAATCAAGTTAATTATATTAAAAAATGAAATTTATTTGTGCAACATTTGTATTTTATTATTTATTATTCTTCATGGGATGTTACACATGGTATTAGAGATACCGGGTTTACCACTTGGACCTTGGAGCTCAATGTGAGGTTTCATAAGATTGGAAAGATATGCTAATGATACAAAAATTTGTTATTGTGCTAGAATGGAAAGAAAGAGAAGGAAAATAAAGTGAGCCAAGAAAACAAAACCTAGTGATATGCCTAATATCACTATTAAGAAAGAGTCATCTCTTGAACCAAAGATGAAAGATACAATGAGCTATTCAGAGGGATCTTGGCTCACTAATTTTGAAACACTAGATAATGCACTCAAACATATTATCCAAGAAAAGAGGAAATAGATTGAGGAGACAAAAAGGTTTCCAACCCCTAATATTGTTAAGATCATTAAACCATATGTCCACTGTGACATGCCTTTTGGGTGTGGTCAAGATGCACCTATTATGGGAAATGGGGTGTTGATTGAGTACTCATGAGTACATCCACCCACTAAGTTTAGAGTGTTACTCGATTCTGACGGGAAGGAGGAACCCGAGGAAATTCCTCTATCAAAAAGTGATATGTAGACATTTCTTATACATAAAAAATAGAAAAATATTATATTTGAATAAGGATGTAAAAATCCAAAAAGTGAATAAAGTAAAATTTGTGCTTTTAGAATAACAAAATGTTTATGTGATTAATCTCTAAGTTTCTATGTTTATGAACTTGTAATTGTATGATAGTATATCAGAAAGTTCCATGTTTTGATACATTTTTATGCAAATGTTAGGTGTGGATAAGTAATGTTATGGAACATTCTAGAAACCAGCTAGGAGGGAACTCGAATGGCCTAGATCCTAAAAATAATCCTATGGCAAGATTAGATCAAATTTTATTAGTTTTAAATGAAACAAAAGAAAGATAGGAAACCTTGGAATAGGAAGTTAGAGGAGGAGAAACCAATCAAGAACACCACTCTAAAGGAAGAGAAGAATTTAGTTTTCATGGTCAACCAAGAGTAAATAATCAAGACTCACTAATTCAAAATGAGGCAAAAACTTGTCCTACTAGAGAGCTAGCCCAAGATATGAAGAAAGTTATACCTCCTAAGTTTGATGGAATGGTGAGTGGAGATGCAGACGAGGCTTGGTTGATAGAGATGGAAAAATATTGAGATAAGACTTTTTTCTGAGATCACCAAAGTTATATGGGAAGCATACCAGTTAGCAGGAGAAGCATCCACATGATGGATGAAAAAGGAAATGGAATTAGGATGGAGTTCCTTGAGTCTAACTTGGGATCAATTTGTGGTCATATCAGAAAAAGGGTGGTTTCCCCAACTTTACTTTGACCAGAAATTAATAGATTTCCAAAATCTACGTCAAGGAGATATGACTATCATAAAATACTCGAAAAAATTTACCATATTATTGAAGTATGTGCCACAATATCAGAAGGATGGGAGATTTATAATAAGGAAGTTTATTATGGGCTTGAATGTTTAGATTGGTGGAGAAGTGGATGTTCATGGACCTACGACCATGGATCAATTCTTTGAGAAAGCCATCAAGCAAGAGCAAAAGCTCAAATCTATCTCTACATATCAAGAAAGATCTCAAAAGAAATCTAACTAGAGTCTTCCTTCGACATCCTTCAAAAAGAGAAGTAGGAATCAAGAAAGCAAAGAGAGAAACTTTGGTAAAAGATCTATATATAAAAAGAATGGATCAAGGGATGAAAATAGGGATTTTAATCCTAGAAAGAATGGATGAGGAATGAAAATACAGATTTTAATCCTAAAAAGAATGATGATAATTCCAATCGATCTTCACGAAAGAGAGGTCCTCTTGGAGGGTGTTTTACATGTGGAGGTGATCACTATGCTAACAAGTGCCCCACAAAGAGTCAGGGGAATTCTTATCAAAGATATCCTTTACCTTCACAACAAACAACTATTTAGCAAAGGATTCATGGTGCTTTATATAGTCATCAAGCTGAGTATTAGGTTACTCCTATTGAAACCTTAGGTACTCTATCTGGAACCCCAATTTCTATTCTGATAGATACATGAGCAATTAAAAATTTTGTGAACCTTAGAATACTTGATAACATGTCTAGGAAAGCTAGTTTCATGGCTAATTCATGGACAGTAGAGTTTGCAAACTAGTCAAGAGCTCAGGTAGAGAAATGCTTGTTTGAAGCCAGATTAACCCTACCTACTTTTTCCACAGAGGTCAATCTATATGTAGTACCTATAGGGTCTTATGATGTCATTTTAGAGATGAAATGATTATCACAACATAGGGCAAAAGTTGATTGTCTTTCCAAATCAGTAGAATGTCTAGATGACGATGGAAATGTTGTCCTTATCCAAGATTTTCAACGAGAAATGAAAATTAGGAAATTTTTCACGATGCAATTGAAAAATGAAAAATGGAAAGGTTGTCAAATGTTTGTAGTTAAGATGGATGAGGTGAAAGATAAAGAGGAGAAGGAACTTAAGGAAAATTCTTTTGAAGCATGCCCTTATCTCCATGATTTTTAGGATGTGTTTCTTGAAGACCTTCTAGGTTTGTCCCCAAAAATATTTTTTGATTTTGCAATAGATATTATTCCTGGCTTTGAACCAATGTCCAAAACACCTTATCAGATGACTTCTAATGATTATATGGAGCTAAAGTCTCAACTCTAGGAAATGTTGTTGTTACGTCGTAAAATGTCCCCCTAGGACTTTTACCTCCTAAGTTTAGCTCTGGGGTCCCTTAGTTTTAATCATGCATGTTAGAAAAGAATCTCGAGAAAAAATCCCCAAAAACCCATGACAAATTAGATTTAGGGAACAGATCTAAGATTAATGAAAACCCAAAAATAGGTCCCAGGGCTTAGGTGCCTACACCCTTGCGCTACCCTATTTTGTCAGGGTCCCAAATTTCAATGTCAATTGGAGACTATTAAAAGGTTTTGGTTGGCGACACCTTGAATTTAAATTATGAAATTTGTAGCAAGAATTCATATATAATCATGTTTATGACTTCATTTGCAAACTAGAAGATGATTTTGAGATTTTGGCAAATTTGTGATCTTAGAGCATTCAAGGCATTCATTGTGTTACAGAGCAGACTTGTGTTGTTATTGTGTTTGTTATTGTAGATTTAGATTCATCTTTGCATGGCGTGAAAGAGCTACATCTCTGTGAGAGCTACACCTTTGAGGTGATATCTATTTATGATTCAATCTATTATTTTTATCATTGTTTTTGCCTCTATCCTACAAGGACACACACTTTCTATCTAACAACAGTATTGGAAGGCTTGAATACCATTCTGGGGCTTGACTAAGGCAAGCTTCTAAACACCACAACCCCCAACCCCTCTCTTGTGATTGTAGGTGATAGGTGAAGGATCTCACAGAGTGAAGTTCCAAAGGACTGTTGCAGAACATAAGGAATCAGGATCTAAAGAAAAAGGCAGGAAATAGCTCAAAAAGGGAAAATGCGCTCACACCTTTGACCCTTAGTTTCATAGCACAAAAAATCTCTGAAGTGGTTGCAATTAGTAGCGGAGAAGATCCCGAAGCCCTCAGAAAAAGAAGCACATTGGGCTTGGGCACCTGCTCTTTTGCCCCTAACTTTTCTGTATTCTTAAACTCAAAATCTAGAATGTATCTGATCCAGATTTAGTATCTTTCTGTAGAAGGAATTGTCGTGTTTCATCCATTTGCTTACGATTTGGCATAATTAGGGTTTTAGGCTTAATCGGGCTAAGAATCAACAAATCACTTAACAAATTCCAAATTTCTTTATCATTCCAAGTGACAGCCAACCTGATATTTCAGTCCTCTTGTAAAAGTTGTGATTCAACTTGGTTAAATGTCCTTGAATGTATTGAGTGAAAGGTGGACCTAACTAAACTATCCATTAATCCCATCAACCCTCTTTTCATCCATTACATTTTGGTGAACCTATGTTTCCTTGTTGAGTTTTGTACATCAGATTTTCATTCATACATTTCATTGTCATCATCATACATTTGAAAATTTTACAAAAAAAATGAAAATTTTGAAAAAATCAAGCATCCTAGGTTTGCATTTAGACATAGTTTACACTATTCTCATTTCATTTTATCTAAATGATTTAAATATTTGATATTTACATCAAATATGATATAAATTGCAGCATTACATCATTAAATAAACACTTACCTTGCATTTTCATACTCTATTTGTTAGGGTTTGCTTGAAATTGTGCATTTTTTTTCATATAACCTAGTCTTTGCAAAAGCTAGGGTTTGTGGTTAAAATCTTGTTTCAGATTTTAATACTCATTTTTAACACTTATTCAAATATGATATTGATAGTAATGTTTCATCATAGTGTGTTTTTACATTTACATTTCAAATTTTGCATTTACAGATTGTGTATTTCAACAAGCATATCTTGCTCCTTTGGTTTGTTCTATTAGTTTGTGCATTGAGTGGTGTATACCTTTGCATGAGTCTTATAACTTGCTGCCCTAATAGAAATATCCCTTTAAGGATAAGTATTAGATTAATAAGTTCTAGTGCTCCCAATAGCAACAGTGTCCCTACATTGGAAAATCCATCAGAACACGTTCTTTACAAAAGGAGAAACACAAACTTTGCAAGATATTATACCTCCTACAACTACAATGGAAGAACAAAAATTTCATGATTTTGAAGATCCTATTGATGTGATAACACATGTACTTGATGAGAAAATAAACAAACTTGATAAGAAACTAGCTGATTTTCAAGCATTTGTGGAAAAAGAAAGGATAGCTGAAGAAGTTGTGCTTGTTATTCGTAATTTAAGAGAATTGTTAAAAGAAGGACAAGATGGTGTTAATACACTATGTGGGTTATCTCATTTAGTACATAAAAACATTGACAGTGATTGAATGTGCAGACACCATTAATATGTCATCACTGACTCATACACAAGTATCGGCACCTATATCGACTACTGGAATGTCTACTTTTACATCATAAATTCTCACCACTAATACACCTACTTGTAGTAATGCTACCACTAGTGTTAGAGTATCTAATGGAATTAATTCTCATAATTACAAGGCTATGGGATTCAATTATCAAAACCTAGCACCTAGGGTGACTTCTTACATGAATAATCACTCTCAACCACCTCTCCATTCCACTTATTCTCAACCACCCTTCACTTATAACTATCCTCAACCACCTTCCACTCACAATTATTCCCAACCACCTTTTATTACTACTCATAATCAATCACCTCAAAATTTCATGACCATAGCCACTAATTCTCAAACCGCATCTCCTAATGATGCCCTCGTAAACCAACTCTTGCAAGGCATGACTTCTTTACAACAAAAGGTGACAATCTTGTCAAATTCTTCTCAACCTAATTTACCTACATATCATGCTCAAAGTTCCTTATCTTTCGTAATCCTTAGAACTCCTATGCTTGATAAGTTTGAAACTCCTCGCTTTGAAAAATATGGTGGAAAAGGTGATCCTAATACTCATGTGGCAGCATTCACAGCTATGTGTAGTGATTTCTTCTTTGAAGAGGACTTGTTAGTGAAACTCTTCCTGTGATCCCTCAAAGACATGACTATAGAATGGTTTTGCTCTTTACCTCTGAATTCAATACACTCTTTCTCTTAGCTAGTTGATCAATTCTTACAACATTTTCAAGAAAACATTGGGTCTCAAGTCTCATTGATTGATTTAGTTCACTGCAAGTAAGGTCTGAAAGAGAATTTAACTGAGTTTATTAGTCGATATCAATCCCTTTATGCACAAATCCAATACTTGATCAATGATGAGGATGTTCAAAAGGTGTTTATTACAAATCTACAACCTAAGATCTATGTAAGATCCTCTTGATGAGATACAACTCTTTTCAGCATCTATGCATGATTCTTCATGATTATCAGCTTTCATCTAGTCAGTATAAGAACCAAAACTCATCGGCTCAAGGTGATCAAGCTGATGCTGGAACATCTCACAATAATTTCATGAGGAATAACAAGAATTTCATTAAAGTAAATGGACATAATTCAAACAACTTTCACAAGTGTCCACTATCAGTAATCCAAAGAGGGTATTGTTTCAGATACAACAACAACAAAGATAGTTTACTCTAATATCTGACTCTCTAAATTTTATTATGAACCAAGCCATGAGTAATAATCTCTTAAACCTTACTCTAATTAAACCATTGGATAGTAATAGAATGCAAGGACCTCAGTTTGATGCTAATGCTTTTTGTCACTATCATCGGCAACAAGGGCATGATACTAAATGATGTATGCATCTTAAACATGAAATTCAAGACCTCATCGACTTGAATGTGATACGAGTAATCGGTGTGAATGACAATGGAAATAAGTTGGTTGCCCCTCTAAATTTGAATTTACAGATCTTCACTAATCCATTTCCTAGACATAACCAGAACAATATGATGTAACAAAATATAGTAGAACAAGAAGATGACTATCTTGATTATGATGAAATAGTTGGTATGATAGAAGTGGATAAGGAAAAGATCGAAGAATCACCTCATCCATGAGGAAAACGTATATATGCTAAGGTTCTGTTGTGTGGTTACACAACATGCCCCATTTTGCCTTAGCAAGAACAAGTGGAGAAGCATAAGGCTGATGAGGTGGACCAAGACCAATGTCAACAAACAAAAGATTCAGGAGACATCCCGCCTCCACAAGAAAATGTGTAGAATCAGGATAGGGAGAATTAAGTTCTAGACAAAGATAAAGAGGTACATGATGCGCAAATTGAGCAATTAGACCAAAGAGGGTCAGATACAAGTGCACTTGCATGGATGTCATCAGAAGTGGGAATTCCACAAGAGGAGACTGAGCCACTAGACTTTAAGTCACTCTTTACATTGGACCCAACCAAGCCAAAGAGAAGGGCAAGGACAGTCTCTGTAATAAAGCAAGATGCAGCCACAAGAAAGAGGACATCCTGAGTAGCTATATTGAAAGTAAATAAGGCCAAGCAAGAAATAAGGCAAGAAGAGTTCCAGATAACTTCTATTGATTTAGGCCATGCAACAGATGAACAAGAGATTCGAGGATTTAGAGATCATACAGATGTTGTGGAGGCTAGGATGATAAAGATCAAATCCAAGAAAAGGATGTATAAAGCACAAGTGGCTCAATTACAAGATTTTGTGAAAGGATTGGTTGCTCCCACTAATATTCAAATAACTAAAGATACTTCATTAACATTGGTCTCTCAGGAAGAGATAAATGCCCTAGATGTACAGAAGAACTAGGCACAAATTATGGATAAATGGTTTAAAAAATTCTTGATGGATGGGGACCAAATAATAAAGACATCATTGTCCAACTGGGATTTATTGAGCAATCTGAGAGAAAAGGAAGACAAGATGAAAAAGGAGGTTAGCCAAAAGTTAATAACCAATGACAAATACCTAGGTGCTCTTAAAGACATGAGGAAGAAAGATGCTAATGTCCTCATAACAAATAAAGTTGTAACAACACAAACACTCCCAATGTTGGATAGTTGGTGTGAAGATGTGGGGTTTGTAGTGGATGTATTGAAGAGATGGAATGACAAGATTGCAAACATCAGTGGAAAGATACACAATTTGTTGTCTGATGAAATAGTAATTTTGGAGTCTCTAGAAGGTAAGGTAGAAGGAAAGGTAGAAAATCAAGATGAAGATTTTTCTACTAATGCCTTCAGGGATAATTTTAGGCCTGCAATAGAGGACCCTATTAAGAAATTCTCCGAAGCTACCATTGATATGGCTATGAGAATGAAGGCAAGGATAGAAAATATAAAGAAGAATTAGATAGCAGAACAAACTGATGGATATCCTTATAGTAACAATTGAAAGCACAAACCTATGCAGCCAAGAGGGCTAAGATTTTGAATAGAGAAGAGATAGAGGTGGCCATCCAAGCCTATAATGTTATCCAAGGTGTCAATGCAATAATAACTGACTAGTATTCCTCTGAAGAATTTGATGAAGAAGAAGAATAGAGTGGTCATATTGACCAAATAATACTTCAAGATGTTCCTGAGAGTTGCTAGCTAGCAGTTTGTGCCATGTAGGTTGTATTTTGACTTGGTCAAAGCAATGTAAACCATTGATCATGATAAATAATCCTTGACCATAAGATCTTTTGTAACTGATTCTCATCCTTATCTTATAAAAGGATGGAGAGTCTTAGTCATAAAGCATTTAGAAGCTTAATTGAGATTGGATTACTGAAATGTTAGGACCAATCCTCAAATTCAATTTGTAAATATATACTATTTTGCATACTTAATGAACATGAAGAACTCTGATTACAACCAATCGTAAATTTTGAGTAATCTATGGATGAATTTTGGACATGTTACTTTGATTTGTTGCATCCCTTGGAGTGCATTTTAGTTTGTACATGTTGTCTTCATTCCTTTTCCTTTGAAGTTTGCATAAATCATATCTAGCTGTGGAATGACCTGGTGAAAAATATGGTTTGATTTCCTTCTCTTCATGACAGTGTCAATAGTATATGTGGATCAATGACTAAAGATTCAACTCATTTTAGTAAAATTAGAAAGCATTTATTAAAATTTCTTTAATTTCATTTCAAATCATCATCATAATTGCAAATACATAGAAAATACTAAGCAAATACAAAGAAATATGTTGATTTAGTATATTTGAATGAAGTGCATACAAAATGATAAATATCATGCAAACAGATGTAAATAATGTTAGAAATCATGGAAATATGTGCTTATAGGCACATCATTTGGATAAATTTATAGTGTAGAAGTGAAATCCAGTTAATGTGAGTAATATGCAGGGAATTGATCAAATTTATATAAATATATGCACAATTTGGTTAAATACAATAGAATTTAACCTTATTTGTTAAGAAATTCATAGAAAGCGGGTGAAATAAAGTTTATCCAGACATGAATTTCTCTAAGTCAGAAATGTAAGGCCCCTGAATGGAAAACAACAACGCATATCAAACCACTAAGTAATGTTAGATGATTATGAAATAATCCACAGAGACTTGGGATCATGAATTCTCTGAATTCATCGTATCTTTCAAGATGATAAAGGCTTGATTTGCATTTATTTATCTATGTTTGTTTATGAGTAACATCATGATCAACATAAATTAACGCTAGGAGGGAAGAAACATTCTAGTTCACAAATTCTCCACTTGGATCTTATTTCATGCGCTCAAGTGAGGTGATATTTTCAAAATTTTGTAAAATTACTTGAAATCTCTTCATTTGTGCAAAATTTCCACTTGCTGTCAGTTATTTGGAGAATTTGTTTACAAATATTCCATCCTTGTGGTTAGTTAACTTGATATTTATAGTCAGTGATCTAGTTTTCCAAAATTTGAGTCAATATTTACATTTCCTTCAAATATCTAGTTACTTTGAACTTTTAATCATAAATATCCAGTTCAGGAGAGTAAATTCCTTGATCTTTGTGAAGATCTAGTCAAAATATCCATATCTAGTCATAAGTAGTGAAGCTCTGGCTCACAGACCTAATACCAGGTCTAGATCGATTGGACCTTTTGAAGAATTGCCAATTCACAGACTTAGACCTCGTATGACAGATATTCACCATAGTCCTAGTCCTAGTTCACCAGTATTTCTAGTTTCACCTTTTGTAATACCTCCTGTATCTCTAATAATACCAATAGCAATACCTCAAGCACCTCCTACAATGTCTTTCTTTGTAGTAGAGTCACTACTTACCTTTACCACATATCATCATTTGCCAAAAAATATGGACAAGATTTGTCTGAACTATAATCCTTAGTAGGATGTAGAAGATCACATTAGAACTTACAAAGAATCTTGCTTTAGAGCTTTCCTTATTCTTTAGGAGAAGAAGCATATAGTTGGTACATTAGTCTTACCAGGTCTTCCATAGCCAATTGGGCCACCTTGGAGAAAGCTTTCTTAGGAAGGTTTAAAATACCAGTAGATATGGCTATTACATATCACATGTTTGCTACAATCAAAACAACTGAAGGGGAGCTAATCTCTAATTTCAATGCTAGGTTCCACAAAATGTTTTCCAAGCTAGTTTCTCCCTACAATGTAGGTGATGAGGTGGCTAGATCCATATATTACTTAGCCTTAGATCCCCTAACATCCATGTTCATCAGGAGAATACATCCCGCAGTCACTACTCTAGCATGTGCCTATGAAGAAGCCATTAAGGTCAATCAACAGCTAACGCCTAGCTTTACTCCCAATTTTGGATTTCCTACATATCATGTACAACCACAAGTTAATGGAGTCATGATACCTCCAACCATAATGCCTAGTCCCCTGCAGGTAACTCCACTCAGTATCATGCCTCCTCCAAATGGAAATGGTTAGATGATATGTCATCCTGGACATATACCTCAATATGTAGTGCAAAATAATAGTAATGGTAGCTCTTTCTTCAAACCTCAACAAGAAAATGTAGTAGCCAAAGCTTAGGAGGAGAAAGATGATATCAAGGAAATATCTGTGCAACTAAGAAAACTAACCACTGAAATCACACATATGAGGAGTCAAAACTTTTATTCTCAATCAAACCAAAATAGAGAATATCCTGATAGAGGATATGGAAACAATAATGATAGGTCTAGATATCCTAACAAGGGATACAATAATGATAGGAATTTCAATAACAATAGAAACAACAATGTTTCCCTTAGGCCACCTAGAACATGGAATACCCGGCCAAACAATGGCTCCTTGCCCTCACCATTGGACAATCAGCCTCCTACTGAGCCCAAACAGACTACTAGGGTGAATTTAGTAGAAGCTGCACTCACAAATTGGTGTAGAATGTACAATACCAATGCACATGTTGAACTAGATTGCCCTCAGTTCAAAATAGCATCTAGTATTTGTTGAATGTCAAGAACACTGAGAGGGGGGGTGAATCAGTGTTCTATAAATCTTTTCATGTACTTTTACTTTTAACCATTTTAAAAGAACAATCCAATAGAAGAAAAATATACAATTGAACAACATTCACAAAAGCATGACACATAACACAAAGCTTTTACGTGGAAAACCCAAAGAGGGAAAAACCACAAAGAGGATTAGCTCTCATAAATATATTGCAATCTTTACAGATATGATGTTCAGGCTTGGTCACTCCACGGGCCTAGAACATGTTGGCTTACTGCCATGATGTATAACTAAGTTTAGCAGGCTCACTACCTTATCCCTAAACTTAGTAAGATTACAATAAGGGATGTTAAAACCTGAGGGTTGTTAAACCCTACTAGAGGCTCACTGCCAACTTACTTCCTTGATGACAAAATCTTGCTTCCAATTAAATCACACATAATAACTAAGTACTGGTTAAGCATCTGCCACTATGCCAAGGTGCAGTCATTTAACAAATGTATTCTGAATCCCAAGTCTTCATCACTGCTGATCTTCTAACTCTACTCTTCTATTCGCATGCTCACATACACACACATTATCTTTGAATCCTAAGTCTTCATTGTTGCTGCTCTTCTAACTTTGCTCTTCTATTTGCATGCTCGCATCCCACACATTATCTTTGTTTTGCTTCTTCACTTCATACTTCTCTTCATATCTTCGCTTAGGGATATATTTTCCATGACTTACTTACATGTTTATATACAATTCATCATCCTTGGAATATACATCAAAGTCAACATTACATTCATCATTCATTGGAATAGTCTCCAAGGTCGACATTCATACATACATCAAATTAGGTCTAGACCTAAACACCATACACAACAAAGGAATGAGAACATAATGTATTACACCTTAGCTTAGACCTAAATCTATCCAAGCATGCTACACATCACTTAAACACTCATCAAAAGGATCTCCTTGATCACCACAATTAATCAGATCAGCCAAGCAATATAAACTGGGAGAATTCTTGATCACATGCTTCCTTGATAACAAAAAAAAAAGTGGACCTTGTGCAATGCTTTAACACAATATTGACAACATAATTTCACCTGAGAGCCAATAAATCCATCCACAATAGATCTCACTTGGAGATTACTAAAGACAACAAATATCACTTGAACTTAACAGCTTTCATCTGAAGTATAACAACACAAACTTTTCTTTCGAAGCACCAAATCACAAACCCTTTGGAATGAAGATAGCTATGGACTTTCTAAGCTTAAATTCATAACTGCAAGGCTAAATTCCAATCTATAGAGAAGTACAGAGCACACCACTTTCTCCTTGTCACTTTGCATACATTGCCAAAACCAGTCTTCAAACTGGTGAATAGATCTTTCGTTGTATAGCGTTTTGGACCACCAAACTCAGGAATTAGTATCTTTAAACATTTCTCTAAATCATATCCCAATCTCACACTATGGTCTTCAATGCTAAGGAAATGTGGAGTAAAACATTTCACTATTGTGGGAAACAAACACTTGTTCCAACTTAACCAAGTAACTTCCTTGGATGCTGATCTTAGGTGTCGACATCAATGACAACACTTACGACTCATACTTGCAATCGTATTTTCCAAACTGAAGTGTCTAATACTGCAAGAGATCTTCCTTGTCTTGAAGAAAATGAAATTGTTCCCTTGGAATATAAGTCCACCCTTGTGCTGGAAAGTTCTAACAGTCATCAGCATCACCAGATGACCTCAACACATGAAAATTACACTCTGGCATGTGAGGAGTCTGCTTTGGCTTTTGATTCAAACTATGTATTCCATTTTGAGGTTGAAAATGAGCTTGAGCTAGAACCTGAAGAGGTTCATGCTTACCAACAACAATATTAGGGTAGACACAATTATAACCTGAGGAATAATACAAACAGGCCAGCTGATCCATTAACCACATCTTTTCCTCCCAACAACTTTAACACCCCACCAGAACCAAAAGCTAGTAATAACCCTAGTCCTCCCAAGGTGAATACTTAGTATCTCACACCCTAAAACATAGTGACAAAGGCCATCAGCCAACTGCCTGAGTTAGATAAACTTGTCACATATCTGGCAGAAGAGATGAAAAAGATAAAAATTAGCTTATCACTGTCAGAATTGCTGAAGACTCCAGTCATCAAGAAAGCCTTCTTGAGATGAATCCACACCTAGAGATGATAGTCCCAGTCATAATCCTAATCACATCATGACTAGAGATCCTGTACCCAAAGAAAATACTATCAAACATAAAGTACAGGCTACTGTCCAAGCTATTGAAACATCACACATGAATCTATACAGAGACAAATCTAAATCCCCACCATTCTTACTTACATTGAGAATAGAATTTACACAATTGTTTAGTGGATTCAGATGCATCAACTAATGTGATGCCCTTGTCCATTTGTAATGCTTTAGGGTTACATCTAGCCAAATCCCTTAAGAAGGTGACACAACTTGATAAAGTAGAAGTGAGTGTGGTAGGAGAATTAACTCATATCCACATGCAGCTCACATTAGACCCAAGGGTGCAGTACTACATTGATATTCAAGTGGTAGACATCCCTGATACATATGGAATGCTCCTTAGCAGGGATTGGGAAAAAATGCTTAATGGTTACGTGGCCACTGATTTCAGTCATATGTGGTTACCCTGGAAAGGAATTCCTAACCAAATAAGGATACAAGCTGAGCCTAGGATGAAACACATGATAGCTAAGTACAACAATACCAATGAGGTATTGTATGTAGGCATTGAACCAAGAGTTTATGCTATAAGACCTCAAACTATTAGGATTGAAGAAGTCTTAATGAGTAACATGCACATACATGAAGATAGTAATAAAGAGGAAAAGGTAATTATTGAGTCTGATTACTGTTCAACTGATGAAGATGAAGTCGATCACTTCATTGAGTTTTAAAAGTATTTATCTAGAGAAATGCAGAAATGTCAATTATTAGGTACATCCGTTGAGGATATCTTGATATTTGGATGGTGCAGATTACATGATGAAGCACATTTAGAGAAAATTTGTGAAGCATGTATGGATATGATTGAGTTGGAGAGAACGTGTAGTGAAATAGGATCATCACTAACCAATGTTAGCAAAATATCTGATGACGATGGTATTGATTCTTATGTATTTTCTTTAGATACAGGGGAATATGAGCAAGGTACACATCAGGATAGTAGCCTAATCTCTACCTTAGAAGAGATCCTAACATGTGACGAAGTACATCTTCATGAAAATCAAAATACTATCACCCTAGGGACTGACTACCTAATTGAGTTAGACTATGAGCTATCAGATGAGGATAGAGGAAGTCACTTAACTCAATTCGAGGAGTTCCTATCTGAACAAGTTTAGATACATATTTTACAAGGAGTTCCTTCACAAAAAGCATTGATTAAGGGATGGTGTAGACTCCATTAGGAAGATAAATGTGCCTTATTCTTACATATACTGAATAAGGAAGAGCAGCTATGCTCCAGAGATAAAGTACATGATATCAAGGATATCCCTAAAGATAAAAAATGAGATTGCAACATATCTAGAAGATAAAGATGATAACATCAAAATGATGGAAAGAGAAGATATGATGTCCCCATAGAAATCACCAGATGTGATAAAGACTGAATCTCAAAAGTTGAAATGGATATCCCTAGGTGCAACAGCACAGGCCAAAAAGAAAAGAGAAGGTCCTAACAAGCCTTTAACAGAGGATAAGCCATGGATTCTTAGGTTTTATGGCTCTAAATCCAAGAAAGGAGCTAGAGTAGGCATTGACCTCACTAACCCATCAAGGAGGTCATTTTTAGTAGCATATTGATTGTAGTTCCCTTGCACTAATAATGTGGCTGAGTATGAAGCCTTGATTCATGGGTTGTTCTTTGCTCTTAAGAAGAAAGTCAAAATTCTGCATGTCTATGGAGACTCAGAATTAGTGGTAAAACAAGTCAGAAGTATCTATGCATGTAACTATAAGAGGTTGTCAAACTACAGGCATAGAGTTTGGGATTTAATAGAAGGATTTGATGCATTCAACATCATGCATGTCCCCAAAGAACAAAATCATAAAGCTGATGCACAGGCATAAGCTACCAGTACATTGGAACCTCTATCCATTTCTAGGATGAAAATATTTTTAGTAGAATTGGTATCGGTGTCATCTATACTTGGTAATGTTACTAATTTCCAAGTGTTTGTTGATGACCAACATATCCTAGATTTCATCGCAAGTAAAGATATATTTGAAGCACAGATCCTAGATGGGAGGAATTTAGAAGATTATGTATGGGAAGATGAAAAAATTATGGACCTGCTGAGTAACAAAATTCCCAAAGGCATGATTGAGCTTTTTGTTAGGAATTGCATGCAGAAGATATCAATTAAATGCAAATAAAGGTTAAACAGAGGAATAAAACATACATAGAAATAATAAAACTAAGAGACAATTTTTAACATGGTTCACCCAAACTCAGGGTACATCCACCAATAGAGAGTCGAATATTATTATCCAGCAAATCAAACTGATTACAACCAGCAATCCTTCCAACTCAATATCATTGCAAATGCTATAATACAATATCAATAGAAACCCTAACCCTTAGCTATTTTTATCAAGACTTATGTCAGTTACAAAATAGGGTTTTTTTATGTCAGCCAATAGAAAAAATAACTCCTGACGCCTTTATAAAATAATAAAATTTGTTTGAGGTTTCAGGGGTACTGCCCCTCGACCTCACCTTGTATTGTGATAGGGAGCGTGCTAGGGGCACTGCCCCTGGACCCCACAAGGGGTACTGCCCCTTGACCCCATCTTGGGGGCGCTGCCCCCAAACCCCCATTAAATAATTTGGGGTGAAACTACACTGATAAAAGTGGGGAAAATTTAACCTCTGAGTCTTATTAGGCTTCATATAATAACAATCTCCCACTTGGAGACTAATCAGACTCCACATCATATCATCTCCCACTTGGAGACTGATCATAACACCGCTGACCCTGTAGCTCTCACTAGAAATAAACACCCTGGACCCTGCTATTCTAATTTTATTATTTTCAGTCTTGAAGACCAATTGACGCTAAAGAGGAGCTTAGCTTCTCCCTTGTCACTACCTTTGTAAACATATCCGCTAGATTTTTATCTGTATGTATCTTTTCCAGCCTTAACTATCAATCATCCAACACCAATCGAATGAAGTGACACCTCAACTGTATGTGTTTGGTCTTTGAATGCAAGGTAGAATTCTTTGCAAGATGTATGGCACGCTGGCTGTCCATAAACAAATAACTGTTAGCCTATTGCTTGCCCAATTCTTCCATGGAAGATTGCATCCATATCATCTCATTGCTTGTCTCTATTGTAGCTACATACTCTGCCTCCATGGTGGATAAAGTAACCACCTTTTGTAACCGTGAGATCCAACTCACTACTGTCCCACCTACAGTAAAGACATAACCTGTAGTACTCTACCTAGCATCAATATCCCCTAACAAATTTGAGTCTACATAACCTGCTAAATCATTATTAGAGCCCCCAAAATATAAGTGTCTACTGGATGTACCTCTCAAATATCTGAGAATCTATTTTACCGCATTCCAATGCTCCAAACCAAGATTACTCATATACTTGCTTACGACTCCTATAGCATGTGCAATATTTGGTCTCATGCATACCATTACGTACATTAAGATTCCTAAAGCTGAAGCATATGGTACCTTGGACATTTTGTCCTCCTCCTCTTGTGTCTTTGGACACATCTCCTTAGTCAATTTCAGATGACTAGGCAAAGGTGTACTGCAGCTTTTACATTCTCCATATGGAATCTCTGCAACACCTTTTCAACATAATCAACCTGAGATAGAGTCAATTTTTTGTTTTTTTTATACCAAAGATTTGTTTTTCTGCCCCTAAATCCTTCACAACAAATAATTGTGCTAACTATTGCTTGGACTCTCTTATGTGATCCATGTTAGACCCTGCTACAAGCATGTCATCAACATATAAACATAAAATAATGTAGCTATCATTATCCAACCTCTTAAAAAAAATACAATGGTTAGAATTACACCGACTGTAGTCTTGCTTAGCCATAAAACTATCAAATTTCAAATACCATTGCCGAGGTACTTATTTCAGGCCATATAAACTCTTCTTCAATCTACACACCAGTTTCTCCTTACCTTTGACCTCAAATCTTTGGAGTTGTTCCATATATATCTCGTCCTCCAAATCACCATGGAGAAAGGTAGCTTTCACATCTAGCTGTTCCAAATGTAAATCTTCAGCAACCACAATAGTTAAAACAATACGAATAGAAGTCATCTTAACAACCGGAGAAAAAATATCATCAAAATCAATGCCCTTTTTTTGTACAAATCCTTTTACAACTAACTTGGATTTAAATCTTTTCTTACCTTCATCTTCTTCTTTCAGCCTATAAACCTATTTGTTTGGTAAAGCCTTTTTACTTTTAGGCAACTTACATAATTCCCAAGTCTGATTTTTCAACAAGGAGTCCACTTCTTCTTTCATTACAATCTCCCACTGAACCTTTGTATCCACCTGCATACCTTCATCATATCCTACCAGTTCACTAGCATATGTTAACAAAATAGAATACAAAGAGGGAGAAAACCATTTAGGAGGTCTACTTAGCCTTGTTGATTGTCTAACATTCACTAGAGTTTGTAGTATTTCTTGTTGTTGTTGTGGAGCATGAGGAACCACTGGAACATCACTATCTGGAGTATCATCTAGCACCACATAATCCTTTTCTTTCTTCTCATGCTACTGGAACTGATCTTTGTACAACACCTTCTCATTGAATACAACATCCCTGCTTCTCACAATTTTCAGATTTTCAACATCCCAAAGCCTATAACCAAATTCATCAATGCCATTTCCAACGAAGATACACTTTTTTGCTTGGTTCTATTTTCAGAATCTACATGTGCAAATGCTTCACATCTGAAGGTTTTGAGAAAAGAATAATTCACCTTCATACTTGTCTATGCTTCCTCTGGAATACCACAGCCCAAAGGAACTGAAGGACCTCTATTAATTAAATATACAGCGGTATTGATAGCCTCTGCCCACATGTTTAAAGGTAGACTAGCATGCAATCTCATGCTCCTTGTACACTCCATTATTGTCTTATTCATGCGCTCAGCCACTCCATTTTCTTGTGGAGTCCTGTTGGGTATCACCTTCCTTGGAAATGTCTTGAGGGATTTGTTGTATGGTCTCACAATATGCCAAATTTTTCCTTAGCAAAACAAGCACCCAACTTTTTTATTTGCTTGTGTGTTGTCTCTCTTTTGGTGGTATGATAAAATATCAAGTCCTGATCTAGTGTTCAACTTAAAATTCAATAAATTTACTAACAAAGGTCATCATTGGATATAGAATTGAATTTTGATAAAATTTTCCTATTGAATCATGTCAAATTCAAGAAAATGAGAAAGTTATGCTTGGTCAAAGTTTTGGTCAAAAGGATATTTTATGTCTGGAAATTTGGATAGGGACATTTTACATTCACTGAATATACATATCCCTTCCAAATATTCATATCCCTTAGTTATAGGTTTGGACCCAAAATGGTTGTTCAATTGGGTGAAGTTGATGCTTATCTAGGATATAAGTATTATCGATGTCTGGATATCCATGTCCCCCTTTTAGCCATTAAACTTGTAGTCTCAAGCCACGAAGTCATCATCTAGATGGATTTTTTAACATGGACATTTTACAAATATCAAATATCCATACCCTTGTTCAAATATTCATATCCCAATAGCATCAGCCAATTTTATCTATAGAGACATTCTAAGGCCTGATGTCATCATCCAGATATACGCCACATGGATATCCATAATCATACACTCACTTTTAAAGTCAAGTTATTTTGGGTTCAAGGATTTCCAATATCACCAATAAGAGAAAAACTTAAAGTATTTTGGGAGTTTGTGAGTTTGGCATTTTGTCGATTCGCCAACTAAGTGAAAGAGAGAAAAGTCAAAAGTTCATGGTTTTGTTATTTCGTCGACTAAAGAGTTTTCAAAAATGGCTAAGGTGAAGAATTTAATGAGTCTAGCTCTTTGGTCGGGAAAGTCATTGTTGGAAGAACTTAGGTTTTCCGAAGTGAGTTTGAGGGTTACCAATTTCCTTGATTTGTCGATAGAGGGAAAATGGGCGATAAAAGGGCTAGGGGAAAAGTTCATAAGTTAGGACTTTTGCTGATAGAAAGGCAAAGTTTGGAACTTTAAACTTTTGCCGATAAAGAGCTAAAATGGCAAAGTTCTTCATTTTAATTTTTTGCCAATGTAAACCAAAGAGGCAAAAGGTGATAGTTCAAGAAAATTAGAAATCACCGATAAGGGTGATAGTTCGGTAAAATGACCTTTTACCAATAGAAGGACATTGAACCACGGTTTCAAAAAGAGTAATTTGCCAATAAGTGTAAAATCAAAGGTGCTTGTGGAAAAGAGTAAAGTTTCATTTGAGCATTTTCATATAGATATTAATACTTAGATATCCATATCTGGATCTTCCCTTCACATTATTTTGCTTTAACAGGCAAATTCATCCTAGCATGTTAAATATCAAGAATATTTAGAGCAATTCGTAGGAAATTAAAAGAGATTAGAGGAAAATTGTAAGTGATTCCACTACATAATTAATAGGGCATTCACCTCAACATTTGTGTGATAAGAGGTAAGGTTTTGGTAAGTAGGTGAATAAGACCAGGCCACAGATATGAATAAATCAAAACCTTTCTTATTATTTTCACAGGCACATTATAATTTTTACACAAGTGAAGGTTGAATTTCAAAGATTAAGCTAGATTCTTAGAATTTATATTCTATTTTAATTCACATAGGGGAAATTCAAAGAAATAAAATACTAAATCATGGGTATTCGTTTGTTGTAGGGTGATGAAACTAAATGAATCAAGGACTATAGCATGGAGAGGATGTTTTTGTTACTACAAGGTGAAAGGCTCGATTCTAGAGAAGAGTGCTAAACTAAATGAAATTGCTGCAAAGCAAGGGATACGTGAATAGGAACTGGAGAAAAGGAAGAAGCAGAGAAGCTGACTAATTATACTCAAGGATGTTGAATCGAAGATACTAGTAAATATGTTGTTGGCCAACTAGAAGGATGCTATGTCAAAGATGTTAGGAGTATTCTTTTGCCAACTGTATTCCACAGAATGACTTACAATTGGCATTCACATGCCACAAATCCTAAATGCCAATTATTATGAGTGATTCTTGATCGTTGGATTAATTGTAACTATTTTCTAGACTTTGTTCTATAAAAGGACAATGATTATTCTATTGTAAGAGAGATTGAATTGTTCCAATTTTGAGCACTAAGTTTGTGATTTTCTGCAACTTTGTGAATTCTCTCTCAAGGTTCTTTCTCAAGATCAATGTAAATGTAGATATTCTTTGCATACTTAATGAAAGTGAAGCTGTAGATTACTTCTTGATCGTAAATCTTACGTAATCTTTTGTTTGATTTCTAGATATCTGATTGTGAATTGTTACATCCTCTTAGAGTGCATTCAAGTAATTGCATATTGTTATCAATTATCCTTTGAATATTTGTGCTGATCATACATAGATGTGGAACATCTTGGTGAAGTATGGTTGAGTTTTCTTCTTTTCATTATAGTATTAGAGTATGTATGTGGGTCATTGGCTGAAATTTAGTAAATTTTAGGATTTCAATTTCTAAACCTTTCAGTTTTAGTTTCAATTTCATAAATAATCATAGATAATTGGAAATCATGATGAATCATAAGCAAATACTATAAATGAATGCTAACAGTGATTTATCTAGAGCATATACAATGAGTAAATGCAAATATTGATGCATTTGAGTAATATACAGTGAATAGATAAAAAATAGAGATATATCCAGAGCATATAGAGTAAGATATTGTAAATCAATGCAAATATTACACATACAAGTATCAATATCAGTGAATTACATCAAATATGTGCAAATAGGCATAAATATTAATGAATCACATGCTCTAAAGTACATTTTTTAGACAAATTTGAGGTGCAGAAGCAAATATTAGCTCATACAGGGATAATTTCACAGGAATTCATCAAATTTAGGATAAATTCTTGAAAGGAAGCTAGGTGTGCAAAAATCGCTTCCTACACTAATCTAATGAGAGGAGGAGAGTGAAAATTCAATTTAATCCTTATAGTTACAACTATGTTAACCCACTAACAGAGATATTGCAGCAAACACATACACAAGAATGTAAGATAGAAGAAAAGAGAGACAAGATATACGTCGGGAAAACCCTTACGTGTGAAAAACCCCACACTCCACTACATAGCTCAAATGTATTCTGTAAACAATGAAGGTTACAATACAGACCCTTACGGGTGAAAAACCCCACACTCCAAAACATAGCTCAAATGTATTCCGTAAACAATGAAGGTTACAATATAGTCACAGAGCCAATTATCTTGTAGGAGTCCTCGACACTCATATCTGGAGATGATCCGGTAGCATAAAAGTACCTGTCATTCACATAATGCATCACCTCTCCAAAGCACCTATTTATAAAGAAAATACAAGGCAAAAATGGCTCCACATTGAGATGGGTGTCCAATATGGCCTCATGGCCCAAAACCCATGCCTGTAGTAACTTGTCCAACATTGTAGGATGTTCCTGACACTTGTCAAGTCAACCCATCCCAAAGAGGTCACCTATTCCCAAAATGGACTATGACAAATGCTCTTACGACTCTTACAACCATTATAGAATCTGTCATAGCTGTCATAACTTACAGTTGTAAGATAATCTATCATACACAGGCTATAAATAGCATATTCTCTTACAACATGTCATAACCCACCTTGGGGTGCCCAAAGATGCCTTTTTCAAAGATGCTTCTCAACCCATGTCCATACCTGTCATAGGATCTTCTATTTCTGACTCTTACATGTCATAACTTTGTCATAGGAATCTATCATGACCATTTTGGTCAATATTCCCTTACACACATTCCAAGATGTCGACACATGGGAAAATATTCCTACCACTAAGTAGGACACCTATCTCCTCATGTGAGGACAAATTTACATGTGGTCATATGCCATGTAAGATGACACATCACTGTGCCAACTCCCACAAGATGACAACATAGGATTTGCATCCTAATTATACAATAGGCAATAAATAAATAAAAACAATGAAATAATACAAGGAATTACCAAGGTTGAGACACCTTAATTCCCAACATTCTCCCACTTGTCGAACACATTGTAAGAGCCAATAGAATTAACAAGATTTAGTTGCTATAGGCCGAGAGGCCCATAGACTCTGAACACCATCTAAACTTCACTGTGCCCACAACATTCTTCAAAGTATCTACCTTCTCCAAATTTACCTTCCCATCCTCTACCATGTCTCACATGAAGTGAAACTATACATCAATATGCTTTGTTCTGGCATGGAAAGTTGGATTCTTCACAAGGCAAATCACACTCTAACTATCACAAAAAATCATAATCTATCTTGCATCAACACCAATATCTAAACACAATCTCTTAATCCAAATGGCTTCCTTGCAAGCATGAGTTGCTACCATGTACTCAGCTTCTGTCGTGGACACAGCAACCACAGGTGATGCAGGAGCATCCAGTGGTGTAAGGGAAATCTTGCATCTCCCACAAAGAAGTTAATTCAAAATCATTGCAGTTGTTTTCATTTCTTTCTGTAATTAGTGTTTCTAGTTCCATAATCTCCCGAATAATGATGTAGGACTTTCAATTTTTTCCAAACTGCTAAAAATAGCAAACTGCCAGTTTTGGAAAGTTTACCTGCTATTTTAGGAAAGTTTGCATTTGGGCACAGATTGAAGCAAAAACTTACATAAAGCTTCATAAATGAAATATAAGACCTTTGGCAAAGGAATCAGGCAAAGATCATTTGTGAGCTGAAAGATATTAAAGTTTTTTGTTTTCTGAAAGTCCTTGAAAATTTCTGAAATGAGATATGAGGCACTAAAACATCACATAACCTCCCAAAATGTTGATGGAAATCTATTTACATATTCTTTACGTGATAGTTCACATCGTAAACTTTCCAGCGCTTAAAATGGTTCGTCAATCAGACACCTGGATCAAAAGTTACGCTTCCCAGAAGTTGACCTACTTTTGGAGGGAGTTGCAAATTTTAAATTTTAGCTAGAGGCTGCCAAAAAGTGCTATTTATGAATATTTTGGGAACCCTAGGCAGTAGTAGAGATAAGGGGGAAAGTGTAGAGTCAAGAATAGGTGGGAAAATAGAAACCCTAGCTAATTTAGGGTTACAGAAGGAAGAAGATTCCAGAGCCTAGTGGTGTGTAGTTGTAGTGTGTTGCAGCCTGTGGAGGATTGATTCCTCTGATTGTAACTGAGCTTCTATAATGTAATGAGTTGCCCAGATCAATAAAGAAATATTCTATTTTATGTGTTCCATTTTTTTTTGGTGTGTTTTATGATTTACCCCCTTCATCAAGGGGTATCAGAGCAAGGGTTCCTGAGTGTGTAGATAGATTGCCGACCGTGAGGCAGTTTGAACCAGGACCTGAGGTTGTGGGTTTGCTTCGGAGACCAAGATACCTCCAAAAACAAATCATGTTAGGAGGAATTCTTTGATGGAAGAGGGTTTTAGAGCCCTGCAAAGGCAAATCAATGCATTACAAGAGGAGCTATGAAGAGGGTTTCAGCCGAGAACAAGAGAAGAAAGCGAAGATGAAGTTGAAGAAGAGCTATCTGAGGAAGAACAAGAAGTTGTAGGAGATGCTATAGAAGTTAGGTTATTGAGGGCAATTTTGAAGATTAGAAAGAGGACCAAGATCAAAGTTTCTACATATTCTGGAGATTTGAATCCGGAATAGCTTATTGATTGGATCAATGACATGGAAGAGTATTTTGAGTATGAAGACGTGGAGGACCCAGATCGGATCAAGTTTGCAAAAACAAAGTTGAAGGGCCATGTAAATATTTGGTGGAAGGAGGTCCAGTTAGATAGGAATAGGAGAGGAAAAGGAAAGATTACCATATGAGATTGGATGGTGGAGAAACTGAAGAAGCAGTTCATTCCTATGGACTATGAGATGGAGTTGCTGAAGAAGCTGCAAGGATTAAAGCAAGGTAACAAGTTTGTTAAAGAGTATACAGAGGAGTTTTATAAGATTACTATCAGGATAGGCCATGCAGAGTCCAATAAGGAGAAGGTAGCCCGTTACATTAATGGGTTGAGGCCAAGTATTCAAGAGGAACTGAGCCTGGTAAGAATGACCACCATAGAAGATGCATTCCAATTTTCCCTGAATGTGGAAGAGAAGCTGAATAAAAGATTTGACAACAAGCAAAGGGGAAGAGATCAAGGTGGAAGGACTAGTGGAAGACCATATGGAGGGCATAATGAAGATCAAAAGAAAAGTAAAGAATCTGGCACCAGTCAGAATCAAAGAGGATATTAGTCCACAACATCAAGGGAGGACTAATAGAAGACCTAAAGGTAATGCACGAGTTGCACATGCAGATGAAGATACGCAATCTGAGCATTCTGAAGATGCTAGAAGGGGAGAAACCCTATTTGTTAGAAGAACTTTGTTGAATGAGGAGAAAGAACCCAATCAGAGGAAGAATTTATTCTGCACAAGGTGCAAATGTGAAGGTAAGTGTTGTGATATTATTATTGACAGTGGAAGCGCTGATAATCTTGTTTTAGAGGAGATGGTTGACAAGTTGAAGTTGACAAGAAGAAAGCATCCACATCCATATCAGATTGCATGGTTGTAGAAGGACCACAGAGCTTTGGTCAATGAGTAATGTTTAGTGAAGTTCAAGATTGGGGACTACCATGATGAGGTGTTGTGTGATATCATACCGATGGATGCATGTCATATGCTATTGGGGAGGCCGTGGCAGTATGATAGGAGTACTGTCCATGATGGCCATGCAAACACATATTCCCTAACAAAGGATGGAGTTCATCATAAATTGAATCCCTTGAAGGAGGTGGAATAAAAGGTATGTAATACTGCCATAATTTGCTTGGTAGATGGTAGGAAATTTTTGGAGGGTATGAAGCATGAGCATCATTGCTTTGCATTGATTCCTAAGATTAGTCAAGAGAAATGTGAAGATGTACTAGTAGAAGTTTCAAATATGTTGGAAGAATTTCAAGACATCTCTAATAATGTACCAGAAGGTTTACCACCAGTGAGGAAGATAAGTCATCAAATGGATTTGATACCAAGAGTCAGTTTGTCAAATAAGGCAGCCCACAGGATGACTCCAATGGAAAATAAAGAATTGAATAGACAAGTTCGTGAATTGTTAAGGAAGGGACTGATAAGGGAGAGCCTCAGTCCATGTGCAATACCTACAGTACTAGCACCAAAAAAAGATGGAGAGTGGAGAATGTGTACAGATTCTCAAGCCATAAATAAGATCACGATCAAGTATAGGTTTCCATTGTCAAGAATGGATGACATAATGGATTGTTTGAGTGGAGCCAAGTACTTTACAAAGATTGACCTGAAGAGTGGATATCACTAGATCCGTATTAGAGAAGGAGATGAATGGAAGACAGCCTTCAAGACAAGGGAAGGTTTGTATGAGTGGTTAGTCATGCCATTTGGGCTAACCAATGCACCAAACAAATTCATGCAACTCATGAACAAGGTACTAAAAGAATTTTTGGGAAGTTTTGTTATTGTTTATTTGGATGATATTTTAATTTTCAGTGAGACTTGGTATGAGCATCTGATGCATATCAGAAGAGTTTTAGAGAAGCTGAGGGAGGAGAAGTTGCTGATTAATCTGAAGAAATGTAGTTTTGCAAAGAAGGATTTGGTATACCTGGGATTTGTTGTCTCAAAGGAAGGTCTTAAGATGGACCCAGAGAAGGTGAGAGCTATCCTTTAATGGCCTATGCCAAAGAGTGCCACAGAGGTAAGAACTTTTCATGGTTTGGCAAGTTTTTACAGAAAGTTTATCAGAAATTTTAGTAGCATTTGTGCACCCCTGACAGAGACAATGAGAGGGGATAGAAAAGAGTTTAGATGCAGTAAAGGAGCAGACAAAAGTTTTGACACATTAAAGCAGGAAGTTACAAAGCAACCTATTTTTGCACTTCCAGATTTTAATAAGGTATTTTAGGTAGACTGTGATGCTAGTGGTAGTGCTATAGGAGCTATTTTGAGTCAAGAAGGTAAGCCCATTGCCTATTTTAGTGAGAAGCTAAATGATGCCAAGAAAAAGTATTTTGTTTATGATCAGGAATTTTATGCTATAGTTCAGGTTTTGAAGAAATGGAGACATTATTTGTTGCTAAAAGAGTTTGATTTACATATTGGTCATCAGGCTTTGCAGTATCTTAATAGTCAAGGAAAGTTGAACCAAAGGCATTTAAAATGGGTTGAGTTTTTGCAAAGTTATACTTTTTTTTAAGCACAGGAGTGGGAAGTCCAACAGAGTTGCAGATGCCTTGCACAGAAGGAATAATTTGTTGACAGAAATGAAGATAGAGGTTGCTGGGTTTGATGAACTCAAAAGTTTGTATCCTGAAGATCTAGATTTTACAGAGGCTTGGAAAGCTTCCCTATAACATATTACTTTGGATAGGACAAAATGGTTGGACTTCATAATCCAAGATGGCATGTTGTTTAGAGGAAGCCAGTTGTGCATTCCAAGGAGTTCCATGAGAGAGAACTTGATTAAGAAGAAGCATAGTGGAGGATTGGCCAGACACTTTGTTCGAGATAAGACCATTGCTATTAAAGATGAAAATTATTATTGGCCATAGTTGCAGCAGGATGTGAGGAAATTTGTGCAGAGTTGCAGAATATGTCAAATGGTGAAAGGAGCAAGTCAGAATACAAGTCTATATCAGCCACTACCTATACCAGAGAAGCCATGGGATGATATTAGTATGGATTATGTTCTTGGTCTACCAAGTACACAGAGAGGACATGATTCCATTTTTGTGGTGGTGGATAGATTCTGAAAGATGGCACATTTCATTCCTTGTAAGAAGACTAATGATGATGTTCATATTGCTGAATTATTTTTCAGAGAGGTGGTGAGATTACACGGTCTACCAAAGAGCATAGTTTCAAATCGAGATACCAAGTTTGTTGGTTATTTTTGGAGGACATTGTGGAAGAAGTTGAAGACATATTTGAAGTTCAGTTCTGCACACCATCCACAAACTAATGGACAGACAGAAGTGGTGAATATGAGTTTGGGTAACTTGCTACGATGCTTAGTAGGAGATAAGCCCAAGGGATGGGATTTGATTTTACCACAGGTAGAATTTGTTTACAACAATTCTATCAATAGGAGTACTGGTAAATCACCATTCCAGATTGTATATGGCAATAGTCCAAGAAATGCTTCAGAGTTAAGGAAGCTAGACAAAGGAGAAAAGACAAGTGCTGAAGCTGAAGACTTTGCAAAACATTTGAAGAATTTGCATGAAGAGGTGAGAAAGCATATTAATAAGATGAATATTTAGTACAAGGTTAAGGCAGATCAGAAGAGGAGATATAAGGAGTTTCAGGTAGAAGATGAAGTCGTCGTTCACTTGTGAAAAGAAAGGTTCCCAATCGGAACTTATAATAAGTTGAAAATGAAGAAATTTGGACTGTACGAAATCCTGAAGAAGCATGATTTAGGAAATGCATATGAGGTAGAGATGCTGAGTGGGATCAATATTTTCCCTATTTTCAACATTGCTAATTTATCAGAATATCATGAAAGTGGAACAGAGGATGGACCAACAGAAGCACAGTGGAATATTCTGGCATCTACTTCAATGGAGGAGATAGAAGAGATCTTGGATAGCCATGTGGGAAGAAGTACTCGGAACAGGCAATATGAAGAATATATGGTGAAATAGAAAGGAAGGCCTGTTGAAGATTCTTCTTGGTTCTCTAAGGCAGAGGTTGACCATTTGGGTTTTCCTCACACAAACACTTGAGACATGATAGGGTCACTTCTCAACTTACCCTGGGTGTCTGATGTAGGAGTATCTAGTGGTGTAAGGAAAATTCAAAATCATTGCAGTTGTTTTCATTTCTTTCCATAATTAGTGTTTCTAATTCCGTAATCTCCCGAATAATGATGTAGGACTTTCAGTTTTTTCCAAACTGCTAAAAATAGCAAACTGCCAGTTTTGGAAAGTTTGCATTTGGACATGGATTGAAGCAAAAACTTATATAAAGTTCATAACTAAAATATAAGACCTTTAGCGAAGGAATCAGGCAAAGATCATTTGTGAATGGAAAGATATTAAAGTTTTTATTTTCTGAAAAGTCCCTAAAAATTTTTGAAATGAGATATGAGGCACTAAAACATCCCATAATGTCCCAAAAAGTTGACAAAAATCCATTTACAAATTTTTAGCATGATATTTCACATCACGATCTTTCTGGCACTTAAAACGGTTCATCAATCAGACACTCGGATCAAAAGTTATGCTTCCCGAAAGTTGACCTACTTTTGGAGGGAGTTGCAAATTTCAAAATTTAGCTGGAGGCCGCCAAAAAGTGCTATTTATGACTATTTTGGGAACCCTAGGTAGTAGCAGAGATAAGGGGGAAAGTGTAGAGTAAAGAATAGGCGGGAAAACAGAAACCCTAGCTAATTTGGGATTACAAAAGGAAGAAGATTCTAGAGCCTAGTGATGTGTAGCTGTAGTGTGTTGCAGCCTGTGGAGGATTGATTCCTCTGATTGTAACTGAGCTTCTATAATGTAATGAGTTGTCTAGATCAATAAAGAAATATTCTATTTTTTGTGTTCCATTTCTATTGTTGTGTGTTCCATTTCTAATAAACTTTCTATAAAAATTTGCCAAGCCATGAAAAGATCTTACCTCTGTGGCATTCTTTGGCATAGGCCATTCAAGGATAGCTCTCACCTTCTCTGGGTCCATCTTAAGACCTTCCTCTGAGACAACAAATCCCAAGTATACCAACTCCTTTGCAAAACTACATTTCTTCAGATTAATCAGCAACTTCTCCTCCCCCATCTTCTCTAAAACTCTTCTAATATGCATCAGATGCTCATCCCAAGTCTTACTAAAAATCAAAATATCATCCAAATAAACAATAACAAATCATAATCTATCTTGCATCAACACCAATATCTGAACACAATCTCTTAAGCCAAATGGCTTCCTTACAAGCATGAGTTGCTTCCATGTACTCAGCTTCTATCGTGGACAAAGCAACCACATGTTGTCACTTACTCATCCAACTAATTGCACCACCAAAGATAGTGAACACATAGGCACTGGTGGATCTCCTGCAGTCAATGTCACCTTCCCAATCAGAATCCACAAATCCATGAATACAAACTGAATGTAGAGGTCCTGTGACATTACCATGATACCATATGGAATACTCAGAAGTACCCCTCAAATATCTAAACACTCGCTTAACTGCATCTTAATGTACCCGTCCAGGATTAGCCATAAATTGACTAAGGACTCCCACTACTTGGGCAATGTTTGGTCTTGTGCAGACCATAGCATACATCAAACTACCAATAGCACTAGCATAAGGTACTTTGCTCATGTCCTCCACCTCACTAGGAGATTTTGGACAATCATTAACAGACAACTTTGTCCCCAATGAAATAGGAACACACAATGGTCTACAATCTGCCATGCTGAACCTCTCCAACACGGTCTTCACATACTTACTCTAGGTTAACCAAAGTTTTCTGTTAGCTCCATCTCTTCTAATTTCCATTCCCAGAATGTTCCTACCTACCCCTAGATTTTTCATCTCAAACTATGCTGACAACTAAGACTTCAAATCAGAAATCATATTCTTACCATTCCCAATCAACAACATATCATCAACATACAATGCAATAATGAGAATGCGATCATTATCAAATTTGTCGTATAGACAATGATCAGATTTCGATCTCAGAAATCTAATGGACAACACAAAGGCATCAAATTTCATATATGACATCCTAAGGGACTGCTTCAAACTATACAAAGACTTCTTTAACTTGCAAACCAAATTTTCTTTACCTTTCTCTATGTAATGCTCTGGCTGTGACATGTAAATCTCTTCCTGCAAATCACCATGAAGGAATGTTGTCTTCACATCCATCTGTTCTACCTCTAAGTCATAAGCAGCTACAAGAGATAACAAGAACCGAATGGATGTCATCTTTGCAATAGGAGAGAAAATTTTACCATAATCAATTCCCTCCACTTGTGAGTACCCCTTCACAACCACTCTAGTCTTGTACTTCTCAACACTGTCATCTGCACCAAATTTCTTCTTGAACACCCATTTGCATCCAATAGGTTTCTATTCTTTAGGCAAAGGCACCAAGTCCCATGTTTTATTCTTCTCCAAAGAAACCATCTCATCTTCCATGACCTTCTTCCAGGAACCTATATCTTTCATGCCCATAGCCTCTTTCATAGTTCTAGGCTCATCAGTGTTAGTAAGTAAAGAAAAAGCACAACTAGAATCAAGTAATGAATAACTAAACCTATCAAGTTGCTTTCTTGTTCATGTAGACCTCCTCAATGGATGAGGTTGAGGTTCTGCTTCTTCTGAGCTTTCAGAGCTACTAGAGCTCTCCTCATCAGGTCTCACAAGGTCTGTCGGTTCAGTCTTCTCAGGGGTAGAAGGAAACTAAACCGCATCTTATTTCTTTTCTGTCTATTCTGGTTGTTGAACAATGGAAGAAGGCGTTATCTTTCTAAAGATAACACTTCTGCTATACAACACTTTTTCAACCACAGGATCCCAAAGCTTGTATCCTTTCACACTGAAACCATAGCCAATGAAAATACATTTAACAACTTTGTTCTCCAATTTAGACCATTTATCCCTAGGCACATGTGCATATGCCTCACAACAAAAACACAAAGATGCCTAACTAAAGGTTTCTTACTAGACCACACCTCCATAGGTATCTTACCAACAAGAGCTAATGTAGGAGACCTGTTTACGAAGTAGCAAGCAGTGGCAACAACTTCAGCCCAAAACTTTTGTTCAAGGCTTCCTCCACTAAGCATACTCCTAGCCTTCTCCATCAGTGTCCTGTTCATCTTCTTTGCAACTCCATTTTGCTATGGGGTGTATGGAGTTGTCCTATGTATTTTAATCCCTTGTTCTTTACAGAACTTATCGAACTCTGTTGAACAAAACACACCACCGTTATCAGTTCTCAAACACTTAATCTTTTTATTAGTCTGATTTTCAACAAAAGCTTTAAATTCTTCAAACCAACTAAAGACTTCAGTCTTTCTTCTCATAAAATAAACCCATGTCCTTCTACTGTAATCATATATGAAAGATACAAAATATACAGATTTGGAAATTGAAGAAACATTAACAGGAGCAAACACATCAGAATGAATAAGATCCAAAACACCAGAAGACTTGTGAGAACTAGAGTAAAACTAAACATGGTTTTGCTTTCCATTTATACAATATTCACAAAAGGCAAACTCGAGATTACAATCATTTAACCACTCAACGAGGTTTTTATTTTTTAGGTTGTAACACCCTTCTCACCAATGTGGCCTTATCTCAAATGCCATAACATAGTCTTTTTAGCAGGAAGATTAACTTCCAAAGCATGTGCACTACTATCAGAACTAGTTACAACAGATTTCTTCACTGCTCGTTCAGATGATGGAGATGAAGTGACTATAGCTCTTTCTTTGAGTTATAAGAACTATTGCACTGTGAAGTACATGCCTCCAGATGAATTAGAGTACCTCTCTGAGTACCCTTCGCAAGCACCATAGATCCTCTAGTCATCTTGCATCCATCCTTCGAAAAGACAACCTGCACACCTACATCATTCAACATACTTACAGAAAGCAGGTTTCATGCTAGGCCTGGGATGTGCATAACCCCAGTGATCCCCTTCACTCATCCATTAGGGATCAAATTGAGACTCTTCCATGACCAACAATCTTTAGGTGAGAGTTGTCACTTAGGTACACTCTTCCACCATCGAACTCTTCATACTTCGTAAACCAGTCTTGATGCGAGGTCATGTGGAATGATGCACTAGAATGTATCAACCACACATCATCAGATGCATGGGTGACCAGGGCTACGATGAAGGAATCACCATCATCTTGTGACTTGTTAGAATCTAAATCAGGGATGGTCTTCTTTTTATTTTTCTTTTCTTCTTTGCATTCCTTTCAGAAATGCCCTGTTTTCCCATAGTTCCAATAGAGAGCCTTAGACTTTCCAGGAGATTTGGATCTCCCACGGGATTTGGATTTGCCCTTTTCACCTTTCTTGTCCTTCTTCTTCCCTTTCTCTTTGGGTCTTCCATGAATTGCAAGAGCCTCTTTGGCTGACTCAGATGTCTTTCTTTGCATTTCTTTAGATAACATCGAAGACACCACATCTTCCATCTTGAAGGTGGTAGTGGTGATTCTGATGGCCATGACAAGATGATCCCATGAATCTAGCAAAGAACAAAGCAAGGTCATACACCTATCCTCCTCCTCCATTTTCACACCCACAGATGTCAACTGTGCAATGATCATGTTGAAAGCATTCATATGGTCCGCAATAGATCCTCCATCTTCCATCTTCAGAGAAAATAATTTCTTTTTTAGAAAAAGCTTGTTCACCAAGGACTTGGCCTGATAAACATCACCCAGCTTCTTCCAAAGGTCTTTCATGCTCTTCTCCTCATGGAAATTCAATAGGATAGAGTCGGCTAGACAGAGTCTTATGAGACCCTTAGCCTTCTGATCTTTGAGGTCCCAATCTGGTTGTGACATTGTTGTAGGTTTTACACCATATGCAGTTTCCCATAGGTCACGATCAACAAGTAGGTCTTCCATCTTGAGTTTCCACAACTCAAAATTAGTGCCATTAAATTTCTCCACCTCTAATCTTCTGGATGTGGTTGCCATCTCCTTCATGCAACAAGATACCGAATGCTCTACACAAACTCCCACTCAACCTAAGATTAGCTCAAAAAACCCCTACCCAGCAGCTAGAACCAAAACTGGCCAGGCTTTGATACCAACTAAAAGGAAGCTAGGTGTGTAAAAATCGCTTCCTACACTAATCTAATTAGGGGAGAAGAGTGCAAATTCAATTTAATCTTTACAGCTACAGCTATGTTAACCCACTAATAGAGATATTACAGGAAACACATACACAAGAATGTAAGATAGAAGAAGAGAGAGACAAGATATGCATGGGGGAAACCCCTACGGGTGAAAAACCCCACACTCCAAAACATAGCTCAAATGTATTCTGTAAATAATGAAGGTTACAATACAGTCACAGAGCCAATGCTCTTGTAGGAGTCTTCGACACGCATATCTAGAGATGATCCGATAGCATAACAGTACCTTTCAGTCACATAATGCATCACCTCTCCAAAACACCTATTTATAAAGAAAATACAAGGCAAAAATGGCTCCACATTCAGGTGGGCGTCCAACATGGCCTCATAGCCCAAAACCCATGCCTATGGAAACTTAACCAACACTGTAGGATGTTCCTGACACTTGTCAAGTCACCCCATCCCAAAGAGGTCGCCTATTCCCAAAATGGGCTATGATAGAGCCCTTATGACTCTTACAACTATTATAGAATCTGTCATAGCTGTCATAACTTACAGCTATAAGAGAATCTATCATACATAGGCTATAAATAGCATATTCTCTTACAACATGTCATAACCCACCTTGGGGCACCCAAAGATGCCTTTTTCAAAGATGCTTCTTGACACATGTCCATACCTGTCATAGGATCTTCTATTTCTGACTCTTACATGTCATAACTTTGTCATAGGAATCTGTCATGACTGTTTTGGTCAATATTCCCTTACACACATTCCAAGATGCCGACACATGGCAAAATATTCCTACCATTAAGTGGGATGCCTATCTCCTCATGTGAGGACAAATTTACATGTGGTCATATGTCATGTAGGATGACACATCACTGTGCCAACTCCCACAAGATGACAACATATGATTTGCATCCTAATTATACAATAGGCAATAAATAAATAAATACAATGAAATAATACAAGGAATTACCAAAGTTGAGACACCTTAATTCCCAACAATTCTCATAAATTTGTGAAAATCTTAACTAAATATTGTAAGATTAACATAATTGTTGAAGATATATGTAGAAACATGTAAATATTGACTGATATTTGTAGAAATCATCCAAGCACGTAAGGCCCCAAACATGGAAAATAGCAGGATACATCAACCTTGAGTAACATTCAAGTGGTCAAGACCTAACTCACAGAGACTTTAGGTCATGAATTCACCTTGAATTCATCATATCATTCAAGATAATAAAGGTTTGTTTGTGAACTTTTATTCTTGTTTCTGTTACTAATAACCACATCAATAGATTTTGGCACTAGAAGGAGGGCCTGTGACTGGAGGCTGGATGTTTCTACAAAGATTGCATTAGTATTCCATCATTTAAGTTACATGACTGCAAATATCCTTTGCTAGAGAGAAATTGACTATATCTTTACAAAGATTCACTCAGAAATTGCAAAGTTTGGCCTGAATTTTAAAGCTGGCTTGCCAGCCTGCTACTAGATCAAGATCTAGTGGACCTTTGCAATAATTGCCTACTTTGAGGCCAAGATCACACTCTGTTAGTGCACAACCTTCACTTGTTTCTCCTGTGCCACCACTTGTACCTATACAAGTCCCTATGGCATTCTTCAATGTTGAGTCACCCCTATACTTTTTGGCATATACTAATTTCCTGAAAAATCCTAACAAATTATGTCCAAAGTATCATCCATATTAGGATGTTGAAGATCACCTACAAACATTCAAAGAACCTTGCTTCAAAGAAAGGATACAACATGAAGATGTTGTATGCAGACACTTTCCATACACGTTAGGAGATGAAGCCTACAACTAGTACATTAGTTTGCCTTAGCGGTTCATCAACTTCTGGTTACTAATTCAAAATTCGTTCAAGGCTAGGTATAGAATCTCAATTGATGTTGCCACTATGTATCATCATTTTGTTGAGATGAAGTGAGGTGAAGGCAAGTTCATAGAAAAATCTAATGATTGTTTCCAGAAGGCATATTCCAAGCTAATAGCTTTATATGTCATTGCTGAGGATGCATCCTTGTTAGTTTATTACTCAGCTCTTGATCCTTTGATAGAAATGTTTGTGAGAAGGGAAAATCCTTCTATTGACACCTTGTTAGGTGCCTATGCAAAATAAGTTAAAGTGAAAACTAAAATGAAACAAGTAGGACACTGTCCTTTGCCAAGTATTGGACCACTTACTTTTCCTAACCAAGGGTAGTATATCAATGGAGGTGCAATAAATCGCGTTCCAATGGCAAATCCTTTGCAAATACAACTACTTAATGTAATTCTACCCTAGGGAAATGGCCATATGATTTAGTATCTAGGATATGCTCCTACTGAAGCTAGACCAAATGGTAATGGTAACTCTTTCTTTCTTCCTAGTCAAGATATCACTGTGGCTAAAGTATAGGAAGAGAAAGAAGATATAAAGGAAATAACTTCTTAGTTAAAAATATTAACTACTGAGGTGACACAATTAAGAAATCAAAACCTCTACTCTCAAGCCAATAATCAAATTCAACCTAATAGAGGATATAATAATGATAGAGGGTACAATAATGATAGGAGTTATAATAATAATGCCCCTAGACCTTCAAGAGTCTGGAACACTAGACCAAACAATGGAACTTTACCATCACCTTTGGATAATCAGGCACCTCCTGAGCCTAAGTAGACAATTAGAGTCAATTTGGCTAAAGCTACAATGAATAATTGGTATAGAATTCATAATACCAGTGCACATGTAGAGTTAGATTATCCTCAATTTAAGATTGCTACTAGTTTTTTTTATGCAGAAGTTTAGAATACTGAAGGAGTAAATTTTCCTAAAGGGAATGAACTAGTTCCTTTGGGATATGAGTCAACAATGGTTTTAGATAGCTCCATGAGCCACAAAGGACAAGTGAATGTGGTACATCAAAATTACACTCTTGGATGTGAAGAAACAACTCTAGTATTGGATGACTCCACCTTTCCTTTTGAAAGGGATAATGAGCCTAAACAAGAGGTGGATGAAGTTCATGCATTTTAGTAGTTCCACAAAGGACATAACTACAACTTGAGGAATAATAGCAGTAAACTACCTAGACTGTTAACTAGTTCCATACTACCAAAAAACTTCAACACTCCTCCGGATGTGAATGCCAATAATAATCCAGCACTTCCTAGAGTAAATCATAATCATTTTGCATCATCATCCACACTAGCCAAAGTTATGAGTGAGATTTCAGGTTTTGATAAGTTAGTCACATATTTGGCTAAAGAAATCAAAAAGAGCAAAATCAATTTATCATTGTCTGAGTTATTGAAAACGCCAGTGATTAAGAGGGCTTTCCTTAAATCCTTAGATGATCCTACAACAAAGGAGAATATCCCTGTTAATATCCTAGCTAGAGATCCCATGCAAAAGGATATTCTTGTCAATCCTAGGGATAAAGGTCAGGTACACACTATAGATACCACCCAAGTGACATTATATAGAGAGAAAACTGAATCTCCTCCTTTTCTTCTTACTTTGAAGATATTTGGGAAGAATTTGCATAATTGTCTAGTAGATTCTAGAGTGTCCACTAATGTTATGACTTTGTCAGTATATCAAGTTTTAGGTTTGTCACCTACCAAGTCCTTAAAAAAGGCCACCCAATTAGATAAGTCTGAAGTCAATGTTGTAGGTGAGTTAACCCATATACACATGTAGTTAACCTCTGACCCTAGAGTCCAACATTTTATTGACATCTAGGTAGTGGATATTCCTGACACCTATGGCATGTTATTAAGTAGAGATTGGTCTAGAACTCTTAATGGATACATGTCCACAGATTTCTCACATATGTGGCTATATTGGAAAGGTATTCCTAATCAAATTAGGATTGAAGCATCTAGCCAAGGATGAAACATATGATAACTGAGTATCGCCAAAATAATGAAGTGATTACACAGTAGTGGAATAGGGTGTATATAGAGAGTTGAACTTCAAGGTATTACTGTGGAAGAAGTTCTGATGAACAATTATACATAGGGAAATAGGGAAGTTTAATCATACCTGAGACGGATTGCCTGGTAGAGTTTGATTATGAAGTATTAGATGAGGATTGAGGAAGAAGTTTGACCAAATTTGAAAATTATTCGTCCAAAGAGATACAAAGGCATATGTTGCAGGGGATACCATTTAGGCAAATATTGTTAGAAGGCTAGTGCAGATTGCATAGGGCACCACATTCACAGACTACATGTGCATTGTGCCTAGAGTTGATTGACATAAAAGAGCACTTGTATTCATATGGTGAATCAAGCATGCTGAGTAAAATAGTTGGAGAGATAAAGTCTTAGGCTGAGGATGCAGGTCATATAGTGACAAATTGGATCTGTGAGATAAAGGGAGCTGTGTTAGAGGCGTTTCACTCTACTCTAACAGAGACACCTGAATGTCCTAAGATTTTTGCCTTAGAGAAACATAGGATGTCTGGTCCTAAGGAACCATCAAAATTGAAATGGATTGTAGAAGGGAGTGTTGTAAGTGCTAAAAAGAAGAAAGGTCCTAAAAGAATCCACCAGATGATAGACCCTAGATGTTGAAATTTGACAGGTCTAAATCTAAATAGGGCATTGGAGTTGGGGTTGATTTGGTTAATCCCCAAGGGAAGTCCTATCTAGTTGCATATATATTGCAATTTCATTTCACTAACAATATTGTTGAGTATGAAGCATTGATACATGGCTTACTTTTTGCATTGGAAAAGGGAGTCAAGATATTGCATGTGTTCAAAGATTCTGAACTGGTGATTAAATAGGTAAGGAAGCAATATGCTTGCAACTATAACAAATTGTCTAGTTATAGACATTAGGTATGGGATCTCATTGAGGGATTTGATGCCTTTAATATCACTCATGTCCGACAAAAATAGAACCAATAGGTAGATGCATTAGCCATAATTGCTAGCACATTGGAGCCATTAACTTTGTTAGGACTCAAGAAATTTTTTGTTGAGCTAGTATCAATGCCATCAGTGCCAGATAATGTGACACATTTCCAAGTCTTTGATGATGATTATCATATCTTGTATTTCATTTCTAACAGAGATCTTCTTGAAGAACAAATAATAGATGAACATACTCTTGAAGATCAAGTATGAGATGAAGAGGACATTATAAATTTAGAAGACAATAAGATCCCAAAGGGGATAGTAGAACTGGAAAGGGTGTTTGATTTAGACAACATGACCAAGAGGAAGGATTTACCTAAAACAAATGGAGGTGAATATTAGCCCATAAAAATAGGCCAAGGGTTAGAGATAAAGAATATCCTGATTAGAAAGGTATGTACTCCAACTAAATGAGAGGTGGTCATTTAGGCTTTAATAGATTATGTCTATGTGATAGCCTGGACTTATGATGAGCTCAAGACATATGATACCTCTGTCATCACTCATACTATTCCATTAAAACCTAATGCCAAGCCCTTCAGACAGAAACAAAGGCCAGTGAGAGCTCTACTAGAACTACTGATATTTGAAGAGGTCAAGAAGCTGCTAGCCACCAGAATCATATTCCTAATCAAACACTCCACATGGGTAGAAAATTTAGTACCAGTAAGAAAGAAAAATTTAGATATACGCTTGTGTGTAGACTTTAGGAACCTAAACAAAGTGTCAGAAAAATATAATTATCCACTTCCATCACTTCATGAGGTGCTTCAAATGGTTAATGGAGAACAAATGATGTCTTTCTTAGATGCATTTTAGGATATAATCAAGTTGTGGTTGATAAAATTGACAGATTGAAGACTGCATTCACCACAAAGTGGGGAATATTTTCTTACAGACGTATGCCATTTGGCCTAATTAACATTTGAGCAATGTTCCAACAAGCCATGGATATTACTTTCAGAGGTCTGGTAGGTCACTATATTGTGATTTATATGGATGATCTAACAGTGTTTTCAAAGAAAAGCGGAGATCATATTGAGGATCTGTAGAAGGTACTCCAAAAATGTGAATAGTATGGCATATCTTTAAATTGTAAGAAGTGCATCTTTGGAGTTACTATAGGGAAGTTACTAGGACATGTAATATCAGAAAATGGAATAACCATAGATCCTAATAGGGTGGACACCATCATTGAGTTAAAACTACCAGCAAGCAAGAAAGAATTAAAATCATATTTTGGTAAGATAAATTTCATCAGGAAATTCATAACAGAATTTGCTGAGATAGTGAGACCTATGAACACCATGTTAAAGAAAGATGCTAAAATTGAATGGACATCAGAAGCCAAGGCATCTTTTGAATACATCAAGAAGGCAATAGTTGATGCCCCTGTGTTAATCAACCCTGACTATACTAAGGATTTTTACATATATTCCTTTGCATTTGATCACACCTTCACTATTATTTTGACACAACAGAATGAAATTAAGGAGGAAAATCCCATAGCATTTATGAGCATCCCATTCAGGGATGCTGAATTGAGATATCTAGATGTAGAAAGGCAAGCCCTTGCTTTAGTTAGAGCTACCAAGAAATTCAGACATTACATCCTAAGAAGTAAGGTAATTTCTATAGTACCTAATTCAATGGTCAAATGCTACTAATATAGAGCAAACCTAGAGAGAAAAGAGCCAAGTGAATCACAATTTTACAAGAATATGACATGGAGATTACTCCTATGAGATTATTTAGAGGATAGGCTCTTAGCCAAATGATTGTTGAAATAGACCCAAATTTGGTGAGTCAACAGTATGCAGTGGATTCGAGTCACCAAGATGACTAGTATTCAAATATCAGACACATCTTAATCACGGGCAGATTCCCAACAAACATGAAATCATCCCAGAGGAGAGCTTTGAAGATTAAAACTCGGAACTATATGATAAAGGGAGGAATCTTTTTCAGGAAGAATCATGAAGGGATATACCTTAGATGCCTAAATAGCCAGGAAGCTAGCAGAGTCCTTCACGATTTACATGATAAGTTTGGGACAACTCATGGATCCCACTTAGATACAACTCATAAGATACTCAAAGCTAGATATTATTGGCCCACAATTTTTAAGGATACTTCTGAGCATATTTAACATTGTCACACTTGCCGAGTAGCAACCACCAGAGAGAGATATGCAGCACAGCCTTTGCAACCAGTGATAGAGGTGCGTCCCTTTGCACAATGGGGAATGGACTTCATAGGAGCAATTAATTCACCATCATCAACTGGGCATAGCTATTTGTTAACTATTATTGATTATTGCACTAGGTGGACTGAGGTAATGAGTAGCAAAACATACATGTTTGAGGATATAATCAAGTTCTTATAAAATAATATCATCACCAGGTCTAGAGTTCCTTTCATACTGGTATGTGACAACTACCCTGCCTTTTCCTCTTTGAAATTTTCAAATTGGTCTTTTGAACATGGAATTACATTAAAATTCTCATCTAACTACTATCCCTAGGGAAATGGATTAGCTGAGTCTACTAACAAGAATTTTTTGGATATCATTAAAAAGTTAGTAGAGAAAAATCCTAGAAAGTGGAACACTTTGTTAAAATATGCATTATGGGTAGATAGGACTAGAGTGAAGCCTGCTTTAGGTAACTCTCCCTATCAACTAGTTTATGGAGTGGACCCAATTCTACTAGTGAATTTAAAGATCCCTACCCTACAATTTGCTTAAGAATACCTTGGTTTAGAGGACAAATAAGAGGTTAGTTTATTACAACTGTTACACCTAGAGGAGAAGAGGGATCATGCAATTGATCACTTTTCTAAACATCAGGCCATTGTCAAACATTGGTTTGACAAGAGGACTAGAATTAAGGCATTCAGGATATCTAATCCAGTGTTGTCTTGGGATAAAGCCCATGAATTGAAGGGAGACCATGGGAAATTTGATAAATTATGGATAGGTCCCTTCCAAATAGCAAAAATATTTGGAGATAGTACCTACAAGCTGAAAACTTTGACTGGAGAGGATGTTCCATTCCTTGTCAATGGACAATTCCTAAAACATTATTTCCAAGCCTGATTCAGGTAAAATCTAAAAGTTGTATATATGTATAGTTTATTATACAATGGTTTGTTTGCTTTATGTGTTTTTTCTTGTTTTGTATTGTTTGCTTATTTGTTGAGTCCTTATTTTGGTTGGGCATGGTATGGAGCACCTTTTGACTTTAGAAAGCTTCACAATTTCTAAAATTTAGGAAAGAACCTTAAATCTTTGCATAGGTTGTAACCCTTATAGTTCTATTTATGTTGATTTATTCTATAAAATCGTAGTCATCAATCAAAACAAAGGTCATTCAAGAAAGCATCAAATGAACATATCTAATGTTCTTAGGACTGGTTGAAAATGCTAGTGTCTGCATTAAGTGAAAAATCTAAAGGTTTGCCTTTTGCTACCACTATAATTCCCAGCCTAGCAATAGGTTCCATTACTGTGCAAATAATGAGCTGAAATGATATATCTTACAAAAAAGAGGAAAAATTGAAAATCCAAAGAGAGAGAATTTATTCTCTCAAGGTCATCTAAATAAACCTACCAGTTCTATGGACGCCTTACTGGCAGTGAGGCTTTATTTAGGGGAATTATAAGAGATAACCTTGTCGAGGCTATGGATGCCCAACTGACAGCAAGGCTCTATCCAGGTTTGGCTTAAAAGGTTAAATCCAACTATGTAGCTTAATGTTAATTACTTCTTTTTCAACTTATCCAGTAAGAAGGAAATGAATCAAAGCACACACTTGCATTCCTTCTCATAATCTAGTTTCATTGATGAACATGATCTCATTTGAACTGATCTAGATATTCATTAATAGTGAAGGTTGGAATTTTATGTCTAGATTTACCTTTCCTTCCTAGATTGATGTGAAATTTGGTTTTTTTTGTGGCAAGTTGTTATGTGGTCTCACAACATGCCCCATTTTACCTTAGCAAAATAGGTACCCAACTTTTTTCTTTGCTTGTGTGTTCTCTCTCTTTGGGCAGTATGGTAAAATGTCAAGTCCTCATCCATTGTTAAAAGTCAAGTTTAGTAAATTTCCTAACAAAGGTCACAATTGGATAGAGAATTGAATTTTGAGCAACTTTGCCTTTTGAATCATGTCAAAATATGAGAAAATAAGAAGTTATGCTTGGCCAAAGTTGTGGTCAAAGGGATATTTTATGTCTAGACATTTGGATAAGGATATTTTACATTTGCTGAATATCCATATCCCTTCCAAATATCCATATCCCTAATTCATAGGTTCGGACCTGAAATGGTTGTTCAATTGGGTGAAGTTGATGCTTATCCAAGATATAAGTCTTATTGATGTCTGTATATCCATGTCCCCCTTTTAGCCATCAAACTTATAGTCGCAAGCCACAAAGTCATCATTTGGATGGATGTTTTAATGTGGACATTTCACAAATATCAAATATCCATACCCTTGTTTGAATATCCATATCACAATAGCGTCAGCCAAATTTATCCATAGAGACATTCTAAGGTCTGTTGTCATCATCTGGATATACGCCACATGGATATCCATATCCATACACTCACTTTTAATGTCAAGTTATTTTGGGTTTGAGGATTTCCAATATCATCGATAAGAGAAGACTTAAAGCATTTTGGGGAGTTTGTGAGTTTGATATTTCGCTGATTTGCTAACTGAGTGAAAGAGAGAAAAGTCAAAAGTTCTGGGTTTTTCTTATTTCGTAGACTAAAAAGTTTTTGAAAATGGCTAAGGCAAAAAATTTGACGAGTCTAGGTCTTTGGTTGAGAAAGTCATAGTCGAAATAACTTAGGTTTTCTAAAGTGAGTTTGAGGATTAGGAATTTCCTTGATTTGCTTATAGAGGGCAAAAGGGAAATAAAAGGGCTAGGGGGAAAGTTCGTAAGTTGGGACTTTTGTCAATAACAAGGCAAAGTTCAGAACTTTAAACTTTTGCCGATAAAGAGCTAAAATGGCAAAGTTCCTCATTTTGAATTTTTGCTGATGTAAACCAAAGATGAAAAACGCAATAGTTCAGGAAAATTAGAAATTGCTGATAAGGGTGATAGTTTGGTAAAATGACCTTTTGCTGATAAAAAGACATTGAACCACAATTTCAAAAAGAGTAATTTTGCTGATAAAGGTAAAATCAAAGGTGCTTGTGGAAAAGAGTAAAGTTTTGTTTGAGCATTTGCATATAGATATTAATACTTGGATATCCATATCCGAATCTTCCCCTCACATTATTGTGCTTTAAAGGGGAAATTCATCCTAGCATGTTAAATATCAGGAATATTTGGAGCAATTTGTAAGAAATTAAAATAGATTAAAGGAAAAGTGTAAGTGATTCCACTGCATAATTAATAGGACATTCACCTCAGCATTTGTGTGATAAGAGGTAAGGTTTTGTTAAGTAGGTGAATAAGACCAAGCCATAGGTATGAATAAATGAAAACCTTTCTTAGCGTTTTCACAGGCACATTATAATTTTTACGTAGGTGAAGGTTGAATTTAAAAGATTAAGCTAAATTCTTAGTATTTATATACTATTTTAATTCATATAGGGGAAATTTAAACCAATAAACATACTAAATCATGGGTATTCATTTGTTGCAGGGTGATGAAACTAGATGAATTAGGGACAATAGCATGGAGAGGATGTTTTCGTTGCTGCAAGGTGAAAGGCTAGATTCTGGAGAAGAGAGCTAAATTGGATGAAATTGTTACAAAACAAGGGATGCATGAATAGGAACTAGGGAAAAGGAGGAAGCAAAGAAGCTGACTAATTATACTCAAGGGTGTTAAATTGAAGATACCAGTAAATATGTTGTTTGCTAGCTAGAAGGATGCTGAGTCAAAGATGTTGGGAGTATTCTTTTACCAACTGTATTCCATAGAATGATTACCAACTGATAATCACATGCCACAAATTCTAACTATTGATTATTATGAGTTATTCTTGATCACTAGATCAATTGTAACTATTTTCTAGACTTTGTTCTATAAAAGGACCTTGACTATTCTACTGTAAGAGAGATTGAATTGTTGAAACTAAGGGAGACTGAATTGTTCCAATTCTAAGCACTAAGTTTGTGATTTTCTTCAACTTTGTGAATTCTTTCTCAAGGTTCTTTCTCAAGATCAATGTAAATATAGATATTCTTTTCATACTTAATGAAAGTGAAGCCATAGATTACTTCCTAATCATAAATCCTGTGTAATCTTCTTATTGGTTTCTGGATATGTGATTGTGAATTGATGTGTCCTCTTCGAGTGCATTCAAGTAATTGCATATTGTTATCAATTATCCTTTGAAGGTTTGTGCTGATCATACGTAGCTGTGGAACATCTTGGTGAAGTATGGTTTAGTTTTCTTCTTTTCATTAGAGTATTAGAGTATATATGTGGATCATTCACTGAAATTCAGTAAATTTTAGGATTTCAATTTCTAAACCTTTCAGTTTTAGTTTCAAATTCATAAATGGTTATAGATAATTGAAAATCATGATGAATCATAAGCAAATACTATAAATACATGCTAATAGTGATTTATCTAGAGCATATACAGTGAGTAAATGCAAATATTGATGCATTTGAGAAATATACAATGAATAAATGCAAAACAAAGATATATCTAGCGCATACAGAGTAAGATATTGTAAATCAATGCAAATATTATGTAGATAGGCATCAATATTAATGAATTACATCAAATATCTACAAATAGGCATAAATGTTAATGAATCACATGCTCTAAAGCACATTTGTTAGACAAATTTGAGGTGTAGAAGCAAAGATTAGCTCATACAAGGATAATTTCATAGGAATTCATCAAAGTTAGGATAAATTCTCGTAAATTTGTGCAAATCTTAATTGAATATTGTAAGATCTAACATAATTGTTGAAGATATATGCAAAAACAAGTATTCTGGATAGGAAATTGGTAAATATTGACTGATATTTGTAGAAATCATCAAAGCACGTAAGGCCCCAGACATGGAAAACGGCAAGACACATCAACCTTGAGTAACATTCAGATGGTCAAGACCTAACTCATGGAGACTTGGGATCATAAATTCACCTTGAATTCATCATATCTTTCAAGATAATAAAGTTTTGTTAGTGAACTTTTATTCTTGTTTATGTGACTAATAACCACACCAATAGGATTTCCTCTTTATTTTTCAGAAGAGTAGCATCAACACTTGGTTTCTTCATCTCCCTTTGTAGTGATGGACCTACCTCTTCCTATGTCACGGTGCCCATATTTGAGATGTCTTGTTGGTCTACCGGCATATTTAGAGATCCTTACATCTCTATGTCAGAAATCACTTTTACCTTCTAACCTTTTGCTTCTTCCAATTCAGTATGCATTGATTGGGGTTCATTTGATTGTGATGCCTGTGGTGTGAACAGAGAGGAGACTGGATCATTTGTCACATCAATGGTGACCTCATCATCAGTCAGGTCCATGACCTGACTTAAGGGAAACTACATCTCTTCAGCCCTTACCTATTGTTGGATCTCTTGATCCTTCTTCATCTCTTTTGTCATCTCCCTCTTCACGTGTATGATTTCCTAGATCTTCTATGTTTGAGGTGTCGAGGCTTGGGGTAATTGTAACTCAGGTTGAGAAGGTGCTGAAGAAAACATCATTTCCATAGCCATGGAATCTCTAGATGTCCCTGCCTCCTTATTTTTATCTTTCAATGTAGCCCCCCTCATTTGTCTAGTTGGGTGAGGCATTCTTCTCTTTTTCTTTGGGATTTATAATCCCTCCAAGATATCTATGGTTGGATGCTCTGGTGGAGCTGCATAAGATAATGGAATGGCACCTATGGGTTGTTCTTGATCCAGTGATGGCATTGTAGCTATGATCACATTTGTTGAAGTTAAAGGAGGTTCAAAACTAGATGCTCCATCCTTAGCCATTGATGCCTCCATGACCCTCCTCTTGACTACGAGGAAATCATCATAATTTGCATCAGTTTGGTCCTTCCTCTTTCTTTTCTTACCATAGATCAGGTCCACTCCCTTGGATTTTAGCTTTCTTAAACTTTGATCGACCCATCTTTGGGTAGTGGCCATGATATTCTTGGATATGACATCAATGGATGTCTCTTTAGGTTTCATTTAGTCTCGGAGAGCCAACATCTCCTTATACACATGTTTATTGTCATAGTCCAGGTCTAGAGTCAAACCATCATCAAATTTGACTTATGGAGGTACCTCTGGAATTCCCAGGGTCCTCATCTGATTCAAAGTGATCCTTTGATAGCCTTCCAAACATCTTCCTCATCATTGCAATCAACCCAAAAGTTCTTCAGATGAGGCACATGTTGCAACTTCTTGTTCACGTATGACTCCATCTAGTGGTAGGGATTGAACACTCGCTGGAGTGGGATGGGTTGTAAGTTGAGCATTTGTAATTCATCCTATGAAAACTTTGTGTCTTTGAACTTCATGCATCTATACCATCTGATGTCTAGTGGGAACTTGATGCTCCCTTAGCCCTACATTTGGACATACACTTCATAAGAAGGGATGATTTGTCTGGTTATCTCCAGGAGAAAAATCTTGTATGTTGGGTACCTTGGTAGCATGAGTGGGTGGCCCTCAAACCCTTCCATTCTAATATATGTGAAAGTGGGAAATTGGATGAACCAGGATCCATGCGATGTAATGACCCATTGAGCATCCATAGATATTCTCTTGGCTCGGTCTCCTTCCATCAAACAGACTAACCACATTAAGAAATAGTCATTTACCCTTTAGTAGTGGACCATGGATTAGTTCCTCTCTAGTTTAGGATAATATTTCCACAATAGTTGTTCTCTAGATTTATTGCCAAGTTTTCCCATGGCATATAAACCATCAAACTATGACCTATAGGCACAAGAGTAGACAACATATGAGGTCATGAAGAACCTTCTCTTCTTCTTCTTCTTCCATCTAACCATACCATCATCTATTGAGTCACTGATTAATTCTACCTAGTGCACAACTCCCCTGACATCCTTTACAAATTTGATCAAGTCAAACATTCACAACTTTAGGGATCCTACATCCTTCTTCCCAGCCATTATGTTGAGCACGATGATCATATATTGGACACGTACATTGAAGTCAAATTATACAATGCCTATTCCATCTTTGACACTACTTTAGGTTTGGTTGCTAGATCTAACCATGATGTGTGCATGACCTTCTGACACATAGTAACATTGGAATTATAATGCATTATCAATGCATTCAGATCAATTTCAAACACCTCCCAACGCCTTAGGAGGTTGAAGCTCTCATCTATGCCATTAGGTAAAAAATCAGCATATACTCTACCATGGTGCTTTACTTTCCTTTTAAGTTGATTATACTTTTGGGCACACTACATTACCAATTCCTGTGCATCCATGGCATAGGGAAATCATGTAGCTTGATACGAGTCACTTGAGACTATGTTTTTTAGTATCCCATCTTCATTATGAGCACAGATCCTTGCCCTGAATACCTCTAGATCCACTTTTCTGCAATGGGTGTCAAATGCATATACAAACTTACTCCAAACTCCCCTAGGTGTGCAACCCATTGGGTCTTTGAATTCATCATCTCGTTGCTTCTTTCTTTCCATCATTGTGTCCTGCATGACGACCACACACAAAATTCAATTACCTGTGGGGCCAAGGTACAAGTTAACCTTTTACTACCTTAGCAAAACTAGATCTAATAATAGAATGTAATAAAAGGATTCAAGAATGTAAATAATAATAGTATTTTACCATGGTGAACAAATAAACCCTATTTTACCATAGGTAAAAGACAATTACCCTTCATTAATCAACAAGATAAGATTTTGATGTATACATACCTATAGAAGTGATTATCACCTTTGTAAGTAATTGTAAGGGATGTCCATTTACCATTGGGTGCCTTCTGGTCTCTAAGTTGGTTCGATAATTTCTCCTATGTTTGCTTCAAGATCTCTGCAAATTAATCTAAAGCTCTATCAAAATTTCACTCAGGGTATTTGAATGCTTTGTGATTATCAAATGAATTGTATTATGTTTTTATCCTTCATGAAATTCACTAAATGTTCATGCATTCAATATTATGTAGTAGGTGGGTAATTACTTTTCAAGAGTGGGTAAACATGACAATTGGGTACTTTATGTTTTCAAATTTAAACTCTAATAGATAAGCGGCTCATTTCATGTGAGTTTAATGTGGACTAGACTGATGAGTCTCTAGATATACAGTTGAAATGTCCCGTGTGGAATGTTTGGTGGAAATGTTCAGTCAAAAAGGTCAATGATCAACCAAGATGTGGGAAGTCACTTGTAAAGCTTGGACAAGATTTTTTGAATAGGACCAAACATGGCAAATGTTTAGTCCTGTCAAGTCAGAAAATCATGTCCAGTAGGAATGTCCAGTACTTATGAGGGTAATTTTGATGGTTTTAACATGATCTGGACATGGACTTCATGAACACACTAATATCCAATCAAGTTGGAAAACTAATGAGTTACATTTGAATTTAGATTTAGGTATGGGTGTTTTCATAAAGGATTTGGAATCTGCTATGAATATCAGACATGACCTAAAAAATTTACAAATGTCAATGTCTAGTTGACCAAAAACATCTGGTTGACCATAATGTCCAGTGGGCATAGCTTGCTCACTTTAACGAATTTTCAAAAGGTTCAAGAGGTGAATGTGGCTAAAACTTGTTAGTAATTAAGGTGTCTCAACCTTTGTAAATTCCCAATGCTGTTATTTAATTATTTACTTATTTTCAGCCTACTATTGTAATTAAACATGTGAAATTTATTTTGTCACTTTGGAGGAGTTGCCATAGTGAAGTGTCATCCTACATGGAAGGTGACTAGATGTATTTTTGTCCTCATATGAGGTAGGCATCCCTTATTGACTTGGCATGTTTTTTCCATGTGTCAGCATCTTGTGGTCATGTGTAAGGATTTATGACAGATTCTATGACATGTATGTTATGACGGATTCTATGACATTGTAAGAGTTGGAAATAGAAGGGATGAGACAAGTGGCATTTGCATGTATGACACTATTGATGGGTTTAATTATTGGCCTCTTTTGTGTTGTTTTTATATGCTTTTAGACTTTTTCCACACGATCTTCCAGATACTTTTCAAACATTACCGTCATGATATACTATCTTTTTATATATTTTGCAGAACCTTGAACCTATTTTGTTAATATGAAATATGGTGATGATATTTATCAATTGAATGATTTGAACATGAGTATGCATGCAATATAGATGAAATTCTATGGTTTAATTATGAAGGTTATTTGTGTGCATATGTTTTGTGGATTAACCCCTATGCAGCAACAAGCACGTGGCATCAAGGAGAGGAGAATTTGCAGCAAGTCGTAGAATAGGAAAATTAAGGGAAGTTGAAGCTATCAAGCCGCCAAAAGTGCAGGTAGCTAGATGCTAAATGTGTATCATTATGGGAAGGAATAAATGTAGAAGAAGTAAACTTGTTCCAAAATTCTAAATGCAACTTATGTTTTTTCTCATATGAGTCGTTGCATAGGAATTCTTATTTGAATAGGATTCTCCTTCCTCTATTCAGTTAGAATTTATAAATCAATCTTAACTCTGTATACTAATATCTAGGAATGGATTAGTGATTGTAGTTAGTTGGTAGTTGGATAAGACTCTCCTATTTTGTATAAGTTAGGGGATGAGCTTGGAGTCAAGTTAGTTACCTAGTTATCCAATTACTCAGTTGTTAGTTTTTTAGTCAATATTAGAAGATACAACAGTTAGTTATTTTTCTCTAGACATGATTTGTTGAAATGCAATTATTGAATATAATCTACAAAATGGATTCTGTTGAAGTATTCTATGATATGGAATGAATGAAACTATGTGTTATGTGGATGCATGAGTATCTAAGTTAGATTTGATTTCCATCTAAGTGAGTCAGTCCCTTGAGCCAGCCACTCAAGGTACTGACCTTCACTTCATTTATTTTCTTATTCATTTATGCATTCTTGTTAAAGATGTTCATTCATTAGTTTATAAATGCATTGTGAGTTAAATAAAATACTCTGATTGTTAATTACAACAGTTGTAGTTCATGAACAAATGTATACTTGGTCCATCTTAGCCCTCTGGAGGTTAGCATTAGCTTTCTTATCATTTTGAATGGTTTTAGATTAGTTCTATTTTTTTCTATTGTTAGCAGTTATCTACAGCTTATGTTAAAGGTACCCATAGCCATTGGGTTTTGTAACTATTTTTACTGTTCTTACATTTATGTGAATTCCAGCAAAGTAGGATAATCTAAGTAGATTTGGATAGGATAGTTTAGGAAAATATGAGGCCCTAAAGGCACATATAGTGCAGTGCCATCATAAGCTTACGCTCCTTGGTTGATAATTTAATGTAGGATTACAATGTCAAGTAGACTACTCAGATAAGTTTACCCCTGAATTGTGTTAAGTCTACAACACATTAGTTTTTCCTCTACATTTTTGGCGTTGTTCCTGGAGATGGTGCTACCTTAATAGGCTCATTTTACATGTTTTAATAGCTTAAATTTTGATTCCAACATTAGTGTTGATAGATTCACTTTTCAAGAAACACCAAAAATTGTACTAACATTGTGCAGGACCGTTGATATACAAAGCTAAATCCACTGTATGTAGAGGCAGAGAGACAACCACTAGTAGAAATATGGCAAATAAATGACCAGGTGACTAAAACTTTTAATCAAGTGACCAAACTTTTAATCATGTGACTAAAACTTTTTACAACACAGTTATAAATGACTAAATAAATGACTAATTTGGTCATCAGTTGAAATGACTATTGAAATGACTAAATAAATGACTAAATAAATGACTAATTTAGTCATGGGGCAAAAAAACACAACTACAAATAAAATTGACTAAATAAAGTACTAAATAAATTCCTCTATTCTTTTTTCTTTCACTTTAGTTTTGGAGGGAATTAATGGAGGGATTGTGCATTTATGAATTTTGAACAAAAGTGAAACCTGTGAAGAAGCAAAGATTGTGCATTTAGCATGAGAAGATTGTTCATGGCCACCGAGAATAGGGTATGCAGAGTAGTTGAACAAGAGAAGATTATTCATGGCCACCAAGAATAGGGTATGAGTAATCGAACAGGAGAAGATTGTTCATGGCCACTAAGAATAGGGTATGAGTAGTCAAATAGAAGAAGATTGTTCATGGCCGCAGTACTTTGAGTTTGGAAATAGTTTTGAGATCATCATGTGAATGAAGAAAGGAGGGAATTTTGGGATTTCTGGCTATAGATGACAGATATCAAAGGAGCAAATAGATGGCAAATAGACAACAAATAAAAAATGGTTTTATGAAGTAGAGGTAGGGTTTTCCACATACCTCTATTCTTCTCTTAGCCTCCTCTAAAGTTTGGTATCTCTGAAATCTTGGTGCTCTGTCATTAGTGACTATTCTATCTCTTTCAATGATTGTATGAAGAGGTCTCATGGTTCTTTATTGATAAAGGTCTACTTTTTCCATTCATGATTTATACTTAAAATACCTTGGCATGAAGGAATTTGAAGGTCTTCAACTTGTGACTTAGACATTGCCCCTGTGTGTGTGATTCAACCTTTGAAAGATGATTGTATTTTCAAAATGACAGTCACAAAACAAAGAATGAAAGCTTGTTGTTGAGAATACAAGACTATTCCATGATTTATTTCATTCCTTAAATCTGCTCTTCACTGTCTTTACTCTCTTACTGCTATCTTGACAGTAACCTTTGTCATGAAAACCTTGTTCATTGCTTCATACATGAACTGATCTTTGTTGTCCTATCACGAACTTGCCTACAAATTCCTTAATACAAAGATATCATTGATGATGATTGTCCTTTGTATATAGAAATCTGCCATAGTCACATTCCCTTTGTCCATCTGCTGCTATGACTATCATATAGCTTATTAGCTTGATTTTGATAAACTTGAAGAGTCTATTCATAGACTTTTGACTATAAAAAATCCTCTTTGTTACTTTTGTTATTGATATATGACATAGTTTTAACATAATTCACATTTGGATGCAAAAATACTGTCAATATTCCACTGCCTTTTCTCTACTGTTGTAGCCCACTTTGGTGACTATGATTAGGGCATCTCTTTGAATGGATAGTGATATCCTGATTTCTTCTGTGGTGTTGTGCATTAGTCTTTTTGATGACTGATTTCACTATTAGTTTGATGACATGATTGTCATCACTTTCAAAGGCACTTGTGTCACTATTTTATCATCTATATAATGACTATCTTTGCCTGATAAAATCTTCAAGGATTAGTTAACTAATTAGGTAAGGGTTTGTATTTTGACAAAAGTGTTTGGATTCATGGATTTTGTATTTTCATCTTTTCAATGCTGCTATAGACTATAATATCTACCCCCTCCCTTGCAATCAAAGGCATGACTATATTCTCTATGTTGTTTTTCCTATTGTCATGATTCTCATTTGAAATGCTTAACATCTTGAGTCCTTTATTTGGTGACTTTGCATATGATTTTGGCAAGTGATTTACTGCTATGAATACTTCATCACAATAGTTATTTAATTGGGGTTTTAAAGTGTAATCTTGATAAATTGTTTAGTATTTCTTCTAAATGCTATTTATCTATTGGTTTACATAGCTTGTCTATATTTGTAAGTCAGACAACTTGTAAAATGTATAATTGTCAACATGGGAATGAAATTGAATTGCTGTTAATGTTTGTTATTCTCATGGACACGTATTGAAGCACTTACTCTATCTGATGCATGTACTTGAAAAAATGTTTTAGGTGCATATAAGTGTAGCAGCTACTTGCATGGGTGATAAAGCTTGTTTGGAGAGGATTTTGAGACTTTTGAAAAGGTGGGCAAAGAATTCAGACTCTACTATCATGAATTTGAAGTTGGTGAGGCCCTCTGTAACAAAGTTAAATTTGGGGACACACTCTGTAGCAAATTCAAAGGTAATTCAAAACCCTCATTGCCAAAAGTGAACTGATATTTTCATGATATTTGGAGAAGCTACTTGTGGGTGCACCCCAGGAGATATTTTCATCATTGAAGCTTGAAAACTCAAAAGAAAATGTTATCTTCAGTATTTTTGAAGTTGATCCTTAACTAATCCTTAAACTCAAATAAAACCACACCTCTACTCTGCATGATCTCCCTACATGATGACTAGCCCAAACTGAAGGAAAGGTTATCCTAGCTTGACCATATGCATGATTGAAGGTTACATTTTAAGATTTTATATTTAAAGGCCTTCTAGGCATAGGATAGCTTATTATACTAAATTAATACTGGAATGCACAATATTATATATGGATCAGCGTCGAAGGTTGACTATGGATCAATATCATGCATATGATGAGAGAGTAGCTAAAGAGAGGGAAATGGAAAAATATCCATGTCCATGTAATGACTGTCTTGGTGGAAGGGTGAGAAAAAGAAATGTGATTTATCAACATATGATAAGATATGGGAATAGTGGTATAAGCCCTTGGGCTTACAATTATTATGAAGATATGATAGAATTGCAGACTATGAGAGATGAAGAGCAACAAACATAGATGAAGTGGCACTAAACATAGATGAAGAGGTAGAAATGCTAGACGAAGGGTTTGAAGTTGAAATAATGTTGAATGAGGGTCTAAAAAATGATTGGGCCAAGTCAATGGAGGATGCTTTAAAGCCTGTGTATGCTAATTGCAAGTTAAGTCATTTGACAACAATCATTCATATTCTTAACTTGCATGTGGTGCATGGTTGGACAAATGAGAGTGTAGATCAGTTATTGGCATTATTAAGTTCATTGTTACCAGCTGACTCCACATTACCAACAAAACAAAGTCAATGTAAAAAGTAGATTAGTAAGCTCAGCTTGGGGTATGAAAACATCCACACATGTGTTAATGGTTGTGTATTACTTCACAAAAATCTTGCAAGTGAGAGTGAATGTCTGAAATGTCATGAAGCAAGGTATAGACAAGGGTTGAAATCAACTATTGTTCCTAGAAAGGTTCTTTGCCACTTTTTGATAATCCCACGATTACTCCAAATGTATAGGTGTAGAGACATTGCTGAACTTATGCAGTGGCATGCCCAAAATAAGAGCATTGATGGAAAACAACAACATGTGTCTGATTCTAAGATGTGGAAGGGATTTGATAACAGATGGCCTAATTCTTCTAAAGATCCTCATAATATAAGGTTGGTTTTGGCTCTAGATGGGGTGAACCCATTCTCAGATCAAAGTACTAAATGGTCAACTTGGCTAGTGTTTTTAATAAATTATAACTTACCTCCATGGTTAGCAACTAAACCATTTTCCTTAATGCTATCATTGATTATACTAGGAAAGAAAAGTGTGACTTCAGATACAATAAATGCCTATCTAGAGCCATTATATGATGAGCTAATGGAATTGTGGAAAGGAATTGAAGCAATTCAATCTTTAAGTGATGGTCATTCAATCAAATTCACTTTAAGAGCTTCCTTATTGGTTACGATTCATGATCTTCCTGCATATGGTACATTATCTAGTCTCACTGTTCATGGATACCATGGCTGTCTTGTTTGCAACTTTAAGGATTTTGCAAGGTACTCAAGAAGTTAGCGTAAGTGTATTTATTGTGGACATCGTGCTTACCTTAAAGTGGGTCATCCATATCATCAACAAAAAACACATTTCAATGGTCAAGAAGAGAATCGTGAAGCACCTTTGCTAATAACGGGTGATTACATTATTGAGAATGGATAAAAAATTGAAAATGGTGGGATTGCTGGTAGTAGATATGATCCATGTAATGAAAGTGGTGTAAAACGGTTGTGCATATTCTATAAGTTGCCATACTTTAAGGATATAGCCATTAGGCATACTGTTGACTTTATGCTTACTGAGAAAAATATAGCCTATGCTATTATAGAAACTCTTTTTGGTGCTTTTGATACTCTTTCATCATGTGAAGACTTTCCAGAACTAAAGACTCCTCAAAATTTTTTGGTTAAAAAATATGATGATGCAAAATATAGAAAACCCAGTGCTCCTTATGTCTGGACAAAGGAACAACATGCACAATTCTTACAGTTGATGTCTCAGACTCGCTTTCCCATTGGATATGTAAGTAGTACTATCATAAGCCAAACTAACATTAATAGCTTAAGAGGCCTAAAGACCCATGACTATCATGTTATAATCGAAAATATTTTACCTATTGTGTTAAATATATCAGGTTTGGCAAAGGGGCCAAGATTGGCAATTATAAGGTTGGCCCTAATATTAAAAAGAATGAGTTCACATGTATTAGATCCTTCAAACTTTGATAGTTTGAGGGAGGAGGTTGTTGAAATCCTTTGTCTATTGGAATGAGAATTTCCAGCAACAATCTTTAACATTTCTATGCATCTTTTGATACATCTAGAATATGAACTAGAGCATTGTGGTCCAGTAAGAATGAGATGGATGTATCCTATAGAATGATATATGAAGGTTTTGAAAAAAATTGTTCATACTAGGGCAAAACCATAAGGTAGCATGTTTGAGGGATATTCAATGCAAGAGGCCATTGGATTTTGCACAGAATATATGAAGGATTTTAAAAATGTCAATCGACATGTATGGGATGATGATGAAGATGAGACAGTTGTAGGTGAAGTATTAGAAGGCAATGGATGCCACTTCAAGCTATCACACCAAGAAAGAAGTGCAATACATGCCTTTATTCTACAAAACACATCTTTGTTCGATAAGTGGCACAGGTTAAAAAAATTTACACATTTATATTATTAATCTTACTCAATTGCATTTGCACATTTATATTATTAATCTTACTATTTGCACATTAATATTCTATGTAGAAAATATGAAGAAGAGAATCAAAGTTGGATGCAACATCGACCTCAAAAGCACAGATGTCATGATTTGGTTGGAGGTGATTCTTTTCCAAAATTTGAAGAATGGATTGCTATTGCAGTTAGTGATGCAAAAGAAGAAGGTCAAGATATAAAAATGGAGGAAAGTGAGCTTTCACAACCTCCACATTTATGGGCTATGCATTTTAGTGGAATGTGGGCCTATGGTAGCCATTTAAGAGGAGGAAAAAGACAAAGGAAAGACAAATTGTGATTGTGTTGTAAGTGTTGAATTGTTTCACGAAACTGAGAAGAAATTCTATGATGGATTCATCCAAGAAATTATTCAAGTGGATTTTGGTGAAAACAGTCCTATATTATTAAAATGTAAGTGGATCTAACCATCTGTAGTACGTGTTGATGAGTATGGATTTGTACGTGCAAATACAAGACAATTTTTATCAGAGAGAGATGAACCCTATGTTTTCCCTTTTCAAATTAACCAATCATTTCTAATTAATGATGTAAGAATCCCAGGATGGTCATGTCATTCAAGTAGAGTCTCGTTAGAAACAAAAATTAATGGAAGCTGTTGATATAATGCTTGATGGGTAATATGTTGATTTACAAGAAACATTCGAAGTAGTGGATGAAGATGATGATGGAGTGTTTGGAGAAGATATATTGATTACCAATGAAGAGATTAGGAGAGAGAATGTATTGCATGACATAGATGAGGATGAGGAAGAAAATCAAGCAGATACAGACATGAGGATTCTGATCTTGCTGGAAATGCAGATGATTAGTGAAGGCATCAAAAAAATAGTGAGCTTGTAAAATGTAGTAGAGAAGCGGCAAGATAATAAAGGGCATTAGTGTAGAGGAATTTCTTCCACTTTGGGTTTTTCAAGCTAATCTCATTTGTTGAGCTCTACTTTTTGTTGTTTGTCTAGTTCTTGTCTTGTTACAAGTCATGCATATAACTAGCTATATTTGTTCCAAAACTAAATTACTCATTTTAAAGCACATATTGACCATTTTTGTTTACTTACATTTGTGTGTTTAGAATTTCTGCAGAATTATATAAGTAGAAATAATGAGGATTTTATACATAGAAAAAATGAGGATTATATAAGTAGAAATAATGATGATTCACACTATAAAAAAGGCAATTAGTTTCTTCTCAAATAGAAGGATAAACAAATAGAGTTTCCTTTGGGTTTCAATCTGTGTGCCACATTTACTTACTAAATTTTTGCTCCTCCATATAATACATCTTATATGTTATCATCCTATGTCTTGTCACTTGTCATAGACTATCTCCTCTAATTTCTAAGAATGCATCTTATATGCTCTATGAATGTATTTCATATGGGGACTGTCCTTATATACTGTATCATTCAAATGGAAATGAAATCCTTATATACTATGACTGTATTTGTTTATATGCTCTAGTTAATTGAAAATAATGGATTTGTTTATATTCCACCCTTGTTCTACTAATTCAAGTTGCTGATTTATATATTATTGTTTATTTGGACTTTAGGAAATGAGGAAAAAGACTATGAGACACAATTTAGATGATAGTGATCATGTTGCTGAAGTTCCACTGACAAATTATGAGTGCTTTCATAAAGAATGTGTGGCAAAGAATAGTGAATATTTATCACATCTTGGTTTGACAAACAGGCAAGTTGTAAATCCACTAAGTAGTATATTATTTGTTTAATTGTGTTTATGAAATTTTATAGGCAAGAGGTTTATGTATATAAGACATAATATCATTTTTTTTTGTTTTATAGGAAAGAAAATGCAGAGAGAAAACAAAAGGAAAGTAAAGATATAGAGCTGCCAACTCATAGAAGCCAATGCATTTGGGATTCAAGTATGAATGCAGTTGGTGAAAAGAATAGTTGTGATGATGTGCAGCCCGATAGTTGTGATGATGTGTAGCCCGATATAACACATAGTGATGTGTAGCTTGATATAGCACATGGTGATGTGCAGCCTGATATAGCACATGGTGATGTGCAGCTTGATATAACACATGGTGATGTACAATGTTGTGATGATCACTTAGCACAGAGTCTAAGAGAGATTATTGAAAATAATGAGAAGAAAGGAACAGCATGTGAGCTGTAGATGATTTATTCAAGATTAAAAGATGTGCTTGAAGTGAAATCTATAGAGACTGGTACTGATCTACTTACTCATGACACACCTGATATGGCCAAGGACGATGAAGTTCCAGTTAATGAAAGTCATGAAGAGAGATCACTTGCATCTGATGTGCCTGCTACAACTTTAGATGGAACTAGTGGATCAGTCAAAAATATTGCTAGTGGTTTAATAGAAGATTTGCCAACTTTTTTCAAAAGAAAAAGATTGAGTCAAGATTTATACAGATCTATAGAGAGGAATACAAAATAAAGAAGATTAGAAGGCAAGAAGCCATTCTTGGTTGAGGTATTGAGGGATCATGAGCCCATTGGAAAAAATGATGCAAGGTGGGCCTCTGAGTTGGGTGTGAGATGTAGGGCCCATTTAGGTATTTGCAAATCAAATTTTGCAAAGCAAGATCCACAAAGTGTGGAAAATGTTATACAAAAAATGGAAAATGCTTTTGAGACTATTGGTGGAAAAATCTCTAGAAGATATTACAAGAAAAAGATGAGACTTTTGATGAACAATTATAGATACAATTGTAGAAAAACAATCTTGGAGGGAAAAGAGAGGTTAAAACCCCCTCTATCTCCCAAATAGTGGGAGGCATTGAAAGAAAATATGTGTTCTGAAGAATATTTGACAAAGAGTTATAAAGGAAAGAGGGCAAGAGATAATGTGGCAGCTGGATATACATTTGGCCAAGGCGGGTTGCAGGCCAAAATGGACAAACTTGGAGTAAGGGTATGGCTTTTTGGTACAATTTACGTTGGTTATTTGTTTTGATTTTTTATTGAACTAACTATATGTTGATATTGACATTGTATTTTAGGTGGAAAATAGTAATAGAGAAGCAGGTGTGGAAGATATGCTTGATTATATGGTAGCACTAGATCCTAGTAAATCTAATGGTAGTATGAAGTGGAAATTAGTTCATCAATAGAGATTTTAGAGCCATCTATTAGATGCCTAGTAAGAGCGTCTGTAGATCATGTCAACTCAAATGAAGGGTACCAACATATAATGAGTTGCTTACACAGTCTCACTGAGAAATTGTCGCAGTTAGCTTCCTCCATTAAGCCTATAGTTTCTACATGGAATGACTATAATATTATGGATGCAGATGAGGTAAGAGGCTCTATTACACTATCCTTTCATTTCATGTGCTTGTTATTGGGTAAACTTGTACCATGTTTTTGTTATACTTCCTTGTGATTGCATTTTTTGGATACTTCAATAGTTATAATAGCTCTTGGATATTGTACACAAAGAATGAACCTACCCTCAATGTGTACTACTACAATTCTAGCCATTATAACCTTAGCATTGATGCTTTACATAAATGCATTATCATGAATTGTCTCACTGTTCTACTTATAGAACCAAAAGAAACATGCAATACTACAATTTACTAGGTTCTACTTCAAACCATTTTGCTTGAGTATTCACTTCATTATTGTTGTCCTTGTCATGTTTATGACATGCTCCTATGTTGCATTATGACATTTAACTCTATCATTCTAGACAGTCACTTTGAGTATGTCTTAGTAAAACTCTCAATCACTAATCCTAAAGTCAAGGCTGTCATATATGCTTTGTTCCTATCATTCCAAGGGTTCTTGGTCACTATCTAATGGTTTTGATAGTGCCTTTATCTCTTCTCTTTGTTTGGTGAAACCCTACTAGCTATTGCATCTCTTTATCTTCTCCTATACCTTCCATGCTATAGACTGTCCTAAGACAGAGATATGGACTACCATCTTACAACTTTTATTGTCTTCCTTATCATATGAAGGACTGGGATTGTGCCTTCTTGTTGAAAATCTTATGCTCATGACTATAAGAATCCTCCTATAAACTAGAATCTATTGCTTACAATAAAGGAAGAATCTCACAACATACCTTGACTTAGTCATTTAAGAGTGGAAGAAAAATGTTATTTTGAACAAAAAATTATAGTTTTTGCATTCTTTACTTGACTTATATTAATTTTTGCATGATGATTAAACCACATGCAGAGAAATTATATGAGAGCAGAATAAAAAGAAAAAGGCTCTATCAATAGAGCTCTCTACAAAGCTGCACAACTTGAGGACAATGATGATAGTGATTATGTTGAACATCTTGATGAGAATCTACATGATATTTAGAGTAGTAGTAGTGGTACTGGAATTGAGGTGAGTGCTATTTATTGTTTTTATGTCTTTCATGGTAGTCATTGTTGTTTTAACACACACATGCAAGTAAGTACTATTCAAGTAAGTTGTTTTAATTCTATTTGAACGAAAACCCACTAGTATGATTTACTTTAAAGGATTTAACTCTAGAGAGAGACCAATAAATGTAAGTCACTTAAAGGGAATTACATCAACTTCTAATAGAAACCAATTAAAAGCATCCACACAATGACAACAGATGTGCCTTGATACATCTATTGATTTAAATAATTGGAAATAGCCAATATGGAGACAATCAAACAACTTATGACCTTGAATATTAACAGAAAATTAGAACACCATACATATCCACAAAGTTAACCATCCTTCCCCATTATAATATTAAATTATCATAGAAGTGTACAGTATTGAATCTGAAATATGATTGGATAGATAATATTGGAATATATAAATTGTCTTGCATAAAGATGATGATTGTCTAGGCCTTGGTTTCCCTTATAAATATGGGAAGCAACAAGCTGCAGGCCTCTTGTAACTAAACATGTTTAATAAAGAGAAATTAATGGCATAAGCAAGTTAACCAAGATCTGAATATGTTAATCATCATAGAGCACCCATGACCTCAGGTTTGGAAAGGTACTCATCTCCATGTTGTAGTATCTGTTAACTATGTTGTGCTCCTCTCTATTATTGCAAAAAAGTGACAAAATTTTGTCCTTGTTCTCCATGTTGACGCCAACAAAACTACTCGTTGCTCCTTCTACACCTGAACCTATAGCGGCACATCAACCTTTCAATTATGTCTGCTCCCATGTATCGAATGTAAGGTCACTGGGCCATTTGAATTCTTGAATTCAGAGCAGCTTGGTCTGATGGTCCTTCCATCTTTTATCCAGCATAGCCTTAACATCAATTACAAATTTTCCATAGCCTACATCTAGGGCTATCACCCTATCCAAAATCATGTTAAAGCTCAAAGTATTTATATCCTACTCCTTTTTCAAGAATTCCATAACCACAGACACTATTGTTCTGAATTATGCCTTCCAAGTATCAAGGCCTTTAACTTGTTTGTTTTCCTGGGATAAATTGATGCTTGAAAGTAGAAAAAGATTGAAGTCTGGCCTGCATCCTTTTGTCTTCACTATTGGTATATTGATGCTCTTCAATGATCATAGTCACCATCTACTCTGTGGGCTTCAATTTAGCATGAGCATCAAGATTTCTTGAAGTATCCTACAAAGAAGGCCTAAATTGTGCAAGGAAGGCTGCCATTTCTTGTACAGTGGCTCCAAAATAGAAAAGTTTGCTTGCAATTGTTTAATGGCCTGAGATAACATGGAGTAGCAATCATGCACATCCCCAGGTTTATCCACAACTAGATTTATCCTGTATTCCAGAATTTTCTCAAAGACTTCAAGGACCTTGATCCTTGTCTCATTTTTTGTTTCCTCATTTTGCTTCTTAAGGTCCTCAACTTCTTTTTCAAATTTTGTTCTCAAAGAATTAAACTCTTGCATTATCATTGTGTCATCACTAGTTTTTGGTGGCATAGAAGGTTGATATGGAACTATTGACAGACTCTGGGAAGAACCCACATCTTGCAGTTGCTTTTTCAATTGTCTATTTTCAATGAACAACCTATTCAATTTTCAATGAACAACCTATTCACTTCATCATTCATGTCTTGTGTTTTCTCATAATCCTACAATTTATTTTCCAACTTTTTTACAATTGCATGGGTGAACATGGAAGAATGGACTGTAAGAACAGAGGCCTTAGTTCCTAAAGTATCTTGTAAGGTTTTCACCATAGCAGATCCCCTCATTTCCTGAACAACATCTAGCAACCTTGGTTTACTAGTGTTCTTTTGTTTTGTCCATATGGCAAGAGTCTCTGTCTTTGGGTTGAAACCACATCCACTCATTCCCTCCTCATAATCAAACTCAGACACAAGATTAGGGTCATCTTGGCTCCTAACTTGGTCAAGCAAGAATACATTTTTCAATTCAAGACTTGGGATGATCAACATGTTACTCTTCAAGACCATTTGTCTTGCTTCCTCAGGAGTCACACTGATTTCATCAACGTTTAGTTCTTGGATTGTTCAGGTGGTTATTTGATCATACTGAGACTCATTAGCACCCATCTTATTGATTTCCACCTTTTCATCAAATTCCTTCATCTTCATTTTTAACCAGAAATCTTGAAACTCTGGAGTCTTGATAAAATCATCATCTTGAATAAATCTCAATAATGCCACCACCCTTTCATCTTCCTCTAGCTCTAGATTAATTTGGGCTTGTTCTTCCATCCTAGCCTTAGGCTTGTTTGCATCATTTTCTTAACCAACCAATGGTTGATTAACTTCCTCTCCATCATGCAAATGTGTCAAAATATTGGCAACTTCATCAGTATCCCCCACACCCTTAGACATTTCATATGGGACCAAAGGAGACATGCCTTTAGTTCTCTGCCTTTTATGTGGTGGTGATTTAGGGATCTGTGGATCTTGAACTAATATGACATCAGGGGCAGGCTCATGAATCTCAATTCGTGCAATCCTCTTCACTGGAAGTTTGGTAGCCTTGGTAGGTTGTACTTCAGATTTAGAATAAATACTTTCAAAATTTTCAATCATTGTATTAATCTTCTTAGAGGATGTTTCTCTTCAGTAAAAAAATCCTTCAAAAATTAGATTCTTTTCCTTTTTGTCATCTTCAATTTTCTTGAGGATCTCCCATTTCCTCTTCCTATCATACACTTCATTAAAAGTAACCAGGTTCCTTATCACATCCTCATCATAAAAAATTTTATGGGAGATGCCTATCTTAGTCAAGATCACTTGTCTCACCAAGTTCATATGACCTTCAGGGTCACAAACTCTTTCAACACCAGATTCCAAAGAGTACTTGGCCTTCAAATAGGCCTGCAGCTCCTCAAGAGTGTTCGAACCAATTGACCAATCTCCAAAGATAGTGATATCAGGCAAAAAGGTGCCTTTCTTTGCCTTTTTCATCACTTCCTTTTCCCTCCACATCATTTACCACATGAAATCCAAGAATCCAATTCTATCATAAACAAACTTTGGCAATTCGTGAGGTGGTTGGGGGCAATCATATACCTTGATTATTGTGTGCTCTGCTAGGAAGAACCAATCAACATAATTGAAAGTATGACCTTGCTCTAGTTTATGTACAAGAGGTCTCAGAATTACCCTCATTTCTAGTGACAATCTGAGGATCCCAATACCAAAAGAATTCATTATTCTCACAGAAAATTCATTATGAAATTAAATATAGTTACCAATCTAGGAATGAGAATCCCACATGTAACACCAACATTGAGTAGGCATTCTTTGCCTTGTCCTGTCAATCATGCTGATGTGCATTTTACTTGACCATTTACTCCTATTTTGATATAGGATCAGATGGCAAACCAAAGAATAAAACTTGAAGTTCATGGGTTTCTTATCTTCCTTCACACTGATGAATCCATCATGTATTTTCTTTTCAAGATATGAAGCAAAATCATACTCAATGTTCACCTCTAAATTTTGTATCTTCATAGCCATCATCACCAAACTAACTAGCATCCTCTGATCAGCATCAATTCCCAATACTTGGCACAATGCATAATAGGTCCATTTGAAATAGACTGCAAAATCTTCCACAGGGAATGGTTCAACTGCATTGGAAGGAATATCAACCATCCTATTGTTTGCACCTCTTCTCATAAATATCAGTAGCTCATCACTTCTAAGTGTTCTTCTCAAAATTTTGTATTCTTGTTCAATCTTTTGTAGGTCAATTTCAGTGAGAGCTTGTCTTTTCAACATAAAACACGCAATTATAGCATTTCTATCAATTCTCAACAGACAAGACCCATTTGGCAACCTTACTATTTTAGTAGCCAAGTGGTAGTGCAATGCTAGAGTATGAATTAGTTCCACATCCATGAATCCATTTGAAATAATTAGCTTGGCCAAATCCAGCTTCCATGGATTGCCCACCGGTCCTTGACCATCCTTCTTCTGACAGAAGTACCAAAATAGTTTCCAGCTAGAAATCGGAATTATGGCATCCCTACAACCCTCAACAACATCCCTAAATACTTTCTTTCGACCTTTGTCAATTGAATTGGGTAAAACATCTAGTAAAGATTGTTGCAATGATCTTTTCTTAGGGGCAGGATCAGTGTTACTGGTCTTACTTGTGGATTTAGACTTCTTGGGTACCATTATACAAACTAGGGTTTTGCAACTCAAGCAAATGCACAGAGAATTGAAACAGAGCAAAGATTCTTCAAAATTTCTTACAGAGAATGTAGAGATGGACTTACTTGAACAATTTGAAGCTTGCTAAGAATAGACCAAACTAGATGCCTTCTCTGAGCCAATCTGCAATCTCTGAACTGAGAAAATGCCGAGAGATTTCTAGATTTTATCAAGCCACAATGTTCAGCATTCAACCATTATTTTTGGTTCATGCCATGAAATTATAAAATCTCCGCATTCAATTCATTTCAAATATAAGCCTTTGATCAAATTTGATCCAATGATTAGATGAAATGACAAGATCTTTCAAATTTCTCGATAATCATACACCTGCATTGACTATGTTTACTCATTTATTATCACTACCACACTACCACAGACCTTTTTTGAACCAGTCATAGGATGGCGATAAGCTTCAATGCCTTCATTCATTATGATTACCACACTACCATAGAGCTTGTTTAAACCAGTCACAGGATGGTGATAAGCTTCAATGCCTTCATTTATTGTCATTACCGCACTATCGTGGAGCTTGTTTAAACTGGTCATGGGATGGCGATAAGCTTCAATGCCTTCATTTATTATCACTACTGCACTACCGTAGAGCTTGTTTAAACCAGTCATGGGATGGCGATAAGATTCAATGCCTTCATTTATTATCATTACCGTACTACTATGGAGCTTGTTTAAACTAGTCATGGGATTGCAGGGCTTATAGCCCCCTTTATTCCATTTTCTTCCATTACTGTCAACCTGTAAGTGCCTATTCTCATTACCATGGTGAGATTATGTTGCCAACTTTTATTGCTTACCGTCTTGCTGCAAACATTCTTTGAAAGCCATCGCGGGAGCTTGATAACTTGGACACTTGCTACTGCCAAGCCGCAACCAAGTGGTGAGACCTCCGAGGGACCGCAGTATACATGGTTGACTGAGCCCTTCCTACCGCCATGCCATGAACAACTTGTATGTTTCCAGTGAGAGTGCGGTATACACGATTCTTGTTGCTCTAGTTCCCGCACTACCGCTAAGACAATGAGGATGACCTACGAGATTGCGGTAACATGGTTGATTGAGCCCTTCCTACCACCATGCAACAAACAACTTGTATGTTTCCAGTGAGAGTACGGTATACATGATTCTTGTTGTTCTAGTTCCCGCACTACTGCCAAGACAATGAGGATGACCTGCGAGATTGTGGTAAACTAAAAAAACACAGAAATGATTGAGAATAATTGCATACTCCTCAAAATGACCATGTTATGTGACCCTAGGAAATAAATGGCATAAAATTTTGGCATGAATGTCTATTAAGAAATGGTAATATACAAATGAAAAGATCAAGTAGGATGGAAATGTGCAAAATTTTTGAGACGTCCTAACAGGTGAGACATTAGAATAGTTTATTCAAAATAATGGCGGGAATTAACAAAATTTTAGGGTTTAAAATTTTGTTCCAACATAAGTAATGGTTGTTTTGTTTTACTACGTAAATAAGGGTAATCCTTACCTATATAATAATTATTATGTATTTCAATATAATGTGTATTTTTTTTTTTTTTGCATATATGTATTGATAAACTCCAAGAAGGGGATAAAGTTAGGGTGTTGGATCCGTGTGATGGTGTTGCTGTGGGCATTGGGCAGATTCACTCACTGTCTATTGTACATGGAGTCAACTTGAAAGGAACATGAGATGCAAATGTAAATATTTTAAAGGTCACAAGTAACATACAACTTGCTTATGAAGATAAAATAGATGGAGCTGTCCATCTGAAAGAGAAAGAAGGAACCATCACACGATGGCCACTAAAATATTTAAAAAAATGGCATAGTTGATGTTTATCATGTACTTGTTGTTAGACATCTTGGCCCACTACGTTAAGTAGTATTTTGAATGTGTTGTTTAGGGATCTTAATTTTCATGGTGTATTTGTTTTCATGGTGTATTTGAAAGAGTTGGAAACTCTTAGACAACTATGACATTTTTTTATTATATTTATATATATACTCTTAGACAGTTTTCATATCTTATAACTTGATATATATATTTGCATTATATTTTTTATTGCAGATTACCTTTCTTTATCATGATGTTGAATCAATCTTTTAATTCTAGCATGTTGTAGCTTGTTCATATATGTAATTTTTTTTTAAAAGTGCATTGAAAACATTACCTACCTCTAGAATCGTCATAAAAACTTCTTCAAAATGTCACATCTATCCTGGAGTCACCAGGGTTTGTACCTCAATGATTCCACACTGTTTCAGGCCCAAAAAATCCCAACTGTGCCCAATTCCATAGGCAATTCGATTCTGAATCTGATTCTGGGATGAATAGTATGTGGAAATGCCTTATTTTTCTGCCAATTACGTGGCTTAACAAATAATAAATGTTATGTCCCAAAACTTGCGGTGGAACTCTAGTAAAAGCTTACCATACTACAACATCATCAAGTCAACCTTGGATATGGAAATTGTTCAAAATAGAAAATAGTTTTTAAATGTTGAATGGTCAGACAGTATGACAAATTACAGGCACCAGGAGTTACCTTTTGAAACATCAGGATAGAGGGCAGATAAAATTGATATATATTGTGTAAAAGCCAAGGGACTGCCTTTTGGTTTCAAGATCTAGGTGACTTTGATCCTAATTTAAAATGTTCCTTACGAGTGGTCCATTGTGGTAACCTACATAGTGGTATGTATTCTTGGAAGCCTTATGTGCCATATTATTTAATGGGGTATATGTGGCATTAAAAAAATTGAAATGCTCTTTTATATTAAAGGAGAATGGGTGGTATTTGTGATCTACTATGCTAGAATACAATAATCTACACCTCAAATTTAGATTACTCAAACCATGTCACATTGATCATATTGTTAAAATAATATAATATATTCCATAGCTTAAGATGTTTTTTTTGGTTTCAGGGATCTTATCAACCTCATAAGGAGTTGAAGGCTACACAGGGAATCAAGATAACTGCTCAGGTATCAAAATTTAGGCTAATAATTTTATGTATATGAGCATAAATTTATCAAATATATGTGGACAATGAAATTTAGTTGCAATTTCTTGATTTCAAGGTCTTGAGCATGCCATAGCAGGAACTCAGTTATATGTTGTTGGACCTGATGATGATTTAGAGGATATAAAGGAAGAAGCAATGCAAGATATTAATAATGTAATGTCTTGAATTGACAAGAGTGGGGAAGGAGTTTATGTTCAAGCTTCAACTCTTGGATCTTTGGAGGCTTTAGTTGAGTTCTTGAAGACCCCAGCTGTAAGCATCCTTTTTAGTGCAATTGGTATTAGTCCTATGCATAAAAAAGATGTCATGTGTGCGAGTGTAATGCTTGAGAAAAAGAAGAAAGAGTATGCTACAATTTTGGCATTTGATGTCAAAATTACTCCTGAAGCTCGGGAGCTTGCAGATGAATTTGGTATCAAGATATTTGTAGCAGACATTATTTATCATCTATTTGACCAATTTAAAGCATATATGGACAATCTTGAGGAAGAAAGGAAAAAGGAGGCTATAGAAGATGTTGTTTTCCCTTATGTACTGAGCATTTTGCCAAATTGTATTTTTAACAAGAAGGATCCTATAATTGTTGGTGTTGATATTCTTGAAAGCATTGCAAGGGTCAGTATCTAAACCTAATCTTTTTAGTGTTATGACTTATGCATGTAAAAGATTGTTGTATCATTTTTGGTTTGTATAAAGCCATATGTGGTGATTGCATCTATAGATTGGCACACCATTATGTGTTCCCACAAAAGATTTCATAGATATTGGCAAAATAGCCTCAATTGAGATCTATCATAAATCTGTTGAAATGGCTAAGAAGGGTGAAAAAGTGGCCATGAAGGTATTTTGAGAAGTTGTCTTTGTTGTTAATAGTTTTATATGATTTTGGATGCTACTTTTTGAAATGTTTTTGTTAATGAATTATCATACGAACTTTACAGATTGTTGGGAGCAACGCTGATGAAGCACAGAAAATGTTTGGTAGGCATTTTGAAATGGAGGATGAATTTGTGAGTCATCTCACCAGAAGATCCATAGATATATTGAAAGAAAACTATAGGGTAAGGCTATTTGATATCCACATTACGTAATTTGACAATGTATTTACTATTATGTATTTTATACTAATTGAACATTTATACTTTTCATTTTTAGCTGATAAAACAACTTTTTCATGTCTAAAATGGAATATTCTTCTTATTTTTTCAGGATGATTTGTCCAATGATGATTGGAAACTTGTGGTGAAATTAAAAAAGCTGTTAAAAAATCCTTGAGCTACTACTAATGATGTATTGTGCAATGGAACTTTGGATTGGAGAAAAACCTTCTGATGAAAATGGGAAAATGCACCCTGCAACATTACAAACACCATAATCAAGATAACAAATGGTGAACTTTGTTGATACCAGAATAGTAGCTTCTATATCATAAGCTTCTTCTAGATGTTTTGCTATGTGGTGTATGTGCTGCACCTCTAGCTACAATAAGACAGTAGTGAACTTCAGATCCTATCTATGCATGAGGTCATTTGAATGTCTGTTGTTTAGCTTATTTTCTGAAATTTAATAGTCTGAATGGGCAAGTGCAGTATTGCCATGTGAGAAAGGGAAGAGATTGATTCCAAGAGTAGAGATTTTGTGTAATGATCTATTTTATGATTTCTTGAGGTAATGAAGAAAATATCATGAAAACGTTGTTTTAAATAAATTCATATTTTACTACAATTGTATGAAACCAAAAACATTTCCATGTTGTCATCTTTAGCATGTTGTTGACTGGCTAGATTTCATTGTTTCAAGTGTCGCTTTTGCTTCGGCTGTCTGGGACCATGTTATGGAAGGTTACAGGGAATGGTGTGTTTTCTTATTGTTGGAGGGTCACTACTATAGGGGCCTCTAAGTAGCATTCTCACGTTGTTTTTCAGATATTGTTCATAGTGGTTCAGGGTTGTTTGAATACACAGGTAACAGCTCAATGGCTTGTGTGAAGGAGAATATGGAATGCACCAAGGCTACAGTTAAAGCACTTGAACTGGTTAACAGAATGCCAAAAGAAATGATGTCTCATGGAATGCTCAGTGGCAACATCTCTTTTATAAGAATCAAAAGATGTGAAGGGCTTCATCGGTCTGACCTATGTTTCCATTATTTTGCTATTGCATCTAATGTGGCTGTTGAACTGGTTTTTTCTTCAACCAGTCCTTGTAGTTTGTTGTACATCATAGAGCTGAATTGGGTTTTTCTAGTTATGGAAGCCTTGTGCTACTTTTTTATTATTTGTAATTCTTTTCCTGCATTGTTCCAATAAAAAAAATTATTGTCTCTTTGCTTTGTCTTGTTTCATTTTCTTATTGGTCAATTCTCAAATAGAAAGTGTTGGCTCAAATTTATCAATCTTTACTTGGCAGCATCATAAAATATATAGTTTTCCAAATTTATTTCCTTAATGTTTTAAATTCAAATTTAATAATATGTTTTTTCTGCATTATAAAATTTTTGGTATTTAATAAATTATTCATATCTTGACTAAATTTACTACCAATTAATGGAAACCAATAAATAAAAATGACTACCATGACTAAATAAATGATCAGTTAACAACAATCAATGACTAAATGATAACAATGCCTAAATATACGTACTACCAAATTGATGACTAAATATACTACCAAATTGTTGACTAAATATACTACCAAATTAATGACTAAAATTTGTTTAGTCATAAATTTGGTCATGAGATAAATGACCGGAAATAAACTACCAATGGTCACGTGACAAAATATACTACCAAATTGATGACTAAATATACTACCAAATTGATGACTAAATATACTACCAAATGTATGACTAAATATACCACCAAATTAATGACTAAATATACTACCAAATTTATGAATAAATATACTACCAAATTTATGACTAAATATACTACCAAATTAATGACTAAAGTTTTTTTGGTCATAAATCTGGTTGCGACATAAATGACTGCCAATAAACTACCAATGGTCACGTGACCAAACTACTATTCACATGACCAATTTTTGGTAGTTTTTAAAGTCATTTTTTTCCTATTTTTCTACGAGTGAACCGAGGCAGACTCCTCCCTTCAAATTATTAGGACACAAAAGATACTCCTGACTTTATCAACTCTACAGTAGGAATTGTTGAAGGGGAAGACTATGTTGTTCCATCTTTATCAACATCTTCTACATCTTCTTCCACTAGTACAGAAGGGAGCTTTAGAACCATGGTAGATGTGGCGGTGGAGGATCCACTAGAGAAAGAAACATTTGAGTTTCCTATCAATGATCAGGAGAGGGCTACAGTGTTGAAGAACATTCCACCCTTAGCATTACTAGTCTTCTATGGCCTAGTGACAGAGGACCCAAATACATTTCTATTTGAGTTTGATATCTTGTGTAGGAGCTATGACTACACTTCTGATGCTCACAGGCTTAAATGTTTTCCTGCCACTCTCAAGGATGCAGCCTTGAGATGGTTTATGGGGCTAGGAAAAGATGTCATTCTAGATTGGGATACAATGAAGGAGATATTCTTGGAGAAATACCAAGATTACTGTAGAAGACATGATAGGAGGAGAGATGACATCTTCAGGATGTCACAAAAGGAGGAGGAGCCACTAGAAGATTATATTGAGAGATTCCAATTTGCCTTGAAGAAAAACCTTTAAAACAGATTGTCTGAAGAATCATTAAAGCTAGTCTTTTTGAGAGGGGCTAATGATGATTACATGGATGCCCTAAATCTCATTGGGAAAGGTGATGTTTCTCAATTACCTTTTTAAATCAATCTGTAAAGTTTGCAGAAATTATTTAAGAACTTTCACTAGAAGACCAAGGAGAGAAAGGATATCCATCACAAACAAAGCAACCAATGGGGTTTCAAGAATGGAAATCAGTAACTTGTCCAACATGAAGGAGTATATCATCAGCCATATGGCTACACAGCTAGACACTCTTCACATCAAGAAGAAACAAGAAGAGGTGGAAGCATTGCTTACTATGTATTGCCCTAGCTATAGACAAAGAAAGGCCAATTGTAAATGCAAGAGGATGGCCAGTATCTAGCAAGAGAAGGTTGAAAGGCCATAATTTCTACATAGCTCAAAGGAGACCTTGGCAGTAAAGACAAGGTATGCCCTCTAATCCACTTAGTTTCAATTCACCCTTTCCTGCTACAAACCAAAATTTCTCTGCTTAGAATACTCAACCATGGCCTAGTAATCAAAATCTTTGGCAAAACCCACAATGGCCTACTCCACAACCTAGTTAGAACCAACAACAGCCAAACCCATGGCCCCAACAAAGTTTCGAAGGTTCCAACTATAACCCCTAGTGGCCTACACAGCAAACTCAGTGGAAGCCCCAATGGAACAAGGACCAACAATGGCAGCAAAATGTAAACTACCAGCAACCTATGCTTCCATCTCAACCCCAGTAGCTAGAAATAATGCCTGCATCCACTCCTCAAACTCAACCTCCTAGACCTACCCAACTCCTTGCCCAACCTGCATCTAACCCTAACAACAGGCCTATTCAATAGGCTTATACTAACGAGGTGATACAATACCCCACCTATGGGGTAGAGGTGAGTAATGTTCATCTCAGATTTGGGAAGCAACTTGTGGGTCCTTCATGTCCCCAAATTATAGAACTTGAAGATGAAGAACCCATAGAGGAAGCCTCAGATAAGCCACCTTTGGAACTTGACTCAAATTAGGACCCTCAGACTGCCTTACATCCAAAGCCTCCTTTCCCTAAACGCTTGGCTATCCAGAAGAAACTAGTACAGGCTGAAACTAACCTTTAGGCTAGTTAAAAGATATAAGCATAAAAATTTCCTTAATTCAAGCTATAAAAGATATTCCTATCTATACTAAGAATATTAGAGATCTTTGCATAAAGAAACTAGGAAGGAAGAGAACAGACCCAAAGACAATCCACTTTTTTGGTAACCTTGTTGATATAATGTTGGGGAATATAACTGTCCCCAAATATACAGATCTAGGTAGTCCAGTAGTGGATGTAAAAATCAATGGGACTCTGAACAAGAATACTTTGATAGACTTAGGTGCAGCAATTAATGTAATGATTAAGGAGACACTGCAAATGTTGTAGTTAAACAACCTTAGGCCTACTCAGACAGTTTTCCAATTAGTTGATAGGTCTACAATTAAACCTAAAGGAGTCATTGAGGACTTGGTAATTGCATTAGATTCTTGGGAATACCCCATTGATTTTATAGTACTACAGCCCAAGGTCAATCTTGTTGGTTATCCTCTTATACTAGGTAGACCATGGCTTGCCACATCAGATGCATTTATAGGTTGCAGGTCAGGAAATATGATCACATCCAATGGGACTATGACCAAGAAGTTGATCTTATATCCATGAACCCAACCATACCATGAACTTGAGTAGACCATCTGGCCTACCTTGGATGATGAGGACAGCTATTCACTGCAAACCTTGATGACCATTGAATGCAGCCCCTTGCTGGATATCTAGGATGAAGATGAGTTGATAGCTCACATTATACAAAATGACTATGGGAGGCACCCATAGCAGCAGGACTGTCTATCCTGCTTACAAGACCCCTTGAGAAGCATAATACCTACCAGTTCCTCAGAGGAGGTATCCCAAATACTTCATACTTTATTACCCCAACAATGCTTACCAGTAATACCTAGCCTTGATTTGTCCTATGTACAAGAAATGTCTAAACAATTAGAAATCAAGCCAAGAAAGATGTTGACTGTTAATAATACATTAACTAATGAACAACAACAATCCCTGCATGCAGTATTGTTGGTACACTCAGCAGCATTTGCATGGGATTACAGTGACATGAAAGGCATTGATCCTACCTTATGTATGCACAAAATTTACATTGATACTAGCTACAGACCTATACGGTAGTAGCAGAGACATATGAACCCTACTCTAAGAGAGATAGTGAAATCTGAACTTCAAAATATTTTTGATGCAGGATTTATATACCCCATTTCAGATAGTGAATGGGTTTCTCCATTGGTAATAGTTCCTAAGAAAGGTAGAAAATGGCAAGTTTGTGTTGACTACAGGGAACTAAATGCTACCACCAAGAAATATCACTTCCCATTGCCATTTATTGACCAAGTTCTTGACTCTTTGGCAGGGAAGAAATATTTCTCATTTCTTAATGGCTTTAGTGGCTATAACCAAATCAAGATTACACCAGAGGATCAAGATAAGACAACATTTACCTACCCTTGGGGGCCCTATGCATATTTTGTCTGCCTTTTGGTCTGTGCAATGCTCCAGCCACATTTCAAAGAGTAGTACTCAGTATTTTCTCTAATTTTGCCCATGACAACATGGAAATTTACATGGATGACTTCACCACATATGGTGAAACATATGATGAAGCCTTACACAATTTGGAGAAAGTTTTAAAGAGATGCACAAAGCACAATCTATCTTTGAGCAATGAAAAATGTCTTATGATGATGACACAGGGCATTGTCTTGGGACATTTTATCTCAAGTGTCAGAATACAAGTTGACCCAAAGAAGATTTTAGCAAAATTGTTGCCCCTCTATTTACTCTGTTGACAAAAGACATTGACTTTGAATGGACCCCAAACTGTTAGAATTCATTTGAGAAGCTAAAAGCAGCCTTGACACAAGCTCCAATTCTAAGAGGTCCAAATTGGACACTACCTTTTCATATCCACACTGATGCATCAAACTTTGCCATTGGAGTAGTCTTAGGCCAACAAGAAGGAAATCAAGAAGATGCAATATACTACAACAAAAACCTATAGGGATCTAAGTTAAATTACACTGTGACAGAAAAGGAAATGTTAGCTGTTGTTTATGCCATTAAAAAATTTAGACACTTCATTACTGGCTATAAAGTGTTCATACATACAGATCATACAGCAATCAGATATTTGATGAATAAGCCAATAGTGGTTGGAAGACTTGTAAGATGGTTGTTATTGCAAGAATTTGGCATAACAATAGTTAACAAACTAGGAAAGGCTAATGTGGTTGTTGATTTTATGTCTAGACTGCCTACACAATCAACAGAAGGAGTGATTGATGACTCTTTTCCTGATGAGCATCTATTTTCTCTAAACATACACACTCCCTGGTATGCAGATATAGCTAATTATGTGGTGACAGTGCAGATTCCAAGTTACTTTTCTCCAAGGGAGAAAAGGCAGTTAGTTCAAAAATGTTTCCCTTATTCTTGGATTTCTAGATTCCTATTCTACAATGGCCCAAATAACATTATGAGAAGATGTATCAAGAAGGATGAAGTGTTTTATAGATTGAAAGCATATCATGATGAACCCCACGGTGGACATTTTGTAGCCAAAAGGACAACCTTCAAGACCTTGACAACAGGATATTACTGGCCAACACTACATAAAGACTCTGTCAAGTATACTAGAAGTTGTGATCGGTGCCAGACAATGGGGAGACCTACAAGAAGTGATGAAATGCCTTTGTAGACCCAAATAGCATTAGCTCCTTTTTATAAGTGGGGGTTGGATTTTGTTGGACCTATCTCTCCTACTTCAAACAACAAGGAATGCATACTAGTATGCACTGATTACTTAACCAAATGGGTAGAAGTTAAAGCTTTGCAGTTTGCCAGAGATGGCAATGTGGCAAAATTCTTATATGAGGAAATCTTCACTAGGTATAGTGTACCTAGAGAGATAGTGACTGATCAAGGACCATAATTCACATCAGACTTAATCACCAAACTGGTGGAGGAGTATCAGATCAGACACAAGAAGTCTACCCCATACCATCCTGAGGCTAATGGTCAAGTCAAGGTTACAAAAAGAGAGATTGAGAATATATTGACAAAAATAGTACAACTCCACAGAAGAGATTGGGTTTCCAAATTACCTAAAGTTGTTTGGGCATACAGAACCACATGGAAGACAACTATAGGATTCACTCCTTATCAATTGGTTTATGGCAAGACAACAGTATTGCCTATATAGTTTGAATACAAAACTCTGAGACTAGCACTGGAATTGGGGATGGACATGATAGAGGCTCAAAAGGAAAGGTTACAACATTTAAATGCTCTTGATGAAATTAGATTAGAAGCCATACATCACACATAGGTTATTCAGAAACAAAGAATTAAATGGTATGATAAGTATATAAAGACTAAAGAGTTCACTGTTGGTGATTGGGCCCTTCTCTATGATTCTAGATACAAAGATTTTAAATGCAAGATTCAATCTCGATGGCTAGGACCATATGAGATTCAACAGGTATTTCCTAATGGTGCAGTCCAACTACAAACCATTGATGAGGCCAGATTTTCATTACTGGTAAATGGACATAGGTTGAAACTTTATAAGAAACCACTTCAAAAAGATGATTTTATTATCTCTCTAACAAACAAGTATGGCACTCACAATTATATTGATGAAGGCTCTGAAGCACACAATGATCCACCCATCATGTCTATTGATGCAAAGATTGAGTTACACGACTCAACCCCTGTCACTAAGACTTAATTTTTATTGCTTCACACTTCACATGCACACACAACACACTACCCATGGTGAACACAGTTAGCTCTAGAGGGACCTATTCTTAACTCTTAGTTGGGACCTATTACAATCGAGACCTGAAATAATACATTCAGTCGGGACCTGTAGTGGAGGTACCAGTAGCAACACTTGTATGCAGACATCTTCAACACTTTGGCAAAAAGTAAACTATTTTCCCATGCATTCCATTTCTTCCACACATGTAATTCATTTTGAATAAATCAAACACCTGTAGAAAAAGTGTTCAACTCACACTCACAAGTTGTTTGATTAAGCATTGCAAGCTGTCACCTCACATCACTTTCACAGTACCCACTGCCTTACCATTCAATCTCATACAATTCATTCTGCTCACATCAAATAAACACCAAGCATGTGTTCTCCAGTTCCAAGGTGTGTTGATCCCTTACTTCCATGATGTATGTACAAAAGGTAACCTTGATTAACTTTGATTTATTTTTATATTCATTATTACTCTTTGTTTAATTCATGCATGCAAAAATATATATCACCATTCAATTTCATAATTACTCTTTTAGCCCTATCAATTCACGCATGAAGTGAGGTCACTTCACCCATTAGTTGGGGGAGGAGTATAATGGTTAGTTAAAACTTTTGATTTTCACCACCCAAGTCTTTAGAGTTATCAGATCGAATTTTATGCCATTTTTTCCAAAGATAGTAAACCTACCCTATTTTATCCAAATTGTGGGATGAGATATAGAATTTTGCATACAAGAGAGCTTCAAAAGTTACAGTTGGAGGGAATAGGAGAAGCTAGCAAATTGTACATTCTTCTGAAGGTGGTGGAATCAAAATTGAGAAAAAAATGAAACCTTTTGATGTTGCAGAATACAGAGACAATGGGAGGTGATGTTTTAAGATGAGAACCATCTATGCACAAGGAGATATTAGAGGATGTGATGGTTCTACCACTCTTCACCAGAGTGGGATGGCTAGACTACTTCTTAACATTAACAAAATATGACAATGAAATGGCGAAATAATTTGTAGGTACGTTGCAGTATGATGAGGTAACAGTCAAGGGATTGGTTGTAGATACTTATGAAATGGCCATTGCCCAAGTTACAAGATTGTCATGTATAGGGTCTGAATATCCAACTCGTGCTAATGCAACTGTAGCAAGAGAAGAATTCCGCGAGCATAGAGAAAACCTAAACTTTTCATCCAAAGGTACAAAGAGACTGTCCCTTCCATTCTTTTGGGGAAAATGTGCTTCTTATATCATTAAATACTTTACTTGTGATGGTTGGCACAATTTGTTATATATTGTGCACTTTAAGTTGCTAAATCACTTACACCATGATAAGTTAGTCAATGTTCCAAATTTCCTCTATAACATGTTGAAGAGGATGGCATCCAAATATCAGAGAAAGCAAATGGACACCACATTGTACCATCATTGCTTAATAGCCCTATTGGTTAAGAGAAGCATGAGAATTCAACATCCACAGGTTGATTGGAATGCCTTTAAACAATGCACAGATATCACAATACTGTTGGAAGTACCTAAAGCAAAGGATGAACCTCAACATGAATCAGAACCTGAGATTGCACCTGAACCTGAGATCAAACCAGAGAAAGAAGAGACACAAGAGGAAAATACTCCAAAAGATTGGCCAGTGGCAACAGAGGAACCCTCATCTTCTGCAAATCCTAATGCTATGATAATCGATGCTTCAACATCTGCTAAGAAAAAGAGGAATAAGAAAGGTGTTCAGAAACATAAGGGCATTGTAAAAGAAGAGGATACAGGGGAGAAGAAGAAGAACCAGAGTAAAAAGAAGAGGAAAAGTGAAGTCAAATAGGAAACTGTTACTCCCAGGCACTCAGGAAGATTGAAAAGGTAGAGTGTTAAAGAAAGAATTGTTGAGGAATAGCCTGGCAGGAGGAAAAAGGTGAAGGACAACAACACCATGATTCAACACTGCTGGACACAGACTCAGACAAAGAAGGGAACACACCTGAGAATGTTCCCACTGATGTTCATGAAAATATCAATGTGTCTACTAAGAGGAGAAGGTATGTTTCTTCATCTTCTGATTCTGATTCAGAAGATATGTTTATTGCAAAGAAGATGGGAAAGTTGGTTCGTAGTAGCTTTACTAAGGAAATTTTTTATATCACTAGGGATGATGATGATGATGAAGGTTTAAATTGTGAAAAGGAAAAAGAATTGTTAGAAGATAGGAATATAAGGAAAGATCTTCAAGAAGCTCTTGACAAGATAAAGCAATTGGAAGAACAAGTAAAAGGATATGAGGAAAAGGACAAAGAGAAGGAGAAAAGAATATAGGAATTGGAGGAGAAAATCCAAACCTATGGCCATGGAACCAACTTGGATCTGTTAGCACAAATGCCCAAGAGTAAAACAAAAATTGAAGAGAATGAAGCACTAAATCCATAACCTCATGTAGCAAGATCTCCAACATATCACACCACTTTGTCTTTGGGCTTTGAATTAATAAAACTTACTCACAAATCCAAATAGGAAAAAGAAAGTTGGGAAGAAGAAAAACAAACTCTCAATGCATCACTGGAAGGTAAGAATTTGGAGTTAAAAAGGTTGGAGGGTAAATTGACAGAGGTGATAGATAGAGCTATTCAGATCATTGAGTGTACACCTCCACCTAGGGTGTATGCATTTTTTTTAAAGGAAAGATTTCTTAGTTTTTAGTTCAATAGGTTCATTAATGATCAGCCTGCTTTACACTCAAGGCATAATTTTTTCAGCTATTTCAAAGAAGTCAACCTGGAGGAGCAGCAAGATCAGCTATGTGAGTATTGTTTACACAACTATCTAATGGCAGAGGATACAAAATGGAACCCCTCAATTTATGTTGGGGATTTACAGGTTAGAGTACTATCATTTTATTTCAAAAATAAGTAGCTCAGAGGTGAATTAATGGACAAATATGAAGAAAAAGAAAAAATAGTGGCACTATAGATCAAAAAAGAAGCACTAAATCCTAATGTAATACTTACACAATGGTTGACACTCCTTTCTCACAAGGGTCCAAGAAAGATAATCATGGATTTGAGACTCTGAGATTACAAAAGGATACAGTAGTTGGCAATACCTATGCTTCAAAATTGCCTAAGGTATGTACAAAGCAGATGGAATAGTCTGACCCCAGCATTGCAAAGGAAAGAGCCTCACTCTCTCCATAATTTTATAAATATGTTTGAAAGATTGCACAAGTACATCCAGATTTTAGAAAAAATAGGAGTGGAATGGCTGCCACTTACTTATCATCCTCCTATTCTCCTCTATCTAGTACCACACTGGACAAGAGAAAAGAATGATGAATGTAGTAGTGCAGAATCAGTTAAGATGGATAGGCTTGCATGTTATAATGGTTTCTATCTTAAGCAGGGGGTGGGAGTCAGAGAAGTGATGGATCTTAGGCAAATCACCTTGCATTACAATCTTTTCCCCTAGATGTTTGATTTAGTGTTTTGCTTGAGGACAAGCAAAAGGATAGTTGGGGGGAATTATGGGTTTAAATATTGGCCTCTTTTGTGTTGTTTTTATATGCTTTCAGACCTTTTCCACATGATCTTCCAGATACTTTTCAAACATTACCATCATGATATACTATCTTTTTATATATTTTGCAGAACCGTGAACCTATTTTGTTAATATGAAATATGGTGATAATATTTATGAATTGAATAATTTCAACATGAGTATGCATGCAATATGGATGAAATTCTATGGTTTAATTATGAAGGTTATTTACATGCATATATTTTTTGGATTAACCCATATGCAGCAACAAGCACATGGCATCAAGGAGAGGAGAATTTACAGCAAGTCACAGAACAAGAGAATTGAAGGAAGTTGAAGTCAAGCCACCAAAAGTGCAGGCAGTTGAAAGCTAAACGTGTATCATTATGGAAAGGAATAAATGTAGAATAACTAGACTTGTTCCAATATTCTAAATGTAGCTTATGTGTTTCTCATATGAGCCGTTGCAAAGGAATTCTTATTTGAATATGATTATCCTTCCTCTGTTCAATTATAAGTAATAAATCAATCTTAACTTTGTATCCTAATAGCTAAGAATGGATTAATGATTGTAGTTAGTTGGTAGTTGGATAAGACTCTCTCGTTTTGTATAAGTTAGGGGATGAGCTTGGAGTTAAGTTAGTTACCTAGTTATCCAATTACTCAGTTGTTAGTTTTTTATTCAATATTAGAAGATACATTAGTTAGTTATTTTTCTCCAGACATGAATTGTTGAAATGCAATTATTGAATATAATTTCCAAAGTGGATTCTGTTTGAAGTATTCTGTGATATGGAATGAATGAAACTATGTGTTATGTGGATGCATGAGTATCTAAGTTAGATTTGATTTCTAGCTAAGTGAGTCAGTCCCCTGAGCTGGCCACTCAAGGTACTGATCTTTACTTCATTTATTTTCTTATTCATTTATGCATTCTTCTTAAAGTTGTTCTTTATTGTTCTTACATTTCTGTGAATTCTAGCAAAGTAGGATAATCTAAGTAGATTTGGATAGGATAGTTTAGGAAAATATGAGCCCCTGAAGACACATATAGTGGAGTTCCATCATAATCTTATGCTCCTTGGTTGATAATTTAATGTAGGAGTACAATGTCAAATGGACTGTTTAGATAGGTTTACCCCTGAGTTGTGTTAAGTCTACAATGCATTAGTTTTTTCTCTACAACTGTAGAGGTATCTTTGACTTAGCCCATTTTGGGATATGAAAAGTTGTAAGAGAATCTCTACTAATAGTTAGTCATGATAGTTTCTCTTACAGTTGTAAGTGTTGTCATATATGACAGATTTTATGACGATGTAAGAGCACCTACCATAACTATTTTGGGAAAAATTTGGGCACCCAAGTATGGAGGGTTGTAAGAGATGTAAGGGAATCTTGTACAAGTGTCATTGGAGTCAAACATGTGTTTGAAAAGTGTGCCACATGGATTTGGACGCCCATCTCTTATTGCTTGCTCTAGAAGCTTCCTTCATGCTTGTATTTCTCTATAAATACAGGTGCTTGGAGTTGGAGTGGTATGGTAATGTGTAGGTACTATTATGTTGTCTAATTTACTCTAGTAATAAACATTGGTGAGCTCCTGGAAGAATTTGCATTGCAAGTGTGTTGTAATCTCATTCAGATTTGATAATACATTGTGCAGGTTTTGGAGTGTGCAGTTTTTGCTCAAAAGGGTTTTCCCCATGTACATCTTGTGTTATGTGCATTAGTATTTGGAATTTGTTCTTATTGTTACCTTTTTTGTTAATGTATATCTTAATCTATAACTAGTTAAAAGATATTTGCACTATCTTTCCTCATTAGATCAGTGTAGGAAGTTGTTTCCACATACCTTGCTTCCTTTCAGTTGGTATCAGAGCCTAGCCAGTTTTGGTTCTAGTTGTGAGGTAGAGGGTTTTTTGAGCTGGTCTTAGTTTGAGTGGGAGCTTGTGCAGAGGAATCTTTGTTGCAAGAAAGAGATGGCAAGCACATTTGGGAGGTTTGACATAGAGAAGTTTAATGGGTAGACAACTTTGAGTTGTGGAAACTCAAGATAGAGGACTTATTAGTGGATAGAGATTTAGGGCTCATAGTATCCGGATCCATGCCATTAGGTGTGAAAGAAGAAGATTTTGATTTGATCAATTGGAAGGATAAGGGTTTGATAAGAGTCTATTTGGCTGATTCAGTGCTCCTTAATATCTATGAAGAGAAGACTGTAAAAGATCTTTGGAAGAAAATTGGAGATGTTTATCAGACTAAATCCCTGGTGAACAAGTTATTCCTGTGAAATAAACTGTATTATATGAGGATGGAAGATGGAGGATTTATTGTTGATCATCTGAATACATTCAATATGCTTGTTGCCCAGTTGACCTCTGTTGCTGTGAAGATGGAGGAATTGGATCGATGTATGACATTACTGTGTTCCCTATTAGATTCATGGGACCACCTTGTTATGGCCATTAGGAGTACCACTATCACCCTTGAGATGGATTAAGTGGTTCCTTTGTTGTTCTCTAAAGAGATGTGGAGAAAGTCTTCTGAATTGGCTAAGGAGGCTCTTATGGTTCATGGTAGATCAAAAGAGAAAGGAAAGAAAAAGGAAGATCCAAATCTCGTGGGATATCCAAGTCTCCTGGAAATTCTACTGCTTTATGCTAGAACTACAGCAAACCTAGTCATTTCTGTAAGGAGTGCAAGGAGGAGAAGAAGAATAAGAAGAATAAATATGATTTAGATTCTAATAAGTCCTCTCAAGTTGACGGAGAAGCATTTTATGCTTCCTTGGCAATGCATGTATCAAAAGATGTTTGGCTTATTAACTCTAGTGCATCTTTTCACATGACCTCACATAAAGGTTGGTTCTCAAAGTATGAAGAATATGATGGTGGGAAGGTGTACTTGAGAGATGACTCTCACCTAAAGATTGTTTGTCATGGAAGAGTCTTGATATGATTCCCTGATGGATGATTGAAAGGGATCAATGGAGTTCTGCATATCCCTGGTTTGGCATGAAACCTATTATCTTTGAGTTGAATGATGTGGGTCTGTAGGTTGTTTTCACAAATGGAGGATGCAAGATGACTAGAAGAGCTATGGATCTAGCTAAGGGTGTCCGGATTGGCACTCTATTTTATCTTGATGCATGCATGGTTCAGTGCAGTATTGCCTTTGTTTCAAAGAAGAGACCTTTAGAGTCTTCATCCTCACCATTTGAACTAGCAACGAAGAAGTGTGTTGCATCTACTTCCGATGGTCATGCTTTCTAGGTACCTAAGGGTGCTCATTCTATGGAGATGAAACTTCCAGCTAAGAAGACAATGTTATGGTAACAAAGGCAAGGTCACATTGGTGAAAAGAGTTTGAGGACGCTAAAAAATAAAAATCTAGTTGAGGGTATGAATGATTGTAACCTTAAGTTTGATTTTTGTGAACATTGCATTTATGAAAAGAAAAACTATGTTTAGTTTTATTCTAGCTCTCACAAATCTTCTAATGTGTTGGACTTTATTCATTCTAATCTATTTGGTCATGTTAATATTTCTTCAATTTCAAAATCTATGTATTTTATTTCATTCATTGATGACTATAGTAGAAGGACATTGGTGTATTTCCTTAGAAGTAAATTTGAAGTCTTTGCAAGATTCAAAGTGTTCAAAGCTCTTGTAGAGAATCAAAAGGATAGAAAGATTAAGTGTTTGAGGACTAACAACAGTGGTGAGTTAATTTAGTAGATTTTGACAAGTTCTGTAAAGAACAACGGATTGAGAGGCACAATACAACTCTACATACCACTTAGTAGAATGGAGTTGCAGAAAGGATGAACAGAATGTTGATGGAGAGGGCTACGTTTATGCTAAGCGGAGCTAGCCTTGAATAAAAGTTTTGGCCTAAAGCTATTGCTACCACTTGTTACCTAGTTAATAGGTCTCCTACATCTGCACTCATTAATAAGACACCTATGGAGTCATGGCCTGGTAAAAAGCCTTCATTGAGACACATTCAAGTATTTGGTTGTGAGGCATATGCACATCTACCTAAGGAGAAGAGGTCTAAGTTGGAGAACAAGGTAGTGAAGTGTATCTTCATTGGTTATAGAATCAGTGTGAAAAGGTACAAGCTTTGGGATCTAGTGGCTGAGAGAGGTCTATATAGAAGAAGTGTGATCTTTAGAGAGATCGGTCCTTCTTTTGTTGACCTATAGCCAGAGAAAGAAGAGAAGAAAGAGGATGTGGTTCAACTTCCTTCCAACCTTGAGAAAGTAGAACTAAAAACATTTGTTGGACCTGATGACTGGGAGAGCTCTAGTAGCTCTGATAGTTTAGAAGAAGATGAAGAACCTCAACCTCAACTATTAAGGAGGTTCACGTGCATAAGGCAACCACCTGAAAGGTTTGGTTATTCATTGCATGATTCTAGTTGCATTTTTGCCTTGATTGCTAACACTGATGAGCCTAGACTATAAAAGAGGCTATGTGTTTGTCAAATGCAAATTCCCAAAAAGAAGCCATGAATGAAGAAATGGTTGCATTAGAGAAAAATAAAACATGGGATATGGTGCCCTTCCCTGAAGGACATAAACCTGTTGGTTGCAAATGGGTGTTTAAGAAGAAATTTGGTCTTGATGGTAGTATCAAGAAGTATAGGTTAGGTTGGTTGTGAAGAGGTATTCACAAGTGGGGGGAATATATTATGGTGAGATTTGCTCTCCTGTTCCAAAGATAATGTCTATCAGGTTCTTGTTATAACTTGTTTTTGCATATGATTGTGAAGTTAAAGAGATGGATGTGAAGGTAGCTTTCCTTCATGGTGATTTGGAGGAAGAAATCTATATGTCACAGCCTGAGCACTACGTGGTTAAAGATAAGGAAAAACTAGTTTACAAGTTAAAAAAGTCTTTGTATGGTTTGAAGCAATCTCCTAGGATGTGGTACCAGAAATTTGATGCCTTGATGTTAAGTTTGGGATTTTTAAGATCAAAATCGAATCACTGTGTTTATTATAAAATGGATAATGATCAAATTCTCATTATTGCATTGTATGTTGATGACATGTTGTTCATTGGGAATGGTAAGAATTTGATTTCTGATTTAAAGTCTTAGCTTTTAGAACAATTTGAGATGAAAAATCTAGGGGTAGCTAGGTACATCTTGGGAATAGAAATCAGAAGAGACAGAGCTAACAGAAAACTTTGGTTAAGCTAGATTAAGTATGTGAATACTATGTTGGAGAGATTTAGCATGACAGATTGTAGACCATTGAATGTTCCTATTATGATGGAGACAAGTTATCTATTGAAGATTGTTCAAAGTCTCCTTCTAATATGGAGGATATGAGTAGAGTTCCTTATACTAGTGCAGTTGGTAGCTTGATGTATGTTATAGTCTGTACAAGACCAAACATTGCCCAAGCAGTGTGAGGCCTTAGTCAGTTTATGGCTAATCTTGGACGGATACATTGGGATGCAGTGGAGAGAGTGTCTAGATATTTGTGAGGTACTTCCAAATATTCCCTATGTTATCATGGTTATCCTACATGACATCGTCATTCTATTTGTATTTGTGGATATGTGGATTCTGATTGGGCTGGAGATGTAGATAGCAGAACATCCACCAGTGCTAATGTTTTCACTTTGTTTAGTGGTGCCATTAGTTGGATGTGTAAGAGACAATCTATTGTCACTTTGTCCACTACAAAAGTAGAGTACATGATAGAAACTCATGCTTGTAAGGAAGCCATTTGGCTTAAGAGATTATGTTCTAATATTGGGCTTGATGGAAGGATGATTACTATCTATTGTAACAGTTAGAGTGCCATTTGTTTGGCAAAGAACCCAACCATCCATGCTAGAATGAAGCTGTCATGCCCACATTTCCCATGTGGTCCTCACACACAACACACGTGTCATGTCCACATTTGACATGTGGTCATGACATGAAATACGAAAAACTCTTCTACCTATCCCTAGGAACCCCCTTACACACGGCTGTGTGCTCGGTGGCAATACGCATGAGGCGTAAACATGTCAAACATAAATTAGGGAAGTGCGTTATCCTACGTCGTCCCCTGCATGATGAAATTCATCTAGGGGCTATGCGATGCGAAGCGTGCCACTTTTATTGTTAGAACAGTTTTAATCTGAACCCTAAGTTTCTTAGGTGAGAAGGTGGTTTCGTCAGATTCGAAACCAAACCCTATCTCTAATACCAAGATGAAAATTGAATAAATAAAATATGAAAAATAAATGGCATGATAGACGCATGATAAGATGGAGCGATAAAATGAAAGTCAATAAAATGACATAAAGATAAAACCCTAAAATCTAGGAAAAATTCGACAGCATAACACGTTTTCAATAGTCGAATTAAAAATTTTAAAATAAAAGCTCCAACAAGAATTCAAGCAAAATTTAAAATTAATAATTAAACTTAAGGAAAAATTAAATATCTCGCCAAGGCCAAATAAATCGATACTACAATTAAATATTAAAATTTGGAAATAATTAAATGTCGCAAAAATAAACTTCCAAAATTAAGTCCGTTAATAAATATAATTTCGACATTATATTTATTAACTAACTCAAAAATAATAGAAAAAGGGGAAAGATTAAAATACCTTTCCCCGTAAAATAAATATAATAAAACCGATTAAAATAAAAAATCAAGAAAAAGTCTTCCCATCGCAAGGGCCTAAAACGCGCTAGGGAAATAAAATAAATGTCCCAATTAAGTAAATTTTAAAAGGGAACAAACTTCCCATTTAAAACAAAATTAACCCATTCCCCTTAAAATACATTTCCACAAGGCATTAAAAATCAAAACCCCCAAATAAAATTAAAACAACTCAAATGAAGCACAAAGAAGTCAAAAATTCAAAAAGGCCCAAGGGCAAAAATGGAGGGAGCATAATTTCCCGTGCACAAGGGAAAAGTAAAAATAGAGAATTTAAATTAAATAGTAAAACAAAATCCTCACATCCTCAACTCACCCTAATCCATTTTTTATAATCATTTCCACAAAGAAAAGCCCTAATTTCTTATTTTATTCTTTTCTTTTTGGCAAAACCCTAACATGTTATTTTGTTTTCTTCTCTCATTGTTTTTTCTTTCCTCCTTCCTTGTTTTCTTTTCTCTCTTGTTTTGCAGGTTGAAGATTTCCTCAACAATGGCTTGACAGCCATGAAAATACCTCACGGAGGTATATTTTTTTTGAATATACACAGTAGGGTTATATATATCTAAATATATATACATATAGTTAAATTTGAGAATGTATAAATAAGTTTTCTTTTTTAATATATATATATATATATATATATATATATATATATATATATATATATATTAATTTGTAGGAAAAATTATTGAAACAACAAAGAGAGTGAGGGTCTGAGTTTAACAAGGGTCGTCGACCGTTTATCTCTACTGCCGCTGGGAGTTACAAGGGACTGTGAAGTGTTGGAGGCGGAGGGAGGGTTAAGGAGACAGTGAGGGGGATTGACGTGGGGGAAAGGGTGTGAGGAGGAGGCTATGCCTCCACCCACACCCATAGTAATACCAACGGCTGCAGCAGGGAGATGGAAGGGGGGCTGGGATGGGCGTCGTCGTCCATCTCAGTCCCTCCATACTTTTTGTTTATCTCTGCTAAGCATAACACAGACCCTTCATAGGGTTCAGTCCTCACTTAATCTATATTCTATTTTTTATTTGCTATATTTCAAATGTGTATCAGCCATTCTATATATATATATATATTAAACCAACTTTCTCAATAACAATAATTTTAAATAACATAGAATACTAATTTTCAGTTTTGTATCATTAAATAATTCAGTAGCACCTGTATTTTTTTTTGAATAAATATACAGAAATACTCTTCTTTTTTTTGGAATAAATATACATAAATACTTTTTTTTTGACAAAATCTATAAGGTAGGAAATATAATTTCACCTAAATTTTCAACAACTTATTTTCACAAACAGCATATTAATAAACATGAAATTTCAATGCAACATAATAGAAAATTATATATCTATTTTCCCTCTTATTTTCTAGCATACATTAAAGTTTTATCAACAACACATATATATATTTTTAGGTAAAAATGACAGCAAGTGTATTTTCCCTTGCATTTCTCCATTACTCATAAACTTAACAACATAGAGTAGTAAACAATTTTTTTGAATAAACCATAAGAGTACTCACATTACATTCTCACACTACAGCCAACATAATGGGTAGTAATAAGCTTGTCAAAATTTACAATAGGGCCTCAAAGGCCATGGCTCAAATAGCCAACACAAAAAGTAGAGACACAACTTCCAATAATGGACTTCAACAAGCTCTGTTTTCTTCCACTATAAACCTGCAATAAAATACACAACAAAAAGGGGAACCAAGCCACTATGGAATGCCCTCCTCCCTACCGTAGACCCGCAAGTGGGTCACCCCAAGCTAGGGAGGTAGGAATCACACGGTTGCACACACACACCACAACAAGCAACACAAAAAAACAACTCAAAATTACCCAAGGATTAAAACATAACAAAACTCATGAAAATGAGTTTGATGGGGGTAGGGAATGGACCCCTCTACTCAAAAGGCCACTCCAAGATCTCAAAACACCAAGTCTCAAGGCCTCAATCCAAAACCTCCAAAACACATATCTCCAAATAACTCAAAAACTACCATGGCACTCTTGCCATCAAAATGATCTCAACACCAAGAAAAAGCCATCAAGGCTATAAGTAGCACAAATATGGAGGTGACCTCGAGGAGGTTCACTCTCCCCTACCCCATACAAGTTGAGCCTTACCTCCAAATGGAGGTGCTCTCACCAAACTCCCAACCCACATAAAAATAAAAACAACAAACAACAAAAATCCACAAACACAACATAAATGAAATATGCAAGGGTAAATGGCCATAGCCATGGAGCTTAACTTCAAAAGCCCTAAAGATGGAAGCACCTTTGGTGAAGAGCTCCAAGCTTCTCCAGATCTTCCAATCTCCAAATTTTCTCTAACTCCCCAAAAGAAACTCCAAGAATAGAAGAAAATCCCAAAATGCAAGAACCCCACACTCCTCAACAAGAGGAGGTAATATAGGCCTTCTAAATTGGCCTTGAGGAATGAGAAGGTGACATTTGTCACCTTCTCCTTCCTCATCCTATGCCACTTGCAAGGGAGAGGAAGTGTGAGAGTGTCAAGTGTCACCCTCCAATTCCATCCTAAACCTCACCTTATCCACTTGTGCTCTCACAAATGTGTGAGAGACCAAGTGGTGAGGTGGCAATCCCCTTCAAGCCTCCATGAGGATAAGGGATGCCATATGGCACCCTCTTATTCTCCAAGAGAGCCATCTCCCTCCAAGATGCTCTCACACATGTGTGAGAGTCTTGGAGGGAGATCCCACACACTTGGGAGTCTTGGAGACCCACCAATCCTTCTTGGTGAAGGGATCCCCAAACTTTGGGAAGGGAGACGAGTCTTTCCCAAAGCATGACTCATCTCCCACCCTTAGCCATTTCAAAATTAGTCACTTTGACCAAACCTCAGTTTAGAGTGACCAAAAGTGAGTTACCCCAAGGTTTAGTTAGTCAAAATTGACCCTAGACCCATTGGTAACCACCTAGGGTAAGTTTTGGGACACTAAGGTTCACCTAGGGAGTCATAAATCCACTTTAAATGGCACCAAAAATAAAAACAATACCAAGTGTAAAACAATAAAAATATACAACACATGATATAATTTAATTTTACAAAGGGGTACTAGCCCAAAATAATAAAACAACAAGTACTTAAACAACATTTGAATCAAACGTGATCCTCATCCCTCTTGGGAAGGGATCAGTTTCATAGGGAATAACATATGTGTGAATACTACCTCCAATTTCCCGTGCCTAGGGAATATACTCCTGCACATCTAGATCAAGTGTCAATCATATCATGAATAATCATAGCCGAAGCAACTGGAATTAAATTCATGCCATTGAATACCACATTAATCATCTACAACATAATTCAAGATTAAACTGCGTTTTCTATCTAATGTCACATAATCATCATCACATAAAGAACTAGAAATCACATCAATAACATCATCTAATATATCTCACATGTCTAGTCTCAACATAGCGTCAAAATATGATCAAATGGAATCACCATATGTCTAATCAATGTCAAATCAAAATCAGGAGATATAATCAAATCTGCATAATGGAACAATAGTCTCTAAAAGTATGATAATGTTATCAACTGAAATGTAAAATGATCAAAATAGGGAAGGAAAAATAATCGGCCTCACAGAAGCATATTGATGTTTAGTTCCATTTTGTTCATGACATGGTGGAAGATGGTAAGGTGAAACTTGTGAAAGTTGACACTTTATTGAATGTTATAAATTCACTGACAAAGCCTATGAGCATGGAGAAGTTCAAATGGTGTTCAGATTCTATGGGCCTCTTGGCCCCTAGCATTTAATTTCCTTTTTCTATTGGATCTTGCAAGGTGTTCGACAAGTGGGAGAATGTTGAGAATTAAGGTGTCTCAACCTTTGCAAATTCCTAATGTTGGTATTTAATTATTTACATATTTTAAGCCTACTATTGTAATTAAACATGTAAAAATTATTTCGTCACTTTGTGGGAGTTGCCATGGTGAAGTTTCATACTACATGGAAGGTGACTAGATGTATTTTTGTCCTCATATAAGGAGGTAGGCATCCCATGTTGACTTGGCATGTTTTTTCCATGTGTCGGCACCTTGTGGTCATGTGTAGGGATTTATGACATATTATATGATGCATATGTTATGCAGATTCTATGACATTGTAAGAGCCAGAAATAGAAGGCATAAGACAAGTGTCATTTGCATGTATGGCACTGTAAGAGGCATCTTTGACATAGCTCATTTTGGGGAACCCAAGTTTAGGGTATGACAAGTTGTAAGAGAATCTCCATTAATAGTCAGTTATGATAGATTATCTTGCAGTTGTAAGTGGTGTTATATTTGATAGATTTTATGATGATGTAAGAGCATCTGTCATACCTATTTTCGGAAAATTTGCAGCACCCAAGTATGGAGAGTTATAATAGGTATAATGGAATCTTATACAAGTGTTGCAAGAGTCAAACATGTGTTTGAAAAGTGTGCCACATGGATTTGGATGCCCATCTCTTGTTGCTTTCTCTAGAAGCTTCCTTCATGCTTGTATTTTTCTATAAATACAAGTGCTTGGAGTTGGAGTGGTTTGGTAATGTTCAGGTACCTATTATCACCTAGATTTGCACCCTTTGTTGTATTTGTTAGACCTTAGCAATCTAGAGTAACATGGGAATGATCTCGAAGTGTGGGACCTTGCGATTTGAGATTAGACCTCCAGAGAAGGCTGGTTCCTTTCTCTAAGCCTATTAATTAGAGCAGTGATACTAAATCTAGTGCTAAACGACTTGCAGGGGAAAGAGTTAGAAGGAAAACTAAAAGGGAAAAGGGGTGATACACCAGATTTAGTGAGCGATGGTGGTCAAGGTGTGGACACGACAATGGATCTTTTGCTACTGGAGGGGGATTCACACAGACATATGACTGGTTAATGCTTCGGTATGAAAGTTAAACCTATAGAGGAGCCATTTTATGCATAGAACAAACTATAACTTCAATTAAAACACATAAATATAGACATAAGAGAGGCGAGAAATCAGCATCTATTAATCATGAAGGTCCAAAAAACTGTTACAATGTAGAAATATTTCATAGCAGGGGTATACCAGCATAGCTAATTACATTCATTGGTGGATAAAAGGAAGACAGCAGAGGCCAGATTCAGGCATAGTGAGTCACATTCCCATACCCTTACAATTACAACAAGAGGTCTAACTACGAAACAAAATCAGCAGCATAACAGCCCCAAAATCAACCATCCCCTTGCAAAAGGGTTTACATGTCTTATATAAGCCAGACTCCTGCCAGAAAAGTGGTGAGTCTTTGATTCACAGAACTGAGGCCATAAATGCCAAAAGTAGGAGAGTATGGGCAGAGGCATGGTGAAGGGACATGGACCATGCCGTTGCCAGGAGAAAATACGGGAGACGGTAGCCATGACGCGAGACAAGATAGGGGATGGAGAAGCAACCTCCAAAGTCACTGTCCAATGCTCCAGAAATGGTCCTGAAGGACAAAGAGCCCATACGCCATGAATGCACCTGTAGAACTTCACCAACCCGAGCCACTGTGAGGAGAAAAAACCCCTCAAAACTTCAAGGCAGCCGCTGAAATGTCCAATTGGCCGAAAAATGCGAAGCCATATCTGAAAAATGGAAACTGGAAAATCCCCCCAAAAACCTGCTCAAATGAAAGAGGAGGCAAAAAAAAGCATTTTTACCTCTTATAGCATGTCAAAATTCACTGAAATGGGGAAGATATAGGCGGTCAAAGTTCTGGTCAAATGCCTGTATATATTGCTTCTGCATCTGTGTATATATCGACCTCTAAAGATACCTCTGATCCTATTTTTGCATGTTTTGAAAACTTTGTATGTATTTCTACTTTTGGTGCCAAAAGGCCTCTGCAATCGCTCTCAAAAATACATTTGAAACTACCTTGTATACGCATGAGCCTTTGTATATGCATCGCTACTACCACATGGCACCTCCTGATTTGCTGTTGAGTAGGTCTGAGAAGTGGCAGTGAAAATTTGCATTTCCCCCCTGTATATCGCCTTGTATATACAAGCATATAATCACATGCACACATGCAAGCCGCGGACCTGAAAAATCATTAACCCTTTTGTATTCTGAGACAGGTCTGCCTTATATATCCTTCTATATGTTTCCATTGTATATTGCTGATATACAAAAGCCCATGTATCATGTGGGTCCCACCATTTGTATCTCCTTCTCTGCATATGTAAACATACAAGTCACGGACCCCAAAATGACCCTTAACTGCATTTCATTGTTCTGCCAGGTCTACCTTGTATCACTTCTCCCTTGTATATTTCTGCATATGTGCAAATATACAAACACCTATACAAACAAATCAGACCTGAAGCCTGAAAGAGCTAGAATGATATTCATTTGAAATCTGGCTTGCATATCGCTAATGTATATTCGCTTTGTATATGCGCGATATACAAGCCACTGTTCACATGATCCTTTGTATGTCGAAACATACAATCCTCCTTGTATATGCGCGGGCCCCACCTCTTATATGCTGGCAATATACAAATGCCCTTGTATATTTTCCCTGTGGCACTGTAGCAAATGTACATTTGCACCTTGTATGTCAAATATGCAAACACAATATACAAACCCACATACATGTAAACAGGAAATCTTTACGGAATATGCCCGCGATGTATCTTTTCATTGTATATCCGATTGTATATAGCGAACATACAAAGCAATATACAAGCCTTTGACATGCAAGCGCGGAATATTCTGGGGAATCTTCGATGCACATTTGTCTTGCACATTTAGCGAATGTATATTTTCTTGTATATTGAAAATACAAAGGCAAACATACAAACGTCCCATATACAAACAGGGAAACTTTGAGGAATATGCGATGAATGTACATTATACCTTGTATGTTCACTTGCATCTTTCCTTGTATATGGCCGCTATACAAACTGGGAATATTCCCAGGGAACCTACGAAAGATTCCCAAAATGTATATGCATGTTTTGAGCCCGATATAGAGTCAGAAAATGCATAAAATTCCCCTTTTTCAACATTTCTAAGGCCGATAGAGATTTGCAAGCCCGCCAAATGAACATTTGAACTATATGTTGACCAAAACTTTGACCATGAATAACTTCTTTGTTTGGTCAAATTTTAGGGTGAAGTAAAAAGTGAACTTGCCTATTTTTTCAAGCTCTTTCCAATGGTTAGGTTTTTTAGGCAAGGTTTCTTGGGAAAAATGGCACTTTGGCTTTATAGGGACTTCTTCAAAGGATTTTTAAGGAAAATACCAGGTTAACCATTTGACTCTGGGCAGAGGGAAAAAGGGATAACATTTTTGGCAACCTCTATGGGGTGTTTGCCTGCTAAACAAAGGATCAGTGGCCTTCTATTCATTGGGCATGGAGTCAAAAGAAACTGGAAGTGCCTTGACAAACATCTTGACCCCAAAAACCCAGCATGACAGCAATGAAGGACACAGGAGAACAAGGGGCCAAACAAAAAGCTGACAGCAACCCACAAACTGTGCTAGACAACACTTAGGAAAAGCAAAGAGGCATCTAAACTATTTGTGCAGCAGCACTTATTGAAAGCAAAGAGACCTAATCTATCAATTTACAAAGCACTCATACCTCAAAACACCTCTTCAAGTGTATCCCATTGACTGAGATAGGCAAAATTTGTCCATCCATACTTGATAACTGAAATGCATTGTGCGCCTTACATTCAGTAATGAGAAATGGGCCACTCCACATGCTACCAAATTTGGAGTGCTTCCCTAGCCTGCTCTTTAATTCATTCCATTTGAGCACCATATCACCTTCCCTGAAGCTCCTGGGGGTGGCCTTTTTATCAAAAAGTCCCTTGGTCTGAAGCTGATGATACTCCACAGTCTTCATAGCTTTGTCTCTGATTTCTTCGAGTTCCAAGAGCTGAGCATATCTGACAGCCATAGGGTCCTCTTCTTCAAACATCTCCAGCTAGTTCATAATGTCAAGAGCTGGCAACTCTGCAGATACAGGCAATCTTGCCTCCTTTCCATAAACAAGCATATATGGAGAGTTCCTAATGGACCTCTTAGGAGTTATTTTATCCGCCCATAAGACATATTTCAAATTAATATGCCAGGTCCTCTGGTTGTCCTCCATGGTTCTCTTGATGATCCTTATGAGGTTTTTATTTGTAGACTCAACCAAACCATTACCCTGAGGGTAATAATTAGATGAAGTGCCTAAGTAGATCCCATTCTTCACGGCCTAGTCAGTTATCTTTAATCCAACAAAAGCCAAGGTATTGTCTGAGATCATAGATTTAGGTACTCCAAATCTAGCTACCAGGTCACTGTAAAAGTTTAGAACAACATTTTCATTGGATTCCTTTAGGGCCACCGCCTCAGTCCATCTTGTGAAGTAATCAGTTGCAGTAAGCACCCATCTGTGGCCTGCACTAGAAGGCAGGTTAATGGGGCCTATAAAATCGATACCCCACCTCATGAAGGGTTGCTCAACTTGAATTGGCTGCAGAGGTAGAGCTGGCAACCTTGACTTGCCTGCGAAAATGGCACACTTCACACATTTCCTAGCCCATGCGTGGGCATCCTTGAATAAGCTGGGCCAATAATATCCAACTCTCATTATCTTCCAATCAGTAGTCCTTGGGGCAAAATGACCCCCTACTGCTCCGTCATGGAACTCCCGCAGCACTTTGTCAGTCTGAGCTTCATCAATGCATCTTAATAATATGCCATTAAAATCCTTCTGGAAAAGGATGCCATTGATTAGGACATATGGGATAGACTACAATCTAAAGTATCTTCTCTTAGCTCTGTCTAACCTTGCTGGACATTCACCAATCTGCAAAAAATGGATCATATTATGAACCCAAATGATGCCCGCTACTGCTGTGTCCATCTGATGTTCACCTTCTACGGCCAGAAATGTCGCCTCTTCCTTGCTTGCTTCATCCTCAGTACTAGCAGCAAGCTGTTCACTGAGCCCTCTTCCTCAGACAAGCTTGGTTATTTTGATGTCAATGTCATACTCCATGACCCTAGTAATCCAACCAGCTCTTTTCTCATTGACATCCTTCCTCAACAGGAACTCCTTTACGCTAGGGTGAGCGACCATTAAATGTATCTTATTATTAGAAATAAGATGCCTAAATTTCTTGAGCCTCCTCACCACTACAAGGACGTGCTTCTCAATGAAGTTGTATCTCTGTTCATATTCTTCTAAGCCCTGGCTGAAAAAAGCAATTGGTTGTTCAAATCCTTCACTCTGTTGCTACACTAGAATTGCAGAAATGGTATCCAGGCTTCCATAAGCATACAAAATAAAATCCTTGGAGAAGTCTAGATTTATTAGGGTTGGTGCAGCTGACAGCGCTTCTTTTATGGACTCAAAGCTTAGCTTGGTCTCCTTCGTCCAACTGAAAACTGCATTCTTTTTTAACATGGACATCAAGGGCTTCAAAAGATTTGCAATGTCTGGTATAAATCTTTGCAAAAAACAAATTCTGCCAATGAAACTTTGAAGTCCCTTCTTGTGGCTGGGTAAAGGCAATTCCAGAATGGCTCTCACCCTTTCAGCATAAATGGTGATGCCTTCCTTTGACACAACGTGCCCCAATAGCTTTCCTTCATGTACGGCGAATATGCACTTCTTGGGATTAAGAGATATCCCAAATTCCGTGCATTTTTCAAATACTAACCTCAGATGAGATAAATGTTCAGCTGCATTTTTGGAAAAAACCGTGATGTCATCAAGGTACACCAGCACCAATTTATATAGCAAACCCTTAAAGGCCATATCCATGGCTCGCTAAAAAGTTGAGCTAGCATTTGATAGTCCAAAAGGCATTCTTTTGTAGGCCATGGTGCCCCATTTGGTAGTAAAAGCAGTTTTATACCGATCCTCCTCCTTGACTAACACTTGGTTATAACCGAAAAAATCGTCAAGCAAGGAGAATCTCTCTAAGCCAGCCACTACCTACAGGATCTGCTCCATTGAGGGAAATGGGTAGTGGTCTTTTAGGGAGGCCCTATTTAGATCTCTGAAATCAACACACAGTCTGATCTCTCCATTCTTTTTTCTCACCGGGACAAGGTTGGAGACCCAAGAAATATGTTTGATCGGGAAAATGATCTTTCCCTCAATCAACTTGGTCAATTCTTTAATCATCAAGGGCTCAAGCCTTGGGTTTAAGGGCCTTTGCTTCTACCTTACAGGTTTTGCCCCTGGTTCTAATTCTATGGTATGCTGGGCAATGTGAGGGTCAAAACCTTTTAGGTATGAATAATCCCAAGCAAACACATCTTCAAATTCATCGCACAGATCAATAAAAGCCTTTCTATCTTCAGGAGAATAGATCTTACCAATTTTGACAAGCTTACTCTTGAAAATTTCTAGCTCCTCATAATGTTCCTCTTTTATCTGCATGTCGGTTTTGGTCTTCTTCATCTGATCATCAGTGCCAAAAATAGACTCCAGTGTTACTAGTCCCTTGGGCAGTTTGTTTGTTCTTAACTGAACAATTTGATCATTGCCATACTGTTGTCTGAGTTTACCCTGGTTCACCACAGAGAACTCATCCTCTTCTAACAAAAAATGCAGGGTTTGCTCATCACTTTCAAAGACCTGCCAATGAATGTCATTGTCAGGGATAGAGGGTCTATCAACTATTTTTACATGGGGCTGCACCTTCTCCCTTTGACTATTACTAGGGATGTCGAACTGAGCCCCAATTGCAGCCAACCTATCTACATGGTAATTCTGATTTCTGGGAATAGAGACCAAATTGAAAGCATCAAACTCTTCAATCATGTCCCACACCCTATGCTTGTACCACTTCAAGGTATCATTTTTGGTAAGATGTAGTCCTCTTACCTGATTTACAATTAGTTCACTATCCCCAAACACCTGTAAACATCCATTCTTCCTCTTTTTTGCCCACTGTAATCCCTGGATTAACCCCTCATATTCGGTAGTGTTATTGGTGCATGAAAAGGCAAAATAGAAAGTAGAATAATATCTCACCCTGGGGAGATACAAGCATTCCACCACCATTGGATCCATTTCTGCTCCTTGAGCCATCAAAATACATTTTCCACACTTCATTCTGCTGCCCTGCCTATTGTTCCGTATCCTTTACAAGACTTGGTATTGCTGCCTCTAGGTCATGCAGTATGTAAATCCCCATATCGATTTCTTGAATATATGCCTCAGGGTCATCTACAACATCTTCTGAGGCCCATTCCTTCAATAACACTTTTGGTATACTTTCATTTTGTAGCTCTTGGGCAGCCACAAGTTCTGGATCATCAGAAATAATGCAATTTGCATTAACAACACTAGGTGTGTAGGGCTCTATATGATGGTTTGAAAGTAATTCAGACCTCAGGGTCACTTTAGTGCCATACCTGGTCCTAAAAAACATGTGGGACCAGTTAGAGGATAGATATCCTCCTATTTTGGCTATGAATTCTCTTGATAGGCACATGGAAAAATGAGGAGGTAGGTGTATGATGAAGACCTCTTGGAAGATGAAAACATTGGGACAGGTATGTAGAGTAAGACCTAAGTCTTTTATTACATCCATAGTATTAATAGCCATGCCATCTAATTAGAGTACACCCTTCTCAAGAGGCTAGTACTTGAGCCCTAATTGGTCTGTAATTTGTTTAGGCATCACAGAACTACTTGCACCACTATCTACCATGCAATTGTGCACAAGCTTATCTCATATTATTAATGAAACGTAGAATGGAGTGGTTTGATGGTCTTGCTTGGTTGTTTGCTGCTGTCCTGGGGTGAATTGGTAAGGACAGCTCTATTTGGGTCAACAGTTGTATCTTTGGATACTTTCAAATCAGATAAGGTTGATTGCAACATGTCCTTTTGACCCAGGATTGCCAAGGAATCCCACATAGACATTGTCACATTTGCCTTCTTCATATTATAAATAATATTAAAAGGGGCAGCAACACTTACCTTCTAATGTGGCTTGGTGGCAGCAATATCATCCTATACGTGAGGCTGCTCTTTGGTGGCTACTTGAGTATTCCTTTGTAACACATGGGGAAACCGGGACGTAGACGGATCATCAAGTCCCCTTTCTCTACTTGTTGCCTGATCCATTTCATAACTCCTTCTTTTGGTTCTTGTGTTCGCTGCAACTAGAGTGTCATCCCTATTCATGCCACAAAACTCATTTTCTTGCCAATTCATGAAGACAGTATCATGTTCAGGCTGCTCTGTTTGCTACATAGTCCCCTCATTAGATGTGCTTGGCTGTGAAGTTGCAACACTTTGTACTGTCAGAGCTTGATTTATGGCTCCATTTGGACATGTTGCTTGACCGTGCAGCTGATTGCTTAGACAGCACCATTCATACTCAGCGGCTAGATTGTTCTGAATAGGGACGATGTCACTAACAGCACTAGTGGATGCAGGATTGTAAGGATGGGAAGGTCTCTGGTTCATGTTCTACCTAACCCCTTGATAATTGTTCTGATAAGGTGGCCTGTTAGCTTGGTAGGGTTGGTTATGTCCCTGATAAGACTGGTTTTGTCCTTGGTTATATGGCTGATAGGGCTGTCTATTCTGGAACTACTACTTTTTCATATTAGTCAGCTCATTACCAAAAGATTGTAATAATCCCTTGATCTCTTCTAACTCAGAAGACTGATTTTAAGTTGCACTTTCTAATCTATTTGGCTATACATTAGCTGCTGGTAACGCAGGTGCAGCAGGTATAATAGCTATGGGAGGTACATATGTTGGGATTTGTGGCTGAATAGCAGGGAAAATCAGCAAAGGAGGTCTAGGAGCAATTTGACCAGCCTGAATGAGGTTGTTTTCAGCCCTAATGGCTATGGTATAAGCCTGTGGTAAGGAAAAACCTCCCATGGATTGAATCATGATAGAGATGTCACTATTTAATGCTCTCAAAAAATATAGGAATGCATGGTCAACTGTAGGCCTTACCATTGGTGGGATTCCATCCCACGTCTTTTGGAAACGGTGGTTGAAGTCTGACATTACTTCGTGAGGGGCTCTTTTGATTGTAGACAGCTACTCCACCAGCGATAGATGATCTGATTTGTCTTCGAAGAAACTGCACATTTCTTCTCCCAAGCAATCCCAGGAATCTATGGAATTCACCAGTAGGCTTCTAAACCACTGCAGAGCTTTCCCTTTTAGGGAAGCTACTAATAGCCTAATTGCTACATTTTCTTCTGTCACATGATGGACAACACACAGGCTTGCAATGTCCTTGATATGCTCAGCTGGGGTGGTCTGATCTTCACCATGAAAGAATGGTAAACTTCTTAGGGCAGCAACAAGAATATCATCATGCTGAGCTAGATTCAACGGGATGCCTTGGTTGAAAGTGACAAAGGGCTGATTTCTTACCACGGGAATCATTTTGACTGAGGCCCTTGAGGTAGAGTGAGCTCCAACGGTAGGGGGAGTCGACTTGGCTCTCCTAGACTGGATGCAAGTCCTCTTATGCTTCTCAGCTGTTACCCCTCTTCTCCTAGGTGGGGATAACTGTAGATAATTGAAAGGTGAAGAGTTGGGTATTCTTCTCATAAGCAGAAATACACTGATTCTGCTAGACCAAAGATTGGAGTTGCCAAATGTGCAAGTTTCAACCTCTTACAGGTCTGGATATCACTAGCTGCACATAAAAACTAGTTATCAAATGTGGTACTGGAACTTGTTATTCTTAATTCTTGGTCCCAGCAGGCGTACCAGAAACTGTTATCACCCAGATTTGCACCCTTTGCTATAGTTGTTAGACCTTAGCAATCTGGAGTAACATGGGAATGATCTCAAAGTGTGGGACCTTGTGATTTGAGATCAGACCTCCAAAGAAGGCCAGTTCTTTTCTCTAAGCCTATTACTTAGAGCATTGATACTAAATCTAGTGCTAAACGACTTACAGGGGAAAGAGTTAGAAGGAAAACTAAAAGGGAAAAGGGGTGATACACCAGATTTAGTGAGTGATGGTGGTCAAGGAGTGGACACGACAATAGATCTTTTATTGCTGGAGGGGGATTCACACAGACATATGACTGGTTGAGGCTTCGGTATGAAAGTTAAACCTATAGAGGAGCCGTTTTACCCACAGAACAGACTATAACTTCAATTAAAACACAGAAATTCAGACATAAGAGAGGCGAGAAATCAGCATCTATTAATCATAAAGGTCCAGAAAACTATTACAATGTAGAAATATTTCATAGCAGGGGTATACCAACATAGCTAATTACATTCATTAGTGGATAAAAGGAAGACAGCAGAGGCTAGATTCAGGCACAGTGAGTCACATTCCCATACCCTTACAATTACAACAAGAGGTTTGACTACGAAACAAAATCGACAGCATAATAGCCCCAAAATCAACCATCCCCTTATAAAAGAGTTTACATGTCTTATATAAGCCAGACTCCTGCCAGAAAAGCGTGGAGACTCTGATTCACAGAACCGAGGCCATAAATGCTAGAAGCAGGAGAGTATGGGTAGAGGCATGGTGAAGGGACGTGGACCATGCCGTCACCAGGAGAAAATGCAGGAGATGGCAGCCATGATGTGAGATAGGATAGCGGATGGAGAAGCAACCTCCAAAGTCACCGTCCAACGCGCCAGAAATGGTCCTGAAGGACAAAGAGCCCATACGCCATGAATGCACCTGCAGAACTTCACCAACTCGAGCCACTGTGAGGAGAAAAAAACCCTCAAAACTTTAAGGCGGCCGCTAAAACGTCCAATCGGCCAAAAAATACAAAGCTAGATTCGAAAAATGGAAACTGGAAAATCCCCCAAAAAAAACCTGCTCAAATGAAAGAGAAGGCAAAAACAAGCATTTTTGCCTCTTACAGCATGTCAAAATTCGTTGAAATGGGGAAGATACAAGCGGTCAAAGTTTTGGTCAAATGCCTGTATATATCGCTTCTGCATCTGTGTATATATCAACCTCTGAAGATACCTCTAATGTTGTCATTGCATATTTTGAAAACTTTGTATGTATTTCTGCTTCTGGCGCCAAAAGGCCTCTACAATCGCTCTCAAAATACATTTGAAACTACCTTGTATACACAAGAGCCTTTGTATATGCATCACTACTACCACGTGGCACCTCCTGATTTGCTGTTGAGTAGGTCTAAGAAGTGGCATTGAAAAACTACATTTCCCCCCTGTATATCGCCTTGTATATACAAACATATAATCACATGCACACATGCAAGCCACGGACCTAAAAAATCATTAACCCTTTTGTATTCTAAGACAGGTCCGGCTTGTATATCCTTCTGTATGTTTCCATTGTATATCACGGATATACAAAAGCCCATGTATCATGTGGGCCCCACCATTTGTATCTCCTTCTCTGCATATGCAAACATACAAGCCACGGACCCCAAAATGACCCTTAACTGCATTTCATTGTTCTGTCAGGTCCACCTTGTATCACTTCTCCCTTGTATATTTCTACATATGTGCAAATATACAAACACCTATACATACAAATCGGACCTGAAGCCTAAAAGAGCTAGAATGATATTCATTTGAAATCTAGCTTGCATATCGCCAATGTATATTTGCTTTGTATATGCGCGATATACAAGCCACTATTCACATGATCCTTTGTATGTCAAAACATACAATCCTCCTTGTATATGCGCGGGCCCTACCTCTTGTATGCTGGTGATATACAAATGCCCTTGTATATTTTCCCTGCGGCACTGTAGCAAATGTACATTTGCACCTTGTATGTTAAATATGAAAACAGGGAATCTTTACAGAATATGCCCACGATGTATCTTTTTGTTGTATATCCGGTTGTATATAGCGAACATACAAAGCAATATACAAGCCTTTGACATGCAAGTGCAGAATATTCTGGGGAATCTTCGATGCACATTTGCCTTGCACATTTAGTGAATGTATATTTGCTTGTATATTGAAAATACAAAGGCAAACATACAAACATCCCATATACAAACAGGGAAACTTTGAGGAATATGTGATGAATTTACATTATACCTTGTATATCGCCGATATACAAACCGGGAATATTCCCAGGGAACCTGCGAAAGATTCCTGAAATGTATATGCACCTTTTGAGCCTAATATACATTTAGAAAATGCATAAAACTCCTCTTTTTCAACATTTCTAAGGCTGATAGAGATTTGCAAGCCCGTCAAATGAACATTTGAACTGTATGTTGACCAAAAGTTTGACCATGAATAACTTCTTTGTCTGGTCGAATCTCATGGTGAAGTAAAAAGCGAACCTGCCTATTTTTTCAAGCTCTTTCCAATGGTAAGGTTTTTTAGGCAAGGTTTCTTGGGAAAAATGGCACTTTGGCTTTATAGGGACTTCTTCAAAGGATTTTTAAGGAAAATACTAGGTTAACCATTTGACTTTGGGCAGAGGAAAAAAGGAATGACAGTACCATTATGCTATCAAATTTACTCCAATAATCAACATTTGTGAGCTCCTGGAAGAACTTGCATTGTAAGTATGTTGTAATCTCATTCAGATTTGATATTACATTGTGTAGGTTTTGGAGTGTGGGGTTGTTTACCCAAAAGGGTTTTCCCCATTTACATCTTATGTTATGTGCATTGGTATTTGGCATTTGTTGTTATTGTTACCTTTCTATTAATGTGTATCTTAATATGTAACTGGTTAAAATAAATTTGCACTATCTTTCCTCATTAGATTAGTGTAGGAAGTTGCTTCAACGTACCTTGCTTCCTTTCAAAATTTAATCCTCTATCCATTGATGACCTTTGCAGGGGATACTTTGTAACTTAAAATTTACCTTCAATGGACTTGACATTTTACCTGTACCGCCAAAACAATAGCAAAGGAGAGAACAAATCAAAAGGGGTTGGGTCCTCATTTTGACAGGGCAAAATGGGGCATGTTATGAGACTAAACAACTTTCAACAAAATAAAACAACTAAATTTTAAACAATTTTAGAGATAAAAACAAATTCAGACGTATAATTTCCAACTCCCATTGTACATGACCATTTTAGTTCAATTAAAGGGAATATCATTCACTAGTACAACCAGGTATTAGAAGGAATTCAATTGTGTGTGATTGGTTCATTTCCTTTTTTAAAATATTAGGAGCTAGTAAATCTTTACATTAAACAACATAGTTTTGATTTAACCCTTTAAGCCAAACCTGGATAGAGCCTTTCTGCCAGTCAAGCTGCATCTATAGCCTCAGTAAGGTTATCTCTATAATTCTCCCAAATATTGCTCTACTGCCAATCAGATGTCCATAGCCCTGGTAGAGTTATCTAGATGACCTAGCTTGTATTTTATTTTTGATATATCTTGACAGCTCATTTGTAAGGTTATGACACCTACTATTAGATTGAGAATTACAGTGGTAGCAAAGGAAAACCTTTAGATTTTTCACTTATGCAAATAACTACTACTCCCAACTGATTCAAGGAATTTTAAGTATGCTTGTTTGTGTGATTCCTTGGATAATCCATGTTGTTGTTGGTGAATATAATCTCTAGAAACAAACCAAACCAGTCATATTTATAGAAGTCACAACTTATGTAGGAAGTTGAACTTTCCTAAATTCTAGAAATGCATTATTTTTTAGGTTGCAGTTTGCTCCTTATCACACCTAACCAAAATAAAGACTCAACAAACAAGTGAAACAAACAAGTAAAATAATTTTACAAGGATATTTACATATATATAGGCTTCTCATTCTACTCCTTTGAATGACTAGGCTTGGAAGTAATGTTTTAAGAACTGTCCATTGACAGAAAATGGAACATCTTCACCCATTAAGGTTTTTAATCTATAAGTGTTGTCACCTAGTATTTTAGCTATCTAAAAGGTACCTATTCATAGTTTGTCAAATTTCCCATGATCTCCCTTCTTTTTGTGAGCCTTATCCCATGATAAGATGAGGTCTGATATTATGAATGTTTTAATTTTGGCTCTTTTGTCAAACCAATGTTTGACTGTAGATCGATGCTTAGAGAAATGGTCTATATCTTTGTTTCTCTTTTCTTCTAGGTGTAGGAGCTATAACAACCTAACTTCCCTTTTGTCTCGTAAACCTAGGTGCCCTTGAGAAAATTTACAAGTTTATAGGCAAGATAGGATCAACTCCATAAACTAGCTGATAAGGTGAGTTTCCTAGAGCTAACTTTACTGTTGTTCTATCGACCCACAAAGCATATTTTAGCAAGGTATTCCATTCCTTAGGATTTTTCTCCACCATTTTCTTAATGGTATCCAATAGATTTTTCTTGGGGGATTCAGCTAAGCCATTTCCTTGGGGGTAATAGATGGATGAGAATTTCAAAATAATGCCATATTCAAATGCCCAATTAGAAAATTTTAGTGAAGCAAAAGCGGGACCATTGTCACATACCAATGCATAAGGGACATTGAATCTAGTGATGATGTTCCCTTCCAAAAACTTGATCACTACCTCAATGGTGCACTACTTGCTACACATCACTTCGGTCCATCTAGTACAATAATTTGTAACAGTTAGAACATACCAGTGTTTAGCTGATGATGGAGGATTAATCATCCCGATGAAGTGTAGTCCCCACTATGTAAATGGATGCATTTCCATTACTGGTTGTAATGGTTGGGCTATATATCTCTCTCTATTTTCTACAACCTAGCATGTATGACAATAATTTATATGTTACATTGTGTATTTGAATATGGTCATCCAGTAGTATCCAAATCTAAGGATTCAATGTGTAGTAGCCATATGTGACCCATGTGTTGTTCTAAATTTATCATGTAATTCATGCAAGACTTTATTTGCTTCTTCTTGGTTAAGGCATCTCAGGTATATGCCTTCATTGCTTTTCTTAAAAGGATACCTCCTTTTATCATGTGTCTTTGAGATTTGAACCTCAAGGATCTTATTTGTGATGCCTTCAAATGTGATGGACATCTATTTTTTATCATATAATGAGTGATCTATGCATACCACTCAGCATGTTCAAAAGAATTCACTTTGTATTGCTGATTTATTAAGCCAAGCTCTATCTCCATGATCATCTACATCAGATCTTGCCCTCATACTAGTTTCATTAGGGTGATGTCTAGGTTGTACTCCTGTAGGATAGTTATCCACTTAGCTCTACGCTCTCCTGGTTCATTTTGCATCAACAACATCTTGACTATTGAATTAGGCACTATCACAATCACATGACTTCTCAGTATGTAGTATTTGAATTTCTTGACCGCCCTAACCAATGCTAAAGCTTGTCTTTCGATGTCTAATTACTTCAACTTTGTATCCTTAAATGGACTACTTAGATGCAAAGGAATAGATGTAAAATGGTCTGGTATAATATGGGTTGTTTAGGATAGGAGCATTGGCAATTGCTTTCTTGTTGAATGCAACCTTTGCCTCAGATGTCCACTCCATCTTAGCATCCTTCTTCAATATTGCATTGTGTGGCCTCACTATCTCGATGAAACTAGTTATAATCTTCCTAACAAAGTTAATTTTGCCAAAATATGACTTTAATTCTTTCGTACTCCCAAGTAATTGAAGTTTCATTATGGTATTGACTCGGTCAGGATCGATGGATATATCATCTTTGGATATGACATCTCTTCATAATTTTTCAATTGTAACTCCAAAGATACACTTCTTTGGATTAAGAGAGATGCCATATTGTTCACATCTCAGCAAGACTTTCCTCAAATTTGCAACATGATCCTTCCTATCTTTAGAGATAATTGTCAAGTCATCCATATAGATGATGATACATTTTCCAACCAAACCTCCAAAAATGATGTCCATGGCATGCTAAAACAATTCCCTAGCATTAATCAAGTCGAATGGCATCCTCTTGTAAGCTAAATCTCCCTCTTAGTAGTGAAGGCGGTCTTCAATCTATCTATTTTGGCAACCATGACCTAATTATATCCAAATAATCCATCTAGGAATGACATCATCTAGGCTCCATTTACCATTTGTAGCACTTTGTCCAATGAAGGCAAAGGATAATTATCGTTTTCAAAGGCTTTGTTTAGATTTTGAAAGTCTACACACAATCGGATATCTCTATTTTTCTTCCTAGCGGGCACTAGATTTACCAACCATGTTGAATGCTGAATAGGGAAGCTAATGCTTGCAGCTAATAACTTCTTGACTATTAGAGTTAGCCGACAGAAGCTATCAATTAAATGAAAAATAAAGATTAAATAGAGGAATGAAAATACATAGAAATTATAACAACGAGAGACAAGTTTTAATGCGGTTCACCTAAACTCGGGCTACATCCACCAACAGAGAGTCCAATACTAGTATCCAATAAATCAAACCGATTACAACCAGCAATCCTTGCAACTCAATACCACTGCAAAATGCTACAGTATATCAACAAAAACCCTAACCCTTAGCTACTTTTATCAAGCCTTAGGTTGGTTACAAAAATAGGGTTTTTTTATGTTAGCTAATAGAAAAATAACTCCCAACGCCTTTATAAAATAATAAAAAATCGTTGGAGGTTTCGGGGGTGCTGCCCCTGGACCCCACCCTGTATTGTGACACGGAGCGTACCAAGGGCACTGCCCCTGGACCCCACAAGGGGAACTACCCCTTGACCCCATCTTGGGGGCGCTGCCCCCAAACCCCCACAAGGGACGCTGCCCCTTGACCCCGTTAAATAATTTGGGGGGAAACTGCACTGATAAAAGTGATTTAAATTTAACCTCTGAGTCTGATTAGGCTCCATATAACAACATTGACCTCCTCAAAGATCAATGGTTCTAGCAATGCATTGATCAACCTCTACTTCTACCTAAATGGCTTCACATCAGGTTTCAATGGAATGGTATGCATGATGATTGATGTATCATATGTCTTAAGTTCATCATATGACCAAGCTATCACATGTAGATAATCCTTTAAGGCCTGAATGACACCCTCTTGTTCTTCTGGAGTTCATACCTTCCCTATTAGGACCTTCCTAGGTTATGGACCTTGGTTTAGATTGATGGGCTCATACGCACCTCCGTCTATCTTGGGGATGTATTTTTGTTTTTCCATTTTATCTAAATCAAACAAACTTTTAAGCTCAATCATTCCTTTGGGAATCTTGGTGTCCTACAAATTGATAATGGATTCTTCATCCTACTCAGGATCTTCCTAATATTGTTCATCAATCACTCGAGCATCGAAAACATCATAGTTAGTGATGAAGTCCAATATATGTATGTCATCATTGAAAGCTTGAAAGTTGGTGATGTTATCTAGAATGGATAGAATGGACACTAATTCCATAGAAAATTCCTTTAGTCCTAATATGGATAATGACTCTAATGTGCTAGCAAATGTAGCTAAAGCATATATTCAATGGTTGAATTTTCTTGGGACATGAGTGATATTAAAGGCATCAAAACCTGTGATTAGGTTCCATACCCGATGCCTATAACTTGATAGTCTTTTGTAGTTGCAGGTATATCTTTTTCAAACTTGTTTGATGATCAACTCGAAGTCCCTAAAAACATGAAGTATCTTTACTTTCTTCTTCAATGCCAAGAGTACTTTGTGAATTAAAGCTTCATATTCTATGACATTATTTCTGTAGTGGATCTGCAGTCTATATACCAATAGGAATGACTTACATTCTAGACTCACCAAGTCAATTCTAACTCCAGCTCCTTGTTTGGACTTGGATCCATCAAATTTCAAAATCCATGGACAATCATCATTTATGTCCATTCCAGAATCTTTCCTCCTTTTACCAGGCCTTAAAGGACTATGTTTGTTAATAGTATTTGGTTTGGGATGACTTGATCCTTCCTCTTTTGTTTTACCTGATGCTCTAATTATGTCTAGATTTTCATCCCATCTATCTTCTGATCTAATACAAATGTCTTGTAGAACTTCTATGTTTGATCTATCAAGCCAGATCTTCCTACCTAATTACTAGATGGCATCCAGTTTGACTACTTCATGTATGTCTATTTCTCTTTGAAGAATGTCTAGATTCTTGTCCAGTTTAGCATCAGTTCATCTTTGAGAATTTTATCCTTCCTCGTCATGCTTTTCAATTTGTAGCATTTTAATTGCACCTTGGCTTTTATTTTTTTCGTGAATGCCTTCACTCTTGTCTAGTATAGTTAGACATAACACACAGGTGGTTTCAGAATGTGAAGCATGATGGAATCTGCAACAACCGTTCTTTAGTATTTCTTTCAATTGAACTCCTTGTCACTTACACTCTCATGCTTCTTTAGACATATAACTTTCAAAATAATGCAAGCATCTATTCTCCTCATCTGATGAATCATAGTGAGATTCAACCAAAATTTCAATACTCGATGTAAATGTACTTACTGTGTTGTCCTGTGTTTGATTACACATTAGTATCTCTTCCACTCAAACTTCTAGAGTTGTGACATAGTATACCCCTGGTTCTACATCCTTATAGAGCTCTTCATTATTCTAATGATATTCTATGATCATGTGCTTCATTCTAGTTTTAGCTTCTATGTGTATCTAATTAGGGATACCTCTCCATGGCAACCACATGTGAGAGAAGTCTATTTCCATGTATCCATTCAAAGTCTTTGACCAATCTCTGCTCAATAACATACCATATGTATTTGGTATGTCTACTACTTGTATATCAATGAAGTATTGGACTCTAGGATCAAAGGCTAATTGCATATGAATATGAGTTAATTCACCTATGACATTTGCCTTGGATTTATTTATTTGAGTAACTTTTTTCAAGGAATTAGTAGGAGAAAGGCCTAGGATTTGACAAACTGACAAAGGCATGACATTGGTGGATGCTCCTAAGTCTACTAGACAATTATGTAAATTCTTCCCAAAAATTCTCAAGGTTGGGAGAAATGAAGGAGACTTTGTTTTCTCTTTCTAGACTACAATTTGTGTGTTAGCAACATGCACTTGACCTTTGTCTCTGGTCTAGGGGAAACATCTTTATTCTAAGGTTCTTTAGTTTGGACATTACTAGGAGCACTTTCCTTTGGTGTGGGGTTCTTCTAAAGATTTGAGGAAAGCTCTTATGATGACCAAGGTTTTAAGTAGCATAGATAATGACAAACTTATTTTCACCTTCTTGATCTCTTTAGCTAAGTAATTAACTAATTTATCTGACTCAGATAATTCAGACATACCTTTATCTGCAACTGAAAATGAGGTGGTATGTTGTTGACTTAGCTTTGGGAGTGCAAGATTGTTACTTGATGACACATCTAGAGGTGTGTTGAAGTTGTTCAATGGAATGGAACTTGTCAGAGTTCTTGATGGTTGATTACTATTTTCCTTAGGTTATAATTGTGACCTCTTTGAAACTGCTAGAAGGTATGGATTTCATCTACTTCCTATTCTAGCTCATTATCTCCTTTGAAAGGGAAAGTATAAGCTTCTAGTACTAGAGATGATTCTTCACATACAAGAGTATAATTTTCATGAATTGTGTTCATTCTTTCTTCTAGAAACATGAATCTCGCAAGCATCATTGTTGATTGATATCCAAGAGGAAAGTTTTCATTTCCTTTTGGAATGTTTGATTCTCTCTTTGTGTTATGTACTTTTTCTTGGAAGATAGTAGCAATAATCTTGAATTGTGGACAATCCCATTCGGCATGTGCACTTGTGTTATGTATCCTACACCAATTATTCAATGTATCTTCAACTAAGTTAACTCAAGTTATTTGTTTTAGCTCTGTAGGAACCAAGTTATCTAGGGGTTATGGAATATTTCCATTTTTTGGCTTGGTGTTCTAGACTCTCAGAGGTCTAGGTGCATTGTAACTCTTATTTTTTTGGTTCTGGTTGTTATTTTGATCATAAAAGTTCTAATTTCTTAGTTGTGTTGCTTTAGTTATCAATCTTTTCAATTGATTCATAATTTCTCTTATATCTTCTTTCTCCTCCTAGACTTTACCCACCACATTGTCCCAAGCAAGAAGTAAAAAAGAATTATTGTTTCCATTTGGTCGAACCTCAATAAAAGCAAGTCCAGGATGTAAGACTAGATGATTGTTCTCTTGTGGTTCGAACACACTGATTAGTGGCACTAGCAAAGGATTTATCATGGGAGTATGATTTATCAGAGCTCCATTTATTTGCTACATCTGGTTGGGAACAACAAGATTTCCCATACTTTGCAATGGACCATATCCTAAATGTTTCATCTCAATATTTACCTTTATAGCCTATACGTAAGCACCCAATAAATTCACTATAGTAGTTTTATGGAGTAAAAAGTATCCCTATGCCTTTTTACCTCCTAGTTTAGCTCCTAGGTCCCCTCATTTACATCATGTAATCGCTCGAATTCTTAATCAAGACCAATTTAGGGCCTTGGGACTTGGGAAACCATGCCCAAGTATAGTCTAATTTGCCAAGATGAAATTTAAAGTGTGTCAGCTTGGGACCTCTCAAAAGGTTTCCCTCTGTCAGCCTCTTCAATTTAATTTATGAATGTTAGTGGGAAAGCATTTATAAGTGAGTTTATGACTTCATTTTACACCTACATGGATAATGCAAACTTGTGATATTGAGCTAAGGGATTTCAAGGCCTTCATTGTGTTGCAGAGCAGAATTGTGTTGTTATTGTGTTTGTTTATTGCAGATTTGGCTTCATCAATCCATCTCCTCATGATTTGAAGAATCTTCCTCTCTGTGAGGGCTTCACCTCTAAGGTAACATCTATTTGTTTTTCAATCATTCTATTTCATCATTTGATTTGGCCCCTACCCTCCTTGGGCACACACTCTATCTAACAATGGTGTTGGAAGACTTGAATGCCATTCCAAGGCTTAACCTCGAGGCAAGCTCCTAAACACCACAACCCCCAAACCCCTCTCTTTGTGATTGCAGGTTATAGGTGTGGGATTTGAAAAAGTGCAGGTACAAAGAAATAGTTCAGAAGATAAAGATTCAAGATTTGGAAGAAATTTACTAATATTCATACCTACTGGACTAGGGTGCCCACCCTGTAGTCCTCCCGACAAGCTTAACCCTGAACTTAAGAGCTGGATATCATCTGACACATCTCATTACTCCGGATCTATAGAAATATTGCCCTATCAGACTTGGGTGCCTGCTTCATAGTCCACAAACTTTTAAATTAGGGAAATCAAACTTCTGGTATGTTTCTAATCCTTCTTGAGTGTCTTCCTATCTGGTTTTCTGTAGCATTATGTCCGTATGTACCTAATTTCATTATAATTAGGATTTGAGGCATAATCAATCAGGGTTTGACAAATCTCTCAATCTAATCTATCTTTCCATATCATTCCTTAGTACACAAACCTATATTTGATTCCTCATTCATTTGTAGTGACTTGGCTCAATTTTTGTCCTCGAATGTTATTGTGAAAGGAGGGTTCAATTTGATAGACTTTGACACTATCCACCATCTTCCTACTTTTCATACATAACATTTTGGTGAACTTGTGTTTTTACTTAACTTGCATCTTGTTGAGTGTTATAATCAGTCCTTGCATTCATTCATATCATATTTATCACATTGCATTTGAAAAATCTTACATACATTAGAAAAAACAAGCATTTTAAGCTTGCATTCAGGCATAGTTTTGCATATTTTGTGTTGCATATGATAAAAAGATTTAATTTTATGATATTTGCATCAGATCTGATCCTTATTATAGTAATTCATATTTAATTCATATCAAATCTTACATTTAAAAGCTTCATTTGCTAGGGTTTTGCTTAAAAAGTTGCATTTTTCATTTAACTTAGTTATTGCAAAAAAAACTAGAGTTTGTAGTCAAAATTTCATTTTCAGATTTTGCTACTCCTTTTCAACATTCATTCAAATCTGATTTTGAAGTGTAGTGTTGGATCATATTGCATACTATTTCATCCTAGCTTTGAAACTTTCACCTTTTGCAAAATTTACACAATGTGTATTTCAACATAGGCAAAATAACCTCTCTCTAACACTTCTTTGTAAGAAATCTTAAAAGTTGCCTATACTACCTTTTGTGTAGAACTTTTTACATATTAATCACTCCATTTGTAAGGACACTAGTGTGTCTTTGTTCTTGGTAACAAGCTTCAAAAACCCAGTTTCCTCATACTAGTGTTCTGGTCTCTCATATTGGTTGTATTTACTAAATGAAAAGATCTTATTGTGCATTGCTATTCCAAGACATTTTATTATGGCATCTTCATATCATTGCGCTTTGGTATATTTACATGCATATATCAAAAATTTGAGAATTTTTTACAAATTCCTTAATATGAATCCTCATATTCTCACTCATATACAATCCATGTATGATAAGGATATATTTAAATGCTCTTCATTTGAAATCCTTGATTATGTATCTGATTTTGAAAAATTCATAGCTCTCATGAATATTTACCCTTCAGTATTAGAAGATCTAACTAAATACATTTCCATGAATACTCATGAGAAAGATGAGTGTGAAAGTTCTTCTATTAATGCCTTGGAACTAATATCTAAAATATATAATGATCCATGAGTTATCCTAGCTCCCCTTTGGTTGCATGTTCAAATCCTTTGGACATCACTAAAGATAATACCATCAACATTTCCTTTAACAACAATACTTTCCCTTCCCTTCGTTCCAATGCCCTCCCTTTAAAAGATGAAGTATTGGTGGATGAAGAAAGGTCCCTTACATTAAAGTCTTTAGGGATGAATGTCAAGCTTAAACAAAATCAAAGAAATGTTAATTCAATTACCTTTAATAAATTTCTTCCACCCACTAAGGGGATAGTAGAAAAGTGTATTAATATTCCTAAGATGATTGTACAAGGGGCACCTAATGTGCCTTCTTGATTAAAACTGGTGATTATGGTTCAAGGTGATCTAAAACCACCTCGACCCCTGGGTTACATTCTAAATTATGCAAGACAACTCACTCAAAGAAATCAAGGTGTTCAAAATGTGTCACAGCATCACATGATTGCTCACACATACAACACACGTAATAACAAGCAAAGTAAGCAAGCACCACATGTGCCTATCTCTCTTCCATCTTCTCAAACTATGCTTCCTCAACCACCTCACCTTACTCATAAAGGTGGTCAAGAATATGATCTTGTTGAATAGCTTCATGCTACTCTGGCTAAGATCTCTCTTTGGGATTTAATGCAAAAATCACCTAAATACCACAAAATGCTCCAAGAAGCTTTATGAAAGGTGATTGTACCACCTTCTATTAAGCCAAATGATGTAGCAGCTCTATTAGATTGTATGCATGTGACAAAAATAGATATTCTATTTCAACCACATGAAGTACCGTCAATTGAAGTTCAAAATGAGAATGATCCACTTATAATATTTGTCACAATAGATAAAAAGTTGATAAAGTGAGTTATGATTTACAATGGATCAGCTCTTAATGTTTGTGGCATTAACTTGTTACATAAAATCAAGATTGACACATCTTTAATCAAACCAGATAGGCTTAACATCTGTGGCTTTGATAATGTTGGTTGACAATCCTTGGGTACCATAAATTTACTTGTAAATGTTGGACCTGTGACATTATCTACCCTTTTCATGTCATGCCTAGTTTACTTCCATATAATATGATTCTCGGTAACCTGTGGATTCATGTCATGGGGGAAGTTCCATCTACCCTTCATTGATCAATAAAATTTATTTATGAAAACAAACTCCACACCATTGAATATGATCCTTAACTGAATAGTTGTTTACATATTGAAATGCAAAAATAAGTTAGCAATCATAATAGTTTAAACAATGTATGAGCTAGTTCATCAATACCTCTTGCCATAGATAATGTTGTGCAAGACTCTAAACCATCGAATGCACTTTTTGGTGATGATTGGGGTTCATTAGATTTTTTTCCTTCCTTTACAGGGGAATATAAAATTAATAACTCTAATCGGGTCATCCCACAATAATGGGTTACTCTTTTTGGCCAAACTTGACATTCAAATCAACATTTTGAACTAAATCTTCACTTTCTGACACCTATAGCCGCTAAACCGTTAGGAATTTCTTGATGATCCAAACTAGTGATTTGTGAGATTTTGTTTGTAGATTCTCAATATATTTTTTAAAAATAATTTGGAGTTAAATTGTAAAAAAATTTGCGTCTCCTTTGATAACTAGTTTTTAATAGTAAACAACATTTTTTTTAAGTGATGTGTATTCTGTAGCACATAACTTTTTTTCTACAAAGGATAAAATTTTGATTCTTTTGAATTTAGATTGGTAACACCGATATATAGGGCATGCATTTGGTTTCATAATGTTTTGTTGAATATTTTTTTAATTAAGTTTTGAAGTCAAATGAATTATAATTTAGACATAGGTGTATTCCATAAAACATAACTTTTTTTGTATGTATCGAAATTCAAATTTTTTTTGTTGAAGCAAGGACATCAATACCTAGGGCATAGATATTTTCAAAAAAAAAATTCACTAATTTACTAATTTTCCATGTTTATAGAATAGAGAACTTGATGTTTGATGAAAAACCTACATTCACAAGAAATAAAAAATAAATATAATAATCAAATTAAATATATTTAAAATTATACTTTTTGGGAAGCTCATAATAAGGACTACATACTTACAAAACATAAATTTTAAATGAATTCATTTGATCCCCCAAAAGGTAAATCAAAAGTGGTTTTTTATAAGCATTTTGATAGGTGTAGAGGAGACTCCATTATAGGTATGGTTTAAAACTAGCGGGGTTCTATACAAGGGGGTTTGAATCTAAGGTGGTTTGATCAAACCCTTTTCAATTAAAATCCTTTAAATTAAACCTTTCAAGGCTTAAATCATTATATTTTCTTAAAATATTTGATTTCAGCAAAAATCAGGATGTCCTAGAAAGTGTAACCCATTATTGTGGTAGCACCCAATCTTGACACATCAAAAGTTGCATTGATCTCATCCAAGAAATATTTGGAAACACCAAAGAAACCTAAAGTTTCCTTATTAAAAAAAATACAATACTCTTACTTATACTACAAATTATGAGACCTATGAGGCAACACCATCTTCAAAAGAGATGACATCCCTCTATGGTCAAGGATTTAATATCCTTTATAAAATTGTAACTTCATAGGTAATGGTTGTGGTGTCAATCAACAAGGATCAGAGTACCTTTACAAGTTGTTGGAATTATCTACGCAGTCGGCATTGGATACCATTCTTTGAAGTCTACTAAAGTTTATCATCCTCATAAACTTAATGTTAATGTAATATCAACAAGACCAAAACTTAATGTGATATATCCTGTGATGATAGACATGGATTGTCTGCCAGGAAATATCCCATTGAATTAGGTAAGTATTTCTCCCTCCTTTAGCCACACTCGATGTAGCACCTATTCTAGTTGCTCTCAAGGGTGGCCTTCTCCTATATATTGATATGTCATGTTGTGTTCCCCCGTGTTGTGATATATGTTGTTTAGATCTCTTTGGATGACGCTTGATACTCTTGTAAGGTCAAGGATGCTAGGAGACCGCTTATGTTGTGACCATTCTTCTATATGTTTCTCCATTCTTCTATCCTTCTCTCCTCTATTTTATGGTTGTGTGTTGTACCTTGGGGGCATAGCATTGCGGAAGATGTCTTGGGGGCATCCTCCTATGTGGTGTTCCTAAAGCACTTGTTTCTCCTCTCTCATTTTATTGTTTACATTCTTCAGTGATTCTACCTAGTCAACGGATGATGAAAACAAAAAAATACTCATAAGGACTATGTGTCCCTTCAGCAAGTAAAAACAATGCACCCAATCCATATATGAAGATTGGGTTGATATATATATATCTAACTCTTGACTAGTAGAATCACTCTATGTGATGTATCATGTTGTGCTATCTCTTGTAACAAACATTTTACAATACTCTCAATCTACTCCATGTACTTTGGATGGTTTTGTATCTCACCTTGTTGTTACACTCAGTTTTGAGATACCTGCAGCATAGCCCAATGGCTATACTCAGTTTCGAACCCGCAAGTGTAGCCTTGGTCTTTGATAAATAATTTTATGCATAGCTTGTATGAATTGATTTGGTTGTTATTTTAGAGTAAGATTATCTAACCAAAGCTTGTATCTTGTTTATTATCTTAGCAAATTATATCAATGTGTTTTTGGGAACATTCAACGACCGTGGCACATGTCACCTCTAAGGGGCATGGGCTTTACAAAATCTCTTGTACCCTTACTTGTTTTTACTCTACCTTAATGTGCTGTTTATCGGCAAGAAGAATCAACCACCTTAAGGTGGGGGCATATACAATGGTATCTGTCTGATTATCTTTTACACTAACAAAGCACTTTTGAAAGCCCTCATCATGAGGCAAGATGGTGTATCTCTTGAGCTAGTGCATATATTTTTAAAAAGCAAGCAAGAAAGCCCTCATCATGAGGCAAGATGACATATCTCTTAAGCTAGTGCATATCCTTTTGTATAAAGCCCTTCTATGGAAGGCGAGATGGTGTATCTCTTGAGCTAGTGCACATCTTTTTATACAAAGTCTTTTGTGGAGGCAGGGTTGGATCTTGAGTGATTCACCCTCATGCATGTCTTTGGCGGTTGTGGTAGCACAACTCAACTATCAGGTGTGTTTGGTGTGTTTTGGATGGTGGGACTTAGCAATAAGTTGCTTCCCATCGACCGTGTTTGTCGTGTAAAAGATATATATTGTGTCTATGGCATACTATGTAGGGCTTGTGTATTCTGTGTGTCTTCCTTATGTGTTTGTTATGTCTTCCCCTAAGTGTGGTCTAAAGGTGCGTAGTGATAAGCTCCCTCCACATTCAGGTCTTTGTTTGGCATGTCTTCCCCCTAGTGTGGTCTAAAGGTGTGCAGTGATGAGCTCCCTCCACACTTTGGGTTTAGTTTTTCTTGTCTTTGGCAGTCTAAAGGCACATAGCGATTAGCTCCCTCTACCCCCTAGTTTAGGATTTATTTTAATTTTTAAATCAATGTATTTTTTGTGGATTGCATGACTGCTCTCATGTCTTCTTCATGTATTGTGTGCCTCACTGTATTCTTCATGTTTTGCATGCTTCTTACTATCTTCATTATGTCTTACATGTCTTTCATGTGTTTTATAGTGCTTACCTAAGATTGGGGGCTAGAGATAGTCCTCCAACCTTTGGGTATACCTTATCTCTATGTGCTTGGCATATTTGATGTGTTTGATGTGCTTCAACCATACTTTAATGCATGCATGGAATTGTAAGATCATATATACATTAAAGTGGGGGCTAAATGTTATGGAGTAAAAAGTATCCCTATGCCTTTTTACCTCCTGATTCAGCTCCTAGGTCCCCTCATTTACATTATGCAAGTTTAATAATTATCCCAACGAAATTTTCCCTGAAACCCATGTCAAATGGGGCTTAGGGGCCCACTCTAAACTTTAATCAAGATCAAATTAGGGCCTTGGGACTTGGGCACCCATTCCCAAGTCTAGGCTAATTTGTTGGGATGAAATTTAAAGTGTCAGCTTGGGCACTCTCAAAAGGTTTCCCTCTATCAACCTCTTTAATTTAATTTATGAATGTTAGTAGGAAAGAATATACAAGTGAGTTTATGACTTCATTTTACACCTAGATGGATAATGTGAACTTGTGATATTGAGATACATGATTTCAAGGCCTTCATTGTGTTGCAGAGTAGAATTGTGTTGTTATTGTGTTTGTTTATTGCATATTTGGCTTCATCAATCCATCTCCTCATGATTCAAAGAATCTTCATCTCTGTGAGGGCTTCACCTCTAAGGTGACATCTATTTTTATTTCAATCATTCTATTTCATCATTTGATTTGGCCTCTACCCTCCTTAGGCATGCACTCTATCTAACAATGGTGTTGGAAGACTTGAATGTCATTCCCGGGCTTGACCAAGGGAAGCTCCTAAACACCACAACCCCGTAACCCCTATCTTTGTGATTATAGGTTACAAGTGCAGGCTTTGGAAAGTGCAGGTATAGAGAACCAATTCAGAGGATAAAGATTCAAGATCTGGAAGAAATTTACTAATATTCATACCTACTGGACTCGGGTGCCTGTCTCATAGTCATCTCGGCAGGCTTGACCCTGAAATTAGGAGCTGTCCATATCATCTAACACACCTCACTGCTCTAAATTTGTAGAAACATTGCCCTATAAAACTTGGGTGCTTGTCTTGTAGTCTGCAAAGTTTTCAATTACAGATATTCATATTCTTGTATGCTTTTTATCCTTCCTGAGTATCTTCCTATCTGGTTTTTTGTAGCATTTTGTCTGTCTGTACCTAATTTCATTATAATTAGGGTTTGAGGCTTATTCAATCTAGGGTTTGACAAATCTCTCAATCTAATCTATCTTTCCATATAATTCCTAAGTACACAAACCTGTAGCTGAGTCCTCATTCATCTGTAGTGACTTGGCTTAGTTTTTGTCCATGAATGTTATTGTGAAAGGAGGGTTTGATTTGATAAACTTTGACACTATCCACCATCTTCCCACCTTTCATACATAACAAGTAGGATTTTCTCTCCTTACGAACATTACGGTCAAAGGATCTAATGTGGAATAATACACTAACAAGGCTATAGGCTCAATGATATTGTAAGGATCCACCAACCTTGAGTAAGCCTTTTGGAACTAATCATTGAGTTTGTTATGAACTCACCTTCAACTCTTTTAATCTCAGCAAACCAATTGTTGCATCTACATGAACTCCAAATCTAGCTCGGAAAGCTTTTTCCATCAGTTGCTAGGACGTAATTAAATTTTGTGGTAATTTAACATACCAAAAAAAAGCTTCTTCTCCAAGAGTGCATAGGAATAAGCAGTAGACAACATCTTCATGTTGAATTCTTGCTCTGAAGCAAGGTTCCTTAAAGGTAGTAAGATAATCTTCAGCATTGTTATGGAAATGATAGTTAGGATAGTTTGTTCAGATTCATTAGCATGTTATTGTTATGTTAGAAAAAGTAGCCTTGGGGGCTTTTTCCTATTAAGGTTTATCTCTTGGGTCCTTTAGAATGCATTTAGAGCATCTTGCATGATTTTGATGACTCCTGATGAGAAAACCCTGAAGTTTCATGGCAATTGGGACTCAGGGGATGCACTTAATGTAAATCCTACCTGAAATATGGGGGGAGGACTTGGGCGCCCGCACCCTAGTCCTACCATATTTTAGGTTAGGAACAAATTCAAAGTGTCAGTTTATGACTGTTATTTAGGTCCTATGTTAACACAGTAAGTTTGAATTATGAAATTCTTAGCAGGAATGTTTGTAGTTGCATATATAAGTATGATTAGTGATTCATTTTTAAACTAGATGGACATTAGATGGATATTACGAACTTGTGGCTTATGTGAAAGTGATTCAAGGCATTCATTGTGTGGCAGAGTAGACTTTTGTGTTGTTATTGTGTTTGTACTTGCAGATTTGGTATCCATCGCCTCATGGCATGAAGAGCATCTTCTTCCCATGAGATCTTCACTACAAGGTGATATCAATTATGTTTTCTATCATTTATCATTTGGATTTTGCCTCTATCCCATAGGGATACACATTCTTTATCTGACAACGGTGTTCAGAAGACTTGAATGTCTCTTCGGGGCTTGACTGAGGCAAGCCTCTAAACACCACAACCCCAACCCATTTTTCTATGATTGCAGGTTACAAGTTGTGAGAGCAGAAAAAGTGGAGTTGTAGGAGCGTAGTGTAGACTATCAGAATTGCAAATCAGACAAGAAAATAGGGACCTAGACTTGGGCGCCCGCTCATTAGTCCTCTGGATCCTGCAACAAGAAAATCTCTAGAACAACAAGAACAAGTTATAGACAAGGTTTCTAGACCTCGACAAAAACTATGGCACTGGACTAGGGTACCCACTCATTAGTCCTTGACTTTTCCTTTCTCCAAACTTCAAAATCTAGTATGCATTTGATTATCATTTGATATCTCTGTGTGCGATCATTTTCCATAATTTGTTTGTTTGTTCACGAATTCATGTAATTAGGGTTTCGAGCATAATTGGTCTTAATTGAATAACAAAATAATACAATTTTAATATTTCCCTATGTTCCAAGTGACAAAAGGCCTATAGTAGATTACTCTACTTAGCTGAAAGTCCTTCAATGTTTAGTGGTGAAAGGAGGATCAAGACAAAAACTTAAACCCTCTTAAACATCTAATCCTCTTCATTTATTTACCCTAAACATTTTGGTGAACCATTGTTCTTTTGAATTTTGCATCTTACTGAGTGTTGTACTTTAGATTTACATTCATTTCATTCATTCATATCATTGTTCATCTTATTGCATTCGAAAAATAACAAAAAAATTGAAAAATTGGAAAATTTTGAAAAATAAATTGGCATATTTAGCTTGCATTTTCAAATAATTTGAATTAGTTTGCATTTAATTTGAATAAATTTCTGTCATTATCATCAGATATGATTTAAAATACAGAAATGTTTCATTCAAGATTCATTTAGATTACATTTTCATGCCTAAATTGTTGAAAATTGCTTGAAATTGTGCATTTTTCCATATAACCTAGTTTTGCATTAGCTGGGGTTTGTATTCAAAATATTGTTTTAGATTTTACCATTTTAAAACACTCATTAGGACTTATTTTTAATTGTAGTGTTGCATCATAGTGGTTTGCTTGCAAAATTTCATGCCCAGGGTTTGAAAACCTTGATTTTTCACTAGATTTTGGCCTTATCGTCTCTCTAGATTTGCACCATAGGCATGTTGTAAAGGATATCTCTATACTAATTGGCTGTTATTAGGGTTATTATATGTTTCCCCTCCTGAAACTCTTTACAACACCTTCTTATTCGGCCCTTGCATTGAAAATTTGGTGAAAATTTGCATATTTTGACTATATTTTCCCTAGGGTTTGACTTAGATTTGCACTCCAAAGCGTGTTGTGACAGATTTTATGGATTTAGGTGACTAATATTACTGATATAATCTTATTCACCTCCTAAAATTCTTTACAATAGTCTTTTTATTGGGTCCTTGCATTGAAAATTTGTAAAAACTTGCATATTTTAGTGTATTTTCACTAGGTTTTGACTTGTCATCACCCTAGGTTTGCATAAAAAGCATGTTGTGAAGGATATTATTACTTTATTGAACTGATATCAGACATATTACTTTCTATACTTCATCAATTTCCTTAAAACGCCTTTTCTTTCACTTATTTGCATTGAAAAAGTTGAAAAAATCAAGCATTTTAGGTCATTTTTACACATAGTTTTGCACTTCTCTTTTGCATAACTTTTGAAAAGATTTTAAAATCTGATCTTACATTGATTTGAAACATTATACACATGGATTCTAATTGCAACAATAACAATAGGTTCCCTCCTAGGCCTTACATGAAAAGAAAGGTCCCTGAACCTAAAATTGTGTTAAAACAATTGGAGACACTAAAGGACCTCTTTATATCACTGTGAAGATAATGGGAAATCCTATAGATTGAACCCTTATTGATCTTAATTTCATGACTAGTGTGGCAACAGAAGAGTTTCTCTATTCACATTGGTTGATACAAAGCTTTTATGACCCTTTGGACATGATGATTAAGACACATAAGGGAACCTTTATAAACACTTCTGGGAAAATATCTTTATTGGTCACTGTATTTGATAAATCTATAGAACAATTGTTTGATGTTTGTCCCTGTTTCAGACCTCTTTCGCATAAAATTAGGACATCCATGGTTAAAGGCTATGAAAGTTATCCCTTCAATAATTTATAACTGTGTAAAATTTCCTTTGAATGGACAAGTGCTTACTATCCCTCGCAATAAGTATAAACCTTCAATTACAAGACAACATTTTACACTTGATTACTTTTGGGAAAGATCTAAGGTGAAACTAGAGCCATGGACAGACTTTAACTTCTTGAGCTATAGAAACTAAAAAACAAAACTATTACATCAAGTGGCCGGTCCTTCTATTCAAGAAATAATAAGAGATGAACAACCCGCATTTGAAGAGAATCCTAGATTGAAAGGAAATAGACCCTATGCTGAGGTTCCTCCCCCACCATCCTTAAAAGGATCGGGAGGTAGTCGTCAACAACAAAACATTTCACCTAGACAAATGAGATTTGATCCTAGTTCTTCCTCCTCTAAAACACACAAAACTACGGAAGAGAAAAACACTATCTTACAAGAGATAAGTGGTAAGACAAAAAGAAATAGACAAGCAAGAGAAAGGAGGAGGAGGAGACAAGCTTATGCCTAACGAATGGCAACTCAACAAGAAAACATCTCACCAAACATTGACTCAAACAAAGAAGATCTTAAGACTGGGCAACTTGAAGAAAAGAATAAGAGTTGGGCTATGGTACATTATGTCCCACTTTCCTCTAACATTTGGGAGTGGGAAGATGATGATGATTTGCTTGATGACAACCCTTATACTGGTTGTCCCAATAGGTAAGTATTTCTAACCCTTCTCTCCATGTTGTGTTTCCCTCGTAATGTGTTATGTGTTTTTTAGGCCTCCTGGAATGACTCTTGACACTCTCGTAAGGTCCAAGATACTAGGAGACCGCCTCTAGTGTGACCTTCTATTTGTATCATCATTCTTCTATATTGTCTCCCCTCTATTTTCACTATTGTGTGTTGTGTCTTATGGATATAGTGTTGCGGTACGTGACTTGGGGGTACCCTCCTACATGACTATCCCTAAGGCACTTGTTTCTCCTCTCTTAATTTATTGTTTCCTTCCTCTAGTGTTTCTATCTAGCGGGCAGATGACGAAAAACATATTATATTGATGCAGACCCAATGTCCCTTTAGCGAGAAATCAAAAAATGGATCTAGTCCATACAAGACGATGGGGTTGTTATATATTATCCAACGCATGGCTAGTAGAATCACTCTATGTGATCTTGATGGTGTCTTACCACACTTACAAAACATAACAATACTGTTGCTTTGTGCACTTTGTCTATCTTGAATCTTGCATTCCTCGATTCTTTGTGTGATTGATCATATGCATTGTTGTTTATCATGATTATATGGATGCTAACACTTTTCTTGCAGGAATGTATTTGTGGGAACATTTGGCGATCATAAAGTATATGTCACCTCTGGGTGGGCATGGGCTTTGTGAGAGCTTGTGCTCCTTTGGATTTTTTTTTCTACCTTAACATGCTTGATATCGGTACTTGATATCAACCACCTTAAGGTGGGGACATATATAAGGTAAGTTGTTTGTTTTAGATGCTAGTAAAGTGTGCTTTTTCTCAGGTGTAGTCTTAAAGACTGGTGGCAATGAGTCCCTCCTACACTCTGAGATTTGTTTGTAATCTATTGCGATCATTTAAGCCCTCTATGGAGGTGGGATATCACATATATCCTTTTTATCTTAAGCCCTCTGTGGAGGCAGGATATCACATATATCCTTTTTATCTAAAGCCCTTTGTGGAGGCAGGGATGGTGTATTTCTCGTGGAGAATGAACATCCTATCATTTTCAAAAAGTCCTTTTTGGAGGTGGGGATCCGTTCTATGACTAACTCAACCCTTAAGCATGTCTTCGCTGATTATTGTTGTGAAGTCCAATCATCAGTGTGTGCCTGTAATGTTCCTGAGATGATGATGAACCTAGAAATAGGAACACTCCATCACTTGTCAGTTGTGTTTTCATCGTGTCTTCTAAGTGTGTGTGTATTGTGTGTTTGTTCCCAAGCATAGTCTTAAAGAGTGGTGGCAATGAGTCCCTCCTATGCTTTGGGATTTGTATGGTGTGCTTGATTTGTTTTGCATGTCTATTACCCATATGTAGTCTTAAAGACTGGTGGTGATGAGTCCCTCCTACATTATGGGTGGTGTGTTTACTTTCCTTGTACTTGCATCTGCATTTCATAAATGAGAAAAGGAAAAAGAAAAGCATCACTATATTCACTGCATTCACTGTGTTTTGCATGTCTTCAATACTGTCTTCTCTATGTTTTGCATGACTGTAACCGTCTTCTTTGTGTTTTATGTGCCTATTACTATCTTCTCTTTGATTGGCATGTCTTCTCCATGCTTGGCATGTTTTATGTGTTTGTTGATCATACTTCAATGCATGTATTAGCCTTATGTTTATACATACATTAAAGTGGGGGCTGTTAGGAATTGCATGCAGAAGATATCAATTAAATGCAAATAAAGATTAAACAGAGGAATCAAAAATACATAGAAATAATAACAGCGAGAGACAATTTTTAACGTGGTTCACCCAAACTCGGGCTACATCCACCAATAGAGAGTCCAATATTATTATCTAGCAAATCAAACCAATTACAACCAGCAATCCTTGCAACTCAATACCACTACAAATGCTACAATATAATATCAACAGAAACCCTAACCCTTAGCTATTTTTATCAAGACTTATGTTGATTACAGAAAAGGGTTTTTTATGTCGGCCAATAGAAAAATAACTCCCGATACCTTTATAAAATAATAAAAATTTGTTTGAGGTTTCAGGGGCACTGCCCCTCAACCCTGTACTGTATCGTGACAAGGAGCGTGTCAGGGGTGCTACCCCTAGACCCCGCAAGGGGTACTTCCCCTTGATCTTGTCTTGGGGGCGCTACCACCAAACCCCCATTAAATAATTTGGGGGGAAACCGCACTGATAAAAGTGGGGAAAATTTAACCTCTGAGTCTGATTAGGCTCCATATAACAACAATCTCCCACTTGGAGACCGATCAATCTCCATAGCATATCATCTCCCAAGTGGAGACGGTTCATAACACTGCTAACCCTATAGCTCCCGTTGGAAATAAACACCCTGGATCCTGTTGTTCTGATTTTATTGTTTTTAGTTTTGAAGACCAACTGAGGTTGAAGAGGAGCTCAGCTTCTCCCTTGTCACTGTCTTTGTAAACATATCCACTAGATTTTCATCTATATGTATCTTTTTTAGTTGTAACTGTCCATCATCCAACACCGACTAGATGAAGTGATACCTTAGCTATATGTGTTTGGTCTTTGAATGCAAGGCAGAATTCTTTGCAAGATGTATGGCAGTCTGACTATCTATAAACAAATAACTATTAGCTTGTTGTTTGCCTGATTCTACCATGAAAGATTGTAGCCATATCATCTCCTTGCTTGCCTCTGTTGTAGCTACATACTCTACCTTCGTGGTGGATAAAGCAACCACCTTTTGCAACCTAGAGATCCAACTCACCATTGTCTAACCTATAGTAAAGACATAACCTATAGTATTTCACCTGGTATCAATATCTCCTACCAAATCTGAGTCCACATAGCCTGCTAAATTAGTATTAGAGTCCCTAAAACATAAGTGTTTATTAGATGCACTTCTCAAATATCTAAGAATCCATTTTACCGCATTCCAATGGTCCAATCCAGGATTACTCATATACCTTCTTATGACTCCTACAATATGTACAAGATCCGGTCTCATGCATACCATGGCATACATTAAACTTCCTATAGTTCAAGCATATGGTACATTGGACATTTTTTCTTCCTCCTCTTGTGTCTTAAGACACATCTCCTTAGTCAATTTCAAATGACTAGGCAAAGGTGTATTGACAGCTTTTACATTCTCCATATGGAATCTCTGCAACACCTTTTCAACATAATCAGCCTGAGATAGAGTCAATTTTCTATTCTTCCTATCTCTGTAAATTTTCATACCAAGGATTTGTTTTGCTGGCCCCAAATCCTTCATAGCAAATGATTGTGCTAACTGTTGTTTTAACTCTCTTATGTGATCTATTTTAGACCCTGCTACAAGCATGCCATCCAAATATAAACATAAAATAATGTAGATGTCAATATCCAACATCTTAAAATAAACACAATGGTCAGAATTACACTGGCTGTAGTCTTGCTCAGCCATAAAACTATCAAATTTCAAATACCATTGTCGAGGTGCTTGTTTCAAGCCATATAAACTCTTCTTCAATCTGCACACCAATTTCTCCTTACCTTTGACATCAAATCCCTGTGGTTGTTCCATACATGTCTCCTCCAAATCACCATGGAGAAAGGTAGTTTTTGTTGATATGCACCAGACAACTGAGAGTGCAGGGTGAATCAGTTGTCTCAAAAACTTAAACACTTTCTGCACTTAAACATTCATCACTTATCCACAATTATTATGATTTAACAATGAATGCATGAAATCAGAAACTTAACCATAGATACAACATCAAACATAAGAGACACCAGATTTTACGTGGAAAACCCCAAGGTGGGAAAAAATCATGAAGAGGATCAGCTCTCAATATATATTGCAATCTTGAAATAATGATGTTCAGGCTTGGTCACTCAACGGGCCTAAACATGCTGGCTTACTTCCATGAAGAACAACTAGGTATAGCAGGCTCACTACCTCAACCCTAAACCTAGTAAGATTACAATAAGGGTTATTAAACCCTAAGGGTTGTTAAACCCTACTGATGGCTTACTGCCAGATTCACTGCCACAATCAACACCTTTCTGAAGTACAATAATTCGTCTGCTCTACTCTTCCTCTGCTCTGCCTTTTGGAACTTTCTTATTATCTTTCCATTTTCTCTCAAGGACACTTTTTCCATGACTCAACTACAAGTATTTATACACTATATCAACCTTGGAATGATCATCAAGGTCAACATCATAATCATAAACCATTGGAGCAATCTCCATGGTCAGTGTTACAAACATTTACAAAATAAGTCCTGACCTATTACAACATTATGCAAAGGAAATGAAATGCAGATCATGCCATGCCTTAGCTCAGACTCAAACACAATCTTCCACGCCACAACACACTTCCACAATCTTCAAGAGATCTCCACAATCATTGGGATTAACCAGGTCAGACAAAACTAGTTACACGCTACATTATCTGGGAACTATCTTCAAACACAATCTCAATTTCTTAATGAAGACCAAAGTCCATATAGGAACATGATTAGGAGACATCCAAAAGCACATTATAATCAAGAGCAACTGCACGAACCTTAACCGCTTTATCCATAGGAATCTTCTCACCGAAACACATGAACTATATTGTCTTCAACTGTCATAAAAGAAAGATAGCTTGCAGACCACCAAACCATGAACCATTGCAACTATAGGCACTTATCATCATCCCAGACTTCCTTCTAGAACCACAGAGAAAAATACTTTATTGCGGAGGAATGCGAAGTAGAATACTTTCTTCCTGTTCCAACAAAACTTATAGAAAAAGCAGGTTTCACTCTAGTGAACACAACTCGCTCAGATGTTCATGCAGAGGGTTCAAACTTGGAATGTAGCATCCTTAGTCATACCTCTAACTTACTTCCAATCCGCAAACCATGATCTTCAAGCAGAAATAAATGTGGAACAGTTTACCAGACTATTCTTCAGCATACAACTAGTTGTCTGTACTGCACTTCTCTGTAACACACTTGTTCCTTTCGGAGAGGCTAATTTTTGCAATATCCTCAACATACAAGTCTTCTAAAAAAGTAATAGAATAAGATACAGTTGACACCAATGACAACAAGGATATGTTTACATCAATGACAACACTGATTAGGCACATACTTGCAACAATCTCCCCCTTTGTCATTGATCTCAACATATGATGTGAAAAACTGCAACAGCCATCAAGACAAGATTCTCCCCCTTTCTCTTTACACACCTACACTCTTTCTTTCTCCAAAATTCTACCCCTCTCTTACACATTTGCACTCTAAGTTTTTCACATGACTTCTCCCCCCCTTTGACATCAATGGCAAAGGGCACATACTTGCACTCTTCTACTCTAATCTAATCTCTCTTCTAAATTCTTTGACTATTCCCCCTAAGAAGTAGCCCTAAAAAGCATCAATCTAGACCTCTGAGCACCTCTGGACTGATGCACTACTGTGCATATTAGTTTAGAGCAAGAGGGGTGATAACCCCTAACTTTTCTCTAAGATACTCAAAAGTATCCTTAGGCATAGGCTTGGTAAAAATGTCTACAATCTGATCCTTGATAGAAACATGCTCCAACTTGACTTCATTCTCTATCACCTTTTCTCTTAGAAAATGATACCCGATGGATATGTTCTTTCTCCTTGAATGCATCACTAGATTCTTTGATATGTTTATGGCACTTGTGTTATCACAAAAGATTGCAATGGGATATTCATACACAATTTTGATGTCCTTCAAAGTCTGCTTCATCCATAACACTTGAGTGCAATTGCATGTTGCTACAATGTATTATGCTTCTACAATAGACAGGGATATTGAATCATATTTCTTGCTCAACTAAGAGACTAATCTTTTTCCCAAGAAGAATGCACCTCCAATTGTACTTTTTCTATCATCAACATCTCCGGCCCAATCTGCATTAGTATATGCACTGAGAGTAAAGTCACAGTCCTTAGGGTAACACAAACCATAATCTATTGTACCTTTTAAATATCTCAAAATTCTCTTGACTGCCATCACATGTGATTCCTTGGGTTCTACCTAAAATCTTGCCACAAGATATACTGCATGCATTATGTCAGGTCTAGTTTGAGTCAGATAAACTAATCCTCCAATCATAGATCTATAATTTTTCTGGTCTGCCATGGGTGAGTTATCATATTTGCTCAACTTACAACCAATTATCATAGGTGTGCATACTGGTTTAGAGTCTTCCATCCCAAATTTATTTAACAACTCTTTCACATACTTAGATTGAGAAATAAAGATACCTTTATTTGATTGACTTATTTGCAGACCTAAAAAGAAGTTCATCTCTCCAAACATAGACATTTCAAATTCACTTTGCATTTCTCCTGAAAAAACTAAGCACATACCTTCATTGCCTCCAAAAATAATATCATCAACAAAAACTATAACAATTAGGGTTTGTTCATCATTGATCTTGAATTAGAGATTATTGTCTATAGTACCTTTACTAAACCCTATCTATATTAGGTACATGTCCAATCGTGCATACCATGCTCTGGGAGCTTGTTTTAATCCATACAAAGATTTCCTCAATCTGTATACCATGTCACCCTAATCTGATGGCTGAAATCCTTCTGGTTGTTCTATATAGACTTCCTCTTCCAACTCTCCATTTAAGAAAGCAGACTTCACATCCATTTGATAAACCCTTAAATATTTGTATGCTACAAAAGCCAAAAACATCCTTATTGCTTCAATCCTTGCCACTAGAGAAAAAGTTTCTACAAAGTCTATTCCTTCAACTTGAGCATATCCTTTGCATACCAACCTTGCTTTGTTTCTTACCACTTCACCATTCTCATTCATCTCATTTCTGAAAACCCACTTTTGAAAGGAAGCTAGGTGTGTGAAAATCGCTTCCTACACTAATCTAATGAGGAGAGATGAGTGCAAATTCATTTTAATCTTTATAGTTACAACAATGTTAACCCAACAACAAAGATATTACAGAAATACACATACATAGAGAAAGAAGATAGAAGAGAGAGAGAGAGAGAGACAAGATATATGTGGGGAAAACCCTTACGGGTGAAAAACCCCACTCCAAAACACAGCTCAAATGTATTCCAGTAAACAATCAAGGTTACAATATAGTTTCAGACCCAATGCTCTTGTAGGAGTCTTTGACACTCGTATCTGGAGACAATCCGATAGCATAACAGTACCTATCAATCACATAATACATCTCCTCTCCAAAGCACCTATTTATATAGAAGATACAAGGCAAAAATGGCTCTATCATGAGATGGGCATCCAACATGGCCTCATGGCCCAAAACCCATGCCTATGGACACTTGTCCAACACTGTAGAATGTTCATGACACTTGTCATATCACCCCATCCCAAATAGGTTGCCTATTCCCAAGTTGGGCAATGATGGATACTCTTACAACACTTACGAATGTCATAGAATCTGTCATACCTGTCATATCTTATAGCTATAAGAGAATCTATCATACATAGGCTATAAATAGCATATTCTCTTACAACATGTCATAACCCTCCTTGGGATGCCCAAGGATGCCTTCTTCCAAGATACCTTGTGACACATGTCTTCATATGTCATAGAATCTTCCATTTACGACTCTTATGCATCATAGATTTGTCATAGGAATCTGTCATGACCGTTTTAGTCAATATTCCCTTACACACTATCCAAGATGCCGACACATGGAAAAATATTCCTACCACTAAGTGGGATGCCTATCTCCTCACGTGAGGACAAATTTTCATGTTGTCACATTCCATGTAGGACGACACATCACTGTGCCAACTCCCACAAGTTGACAATAAGGATTTACATCCTAATTACAACAATAGGCAATAAATAAATAAATAGAATGGAATAATACAAGGAATTACCAAGGTTGAGACACCTTAATTCCCAACATTCTCCCACTTGTCGAACACCATGTAAGAGCCAATGGAAATAACATGATCTAACTGCTATTGGCCGAGAGGCCCATAGACTCCGAACACCATCTGAACTTCTTTGTGCCCACTGGTTTGGTTAATGCATTCGCAACATTCTTCAAAGTGTCTACCTTCTCCAAATTCACCTTACCATCCTCTACCATGTCTCGCATGAAGTGAAACTGTACATCAATGTGCTTTGTTCTGGCATGGAAAGTTGGATTCTTTGCTAGGCAAATTGCACTCTAACTATCACAACAAATCGTAATCTGTCCTGCATCAACACCAATATCTAAACACAATCTCTAAAGCCAAATGGTTTCCTTACAAGCATGAGTTGCTGCCATATACTCAGCTTCTATTTTGGACAAAGCAACTACAGGTTGTCACTTACTCATCCAACTAATTGCACCACCGAACATAGTGAACACATAAGCACTGGTGGATCTCCTACTATCAATGCCACCTGCCTAATCAAAATCCAAGAATCCACGAATGCAAACAAAATGCGGAGGTCCTATAACATTACCATGATAGCATATGGAATACTCAGAAGTACCCCTCAAATATCTGAACACTCTTTTAACTGCAACCCAATGTACCTGTCTAGGATTAGCCATAAATCAACTAAGGACTCCCACTGTTTGGGCAATGTCTAATCTTGTGCAGACCATAGCATACATCAAACTACCAACAACACTAGGATAAGGTACTCTACTCATGTCCTCCACCTCACTAGGAGATTTTGGACAATCATGAATAGACAACTTTGTCTCCAATGAAACAGGAACACACAATGGTCTACAATCTGCCATGATGAACCTATCCAACACGGTCTTCACATACTTACTCTAGCTTAACCAAAGTTTTCTGTTAGCTTTGTCTCTTCTGATTTCCATTCCCAGAATGTACCTGGCTGCCCCTAGATTTTTCATCTCAAACTGTGCTGACAACTGAGACTTCAAATAATAAATCATATTCTTACCATTCCCAATTAACAACATATCATCAACATACAATGAAATAATGAGAATGCAATCATTGTCAAATTTGTTATACACACAATTATCTAATTTTGATCTTAGAAATCCAACTGACAACACAAAGGCATCAAACTTCAAGTACCACATCCTAGGAGACTGCTTCAAACCATACAAAGACTTTTTCAACTTGCAAACCAAGTTTTATTTACCTTTCTCTATGTAATGCTCTGGCTGTGACATGTAAATCTCTTCCTCTAAATCACCATGAAGGAATGTTGTCTTCACATCCATCTGCTCCACCTCTAAGTCATAAGCTGCTGTAAGAGATAACAAGATCTGAATAGATGTCAGCTTTGCAATGGGAGAGAAAATTTCACCATAATCAATTCCCTCCACATGTGAATACCCCTTCACAACCAATCTGACCTTGTACTTTTCAACACTACCATCTGCATTGAATTTCTTCTTGAACACCCATTTGCATCCAACAGGTTTATGTCCTTCAGGCAAAGGCACCAAGTCCAATGTTTTATTCTTTTCCAAAGAAACCATCTCATCTTCCATGGCCTCCTTCTAGGAACATGCATCTTTCATGCCCATAGACTCTTTCACAGTTCTAGGCTCATCAATGTTAGTAAGAAAGGAAAAAGCACAACTAAAATCAAGTAATGAATAGCCAAACCTATCACATTATTTCCTTGTTCATGTAGACCTCCTCAATGATTGAGGTTGAGGTTCTGATTCTTCTTCTGAACTTTCAGAGTTGCTAGAGCTCTCCTCATCATCAGCTCTCACAAGGTTTGTCGGTTCAGTCTTCTCAGGGGTAGAAGGAAACTGAACAACATCTTCTTTCTTTTCTATCTGTTCTGGTTGTAGAACAACAGAAGAAGGTGTTAGCTCTCTGAAGATAACACTTTTGCTATACAACACTTTTTCAACCACAGGATCCCAAATCTTGTATCCTTTCACACCAACTCCATAGCCAATGAAAATACACTTACCAGCCTTGTTCTCCAATTTAGACCATTTCTCCCTAGGCACATGTGCATATACCTCACAACCAAAAACACGAAGATGTCTAACTGGAGGCTTCTTACCAGACAACACCTCCATAGGTGTCTTACCAAAAAGAGCTGATGTAGGAGACTTGTTTATCAGGTAGCAAGTAGTGGCTACAGCTTCAGCCCAAAAATTTTATTCAAGGCATTCTCCACTAAGAATACTCCTATCCCTCTCCATCAATGTCTTGTTCATCCTCTCTGCAACTCCATTTTGTTGTGGAGTGTATGGAGTTGTCTTATGTCTTTCAATCCCTTGCTCTTTATAGAACTTATCAAACTCTGTCAAACAAAACTCACCACCATTATTAGTTCTCAAACACTTAATCTTTTTACTAGTCTAATTCTTAACAAAAGCTTTAAATCTTTGAGTCGACTAAAGACTTCAGTCTAGCTTCTGAGAAAATAAATCCCTGTCCTTCTACTGTAATCATCTATGAAAGATACACAATATATAGATTTTAAAATCAAAGGAACACTAAAAGGACCAAACACATCAGAATGAATAAGATCTAATACACCAGAAGAGTTGTGAGAACTAGAGCAAAACTAAACACGATTTTTCTTTCCATATACACAATGTTCACAAAAGTTAAACTTGATATTACAATCATTTAACCCCTCAACAAGATTTTTATTTTTCAGGGTTCTAAGACCCTTCTCACTAATGTGGCCATATCTCAAATGCCATAACATAGTCTTTTCATCAGGAAGCTTAACTTTCAAAGCATGAGCACTCTTGGGTACACAAGATGCACTACCATCATAATTTGTTACAATAGATTTCCTCACTGCTTGTTCAGATGGTGGGGATGAAGTGACTGGAACTCTTTTCTTCAAGTCAGAAGAACTATTGCATTGTGAAGTGCATGCCTCCAACTGAAACAGAGTACCTCTCCAAGTACCCTTCACAAGCACCATAGATCCTCTAGTCATCTTGCATCCATCCTTCGAAAAGACAACCTACACACCTGCATCATCCAACATACTTACAGAAAGCAGGTACCGTGCCTAGCCTATGATGTGCATAACCCCAGTGATCCCCTTCACTCATCCATCAGGGAATCGGATTGAGACTCTTCGATGACCAACAATCTTCAGATGAGAATCATCACCCAGATACACTCTTCCACCATCAAACTCTTCATACTTCATGAACCAACTTCGATGCAAGGTCATGTGGAATGATGCACCAGAATATATCAACCACACATCATCAGATGCATGGGTAGTCAGGGCTGTGATGAAGGCATCACCATCATCTTGTGATTTGTTAGAATCTGAATCTGTGACATTCTTGTTCTTTTTTTTCATTTCTTCCTTGCATTCCTTTCAAAAATGCCCAGTTTTTCCATAGTTCCAATAGAGAGCCTTGGACTTTCTAGGAGATTTGGATCTCCCACAGGATTTGGATCTGCCCTTCTCAGCTTTCTTGTCCTTCTTTTTCCCTTTCTCCTTGGGTCTTCCATGAACCGCAAGAGCCTCTTTGGCTACCTTAGAAGACTTTCTCTGCATCTCTTCAAATAATAGTGAAGATACCACATCATCCATTGTGAAAGTGGATGTGGTGCTCCCAATAGCCATTACAAGATGGTCCCACAAGTCTGGCAAAGAACAAAGCAAGGTCCTACAATGATCCTCCTCCTCCATCTTCACACCAACAAATGTCAACTGTGCAATTAATATGTTGAAGGCATTCAGGTGATCTGCAACAGATCCTCCATCCTCAGAGAATACAACTTCTTTCTCAGAAAAAGTTTGTTCACTAGGGATTTGGCCTAATAAACATCTCCCAACTTATTCCAAAGATCTTTTGTGGTCTTCTCCTCATGGACATTCAACAGGATAGAACCAACTAGACTAAGTCTTATTAGACCCTTAGCCTTCTGATCTTTGAGATCCTAGTTAGCTTGTGCCATTGCGGTTGGTTTTACACTGGATACAATTTCCCATATGTCACAATCAACAAGCATGTCTTCCATCTTAAGTTTCCATAGCTCAAAATTAGCACCATTGAATTTCTCCACCTCTAATCTTCTGGATGTGCCTACCATCTCTTTCCTACAACAATATTAAAGAATGCTCTACACAAAGCTCCCACTCAACCTAAAAGTAGCTCAAAAAACCCCTACCTAACAACTAGGACCAAAGGTGATCAAGCTCTGATACCAACTGAAAGGAAGCTAGGTGTGCGAAAACTGCTTCGTACACTAATCTAATGAGGAGAGATGAGTGCAAATTCATTTTAATCTTTATAGTTACAATAATGTTAACCCAACAACAGAGATATTGCAGCAATACACATACATAGAGAAAGAAGATAGAAGAGAGAAAGACAAGATATACATGGGGAAAACCCTTATGGGTGAAAAACCCCACACTCCAAAACATAGCTCAAATGTATTCTAGTAAACAATCAAGGTTACAATATAGTTTCAGGGCCAATGCTCTTGCAGGAGTCTTTGACACTCATATCTGGCGATAATCCAATAGCATAACAGTACCTATCAATCACATAATATATATCCTCTCCAAAGCACTTGTTAATATAGAAGATACAAGGCAAAACTGGCTCTATCTTGAGATGGGCGTCCAACATGGCCTCATGTCCCAAAACCCATGCATATGGACACTTGTCCAACACTGTAGAATGTTCATGACGCTTTTCATATCACCCCATCCCAAAGAGGTCATCTAATCACAAGTTGGGCAATGACAGATACTCTTACGACACTTACGAATGTCATAGAATCCATCATAGCTGTCATATCTTATAGTTGTAAGAGAATCTATCATACACAATCTATAAATAGTATATTCTCTTACAACATGTCATAACCTTCCTTGCGGCATCCAAAGATGCCTTCTTCCAAGATGCCTTGTGACACATGTCTTCACTTGTCATAGAATCTTCCATTTACGACTCTTACGCGTCATAGATTTGTCATAGGAATCTGTCATGACCATTTTGGTCAATATTCCCTTACACACTATCAAAGATGCCAACACATGGAAAAATATTCCTACCTCTAAGTGGGATGCCTATCTCCTCATGTGAGGACAAATTTACATATTGTCACCTTCCATGTAGGATGACACATCACTGTGCCAACTCTCACAAGATGACAATAAGGATTTGCATCCTAATTACAACAATAGGCAATAAATAAATAAATACAATGAAATAATACAAGGTATTACCAAGGTTGAGACACCTTAATTCCCAACAACTTTGTACCAATTACATTCTTGTCTGCTAGTCTAGAAATAAGATCCCAAGTCTCATTCTTCTCTATCTGCATCAATTCCTCTTCCATAGCCTTTATCCAATTCTCATCTTTGAAGCCTCATCCACAGTTTTAGGTTCAATCTTAGAAATCAGATAGAAATTTACTTGTTCCTGTGCAACTTTTCTTTTGGTTAAGATCCCTTTGCTCTTATCTCCTATGATTTGATCTTTAGAATGACTAATTCTTACATATCTTGGAGATTTGGTAGCACTTACTAGAGCTTGTTCTTCTTCATCTGGGTTGTTTTCATGTTGCACCACTTCTGAAACATCTGGATCACCTGACTCATATTCATTTGATTCTGAAAACCATTCCTTACATTCATCAACTTTAACATTTGCACTTTCAATGATATTATTCAGCCTCTTATTGTAGCACCGATAGGCCTTGCTCTTGGTGGAATAACCAAGGAAGATTCCTTCATCACATCTAGCATCAAACTTGCCTAAATCTTCTTCTCTTTTGATATAACATTTGCTACCAAAAACTTTGAAATATTTCACAGTAGGAACTCTACCATGCCATAATTCATAAGGAGTCTTTGAACTGTTACCTTTTACTTGAACTCTGTTGAGGATATATACAGCGGTGTGAATTGTCTCTCTCCAATATGCTTCCAGAAGATGAGCTTCCTTCATCATGGTTCTAGAAGCTTCTTAAACTGTTCTATTTTTCCTTTCAACAACTCCATTTTATTGTAGAGTTCTGGGCACAAATAGATGTCTCTTTATTCCATGTTCTTCACAAAAGAAATTGAACTCATTTGATGTGAACTCGCCTTTTCTTATCAAACCTCAATCATTTGATTTTCAAATCCATCTTATTTTCAACCATTGCCTTAAATGCCTTGAATTTATCTAGAGCTTCGGCTTTCTCTTTCAAAAAGGTGACCCAAGTCATTCTAGAATAATCATCAATGAGAAACATGAAATACCTGTCTCCTGGCAAACTTCTTACTTTGGTAGGTCCACACAAATATGTATCCACTAGCTCAAGTAGTCCTCCAACCAATTGGTCCTTGCTTTTGAAACTTGTTCTTGTCTGTTTCCCAAATTGACACTCCTTGCAAATATGATTAGCAAGCTTCACAAGCTTAGGCAAATATCTAACAATCTGTGCAGTACATATCTTCATAATATTATCAAAATTTATGTGACACAACCTTTTATTCCATAACCAACTCTCATCAGTCTAAGTCAACAAGCAATAGTTCTTGGTTCCTTTCAAGTGATAGATATTACCTCTAGTCTTATTACTAGTTGCAATGACTGTTCCAGAGCTTTCCTTGATATTGCATCCATTGTCCTTGAAGCTTAAATCATAGCCCTTGTCACACATCTAACCCACACTCAAAAGATTCTGCTTTAATCCTTTCACATACAAGACATCTTCAGTATTATGCTTGCCATCAAAAGAAATAGATCCTTTCCCACAAATCCTACCAATTGTATCATCTCCAAACCTAACCAGTCCACTATCATATCTTTCCAAACTTACAAACTTACTCTTGTCACCAGTCATGTGGTGACAGAAGCCACTATCAATAACCCATTCATCCTTGTCCTTAATGACCTAAGCAGCCAAAGCACTTTCCACTAGTTTTTCTTCCTTCATACATCTAGAAGAATTAGTAGACACGGGATCTTCCTTAATAGAAATAAACAAGCATTCATTTATAGAGGAACTAGCATTATCTGGTTCACCATTATCTAATACTCCTTCATCATCATCAAAATCTTCAACATAATAACACTTCTTTTGGGTCCTAAGCCTGTTCTCATATCTTCTTCTATTTCTTTCAATTATTTTAGGACATCTGTAAGAAAAATGACCTACTTTACCATAGGAAAAACATTTTAAAGATAATTTTCCTTTATACTTATTGGATCCTCTTTGCAGTATGTCCACAAAGTTGGCTTCAACTTCATCAAACTCATCATCTGATTCTACCTTGTACTTTTCTGATCTAGAAGTACTTCTAGGAGTACTAGCTTTGAAGGCCGTCTCAACTTTTGGCAAAGCATCATCAAACTCCCTTATTTCAAAGGTAGTAAGCTTACCAAGCAGCTGATCCCTATTAACCATTTTTACTTGCATGAATTCATCAATTGTGGCTACCTTGTGATAGTAGGACTTGGGCAGAGATCTAAGAATTTTCATAACAACTTCCTTTTTGTCGAGAGTTCTACCTATGGCTTTTATCCCTATAACAAGTTCATCAACTCTTTGCATCAAGGCTAATAGGTTTTCATCACCATTCATCTTCAAGATTTCATATTTCACTTTCAGACTTTGTAACTTGGCTTCCTTCACAGAATCATCTCCTTCATACAGATTTTTCAACTTTTCCTATACCTTATTTGCAGTTTCAAGATCCACAACTTTCATCAATATTGAGTCGGTTAATGAGCTTAGCAGAGAATCCTTTGCCTTGATATCTATTTCATATTGTTTGATTTCATCTTCAGTCGTCAGACCATTTCGAGGTATGGTGTATTCTATTTCTGTAGCTTTCCAAACTTTGTAACCAAGAGAAAGAAGATGGCTTTTCATCCGAACCTTCCAGAGAACATAATTTGTTCCATCAAAATGCAGTGCTTCCTTCTTGTAAGACATTTTGGATCTTCCTCAAGCTGTTAAAATTTCTTCGGAGGAACTTGGCTCTGATACCAATTGTTGATATGCATCAGACAATTGAGAGGGGGGTGAATCAGTTGTCTCAAAAACTTAAACACTTTCTGCACTTTAACATTCATCACTTATCCACAATTATTATGATTTAACAATGAATGCATGAAATCAGAAACTTAACCACAGATACAACATCAAACACAAGAGACACCAGATTTTACGTGGAAAACCCCTAGGTGGGGAAAAATCACAGAGAGAATTATCTCTCAATATATATTGCAATCTTGAAATAATGATGTTCAGGCTTGGTCACTTCACGGGCCTAAACATACTGGCTTACTGCCATCAAGAACAACTACGTCTAGCAGGCTCACTGCCTTAACCCTAAACCTAAAAAGATTACAATAAGGGATGTTAAACCCTACTAATAGCGTACTGCCAGATTCACTGCCATGATCAACACCTTTCTAAAGTACAATAATTCCTTTTCTCTGCTCTTCCTCTTCTCTGCTCTTCCTCTTCTTCCCTCTGCCTCTTCTCTACTCTGCCTTTTGGACCTTTCTTATTATCTTTCCATTTTCACTCAAGGACACTTTTCCACAACTCAACTACAAGTATTTATACACTACATCAACCTTCGAATGATCATCAAGGTTGGCATCACAATCATCAACCATTGGAGCAATCTCTAAGGTCAATATTACAAACATTTACAAAATAGGTCTTGATCTATTACAACATTATGCAAAGGAAATGAAATGTAGATCACACCATGCCTTAGCTGGGACTCAAACATGATCTTCCATGCCACAACATGCTCCCACAATCTTCCAGAGATCTCTGCAATCACTAGGATTAACCAAGTCAGCCAAAACTGGTTACATGCTACATTATCTGGGAACAATCTTCAAACACAATCTCAATTTCTTAATGTGGACCAAACTCCATATAGGAACATGATTAGGAGACATCCACAAGCACGTTATAATTATCAAGAGCAACCATACAAACCTTAACCACTTTATCCATAGGAATCTTCTCACTGGAACACATGAACTATATTGTCTTCAACTGTCATAAAAGAAAGATAGCTTGTGGACCACCAAACCATGAACCATTGCAACTGTAGGCACTTATCATCATCCCAGACTTCCTTCTAGAACTATAGAGCAAAATACTTTATTGCAGAGGAATACGGAGTAGAATACTTTCTTCCTATCCCAATAGAACTTATAGAAAAAGTAGGTTTCACTCTGGTGAACACAACTCACTTAGATCTTCATGCGGAGGGATCAAACCTAGAATGTAGCATCCTTAGTCATACCTCTAACTTACTTCCAATCCACAGACCATGATCTTCAAGGAGAAATAAATGTGGAGTAGTTTACTGGATTATTCTTCAGCATACAACTCATTGTCTGTACTGCACTTCTCTGTAACTCACTTGTTCGTTCTGGAGAGGCTAATTTTCTCAATATCCTCAACATACAAGTCTTCTAAACAAGTAATAGAATAAGATACAGTTGACACCAATGACAACAAGGATATGTTGACATCAATGACAACACCGATTAGGCACATACTTGCAACAGTTTTCACATCTAGTTGTTCTAAATGCAAATCTTCAGCAGCCACAATACTTAAAACAATACGAATAGAAGTTATCTTAACAACCAGAGAAAAAATCTCATCAAAATAAATACCTTTTTTTTGTGCAAATCCTTTTACAACTAACTTGGCTTTAAATCTTTTCTTACCGCCATCTTCCTCTTTTAGCCTATAAACCCATTTGTTTGGTAAAGCCTTTTTACCTGCAAGCAACTTACATAATTCCCAAGTCTAATTTTTCAACAAGGAGTCCATTTCTTCTTTCATTGCAAGATCCCACTGAACCTTTGTATCGACCTGCATAGCTTCATCATACAGTTTCAGTTCAACAACATTTATTAACTAAATAGAATTAAAGAGGGAGAAAACCTTTCAGGAGGTCTACTTAGCCGTGTTGACCATCTAACATTCACTGGAGTTTGTGGTATTTCTTGTTGCTATTGCGGAGCATGAGGAACCATTGGAACATCATTATCTAGACTATCATCCAACACCACATAATCCTTTTCTTTCTTCTCATGCTGTTGCAACTGATCTTTGTACAACACCTTCTCATTGAATACAACATCCTTGCTTCTCACAATTTTTATATTTTCAACATCCTAAAGCCTATAACCAAATTCATCAATGCCATATCCAATGAAGATACACTTTTTTTATTTTCCATCCATCTTGGTTCTATTTTCAGAATCTACATGTGCAAATGCTTCACATCTGAAGGTTTTGAGAAAAGAATAACTCGCCTTCTTACCTGTCCATGCTTCCTCTGGAATACCACAGCCCAAAGGAACTGGAGGACCTCTATTAATTAAATATACAGTGGTATTGATAGCCTCTACCCACATGTTTAAAGGCATCCCAGCATGCAATCTCATGCTCCTTGCATGCTCCATTATTATCCTATTGATGTGCTCAGCCACTCCATTTTCTTGTGGAATCCCTGGAACTATTTTCTACCTACAAATTACATTAAAGGAACATTAATCCTCAAATTCTTTGTTGGAATACTCACCACCATTATTAGATCTGAGACATTTTAATCTTTTACCTATCTCATTCTCAACCAAGCTTCTCCATTTCTTAAATATTTAAAATACATTAGATTTATGCCTCAGGAAATAAATCCAAACCTTCCTAGTTGCATCATCTATGAATGTAACATAATACCAAGAGCCACTAAGAGAAGATACCTGAGCTAGTCCCCATACATTTGTATGCACAAGCTCCAACTTTCCATCTTTCTTTTGCTTCCCATCCTTGAGAAAGCTAAGTCTCTTTTGTTTGCCATACACACAACTTTTACAAAAATCCATATTAATACATTTCAGACCTAGTAAAACTTTCTTAGAATGAAGTACCTTCATACCTTTTTCACTCATATGCCCAAGTCTGTTATGCCACAATGTTGTCTTAGAACCTACAACAACTATTTCAGTCTCTTCCTGCGAACCCGTAGCAATTGTTCTTAAACCTATTTATTTTTTCTCTACAACAACTAAAGTAGAAGGAATAGTATGACCGGTACAAACATATAAGGTGCCTGCTTTCACACCTTTTTCTACTATTAAGGTACCTCTTGAAACCTTCCAATTTTTATCATTAAAAGTAACTGTTCAACCTTCCTCACCTAACTGCCCTGCTGAAATTAAATTCCTACTTAGCCTTAGACGTGCCTTACCTCTTGTAGTAGACAATGATTATCATTCTGCAACTTAATCTTGATTCTTGCCTTTCTAACAATCTGACAGGGTTCGTTATCTCCCAAATAAACTAGCCCAAAATCCCCTTGGACATAATCAAGAAAATAACTTCTATGGGGCGTAGTATGAAATGAGGCTCCTGAATCTAAAACCCGTGAATCATTAGCATTATCTAAGGAAAGACTCAAAGCATTATCTTTAGATTTCTAACTTACCATATTTGCCTCCTTATTACCTTCTTGTTTGTCTCCTTTATTCTTCTAAGACCAACAATCTTTCTTCAGATGACCTAGTTTCCCATAGTACCAGCAATCCTTCTATCCTCTGGATTGGGACCTCTTGTCCTTTGATTTTCCTCATGACTTCCCATGACCTCTAGAACCTTTTCCTCTCTCCTTTGATCTGCCCCTACTTTCTACATTCAAAACACTACATAATGTGGATCTTCCTGATTTTTCTGTCACATTTCCTCACTAAGGATAACACCAACAACATCATCAAATTTCAAAGTATTTGAACCAGAGATAGAGTTACTTACAACCATTACCAAGCTATTCTAGCTTTCTGGCAAAGAACATAAAACCAAGAGAGCCCTCACCTCTTCATCAAATTTCACTTTTATAGAAGTTAACTGACTGGTAATCATATTAAACTCATTTAAATGATCTATCATAGATCCACCTTCAATCATTTTCAGAATAAACAAATGCTTCATGAGAAATACTTTATTTGAGGCTGAGGGTTTTTCATAAAATTTAGCCAAAGCTTTCATTAGTTCATTTGTTGTCTTCACTTCTGTTATATTGAATGCCACAGATGGTGCTAGGCACAACCGAATGGTTCCCAATGCCTTTCTATCTAGAAGTTCCCAATCCTCATCAGTCATTGTTGCTAGTTTCTTGGCTATTCCTTCCAATGGCCTCCATAAATCCTTCTGATAGAGATAATCCTCCATCTGCATCTTCCATAACTGATAGTTCTACCTATTGAATTTATCTGCATTCAATTTACTATCGTCCACCATTACTCCCACTTAATCATCAGACTTCCACTCAACCGTGAGACCTTCCTGCAAATGATAATCGAACACAACCCACTCTGATACCACTTATTAGGAATTGCATGCAGAAGATATCAATTAAATGCAAATAAAGATTAAACAAAGGAATGAAAAATATATAGAAATAATAACAGCGAGAGACAATTTTTAACGTGGTTCACCCAAACTCAGGCTACATCCACCAATAGAGAGTCCAATATTATTATCCAGCAAATCAAACTGATTACAACCATCAATCCTTGCAACTCAATAACACTGCAAATTCTACAATACAAAATCAATAGAAACCCTAACCCTTAGCTATTTTTATCAAGACTTATGTTGGTTACAGAAAAGGGTTTTTTATGTCGGCCAATAGAAAAATAACTCCTGACACCTTTATAAAATAATAAAAATTGTTTGAGATGTCAACCAATAATAAAAATAACCCCGCAAGTGGCACCACCCCTTGACCCTGTCTTGGGGGCGCTACCCCCAAACCCCCGTTAAATAATCTGGGGGGAAACCGCACCAATAAAAGTGGGGAAAATTTAACCTCTGAGTCTGATTAGGGTCCATATAACAATAGGGGCTAAATGTTATGTCAGAAAAAGTAACCTTGGCGGCTTTTTCTTATTAAGGTTTAGCTCTCGGGTCCTTTAGAATACATTTAGAGTATCTTGCATGATTTTGATGACTCCAGATGAGAAAACCCTAGAGTTTTATGGCAATTGGGACTCAGGGGATGCACTCAACATAAATCCTTCCTGAAATAGGGGGGAGGACTTGGGCACTCGTGCCCTAGTCATACCCTATTTTATGTCAGGAACAATTTAAAAGTGTCAATTTATGACCGTTATTTAGGTCCTATGCCAACACAGTAAGTTTGAATTACAAAATTCTTAGCGGGAATGTTTGTAGTTGCATATATAAGCATGATTAGTCATTCATTTGTAAACTAGATGGACATTAGATGGATATTGCGAACTTGTGGCTTATGTGAAAGTGATTCAAGGCATTCATTGTGTGGCAGAGCAGACTCTTGTGTTGTTATTGTGTTTGTATTTGTAGATTTGGCATCCATCTCCTCATGGCATGAAAAGCATCTTCCTCCCATGAGATATTCACTACAAGGTGATATCAATTATGTTTTCTATCATTTATCATTTGGATTTTGCCTCTATCCCACAGGAATACACACTGTTTATCTGACAATGGTGTTCAAAAGAAGACTTGAATGTCTCTATGGGCTTGATTGAGGCAAGCCTCTAAACACCACAACCCCCAACCCATTTTTTCATGATTACAGGTTACAAGTTGTGAAAGTAGAAAAATTGGAGTTACAGGAGAGTAGTGCAGACTGTTGGAATTGTAGATCGGAGAAAAAAATAAGGACCTGGACTTGGGCGCCTGCTCATTAGTTCTTCGGATCCCACAAAAGGAAAATCTCTTGAACATGAGGAACAGGTTGCAGACAAGATTTCTAGACCTCGACAAAAACTGTGGCACTGGAGTAGGGTGCCTACTCATTAGTCGCTGACTTTTTCATTTTTTGAACTTCAAAATTTGGTACGCATTTGATTGTCATTTGATATCTCTTTGTGCAATCATTTTCCATAATTTGTCTATTTGTTCACTAATTCATGTAATTAGGGTTTCAAGCATAATTGGGCTTAATTGAATATCAAAATCATACAATTCCAATCTTTCCCTATGTTCCAACTAATAGAAGGCATGTAGTAGGTTCCTCTACTCAGCTGAAAGTCCTTGAATGTTTAGTGGTGAAAGGAGGATCAAGATGAAAACATAAACCCTCTTAAAAATCTAATCCTCTTCATTTTTTACCCTAAATAGTCATTATATGTAGCAAAACTAATAGGAGACTCAACATTGAAGAAAGCCATCGAGACTTGTAATAGAGCTACTGGAACAATATGGACTAGATTTCTTGATTGTGCACTAACCAAGTGAGTTCTTTACCTCACATTAGGCAATTCACTCAAAGGACCACTAGATCTAAACCTTGTGATAGGTCGGTGAGCCATCTCAGGAAATCAGAGAAAACTTTAAAGTTCAAGACAAGATCTTTGCCAAGTCACATCTAGATAGTATAATACTGGTGATATTTAATGTGAACTCACTAAACATACAAAGTCTTAATCGGATCTTCAAGGAAAATCAACTCAAGTTGAAAAGTGTTGCCCTCCTTCTAGCGCCACTTATGTTGATGATGATGTTACTCACTATCAGACACAGATAGAAATTCTACTTTGAACACCTATCTCTCTTGAAAGATATGATAAATTCAAAATGAACTTATAATCCCAAGGCTTTGTTAGTCAAGTCTTCACCGCGCTTGTAGTTGCTCAAGGTTTGTTGTAGGTTGTTTTACATTAGGGACTTACACACATTGCACTTGATATTCTTAATACAAACATTTTCCTACAAATATCACTATTATCTTGTATGATCTATGATAGGCTGTCATAAGGTCCTAACACTTTAGTTAAAAATATGTTAATTATATCGATCAGGTAATGTCCAAGGCTATATACAATAGGGGACACTTTTGAACATCTCACTTAGTAACAAATTTTCTAAATTTTTGAAAAGCTTAAAATAAAATCTAAATTAGAAAGCATACAAACTCTAAGATAGAAAGCGTTGAAATCTTTAATCTAAAAAAAGCATATAAAGTTTAATCTAGAAATTCACACATGTGATTTTAACTATGGATTTGAAAAGACAACTAACTTGTTAACTAAAAACACATCGAAACTTTGAACTAATAACTAACAACAGATTCATGAATGAAGTGGATGCTCTAGAAATTTCACATGAACAGAATTTTAAAGATCATTAACTTAAATACCACAACCTACAAGAACACATAACACAGCTAAACACAAAGTGACATTAATCTAAATAAAACATTCACAAAACAAAAAAAACAACACCAATAATAAAAATCCTTATCTATTCTATTGTATATCAAAACATAACATAACACAACATAATATATCCTTGTTTTGACCAACTACATTTATAAACTACACTACTCCAAAATCCTAAATTTCAGATGGTGGGTAAATGTCATTGAAGAAGTCTTTTAAAGAAATATAGAATTAAAAACTAACTGGATGACTATGAAATTAAACACATTAAAGGTTCTGAGTGGAACCGTAAAGTATCAAGTATACTCAACAGAAAATAACATAATTGCTAACAAAGTGACTATGTATGCCTAAATTTATAATGCCCTCAAATTCTGGCACTCTAACTTCAACTGCTTTGAAGTCCACTCCTTCCGTTAGGCCATACATGAAACCCTGCATAATTACACAGCTGTACATGCAATTATGTCAACATTAGTGGCTAATTTCAATCAATTGGAAAATGAAGATTTATACATCATTTTATCAAAAATAGATAAATATTGCTTCTAAAAATAAACAAATTGGCATGGTTTAGGGTAATTGGGCAAGGCAAACAGGTTATATGGCTTGTTATAAAAATAAGGTTGTTTATACCTCATCACTCTCCCCTCTCTAAGATGGAGCAAATACTCCTATTCTCTACTGACCATGAGCTCTTTGGCTTTCTGCATCCCTCTTTTTGTTTAGTTCATCATACTTCGAGCTAAGATCATACATGTCCTCTACTTCCTCATCCAAATGACCAAGATACTTAAGAAAACCTTGGTTCAATCTAATCCTCATCTAACATGTATGTAAGTCTCTATGATCTTGCTCTGTAGTCACTAAGACTGCAAGGGGTGGCTGAAGGAGCAATGGAGGTCTGTATCGCATCCCTATCCACTTGGCCTTGAGCTGTTGTAGTATTTATGTCAAAGATTCTACTCTTTTATAGGACCATTTGAGATTGATTGGAGAAATCATCTCCCTTCATTTTAGATACATAGACAGGGGAGTATATCATTCTTCACAGGCATTCCATGTTCTGTCTATTAATTGTGGCCCATTAATTTTGAAATCTTCAAAACAAATCCTGATACTTTCATTATACTTTTATTTCATAGCTTCATAAATCTTAATCCTTCAGAATTGAGCTTTGAAGACAAAGGGCTTACAATTAGGGTATCTCATGTGGAGCCCTACAGTTCTTTATGCATGAAGATAAATTCTCTAGTCCTATCCTGCCAATGGAGTTGATTTTGCAGAGTAGACATGAAATCTCTGAGCTATACTTCTCCCACAAAAGGTTAATGAAGAAATCACTATATTTTTCTAGAAAAAGATTATGTATGAAAAATTCACATAGCAGATTCTACTGAACAAGGGGTGCCTCTTTGAATGCCTCTAGGAATTGTTTGTCATCTGGATCATGGGGCAAGTTGTAGGAAATTCTTAAAAGTTTCCATCTCAATAACTATTCATTGAGGAACATAGAATATAATCTGGATGGCTTCCTATAAGCTAATAATAACTCTCCAATTTTACATGCATCTATTTTAGCTTGATAGAATCTGTCATAGGATTCCTTCAACAATACCATTTCCTTCTTAATTCTGGCATTTTCTGCCCCAAATTGTCTTATGAAATACCACCTTTCCATCCACTTGGCCAACATGGGAGGAATGTGAACTTGAAACCACTCAATTTTGGTCAATTCCATTTGTCTCTCTTTTGATTCCATGGTTGGCTTAACACTGACTTCTTGCAATTCCTGTTCTAGCTCTATAGCTTTACTAAGAGTTGAATTAAGTTCTAATTTATGTTTCCCCTGTTCCTCTACAAATGATTTAAGGAATTGCTCCAAACTGATAGTCAATTTTTTTGTTTGTTCATCCCTTCCTGATAACCTAACAAAATTTTCCTTATCTTTCTCCTCAATTTGTTTCATTTTTTACTGCAATTCCTCAATGAATTTATCCTTCTATTCCAATTGAGTCTCTAGAGTTTTGATTCCCTAATCTTTCTGCTGTAAAAGTTTTGTCTATGTGTCTATTTCTTGTTATTTTTTGGCTATATGTTTCTCATTTTGCTGGAGTTTATTTTTCAACTATACAATTTCTACTTTTAATTCTTCTAATTCCACCTTTATGTGATCACATTTTTTATTGTTTGTATTATTGGAAAGAGGGGGCATAAAAATCTCTGTATCATTTTTTATTTTTCATGAACTCTAGCCATCCCACCCTTTGAAACAGTTCTAAAATATTACCAAGGGCTAATAACTTGTTTGTAGAAGTTGGCTCTAATTTGTGCTTTGTTCCTCCCATTCTATCTCCTGCTAGCAATTCTGCTGAGTCTCAACTGAACATCGTGGCACACCATGGTGAGAACTATTTCAAACAAACTGATATGCATATTAAGAAAAACTCAATCTTTATATTGGCCACTTGTACTTTGATAATGCTGATAGGACACAGATTAATTCATGGCATTCAGCTACTCTATATCTAATTATTACCTTGCATGGAATGGAATGAATGAGCTGCCACCTCTTCTAATGAAGGTACAATTCGTACAATTTACTAAATTTGGAAAAGAGGGGAAACATGCCAATTTATTTATATTTATTCACAATAATTTACCTACTTAAGAAAAAAGATGTACATACCTTACGTTCTATTATTTATTTGTAAGTCACCTCATTATGTTGACGTAATGGCATCATAGACAATGGTGTTATTAGATTCGGATGGGATGGTAAAGGGTTGTAATGGATTTATTATTAATGAAGAAGGGGTGGCTAAAAGTGTTATAATTATTATGATGATAGATTGTCACAATAATATCATTTATTATGGTGAGAGATGGCAATATAGGGCGTGAATTTCTAAGGTGGCGTTAGTATGGAAAAATTTTGTGATGGAAATGGGTATGTTTTTGAGGATGTCAGAGCATTTACACAGAAGGGAAATCACGAATCCAGAACATTGGAAAAAGATTCCCATGGAAGGAGTATAGGAAGTATGAGGCAAGGTTCTGGAGCATCATTGAAAGATGTGACCGAAATGCAAGAACAAATTCTGGAGCATTGCTGAAAGATGCAACTGGTATGTAGGAACAAATTTTAGAGCATTGCTGAAAGATGCAACTGGTATGCAGGGATAAAATTCTAGAGCATCGCTGAAAGATGCAACCAGTATGCAAGAACAAAATTCTAGAGCATCACTGAAAGATGCAACTGGTATGCAGGAACAAAATTTTGGAGCATCGTTGAAAGATGCAACTAGAATGCAGAAACAAGGTTTTGGAACATTGCTAAAAGATATAGCTGAAATACAAGAATGACAATGAAGGAACAAGATTCTGGAGCATCGCTGAAAGATGCAGCCAAAGTGATGAACAAAGTTCCAGAGCATTGCTGAAAGATGCACTAGAATGCAGGAACAACATGAAGGAACAAGTTTTGGAGCATCGCTAAAAGATGCAACTAGAATGAAAACAAAGTTCTGGAGCATCGTTGAAAGATGTGCCAGAATGTGGTTCTTGGTCAAAGATGAAGTCTTGCAAAATAATAATAAAATTTAGACAAGTAGAAAGATGAAGATACAATTAGAATGCTCTAAAATAATCATGAATACATACACACCATATTTATTTATAGATTTTTTTACTCAGAATTATACTGCCTCTACCAAAGTAGAGTCAATACATTGGGTTTCTCCTTGCATTTCTACCATTCACGTAAATTCTTCCTTGTTAATAGGTTTGTGGTAGATTCATAATCAATGACCGTTGACTAAGAGAGTTTGAGTGTCATCGTCGATGGGTTTAAGTTGTACTGCTCCATTTGGAAATACTTCAAAATTTTCATATGGAGCCAGCCAATGAGTTCTTAGTTTACCTTTCTAATATTTATATTTGGAATCAACTAACAATGCCCAATCCCTGTTATGGGACTCTCTTTCTTTTATATGTTTATCATGTTAGGCCTTTTGTTGTTGTTGAACTAACTCGATTTGGTGAATGGCTTCCAGACAGAGTTCATCTAATTCACTAAGATGCAAGACTCTTTCAACTTGGGCTTGATCAAGGTCCAGGCCTACCTCCATTGTTGTTCTAAGCATTTGAAGTTCAAATTCAATGGGTAAAAGAGGTTTCTTCCCAAAGACTAACTCATAAGGAGTAAGATTGGTAGTTGATTTCTAGGTTGTATGATAGGTTGAAACGGCTTTAGGTAATTTTCTGGCCCAGTCTCTTCTTTTTGATGAAACTATTTTTGTCAAAATGTTTTCAAGCTCCCTAATAGTGACTTCCACTTGACCATTTGCTTGTGGGTGATAAGGAGATGACTTCTTATGGCTTACCAGGAAATGATCAGTAAAGGCTAGCAAAACTTTGGACATAAACTGGTGTCCTTGATCTATGACAATTGATCTAGGGGCTCCAAATCTAAGAAAAATCATGTTATATAGGAAGTCTGCAACTTGTTCTTCCCTAGCAACTTTCAATGCTTGGACTTCTACCCACTTAGTCAGATAATCCAATCCCCACTTTTCAAATGGTTCAAAAACTACGTATAACTGTAGAGGCATCTCATTGGATGCCATGGGTCTTCCTACTCGATGGCATTCATCACAGCAGCGAACATAGTTTTTTACATCTTTATGCACAGAGGGCAAATATTATCCTGCACCTAATATTTTATGGGACGTCCTCTTGGCAGAGTAATGACCTCCAGAGGGATCATCATGGCAAGCTCTAAGGATGATGTATGTTTCATCTGATCTGACACAATGTCGTAAAACCATATCATGGCCACATCGGAATAGCATACCATTAATCCATTTGAACTGAGCACTTTCCCGAATTAGACATTTCTTTTATTTTGACATAAAGTTTGGTGCCAACTCAGAAGTGGCAAGATAGCTGGTGATGTCTACAAACTAGGGGGTTTAATGGAGATGGCAAATAAATTTTCATCTAGGAATTCATCTTGTACATGGGCACAATCTCCATTGTCTTATTTGATCCTGGATAAGAAATATGCAACTATGTTGAAATTTCTAGGTTTATCAATGATGCTCATGTTGAATTCTTGGAGAAGCAATAACCATCTGATTATTCTTCCATTTACTATAGGTTTGTTCATTAGGTATTTGATAGTTGAATGGTCTATGAACACAGTTACTTTGTACCCTGTAATGTAATGTCAAAATTTATTGATTGCATGAACCACACCTAAGAATTCTTTCTCCATAGTGGTATAGTTTCATTTTGTGGGAGTCAAATTCTTACTGATGAAATAGACGGCATATTTCCCTCCATTCTCATTTTCCTGACCTAAAACTACTCCAATAGCATCATTAGATGCATCTGCGTAAATATGGAAAGGGAGGTTCCAGTTAGGTCCACATAGGACTGGAGCAGAAATGAGTTTCTCCTTAATGATCTCAAATGATGTTCAACATTTTGTTGTCCATACAAAGTCTATATTCTTTTGGAGAAGGGAGAACATGGGGGCTGCAATCTTGCTAAAGTTTTCTATGAATCTTTGGTAGTGTCCAGCATGTCCTAAGAAACTTCTGACATCAGTTTGGTTCTTTGGAGTCTCTAGTTGTTGTATCACTTTGATTTTCTTAGGATCCACTTGTATTCCTTCAGCTGAGATGTGGTGTCCCAACACTATCCCTTGTTCTACCATTATTAAACATTTTTCATGACTTAGGGATAGCTGATGGTCCTCACATCTCTACAACACCCTGTCCAAATTTTTAAGAGCTTCGTCAAAAGTGGAACCATACACTATGAAGTCGTCCATATAAACTTCCACACAATCATTTACTATCTCAGCAAAGATGGCTAGAACAGCTCTCTGAAATGTTGCAGGAGCCTTACATAGCCTGAAGGGAAGAACTCGATATGCGAATGTTCCCCAAGGATAGGTGAAAGTTGTTTTGTCCTGGTCCTTTCCTACTCCTTGTATTTGGTTATATCCACTGAATCCGTCCAAAAATGAGAAATACTTCCTTCTTGCTAGATTATCCAAGACTTGGTCTATGAAAGGTAGAGGAAACTAATCTCTATAAGTGGCTTTGTTGAGCTCTCTATAATCAATGCACAATCTCCACTTCCCATTTTTCTTTGGGACTACTACCAGAGGTGAAACCCTTTTGTTGTCAAAGATGGGATAGATGAATTCTCCTTGCAAGACTTTCTCAATATTTATTTTAACAATATCTTTGAGAGTAGAGTTGAGTCTTCACTGTGGTTGATGAATAGGTCTAACATCTTAAGTATAGATGTGATGGATACAAACACTTGGGTGTACTCCTCTCGTGTCTATATAATCCCAAGTAAAAGATTTGGATCTATTTACCAAAACATCAAATAACTTGAGTTTATCTGACTCTATCAACTAGTTGTTGATATTTAAGGTCTTTCCTAGTAGTAACATGATAGATTTGGTCCTAGGGTAGTTGGAGGTGAAAGTATGAACTTATCTCATTAAGATGTTGAGAGGACAGTTATGTGGTATAGTTCTCTAGAGTCTAGCGATATATTTGAAGAAGTGATCTATTTTAAAAATGATATTAGCTAGAGGACAAGGTAATGCTTTGAAGTTGGTGTAATCATGTTTGATATCATCAATGTGGATTAGGTGTCCTAAAATCTCTTCTACTTCTAAAATTTCTTCATCACCTGAATCTATGACAAGATCTTGCATGTTGTTTTCCAATTCATCTTCCAATTATTCACCATGTTGTTTGATGACTACCATAGAAAGTGAGACTAGATTCTCTTGTTTGTCAAAACCATCTGGTTCATCAACCCAAACTTGGTTATGCGTAGTAGTTTGAGCAGGGGGATACAGGAATAAGTGTTTTCTATTGGGACCATTTGAAATGGTGATTCCTCCTACTTTATAGTCAATTTTAGCTACAACTGTAGCCAACCAAGGTCTGCCCAGTATTAATGGGTAACTATCCTTGGGTGTGAGGGACTGGATTATTTGAAAATCTACTGGGTATTCCCAATCATCAACCTTGATAGGAATATTTTCTAAGACACATTTGGGAATAGATATGGACTGATTTGTCATTTGTAGTATGGTGGTTGTGGGACGTAGATCAGTGAGTCCCAGTTTTTCCATAACATCCATTGTCATGATGTTAATGGTTGCTCCCAAGTCCACAAGTGCATTAGGTATTGCTACCTCGTTGATTGTCACTATTATGAGTGGACTACTTGGGTCACCATATTTTGGGGTTGAGATTTTTCCAGCTAGAAGGTCAGCTAAGTATTCATTATTGTGCATAGTGTTAATTTGTTTCTTTTTCCTTCCTGGTATTTTTATGCACAACTGTTTAACTAGCTGGTTTAGTTCAGGAAATTCTTTAATCGCCTGTAACAATGGAATCTCGATATGTAGTCATTTAATTTCTTGTATTAACGTAGTTTCAGTGGGTAAGGTCATTTTCAGAGAGTTTTTTAGAGGGGTTTATTTGAGGCACTCTAGAAAAGGTGTTTGAGGTCTCTTTTTCAAGGTGGAATCCTTCTTTGGAAGATATACTAAACGTTGGCCAACTTCTTCCTAAGGTAACTCGAAAGTTTTAGGTGAGGATTATTGAAGAATCTTTTCTTGATTACTTGCTAGGTTTTTATCTAAAGGTATGGAAGGTGTCTCTATTCCTTCAGTAGATTCTACATTTGGTTTGTCAAGGATCTCAACTATGGTAGGCTGCTAGAGTGTTTTTCCTAACCTTAACTATAGGTTTCCACAATAGATAGCATTAACTCTAGCCATGTTTTCCTACTCTGTGGAATACACTGGTGTGGTTTGATAGTTATTCTTTGGATTAGGGATAGGTTGTGTTGGGAGTTGTGGTTGGTTGACCTGCTCGTTTTGTTGAGTGTTTTGGGGTGCTAGCAAGAGGTTCTATTATGGATTGGACATCCTCCTCAGTCCATGATAGAACTGATTTAGGGTCTGATTCCATTAAGGGGCAGGATATTGAGGATACAATTGTTGTTGATTTTGATTTCACCATTGAGGTTTTCCCCAGGACTAATTTGCCCATTCAGGTGGTCCCCAAGGGTAAGGTCCTGAATTAGGTGGTGCTAGAGGCCAAGGTGTTGCCCATTAACTATTATTCCAATTATTTGGAGGTCGCCAGAAGGGGTTTGAATTCTGGCCATAGGAGAAATTCCCTCCAGGTCTTTGACCCATAAAATTGATCTCCTCCTCAGTGTGAGATGACCTTTTCTTGGAATTTTTTATTGCATTCAGGATCTCACATTGGTCAGTGGCATGACTCTTTTCACAAATTTGACAATTGTCAACTTTGTCCAAAGGACACTCTCTTAATAGATGTTTGTTTCGACACCTAGGGCAGTAGATGGATAAGGTTTCGGGATTATGTGTTTTGGCATGTATTCCATCTAAAGTGGTGTTTAGCTGAACATGAATGTTAGTTTTCAAATATGCTATTTCCACTCACAATTTACCTATTTCATTTGAGCCCCTCAAAAGACTAGATTTACAAATACCTCCATGAGTCCGGGAGAAATTCTGGCATAACTCAGTGATACCACTGAGTTCAATTTGGTACAGATCTCCTTTTCCCATTAAATCGAGGCTTCTCCTAGCGTCCTCATCAACTCCCTTGAGAAATATGGTCTTCAAAATTTCTGGGCTTATGACTTCTTCGCCACATCATTTGGATAAGAAGATAAACCTATCAAGTTAATCTTCTAGGCTCTCATCTTCTTTTTGCCTTAGTTTTAACAATTCCTCTTTCCTACTACTGACTCTGTAGTAACTCTGATATTTGTCTAAAAAGATAGTCTCCATGTCATCCCACGTGGTTATTGATCCTAAAACTAACCCCATGAACCAATGCATTGCAGAGTCTCTCAGAGTGGATGGGAAGAGTTTAAGTTTATGGTTATCATTTTTGTAGTCATATGTTTGACACGGGACTTTGAACTTGAAGAGGAACTAGTCAGGATCTTCGGAGGATAACCCTCTAAAGGTTGGTAAGATGGAAGCTGAAAATTTTTTCATGGGTGCATCATCATCTTTGTTGATAGTAATAGGATAGGTAAATGTTCATGCTACTCTTCGTGGGTTATCACTATCTCCTTGGTTTTCTCTCCTTCCATTGAAAGGGTTATCATTGTGATCAGCCATGATGTTAAAAGGAATGCTTTCCTCCTCAAAGAGTGGGTTTGTTGGTTGAATGCCTTCTTCTTCAAAGGTTTGGTCTGATGGTTGAGCTTCTGGGGTATTTGGGGAGGTCTTAGGTTGATCCTGATCAATCAATTCATAACTAAGTTCTTCAGCTGAGACTTCTACCTCCCTGTTATGGTTGGAACTACCATTGGGGGAGTTCTTGGTATGAATCTTCCATGTGGACCTCATTTCTTGACCATGCAGAAAAAGAAGTCTGACAACTATTTTTTTCAAAAAGAGGTATCCAAGCAGTCTCCTATTAACACTAGAAAAGAAGTTCCCTGACAATGGCACTAAAAAGTGACAGGCTATGTAAGGTCCTAACACTTTAGTTAAAAATATGTCAATTATATCAACCGTGTAGTGTCCAAGGCTGTATGCAATAGGGGATATTTTTGGACATCCCACTTAGTAACAGATTTTTTGAATTTTTGAAAATCTTAAAAAAAATTTAAATTACAAAGCATACAAACTCTAAGCTTAGAAAGCCTTGAAATCTTTAATCTAAAAAAAGCATATAAACTTTAATCTAGAAATTCACACATGTGATTTTAACTATCGATTTGAAAAGACAACTAACTTGTTAACTGAAAACACATCGAAACTTTGAACTAATAACTAACAACAAATTCATGAATGAAGTGGATGCTCTAGGTATTTCAAATGAATGAAATTTCAAAGACCATTAACTTAAATACCACAACTTGTAGGAACACATAACACAACTAAACACAAAGTGACATTAAGCTAAACAAAACATTCACAAAATAGAAATAACAACACCAATAATAAAAATACTTATCTATTCTATAATCCCTTGAGTGGCTAGCTCTTGGGAGATCCTATTATCAATTCAAATCACATTTAGTACTTCAACAACTCCAAAGTATGTTCCATTCATATTACTTCCATTTCTTAGAAAAGATTACTCAAAATAAAACTGGCGATATTCATTCATGTCATAAAAGTATCACAGAACATAGCTGAACAACCCATTTGTATCGTATATCAGAACATAACATAACACAACATAATATATCCTTGTTTTGAGCAACTACATATATAAACTACACTACTCCAAAATCCTAAATTTTAGATTGCGGGTAAATGCCATTGAAGAAGTCTTTTAAAGAAAAAATAAATAAAAACTAACTGGATGACTATGAAATTAAATGCATTAAAGGCTCTTAGTGGAGCTATAGAGTCTCAAGTATGCTCAACAGGAAATAACAGAATTGCTAACAAAGTGACTATGTATGCCTAAATTTTTGGCACCCTCCAATTCTGGCACTCTGACTTCAGCTGCTTTGAAGTCCACTCTTTCTATTAGGCCATACATGAAATCCTGCATAATTACACAACTCTACACATAATTATGTCAACATTAGTGGCTAATTTCAATCAATTAGAAAATAAATATTTATACATCATTTTATCAAAAATAGATAAATATTGCTTCTAAAAATAAACAAATTGGCATGGTTTAGGGTAATTGGGCAAGACAAACAGGTTATATGGCTTGTTATAAAAGTGAGGTTGTTTATACCTCATCAATCTACACATATCCTAAATAGTTCGTGTCAAATTTATGAATTAATGACCAGACTTTGAGCAAATTGTTTGTGACTTGGACATAACTTTGATCAGTTCTTTTGAATTATCCTTGATTAACTAATCTTTACACAATTCCTCTAAATTCGGTTAAATATCTTCTTTAAAGTGTTGAATTCATTGATATTATTGGTTATTCTCTTTATATTTATCATTATTTGTACTTATTTAGGATATCTGTGAAAATGAAAAAAATAAAAGATAACGTTGGGAAAGAGAAGGTCCTAACAATTTAAGTTTTCAGTGAACTCACACATATATCCTGACAATTCATGAATTCAAATAAAATCTAGTTATACTTCACCAGGTTTTCCACAGTCACGTATAGCAGATGCAAATCTTCAAAGGATGATTGACAACAACAAGAAATGGCTCAAATGCACTCCAAGGGATGTAGCAACTTGATATTTCATTACCAGAAATCAATGGGAAGATTAATTAAGGTTTACAATCTGATAATAATCCATTCATATGCACAAGATAAACAAATAATCTCACTTAATGTGAGATAAAATCATGAGGAAAGCCAAAAAGTTATAAGACCACTAACTCAATGCTTCACAAATTTCATCAATTCCATCCCCCCATCTACAATGATTCAAATTCCTTTCATAGGACAAGGATCTAGAATTAGTTACAAAAATCCATGGTCAAGATCCCATCCTTAACATCAACAGTCAAGAAATAGAGCACATGATTGCTAGTTGGCATTCACCTGTGGGTAACAGATGGCTGGGAAAGATATTCCCTCTTTTCTTCATCAGGACCTGGGAATATCCTAGGATATATGCCCTTTGACCTCTTTACCTCCTCTCATCCTTCACTTTCTGGTAGTTGCTCTAAATCATCATCCAGATATCCATTGCACTATACTTCTCCAAAATATATCCCAACTAGACATTTGGCGATGTCAAAATACTCAATATCCTCAAAATTCATTACTCAGAATCAAATTCTTTCTCTTCTTAAATCAGTATCTGACTAGAATCTAGGGCTTTATATGCATCATAATATGCAATTATATTCTTGATGCCATCTCTATCAAAGACTTGAGCCTTTTACCTTAGCATACTCTTGCATTTGGAGTTGCTCTATCAAAGTGATCCATTTATTGGTTCTAGTATCCAACTTCTCCTTGTACCCTTTCATCTTAGTATAGAAGTACATGACCTCATCGACATCCTTCTCTAAGAAGTGCCCTACTAGATCCTCCAAAAGTAGGCCATGCTTGGCCTTGAAACTTGCAGTTGAGGCTTACTCCTCATATATTTCTTTCTCATCCATCATCTATCCAGTTATCTTCTCCAGTATCAACACATCTTCAGCTAAGAGTTCATGGATATTATTGCTAATGTCTATAGCCTTATGGCAACAAGTTTTCAAAATATCTTCTTTAAACCTCATGTCCTTCATCCATGTGAAAATGAGTGGCATGCTCTGGATGGTCATGATATGGTGGTGCATCAGCATTTTGTATGGCATTTCTTAGATAGATTTTAGCTTTGTGATGTCCTAATCAATTTGGTCTAGACCTATGGCACATGCTACCTTTAGGACATCAGTCTTATTCTTAATGAAGGTTAAGGTATCCCAATTTGACAAAGTTGTCCAGATGACCTCCTCTTCCTCCTAGAATTTTAAATAACATCTCTCTATGACTTGAGCTTTATGTTTCTTTGCATCTAGCTCTATCACCTACTCTTGGGTCACCAATTTCAGGTTGGTCGAGACCTCTATTATTGAAATTCTGGTGGTAAATAGCCCCTTTATAAATGCCTTGAGCTGGGCAATGCACCCTTTTAGCTTCTTCTTCTTAAGCTTACTCATTCTAATCCTAGCTACAATGGCCTCTGCACTGCCTTTGAGCTCATCTATTTCTTGCCCCGTAGTGGCATGCCCCAAGTCTAGATAGTTATTTATTACTCATTTATACTTATTTATCCTCTTACCTTTGCCACTATAGGCATAACTAATTGTGTTATCCTACATCCCGTGGCATCTCTTCAAATAGAGGATATTGTCCTTATCTTTCTCCTAGGTTTTATTTCTTCTACTGAAAATAATGATTTGAAATCAAATGGAATTAAATGTATTGGAGAATCATTCACCTTCAATGCCATCCAGTCTGGGACATTAGGTACTGGTCCTTACTAAGTAGATTGTTCAATATGAATATCTTCTATCTCCAATTCAACCTCTTTATGTTGTTCATCTTCTTGCTAAGGATTTTCTTGTTGAAGAACTTCCTGGCGATTAAAGTTTCACCTTTTTCCTGTTTTTCCTCCAACCATTGTTCTTCCTTTTTCACCTTACGATCTTGTCCATCATTAGAGGCTCCAGTGTTTGTATCTTCTACTACTAGTGGATCTACCTCCATGGGTTGAGGCTCTGGATTTTCTCCTTCAGAGAGAAGCTCCTCAACCTCCTCAACCTCCTCAACCTCCTAGTCTTTTAGACCTTCATCAAGTGGTAGCATCTACTGGACTTCTTTGTCCTAACCCCTTATCATATGCTCCTCATCCTGTTGGGTCACTTTCCTTGGAAATGTCTTGAGGGATTTCCTCTTTATTTTCCAAAAGGGTAGCATCCTCACTTGCTTTCTTCATCTCCCTTTGTGGTGATGGACCTACCTCTTCTTGTGTTGCGGCTCCCATATCTAGGATGTCTTATTGTTCTACAAGAACATTTGGAAATCTTGAAATATCTGTGTCAAAAATCACTTCTACCTCCTGACCTTTTGCTTCTTCCACCTCAGCATGCATTGATTGGGGTTAATCTGATTGTGATGCATGGGGTGTGAATAGAGAGGATACTAGATCATTCATCACATCATTGGTGACCTCATTATCGGTCAAGTCTATGATCTGACTTAAGGGCAACTGCATCTCTTTGGCCCTTGCCTATTGTTGGATCTCTCAATCCTTCTTCATCTCTTTTTCCATCTCCCTCTTCACCTATATGATTTCTTGGATCTTCTATGTTTGAGGTGTTAGGGCTTGGGGTAATTGCAACTCAGGTTGAGAAGGTGGAGAAAAAAACATCATTTCCATATTCGTGGCATCTCCAGATCTCCCTGCCTCCTCATTTTTATCTGTAAACATAGCCCCCCTCATTTGTCCATTTGGGTGAGGCATTCTTCTCTTCTGATTTTGGATTTCTATTCCCTCTAAGATATCTATGGTTGGGCTCTCTGTCGAACCTACATAAGATAATAGAATGGCACATATGGATTGTTGTTGATTCGATGATTGCATTGTAGCTATGCTCACACCTACCAAAGTTAGAGGAGGTCCACAACTAGATGCTCCATCCTTGGCCAATGATTACTCCATGACCCTCCTCTTGACTACAAGGAAATAATCATAATCTACATCAGTTCAGTCCCTCTTTCTTGTCTTTCCATAGGTCAAGTCTACTCCCTTGGCCTTGAGCTCGCTTACCTTTTGATCAACCCATCTTTGTGTAGTGGCCATGACATTCTTGGATATGACATCAATGGATGTCTCTTCAAGTTTCATCTAGTCTAGGAGAGGCAACATCTCCTCATACACCTGTTTATTGTCATAGTCTGGGTCTAGAGTCAGACCATCACCAGATTTGACTTGTGGAGGTACCTCTAGAATTCCTAGGGTCCTCATCTAATTCAAAGTGAGCCTCTCATATGCTCTCTCACAAATGTCTTCCTCATCATTGCAATCTACCCAAAAGTCCTCCAGATGAGGCACATGTTGTAAATTATTGTTCACGTATGTCTCCACCTAGTGGTAGGGATCGAACATATGCTGGAGTGGGAAGGGTTGTAAGTTGAGCATTTGTAATTCATCCTTCAACAACTTGGCATCTTTGAACTCCACACATTTGTACTATCCGATGTCTAGTGGGAACTTGATGGTCCCTTGGACCTACTTCTGGACATACACTTCATAAGAAGCGATGATTTGTCTAGTTATCTACAAGAGAAGAATCTTGTCTATTAGGTACCTTGGTAGCATGAGTGGGTTGACCTCGAACCATTCCATTCTGATATATGTGAAAGCAGAAAATTGGATGAACCATGATCCATGGATTGTAATGACCCCTTGAGCCTCACTAGATATTCTTTTGGCTCAGTCACCTTCCATCAACCAAACTAGCCACATTAAGAAACAATCATTTACCCTTTGGTAATGGACTATGGACTGGTTTCTCTCTAGTTGAGGATAATATTTCCACACTAGTTGGTCTATTTCTTTATTGCCAAGTTTTCCCATGGTGTATAAACCATCAAAGTATGACCTATAGGCATAGGAGTAGACAACGTACGAGCTCATGAAGAACCTCTTCTTCTTCGAGTCAACCATACCACCTAGTATTGATTCATTGATCAATTGTTTTTAGTGCATTACTCCCCTAACATCCTTTACAAATATGATCAAGCTAAACATCCACAACTTTAGGGATCCTGCATCCTCCTTCCCATCCATTTTGTTGAGTAGGGTGATCATATATTGGACTGCTACATTGAAGTCAAATTTATACAATGTTTGTGCCATCTTTGACACTGCTTTAGGTTTGGTTTCTAGATCCAACCATGATGTGTGCATGACCTTCCCACACCCAGCAATGTTGGAATTATACTACGTTGTCAACACATTCAAATCAATTTCAAACACCTCCTAGCTCCTCGGGAGGTTAAAGGTCTCAACTATGCCCTTAGGTCAAAATTTGGCATATACTCTGCCCTAGTGCTCTACTTGCCTTCTAAGTGTCTTATACTTTTGGGCACATTGGGTGATCAGTTCCAAGGCATCCATGGTGTAGGGAAATCCTGCAACTCGATACAAGCCACTGGAGACTATGTTTTTTAGTATCTCATCTTTATTTTGAGCGTGGATCCTTCCCCTGCATGCCTACAAATCTGCCTTTCTACAATAAGTGTCAAATGCATATCCAAAATTACTCCAAACTCCCCCAAGTGTGCGGCCCATTGGGTCTTTGAATTCATCATCCCATTGCTTTTGTATTTTCATCATCGTGTCTTACATGATGAACACAGAAAAAAATCAGTTCTTGTTGGGCCAAGGTACGAGTTAACCTTTTACTACCTTAGAAAAACTAGATCTAATAACAAAATATAGTAAAAGGATTCAAGAATGTAAATAATAACAGGATGTTACCATGGTGAATAAACAAACCCTATTTTACCCTAGGTAAAAGATAATTACCTTGCATTAATCGACAAGATAAGATTTTGTCATATAATTTCTCCTCCATTTGGTTCAAGATCTCTACAAATTAATCTAAATCTCTATGCATTTTTCACTCAAGGTATTCAAATGCTTTGTGATTATCAAATAAATCATATTATGCTTTTATCCTTCATGAAATTCACTAAGTGTTCATGCATTTAATATTATGAAGTAGTGGGTGGGTAATTACTTTTCAAGAGTGGGTAGACACGACATCTGGGTACTTTATGTTTTGAATTTAAACTCCAATGGAAAAAGTGGCTCATTTCATGTGAGTTTAATGTGGAACAGACTAAAAAATCTCCAAATATATAGTTGAAATGTCTTGTACGGAGTGTCTGGTGGAAATGTCAAGTCAAAAAGGTCAACAGTCAACCAAGACACAGGAAGTCACTTGTAAAGCTTGGACAAGATCTTTTGAATAAGACTAGACATGACAAATGTTTGGTCTTGTCAAGTCAAAATATCATGTTTAGTAGGAATGTTCAATGCTTATGAGGGTAATTTTGATGGTTTCAACATGATCTGGACATGGACTTCATGAACGCACTAATGTCCAGTTAGGTTGGGAAACTAATGAGTTACATTTGAATTTAGCTTCAGGTCTTGGTGTTATTGTAAAGGATTGGAACTTGATATGGATATCAGACATGACCTAAACATTTCACAAATTATGATGTCTAGTTGATAAAAATGTCTAGTTGACCATAATATCTAGTGGGCATAGCTTGCGCACTTTAACAAATTTTCAAAAGGTTCAAGAGGCAACCCTAGCTAGAATTTAGTCCTCTATCCATTCATGACCTTTGCAGGGGATACTTTGTAACTTGAAATTTAACTTCAATGGACTTGACATTTTATTTGTACTACCAAAATAGTAGCAAAGGAGACAACAAATCAAAAGGGGTTGGGTCCTCATTTTGCCAAGGCAAAATGGGGTGTGTTGTGAAACTACCCAACACAACCCTTTACAACACTTCGTTTAACACTAACACTTCTTCATCATCAAGTTTAGTCCTATACAAACTTTAAATCTTTCATGTTTCAGTGAAGTATGACTATCATGAACTCCCATTCAATGTATGTACTAGTTCTTGAACTAGTGAGAGCACTGAAACACCACTTAATGCATATCTTTAGTTTCCTTTTTTGGCAGTTGGAGCAGTTCTTGAACTCTAAAGGATACTTAAACATTTAATAAAAATTTTGAAATCCTTCGAAGTGTCTTTTCAATTAAAACCACATTCCACAAACCTTGGTTTTATATTCACTTTTGGCAAGAATGACTTTTAGTGAACTTACCATCCCATGAACCATTTGTTTCTAGAGCATTTCAACTCCTTTTTTGGTGATGTCAATTTTCAGAGAACCAACCCAAATCCTAAATTGTTTTCAACCTTTTGATCATTTCAAGAACTTAAGTTTTCATCGAAACTATGCCTTTTCGATGGAATTGCCCCTTTGCAAACTAAAAAAAACCATTGCAAAGCTTCCTCAATATTTCAATGGATTGACGCAATCATGAACTGGTGGACTTAATCTTTGGTGAAATTGGAAGTTCAAAAACCTATGAGCTTGTCAAAAAATAAATAGAACACCACTTCTTTTGGAAAATTGATGACTTTGAAAACTCACAGCTCTACTGAAATTCTTTCCAGCAAGAATTGTAGTTCATGAACATGTAGTATTGTCGAAAATAGATAGAAACTAAGTGATTCGATAGAATGAAAGGTTCACAAACCTTAAAGCATGCTAAAATGTTATAACCTCATCAAAATTTCTTCAAACTTAGTCATATTAAAGTGGAAATGCCCCATTATGCTCTTTTACAAGGTGAAGTAATTCATTTGACCAAATTTAATCTTAATATTCTCTAGAAGCTAAAAACAATAGAAACATAACCAAAAATGAACACAGCGGAAATCGTTCAACAGAAATACTTTTATTGCAAAATCAATTTAGGCATACAAATTGTTAAAGCTTTACTAAAGCTTGACTGTAACCTTCAAAGCTTTTGGACTGACTTCTAATCTTATAACATTCTAAGAAATTCTGAATCTGACTCCGAATGCCGAAACAATGGCATGAAGTCTTTATTTATACTACTAGGCGGACCTCAAACTTCTAAACCTGTTTTGATTTCTGACCATACAAACTAGACACGCGTCCAAAACTGTAGGTAGTGGAGAATAAAGCAGACATCATGCTCTACAGTGGAGCGTACAATTATTCTTCACATGAGATACACCGCATGTGATCACGGCTCACTTTACACCCAAAAGTGACTATGGGGATCTTGCTTTTTAGATAGGGTTGCGTCCTATTGTTAGATCTTAACGTGGCCGACATCACGACAATGACAAGCCCATGTGCTAGCTACCATCTGAGTTGTATCCATGTGCATCATCGTCTGTGGAATTTTCAGAGTGGTTGTCCATGTCAATCTCCCAATTGCCTGAGCTATCAGAATCACCATAATGATGATCAAGATTTGTTGGTGGAAGGAGCATCTGTGGCAGAGGTCTGAAAGCAATAGCTAGGTCATCATCTTGTGGATTGAAAGCATAGATATTTTTATTGATTTCATCAAGGATAGCAAAATCTATTTCTGTTCTGATAGCGATAAGACCTGGTAATAGTGCTACCTCCATATCTTTGACCTAGGCCTGTGGGAACCATTGATGAGTTAAAGGATAATATTCTACTCATGGCAGAGCATAGTAGAATTTGCTATTAAGATATCCTGAGGGTCCCGTCATGCCTTCTTCTATGGCCCAACTGAAATTGCCTTAGAGATGATTGAAGAATTCTTACATGTCATCCTGGAGAATTTTATCATTATAACCAAGGAACAGATCAGCATAGTCTTCGAACTCTATCTACAACAAAGTAATGCTGTTCAAGAATCCAAATTTTGCACATTTAAGAAAATTCCTTTTCATCATTATAGGCCAACTCATTGGTAATAAAGATGTAATACATATGTCCATTGTAATTCCATTTCTAAGTGCAAAATAAATTGATGCGTTCTGAAGACCAAAGTGTTTAAGAAATTCTGTTTGCTGTCTGCATGTGAGAATTCGTTTGTCATAGTTGGTCCTGATGACATTTCTCAGATCTTGGAGCCATTTGTTCAGGAAATGAACATGCAATATAGGAGTTATAATTTCAGGTGGAAGCTGAGGAATCCACATATCATTACCATGTTCATCTTTGCTCAGAAAAACTTCTACACCATCTTGCCTTTTGAGAGTATCACCTATCTCAATCATCATATGCATAGGTTCTGCAAGCTTTGACATTTCCCTGGTGAGGGAATCTGCTAATGGATTGTTATCACCCTTGATCCATTCTATCTCAAAATCATAACTGGTAAAATCAAGATACCAGCGTGTAATATGGCCATGGGCAATATCTTTATTGGGCTTTTTACTTAGCAGAGACCTCATTGGCTGACTGTCTATTTTAACAATAAAATGAACTGGTTTAAGGAAAATCTTAAACTTTTCAATACCTTTTTTAGCAGCCAATATTTCCTTTTCATAGATGGTATATTTGCATTCTGTATCAGTGAAGGTTCCTAATCTGTAACCACACACTTGGGCTCCTTTTAGAGGGATTTCTTGAATCAACACAGCACCCCAAACATCATCAGAAGCATCAATAATAAAATCAATGGATATCCTTCTTCTGGTAGATGAAGTGTTGGGAGATACTGGCATTTTTGCTTAATCTGCTGAACAATCTCAGTCAACTCATCTGTCCATGGTCCTGCACCTTCTTTTAACTGAGCTTGAAGCTTTTTTCTGTCTTTTGTTAATCCATTGTAGAAGGGACTCACATAATTCAAACAACCAAGAAATCTCTGTATTTGCTTAACACCAACAAGGACATCAGGAAATTTAGAAATATGCTTCAAAATATGAGGCTGGAGTTTTACCTTGCCATGTGACAGAACCAAACCCAAAAAGTCAATTTCCTACTTACCAATGACCATTTTCTTGGCTGATAAACAAATTCCATTTTCTCTAATGGCATTATAGAGAGATTCTAAATGCTGTAAATGCTGTGAGTCATCTTCAGAATAGACTATTATATCATCAATGTAGACAGAACAAAAATCTTTTAAACTTCTCAGAGCTCGGTCCATTCATCTTTGATAGTATGCAGGTGCAGTCTTAAGACCAAATGCATAACATTCCATTCATATAGTCCTTGAGGGACTGAGAAAGCTGTTTTAAACCTGTCTTCTTCTTTGACCTTGATCTGCCAGAAACCTGATTTACAGTCAAACTTAGAAAACACTTTCTTAGATGCAGCTCTCATTATCAAATCTGTACTGAATGGAATGGGATAGTTGAATGGGAGGATTATATCATTCAGAGGTTTGTAGTTAATATAGAATCCTTTCTTGCCTCTTTGCTATTCAGCTCTTTTGTTGACCAGAAATGCAGGGCAACTATATGGGCTTTTGCTTTCTCGGATGAACTTACCTTCAATTAGCTCATTCAAATGTTCATCCATTTCCTTAACCTCTGTAGGACTCATAAGATAAGTGGGCTCAAATGGTATGACAGACTTACACTCAGGCTTGAGCCTAATTTCACATTCCTCATGTTCTTTAGACCAGAATTGCAGAGGGTTTAAACTGCAACAATCTTGCTCAAACTTGGCTTTGACTAGTTCTAAGAGGAGAGGGAGCTAAGGTCCTTGAGATTTGAGAGGCTCTTTCTTCTGTTTCTTAGCTTTTTCAGACAGCTTATGGTTGACTAACTTTAGAGAAGGGATTTTGACCATACCATCTGTATGCTTAAGAGAAATTTCATGAGAACGCAAAACAAATGGTTGGTATTTGGTTAGGAAGGTATATCCTAACAAGACATCTTCTCTGAGGCTATCTAGCTCAATCAGATCAACAATAAACTGTTTACCTTGAATCGCAATCCTAACATCCTAAGCAAATCTTCCCATCTTAATTCTTCTCCATTGATAGCATATCCTACTGGCAAATCAGTCTTGGTCTTCCAAAACTCAGAAGGAATAGCATTCATTTTTGCAAAACTTCGAGAAGATCCAGAATCAACAAATGCATCCATAGGAATAGGCTTATAACCAGAGAAACAAAGATTAACTCTGATGTAAGTACAATTTTCAACCATATAAAGGGCATTTGCAGATTCAGCTAAGAGGTCAGGCTCAGATTCAGAATGAGAAGTAGAGGATTGATCAGCTTTGGTTAGTAGGTCTCAAATTTCCCCCACGACAAAAGAAAGTTTATCAAGAGATTTTTGCTGGAGAGCACATTGTCGAGCAAGGATATCAGTAGACTCATTACACCTATCAATTTTTGCACACAGAGCATCAATACTACGGCCAAGAGAGGTAGAAGGTGAATGGCAAGAAGCTCGGGATTTGGATGAATGGTGTTTGGAGGACTTAGGCTTTGACCAACTAGGATGTATATAGCCATGAGATGATGTTCTGGGAGTTGGTGATGGCGAAGGAGAACTAGAAGTAGAATGCTTAGAAGGTTTTTTAAGCTTACAGTAGAGGGCAAGCTTTTCTTTTTCCCAGCTTTAATATCTTTCACTTGCTGCTTGGCAGCTGCTTTCCTTTCTTCAATAGATCCAGGCATGTGATAAGGATCTTTAGATTTGGCCATATTGATCTTAAAATCAAGATCCTTAATTGCTTTCTTGATAGTTTTTGAAACTACCTTATTATCCTCGGAACTAGAACTTGTTGATTCTGGTTCAGAAGAGCTAGAAGAGTACACCTTCTTATGCTTATCTTTTGCCATATAACATTGATCAGGCAAAATTTCAACAAGCTCAAACAATCCATTATTAACAAGAGAACCAAGAACATCAAAAGAAGCAACAATTTCCCAATCATCTGATCTATTATGTTCTTCAAACATGGCATAAACCTTATTTTCAGGATTGTATTTCTTAGGACATTTTGTAGCATAATGTGGTCCTTTACAAATAAAACACTGCATAGGCCTGCTCTTCTTATGCACACCTTTATTCTTTCTGAACAAATATTTTGGTGGTCACCTATTCTTAAAAGAATTCTTATTTACAGGGGCAAATCTATATCTCTTTCTATAAGATTTCTTTGTCTTGTGAAAAGATCTCTCAAAATTGTCATCATCATATTTAGTGTATTTACACTTCTTACAATGGCAATTTTTTCCACAACTTTTCCTACTAAACTTATGGACATGCTTAAAATCTTTGATCTGATTTATTGGTGGCTGGCTGCAATAATCCTTCATGTTACAAGAGGAATTATACTGATCTTTATTATCACTTAAGGCTTTCAAAAGACAACCTTTATCTAGCTTATAGGTAACTAACTGTCTCAATTCACTGAAACCAAAAGTATCAACCTTGGTTTTATACTTGTTACCTATATATTCCTCTGCATAATCTCCTAAACCACATGGTAAAGAATTTAAGTAAAATTTCTTTGTGGTGGAGTCATGTAATTTTCCTGTAGCAATCATATATTTTTCAAAGACCAAATTATACTTATGCAATTTACCAAGGTCTTTTAACTACAAAGAATATAGAATCTTTTCTACTTCATGGATGTCATTTTTCCTATTGCCACAAAACAACCCAATCAGATACAGCTTTAGTGTAGCAAATCCTTCTGCAGAAATGTCATTCCTACCCATGTCCTTTTCTTTCACGTATTCATCTCCATCTGAATCAATTGAAATTATTCCATTGTCAGGGAGGGAATTCCACCAGCTGCGGAGTTTTCCAGACATGAGTCTTACTGCATATAGCACCTTATTAGCCTCAGACCAGCTAGATCCTCGAGTATCAAAAATGTTTTCTAATGTATCACACCAGGTGCAAATGGTGTCATAAGGATCTATGACCTTATCAATATTCAGAATATAGCCAGATGTAGCATATGCTCGAAGATTTTCAGGTCTGGCATTTTCTGAGACAGCATCTTTCATTTCTACATCAAAATCATTTCCACAGTAGTTTGGCTAGCCATGTATAAAGGTTCCCAATCCTCATAGATTTCTATAACAGGATTTTCATTAGAAGACATATATTCTTCTTCAGTAACTGACTCTGGAATGGAAACTATTTCAAAAATCTCTTCATCAGAAGGGTTCATGGCGGTTGCTGGTTCTTCCATGTAAACAGGCTCATTATCTTCTAATTGGCATTCTGCAAGCCAATCTTTTAATTCTTCTGTTGCCTATAACATGTGTTCCTTTTGTTTAGGAAGAACTATTTTAGAAGGCATCTGTGGTGTATGACTTCTCTGGGTAGAAGACACTGGTTCTTCAACTATTTCTTCAGTGAACAGAAGACTTTTTCGTCTCTGTATCTTAGGTCTAGGCTTGGGCTCTATTTTCTGAGATTTCTAAGTTTTAGTTTCCTCAATTTCTTCCTTAGAACTATCTTTTCCTTTTTGAGACACTCTTATTTTCTTGGCATATTTCCTGACTTTTTCTAGGTTTCTAGCCACATGCTCAAGTAAAACCTTTTGTTCTTGGGCTTGAGTATCTCTTCTATTGTCAGACTGTGAGACTTGATTGTACACCTAAGAAACCACATTTTCTAATCTTTCACTATTGGCTTGTATGCTAGTGGCCATGGTGTATGTCTGACTAACTTGATAATTTAAGGTACCAAAATTATTTAAGGTAGAAGTGCACTATTTATCAATTCTACCTACAGTAGTCTCTATTTTATATTTACTATTTTGTATTTGCAACATTCCATCATAAACAGAAATAGTCCTATTAATATTTTGTTTTGCATCTACTGCTATGTCATCAATGTTTTCTGAAGTTGTTTGCATCCACTAGGACTTCCAGTTCCTTTGGGCTTCAGATTTCTTTTGCTTCATTCCCACCTTTGTGTGAACTTTTGCTTCATATTGTCCCCAAGTTTTCTCATCAGGATTAATAACCTGATAACTTTCTTGTGACGGCCATCTGCCTGGAGTATAACTGACTAACTCGAGAGCAGTTGCAGGATCTACTTGAATAGTATGCTTACTTCTTCTTTCAGACCCATATCTAGGCAGATGCTCTCTCATCATGCTAGCATGTTCTCCTAGCTTAGCTATTTTAATTCCTTTCCCCTTTTGTTTTATTTCAGACTCTTCTTCTTGCTTTGTAGCAAGATGTAATCTACCACTAACTTGGCGAGCTAGTTCATCAATCTGGTCAGGAGTCTGGATCCTCTGAGATCTGGAAGAGAAAGAAGATCTAGAAGGCATTTGTCTAAATCTTTGAGAGCTACTAGAAGAGGTAGAACATTCCTCAGGATTGTAATCTACATGAGGTTTTATGTTGGTGCTAGCATAGGCATGAGCCATGGATCTACTTCTAGATAGAGGTTGAGCTCTGGCTTGAGTTTCATCTATTAATGGTTGTTCAAGGATGGTTTGACCAGGGACAAACTGGAGAGTTATGGTGCCTAATCTTCGTGACTGGAATAGGGGTCTGTCTGAGAATCTATTTCTATGAATAGGAAGGTCTATGAACTGTGGCTTTTGTCTATCTAGCAGTTGCTTGATTATAGGGAATCCTATGTCGAAACCAGTTGCATCTATAAAATAGCCATAATCAAGAAGATTTGAAGATCCTCTTGGGAAAGATACCCCCGTGGGCAAAGAAACTGGTGGAGACACAGTATTCATAATTTTGTAAATACATCGACCTCCTATGGTAGCATAGACAGATCCGGGCATTAAAGAGACACCTTTTACTTGTAAAAGTAAGCAGAAAGTAGAAGAAATGAATTTGTCAGATAAGGAGAGAGTGAAATTAGGCTGAACAGAAAGGATGCCATCGCCTTTCTCTGCACTAAGAATACCCCTAAACTAGGCTATAACGGCTTGTTCCCAAATTTGACATCGAGTATCAATCAGGGTAGAAAAAAACTCAGCGCCAATGTTATAATTAAAGTGAGGATGGACTATAAGGTCTACATGGGGAAAATGAACATGAAAAAACCCCTTATCTTGTCATCTGGAGACATCTTCAGGAACTAAGAATGGAAGATAAATTGGACAAATACCAGTACCAGAAACTAAAAGATTAATTTCACTTTGACGCACAGAATCACAAACTTTAGCTTTTATACCCTTTTCAGGATAAAATGTGTTAATTTTAACATCTGGAAACTTAAAATTGCCTTTATCATCTACAACATGGGTATTACCATCTTGGAAATAATTGTGCAATACATCAGACAAAGCAGAACTTGCATCCATAGATCTATGCAAAGCCATTGGTGAGAAATAAGACTTACTGATAATCATTCACGATAATTCCCTGCTACTTTTCGTGACTCACTACCCTTCACACGGCACTATCCTTCAGCCTTCAACATGGGACTTACTACACGCCTCCATAGGTACTTCAGCACGCTCATGGACCTGGATGCTCTTGCATCATTGCATTTTTAGAGTTCTTCAAAGCATTTTTGGGCCCAATTTGACTAAAAATTTGTATGAATTTTATTTTTTGTGTAGGTCTTCTAGAGATCTTTCCAACACACCAAAGAAGTTTGATTTTCACCCACTTGGATTGGAGTTAGGACCTCACCAAGTTGGAGTACCTAAGATAAATATTTGTGTACATATTATTTGATTTTGTAGCTAGTATATCCTCATCTAGCCATCCATTTCAACTTCCAATGTGGTGTGGGATTCTTCATGGGCCTTGTGTAACTTCTATTATTTTTAGAATATTCTATGACAAGATATTTTGGAGAAGTTACCATCTATTTGTATCCAAGTATAAAATGGACGTTATGACTTATCTTTAACTGGCCCTTTTTAGAGGGGTAATATTTAAAATACTATAAATTATTATTTTTAGAAAAGAGGTGAATTGGAATTTGGGTGCCCAAGTTGAGCCTTCAACATCTATAAAATGCAAGTGGTTTCTTCATTTTAGTATCTTATTTTTTATCATGCCAAAACTCTACCAAAATTGTTTGAGCACTTGTGTTCATTCATCAATCTAAGGATGAAACCTCTTGGATGCTAAAATTAGAGGACAAAACCCCTTTGGTTTCTTTATGGAAATCTCATATAGATGTTTTAATCTACACTTCAAAGTGTTTGGATTCTAGCATAGTTTTAGTAGTTTGTAGGATTTGTGAAGGAAGGAGCTCCAACATACAATTTTTTGTTTCGAAATATGAAAATCATTTGTATTTCTATTATTTTTTATTTATGATGGTATTTTTTTGTATATTCTATCAAAATAAATCAGTCCCAGTGTTTTGGTGAAGTTTTTTCATGTTTGCAAGCATTAAGTGTTTCTATGACATAGTTAATTGTAAAATCAGTATTTTGTGTTACAATATTTAACATGCGAATTAGATGGAGGTTATTTACTGCATTTCATGTTTTATTTTTTGTGTATACATTAGATCTAATATCATTTTCAAAAATATATTATTGGATCATTACAATCGTATCAATGCTTTGATCTTGCTCGCTTGTAGGGTTAATAAAATGGTTGATGATTCCCAATGAAAGAGAAAACATGTATCAAAGAGGAGAACAAATAAAATTACAATCACAAAAATTTGATAAAAGAGAAGATATGATAGAATGAGGAAGAGGAAATCATAGGTTAATAGATGAATAAAGAGCATATTTCTTCCATGAGACTTTGATTTGAATTAGTCAAGGACAAGATAGATTAGCAGCCTCATGGCACAAATTATGCTCTCTTAAAATTCTAAACCCTAGATCCTCCCAAAGCATCTTCAAGAGAAGGTAGTACATCTACAATTAATTGGTCTATGATTAATTTAATACCAAATCCATCTAAGCCTATGTTCTTGTAGAAAAATAAAATAGAGGAAAGAGAACTAGAGGTCCCTCCCACAAATGAGATTGATAGAATTTTTCAAGAATATCAAGGTAAATCTGAAGATTTCAAAAATGCAATTTCATTTGTGAGTTATTTGGACATCCTTGAAAATAAAATTCCTAATTCAAGAATATCATATGGAAACAAAATTGATGAAAATAAGGTGCTGAAACAAAAGTTTAGTAAGCTAAATTCCCCTACATTTGATATTAGCAATAAAATTCCCACTCGTGCCTAGTTACAAAAATTTCAAACTTATTTCATTCTTAGCCCTACGGAGGAGGAAGATGGCATACTTATTACCACATTAAATTTAGAGGGTGTTTCTTATTATCAATGGCACCATGGGTTAATCACATAAGGACATAGCCTTGTGCAAGCTTTTAATGAATTCAGTCAAAGGAATCTAGACCACTTTGAACAGAAAGAGGAAGATGAATATTTTAGAGGTTGTAGGAACTAGAGAACAAAACTTAGTGGAATCTTATGAATAATTTTAACATGTTGCAATAATGGTTCCAAATATTTAATAAAAGAGAATCACTTTTCCCTTTGTTGATGGTTTCTTTGAACCCCTCAAAGGTATCGTTAATGCTTTTGCATCCTCTACTCTACAAGAAGCCATCAAAAGAGCTCTAACACTTGAGTTGTCTGTGTTAAAAAGAAAATTTCCATATCAATCCAAGGAACCTACCTTCATACCGCAAAAAGGGAATTTTTAGAAAGGGGTATCACATGCATTTTCACATAAGACCATACCTCAACAATCTATCACAAAGAGGATAGATGACTCCACTAAAAATGAACTCAAAAGGAAGAAACTTTGTTTTTCTTACAAAGAGTCATGGGTACTTGGTCATAGATACCTTGGCAAAGCCAAGACCATTACATTGAGGTAATATCTAATGATGAGTTAGAACTTGAAGAACCTAAGCCTCAGATGGCCATGAACTTGAAAATATGGAGGATGAAGGCACAAATGCAGGCATTCTTGCAACTCTTTCAGGAGCACCTAGATATCATCCATTCAAAGTCTAATGATTGTTATTTGTGCAATTGATCATAGTGCTTATTAATAGTGGTGTTGGCAACTTGGCTAAGCATGATGTTTGATAGTGTTGTCATTGATGGAAACAAGAAAAGGAACAAAGATTCAACAAGGCTGGAACAGAGATTTTAGTCTGGTAAAAGGAGACTTAAGCATTTTGACTAAGTGTTGATAGAGTACAGAGATAGCAACAGAGATAGAGTATTTTGATCAGCGTTGGTCTATAGTTGAAGATCTAGTCTTGCGATTTTTGTAAGATGTCTATAGTCCTTAGATGATCTTAAATTCAAAGTTTCATCTTTTGATCATCTCTAGAAGTGTACCTTCAAGTAGCCTAAGTTTGACATGACAGAATATAGTACTGAACAGAGAACACCTAAGTATTTTGGTCCGCATTCCTCCGCTAATAGATATTTCCTTATGCAGTTTTGATCTTTTGTAAACACTTGTTTGAAAGTCTCAAATCCAAAGTTTTAGATCTTGGAGTTCACCAGAAAGATAGTTATGAGCTATTGAGTATCGCTATAAGGTTTAACAATGTTTGACTGAAATAGAGCATGTGTTCTAACAGTCCACATTTTTCCACAAGTTGATATTATGTTCTGTGGTTTTGGAGTTATGTTTTGAGATTTCTAAAGAGTCTTGGATATGAATTTGAGCAAGTCTTATGGTTTGCATTGAAAATTGCAATCTAACAAATGGACTGAACTAGTGATAAATAGTGTTTAAGGCCGACCTGATGCTTTGATCAATGTTTGGTATGATCTATTGATTGGAACTTTATTCTAAGTGGTTCTACGATTGAACCTAACATATGATATTGTGTTGCAAGTTTTAATTGGGTCCGCAAAGTGTTTTGGTATAAGAATTAAGCCAATAAACTACACAAGGCATAACTACACATTTCGTCTTTGTATGCGGACCGAATTTGAAGATTGTAAATTTTGCGGATATATATATATGAGATTCATTTCAGTGCTTGGTGTGTGTGGTTGTGAATATGAAGAAGTATGAATATGAATGTGTGTGTGACATGCGAAGTCTTGTGATTGTGTAAAGGCAACAAGTGCAGAAGAAGAGAGATATTATTAAAGCAGAGCAATGTGACAGAGCAGAGGAGGACGAAGAGTTTTGAATTAGTTTTTTGAGCTTCATTGGAACTGTATCCATGCATTTGTAGATGCAATCTTAGCAGTTCATTTTGGCAGTATGCCATCCTTCTCTTTATGGTAGTGAGCCTATATGTAGTGAGCATCCTTCTTTGGATAGTGAGTCCTTAAGGGAAGTGAGCCTCTTGTAATTCAGTATTGTTACTACATAATATATTGTGAGCTAACACTCACCGTGGTTTTTCCCATTTTGGGTTTTCCACATAAAAATCATGGTGTCTATGTGTTATGTTTTTTGATTGATCATTCTATGTTTAACTTGCTTTAATGTTGTTGAATGGACAAATGGATTAATGGTTTAATTAATGAATGGTTCAAGAGAATACTGATTCACCCCCCCTCTCAGTATTCTGGGTGTTCAATAATTAGTATCAAAGCTTGGTTCCTTGGAAGAAGTCTAACAACTTAAGGAAGATCTTGGAGATTGAACACATGGCAGGTAAAAGATATTCTACTCCTCCTGAAGAAATTGATTCAACTGAAACTATAGAAGAAGAATGCATGGTTGTCAGTGAAGAAGAACTCAAAGCTGCTCTTGAAGATCTTGAAAGGACTAAAGTAGAAAACAGGGATCTGAAAGAAATTGTCAAAGAAGCATATGAGTGCGTCAGAAAATAGAGGGAATAGGTCAAGAGGTTCAAAGAAAAACATAAGGAAGTTAGTGAACAATTTAGATCAGAAAATTAAATCTTAGATGATCTGAAAGTGCAAATTAAAGATAAGGCAAAAGCTGAAGAAGATCTAAATCAACTGGTGAAAGGCAAATCAGAAGAATGTGTAAATCTTGAAAAGGAAGTTGGGAACCTAAAATCAGATTTAGAAAAGGCAAAGAGTTATGAAGAAAAGTTCAAAATAAGTTTTGCAAAACTTGATGAGGTGCTTGCTAGCTAGAAGAACTCTAATGACAAAGAAGGCTTGGGATTTGAGAAAGGTGAAAGTTCTAAAACAGGTCAAGAAAAGACTGTTGAGATCAAGAAGAACAAAGGGACGTAGATTCGAAACCAAAAGAATGGACCTAGAAAAGCACCGATTAGGCAACCAAATGCTCAAAGGTACCCATCTTTCAATGGTTATTGTAATTCATGCAATAAGTTTGGTCATAAAGCTACTTAATGTAGGAGCAAAGTGAATCAAAATGTTCCATCATTTTCTGGTCAATGCTTTACTTGCAATAAAGTATGTCATAAAGCTAATGAATGCAGAAGTTAGATAAGGAATGGTTACAACAATGGAAGGAATGCTCAAACTTTTAGAGGCACCTGCTTTATATGCAAGAGATTTAGTCATAGAGCTAGTGAATGCAGAAGCCAGATAAGAAATGGTTATAACAATGGAAGGAATGCTCAATCTTTCAATGATAACTATTTTACATGCAATAAATTTGGACATAAGGCTAACCAATGCATATCAAGGATCAATGGAAGGAACAATGGTCAAAGAAATGTTGTATGCTTCAATTGCAATAGACCTAGACATAGTTTCTATAGAAGAAAGAACATGAAGAAGGATAATCAGGGAGAAATGAAGAAACTAGTACAAAAGGTTGATCCAGTAGAAATCAAGAAGGAGATGAACAAGGTGTGGGTTAAGAAGGAAGTCATTGAAACCAAAAATGAGTATGTGCCAGACTCTGGTGTAGACACTTCCTCCAGGAAGTGAATTGGGAGCTTTGGCTTAGGGGGAGCTTTAATGAGACATTTTGTTCCCTTAGCCAGAAAAGTGATGCTGGCAGCTAGTACAATGATATGAGCTGAAAAAAAAGTATATCAAAACTTTTGGAGAAAATTCTAGTAGAAAAAAACTTAATGTGGACCATTGCAGAGCAATTTACATCTACTATGAGTGACAGAGAAAGTGTTTAGCAGATTTTTGGAAATGAGCATTTTAGGTGACTAGGTTTTGATGAAAAGGGTTTATAAGCAACATTATTCAAAGAAAATTCACTTTGCATTCAAACTCTCAAGTGACCAAGGAGATCTAAGCAAAGAAGCTAAAGCAAATTCAAGTGTTTGATGTGAAGAAACCCTAACCTGAAAGTGAAGAGCAAGGTACTTACAGTCTACTCTTTTTGAAAAGATTTTGTTGAACTGTAAAAATGTCTACTTCTCAAGTAATTGAGATCACTAAAAGGCCTCGACCCAAATTTAAGAAACATCCATTCAAATCCCTAGAAACAAATCCAGACGGTGCATTTTTTGAAGTTCCACATGGCATAATGTATAATGAAGATATTAGGGTTTATATCCATGCTAATTTGGAAGAGTATGATCATTTAAAATTAGGGCAAGTTTACTTGAATGAGTTGACCAAAGATAAATTTGAACTGAAGGAAGAATTTAGTGCTATGCATGAGAAGAAATTGAATACATGGATCGATTTTCCTATTTTCTCTAAAGATGCTTGGGTTAGGTATGCCCTAAGCAAAATTCGTGATGAATTATTTTAGTTGAATATGTCTCATATGATAACCAAGGATGTCATTGAGGCAGTGACAGGTATGTGTTCCACTGGAACAGTTCTAGCACTCAAATCAGTGAAGAATGACATAATGATGAACCTCACTAGTGCCAAATTTGATAAAAGGGCATTAACAATTAATGGCATTGAGGATCCGGTGGTAAGATTTGCTTCAATGGTGATTGGATACAAGGTCTACTTCTCCAAAAGGGAGAACTTTGTTTCTACAAAAGCTATCTACACTACCTATGAGATGGTGAAGAAGAACACTGATTATGACCTGTGTGAATTGCTCTAGCAACAATTGATGTAGAATCTGAAAAGGACAAAAGATACAAAGTACCCATTCAAATATGGTACTCTTATCATCTACCTACTGTTCTACTTTCTGAGGGTGTTACTAGGTATGAATAATATTGTTTGGTTCAATCACTCTCCTATAGTAGTACAAATTAGAAGTCATCTACATATTTTAGATGTTAATGCACAAAATGCTACTCTGTGGGGATATTTTAAGAATTTCCAGAAAAATATACAAGCTAGGGTTAGAATCCCTAGAAAGGTAGTTGAGAAATATAAGGATGACATTGTTTTTATGGTGACCAAAGATCAATTCCTCATGGAGGCAATGGAACCAAGAATAGTGTGAGTCCCAGCAATGGGATATAAAGTCAAAGAGGACATCTTGACTGGTTTGGCAGATTTGATGTTGAGAAAACCAAAAGATCCCAAAGAAGAAAGGTTTGGAACTTATCAAGAAAATTCTCTCAAAGTCCATTTGGAACAAACACAACCAAAATCAAAGAGAAAAGTAAAGAAGTGGGTAGAAGATTATGCTATGAGCAAAGGCTACATCAAGGAACAAATAGATCAAGCTAGGGTAGAGGCTCAAGTAGCAAAGTCTACAGAAGAGAAAATTGCACAAGAAAAGGCTCTGGTAAACCCTGAAGTAAAGTCTGAGCAAGAAAAACTTGCTTCTAGCACAAAAAGAAGAACAAGAGCATCCTCTGGGAGCTCCGAACCCCTTCCCATTGCTGGTACTGAGAAAGAATTGCCTGAAAATAAGCCTACCAAGAAGAATCATAAAAGAAAGAAAACAAAGGCCACCAATAGAATGTATGTGAGCCTTGGTGGTAGTGAAGAAGAAGAAGAAACAGAAACTAATGAAGAGATAAAGGCAAAAAGGGCAAAAATAGACAAAGCCATTGTAAGCAAAGAAGTTAAGTCCTCTAGAGAAGGGAAAGACAAGAAGAAGAAAAGGGAAAAGAAAATTGAGACCAAGGAAGGTGAGGCCACAATGACTCTAGAGGCCACAATTAATGCAATGGCTAAGCATGGGAACTTGAAGCCAATTGTTAGTACATATGATGAATGCTCAGATGTTGACAAGGTAACAATTAAAGCAGTTGTGGTAAGATTTTTGGACATGTTCAGTAAAGCATTGATTGAAGTTATAGATGATTTACCAAACAGTTTAGCCAGCATCATGACAACAAGAAAATAAGGGGCCATGGTCAAAGATGTTGAGATAAAAGAGTATGTTTTGTTCAAACTTTGCCCAAATATCACAAGTGAAGAAAAAGTTAAAGTCACTAAGAAGCTTAGTGATGAATTGAGAACCAAGAAGAGAGTCAATACTCTAATGTCTAGAGATATTGAGAAATTGGTAAAAGAAACTAAGGAGAAGACACTAAGTGTACTACATGAACTTCACATCCCAACTGTGGCACTTACAAATAAAGAAGAACAAAATGTTGATGTTGATAATTCAAATACAGTCCCAAAAGTGAATGATGAACAAAGTATGGATCAAAGTGTAGTTACTCCTCGGTGAACATAGAAAAGGAGGAAGAAATGAAAGAGCCTGTGGGATAGAAGAATCCTGAGGAAGTAAAAGTGACATCTGAAGAAAAAGTCTTTGAAGAACAAGGTGAGCAAAGAGAAGAAGCTAGTGAACAGATGATTGACAATCCTACTCTAGAAACAGAGGGAAATGAACAAGAGGCTATTCAAGAAGACCCTCTTGAGAGATATGATGCTAAAGTGTCTCATGATGAATATAAAAGATGCTTCTAAAATGGATTCAGTTCACTCTTTAAGAGAATTTTGGGAGAAACAAAAGGAAACTCAGATTTTGACTACACCTGATTTATTACAAGGACCAATAAACCTAGCTACAATGTCCCCACTACAAAAAAACTAAGGTTAGGGACAATTTTTCAAGCCACGGCACAAGAAGAGATTTTGATATCTCATATGAAAGACCATGAGTTAATTGGAGATGCAACGGCAATTTTTGAGAAGATTATGCCTGGAATAAAGAAAGATACATCCTTGGCTCCTACTGCATAGTTAAAGAAACTTATGGAGTCAGTCAATTCTCATTTTGAGTCCTTTGAACAAGCTGTAGAAAAGAAGGTAAGGGCATAGATTGATAGTAAGAGATTAGCTGAGCTTAATGATAAATATTCTAAAGACAAATTTATGTTAGAAAAGAGTATGGAATATGCATAGACAGCTATCAAAGAAGCTAGTGATATCTATCAATTTTGTCTAACATGGCCAGAGATAACGAAGGAGCTAAAAGAGAAAATAGATGAATGGGAAGCCCAAGTGATATAGATCTCCAAAACTTATGACGTAGTGAAGGATATTATTAGAAATCAAAGGGCTGCAGTTGAAACTATCCATTTTGACATACATAAGGTGCTGACCCAAAAGGAGGTCATAAAACATAGAATGAATCAGCTTCGGGAGATTGCAAGTTTTAATATTGCATCCATGATAAGACTTGTAGTAGCAGTAGATAAGACAAGGCAAATCACTGAGGCCCCTACTACTATGAAGAAGGCAGAAGAGTTGGTGTCCCAAGTCAATGGGAACATACAAATTTTGAGTGATGCTAAGGTAATATGGGATGAAGATTTGGTGCAATTGAAGAAGATCTACAAAGATATTCTCCCTGAAAAATAGTAAGCAATTTGATTTCATTTGTATATATGTGGACAGTACAAACAGTTTTGAAGTTTTTGTCACTTGTACATATTTCTATATCATACACCTTTGCCATTGATGTTAAAGTGGGAGAATGAAGCATGTGAAAAACACAAAAAAATAACTGAAAAATAAGGAGAGAAGCATGAAGTTAGGGGGAGCAGTGTGTAAAGAGTAAGGGGGAGCAATGTAAGGGTTTTTCACATTAAGTGTTGCCATCAATGCCAAAGGGGGAGATTGTTGGCAACTTGGCTAAGCATGATGTTTGATAGTGTTGTCATTGATGGTAACAAGAAAAGGAACAAAGATTCAACAAGACTAGAATAGAGATTTTGGTCCGGCAAAAGTAGACTTAAGCATTTTGACTAAGTGTTGACAGAGTACAGAGATAGCGACAAAGAAACAATATTTTGATCAGCATTGGTCCGTAGTTGACGATCTAGTCTTACATTTTTCTTAAGATGTCTATAGTCCTTAGATGATCTTAAATCCAAAGTTTCACCTTTTGATCATCTCTTGAAGTGTACCTTCAAGTAGCCTAAGTCCAACATGACAAAATATAGTATTGAATAGAGCAGAACACCTAAGTAATTCGGTCTAGATTCCTTTGGTAATAGATATTTCCTTATGCGGTTTTGAGGTTTTGTAAACACTTGTCTGAAGGTCTCAAATCCAAGGTTTGAGATCTTGGAGTCCACCAGAAAGATATTTATGAGCTACTCAATATCACTATAAGATTTGACAGTGTTTGACTGAAATAGAGCATGTGTTCTAATGGTCTGCATTTTTCCACAAGTTGATATTATGTTCTACAGTTCTGGAGTTATGTTCTGAGATGTCTGAAGAGTCTTGGATATGAATTTGAGCAAGTCTTGTGGTTCGCATTGAAAATTGCAATCTAACAGATGGATGGAACCAGTGATAAACAAAGTTTAAGGCTGACATGATGCTTTAATCAATGTGTGGTATGATCTATTGATTGGAACTTTATTCTAAGTGGTTCTATGATTGAAGCTAACATATGAGATTGTGTTGCAAGTTTAATTCGGTCCACAAAATGTTTTGGTGCAAGAATTAAGATGACAAACTACACATTTCATCTTTGTATGTCAACCTAATTTCAAGATTGTAAATGTTGTGGATATATATATGAGATTCATTTTGGTGTTTGGTGTGTGTGGTTATGAATATGAAGAAGTAAGTGTGAATATGAATGTGTGTGTGCGACATGCAAAGTCTTGTGATTGTGTAAGGGTGACAAGTGCAGAAGAAGAGAGATCTTATAAAAGTAGAGCAATGTGATAGAGCAGAGTAAGATGAAGAGTTTTGAATTAGTTTTCTGAGCTTCATTGGAATTGTATCCATGCATTTTTAGATACAATCTTAGTAGTTCATTTTAGCAGTGAGCCATCCTTCTCTTTCTTTCATTATGGCAGTGAGCATCCTTCTTTGGACAGTGAACCCTTAAGGGCAGTGAGCCCTAAGGTAGTGAGCCTCTTGTAATTTGGTATTGTTACTAAATAATATATTTTGAGCTAACACTCACTGTGGTTTTTTCCATTTTGGGTTTTCCACGTAAAAATCCTGGTGTCTATGTTTTATGTTTTGTGATTGATCAATCTATGTTTAACTTGCTTTAATGTTGTTGAATGGACAAATGGATTAATGATTTAATTAATGAATGGTTCAAGAGAATATTGATTCACCCCCTCCCCTCTCAATATTTTGGATGTTCAACAAGTGGGGCTACCCAAAATTTTATTGATGAAGGTTTGGCAGTTAAGAGAGATTTGAAAGGTGAGGATTTTGAAGGTTTTAATGTCATTGTTTCTTATGGATCACTATTATCTGCACCAAAATAATCTCACAACTCAACATAGCCATGGGAGATCATAAGGTATGTGATGATTTATATGTTGCGGGTTTAAGAGAGACAAACATGGTTTTGGGTGTATATGGTTGCATTCCCTTGGTGAGTTTTCACAGAACTATCAATCCATAGCACTTAAGTTTAAAAATGAAGGGAAAGATGTGGTGCTTAGAAGTATTTCAAATGGAACACTACAAGTGGTCATAGCTAAAATAATGGAGAGGGCTTTCCATAAAATTTATTTGGTGATGCCTACAAATTCATCCATGGTTAAGAAATGCACTTATCATATTGATATTCAAAATATTTCTGATAATTTAAAGTGTGGTGTTTAGTAATTTCCCTCTAGGAATACCACCTGATAGAAGATTCCAACATATCATAGATTTGGAAATAGGCTCTAAGACTATTATGACCACTCCTTATTTCCATCCAAGAATGTTAAAGGAGGAGATAGAAAAGGTCATAAAGGAGTTCTTAGAGATGGGTGACATCAGGCCTAGTTCTAGTCCATTTTTTTCATCTATGGTTCTTGTGAAGAAAAATGATGGAACCATACATATTTGTATTGACTATAGAGATTTGAATAAGAAGAATATCAAAACTAGGTACCGTATTCCCAATATTAATGAGATAATTGATGAGTTGCATAGGGTTGTGTATTTTTAGACATTAGTTTGAGATCAAGCTACCATTAGATATATGTAAGGGACAAGGATGTGCATAAAATAGCATTCAGGTATCACTTTGGACACTTTAAGTTCTTGTTCATTCTTTTTATCCTAACAAATGCACCAGCCACCATCCAATCATTCATGAATCAGGTTATCAATAAGTAATTGTGAAAAAATTAGTTTTCTTTGATGACAATTTGATTTATAGAAAGACTTGGGAAGATCATTTGAAGCATCTAGATACAATTATATGTATATTAGAGCAACATGCTCTTTTTCAAAGGAATCCAAAATTGAACTTGGTGTGGTAGAGATTCTATATTTGGGCCATATCACTAGTGCTCAATGTGTTCAGGTAGATCACCAAAAAATCCAAGCCATTTTAGATTGGCCACCTCCTACTGTATTGACACAATTAAGAGGCTTATTTGGTCTTTTTAGCCATTACAAGAGGTTTGTTAAGGGTTTTTCTTAGCTAGCAACCCCTTTGACTGATATGACCAAGAAGAGAGTTTTACATGAACTAAGGTGGCACAAGATGTTTTTGATAAAGAAGTAATAAGTTCATGTCTAGTACATACTATTCCTAATTTCTTACAACTATTTATTGTAGAGTGTGATTTTTTAGGTGAAGGAATTAGGGTAGTTCTAGTACAAAAGGGGCATCCTATAGCATTTGAAAGTAGAAAGTTGAAAGAATAAAAAAAATGGATTATCCATCTATGATTAAGAAATGTTGTCCATTATACATGCATTGTCCAAGTTCAAGCAATATTTGGTTTGTGGAAGATTCATAGTGAAGATAGATCATAATAGTTTAAAGTTCTTCCTTGGCCAGCATGATCTAAATGATGGGTAACAAAAATAATTTTGACATAAAGTACATGAAAGGGAAAAAGAGTGTAGTTACTAATGCACTTTCCAAGATGCCTACTTTACATTCCAATTCTATTATTTTTACTGATTGGAAGGCTACTATCATGGTAGAATATATTAAAAATGCATTTTATACTAATCTCCTTGATCAGATAGTGAAAGATGATAGGTATATGGTGACAGATGTCTTATCCGAGCTATAAGAATAAATTTTTCTTAATTCTAAAATCAAAGATGAAGGAGAAGATTTTGAGAGATTTCCCTGATACATCATTAGTAGGGTATCTAAGATATTAAAAAACATACAAATAGATTAGGGAGAGATTCTCATAGAAGGGCCTAAAGGAGGATGTCCTTAATCATATAAGAGAATGCATAACCTATCTAGAAAGCAAAGCAAAGAACACCTTTCCTACAAGATTGCTACAAGCAATTCCTATTCCAAATCAAAAGTTGGAAAGCATATCCATGGACTTCATTACAGGCATCCCCAAGGTACATGGAAAATATTGTATTTATGTTGTTGTGGATAGGCTAAGTATTCACATTTTTTTTCTATTTCTTCATAATTCAAATCTCCTCAAGTAAATAATATAATTTTCAAAAAAGTGTCAAGGCTACATGGATTGCCTAAAAATATTGTCAGTGATCAAGTTAGTAGAATTCTCAATTATTTTTGGTAGGAGTTATTTACTTTGACTGGTATAGAACTTACACCTAGAACAAATTAGCAACCTCAAATATATGGGCAAATAGAAATAGTGAATAAATGGGTTGAGGGGTGTTTAAGGAACTATGTTTCAAATCAACAATCAACTCAAGTTAAGTGGTTGTATTTGGGAGAATACTTCTGTAACACATCCTACCACATGTCAATTGGTATGTCTTCATTTATGGCATTATATGGTTATTATGAATTAACCTTTTTTTATTTAGTTTTCATAAATAGCAGAGTGCCAATAGCGAGTGCCAATAGCGAGTGACTTGGTTAAGTATAGCCAAGACATATTGATATCACTCAAAGATTGCCTCCAATAAGCCTAGAATCAATAGAAGTTCTATGTAGATCAAAATTGCATAGAGAGATCATTTGAGATCGGAGACATATTTTTTTTGATATTCCAGCCATACAGGTAACCTTCCATCGAAAAAGTGGGTTTGAAAATCTCAAACCTCACTTATATGGACCATATAGGATCATGAGAAAAATTGGTGAAGTTTCTTATGAGTGTGAATAAATTGAGAAATAGAAGATAAGGGGAAGCTCATTTTGGTACCTAATGTTATTATTAATATTAGGGTGAATAAATTGAGAAATAGAAGAATTAGAATATCTAGTTCACCAAAAGATTCTACTTATAGAAGATGCTACATGGGAAGGGCTTGAGATTTTTGAGCATCCAAATTTGCATTGCTCACGGGAAAAAAAAATTGTGGGAACTTGTAATGTCCTATTTCTAATAATTTAATCTAGGGACCCAAAATCCCATTTCATATTTCCTATGGGCTTAAGGAAAGTGACATGGAAATAATTTCAATTTAATATTTAATTTTATAGTATTTCCTACATTTTTATAAATTGAATTTTTGAAGGCCTTTGGAGCATTCATGCGGCATAGTTTTCTCAATAATTTTAAATGATATTAATTTTTTGGTGTAGGTCTTATAGAGATTTTTCTAACACACCAAAGAAGTTTAATTTTCACCCATCGAGCTAGGAGTTAGGACCTCACCAAGTTGAGGTACCTATTAAAATAAATATTTTGTGCATCTTATTTAATTTTGTAGCTAGCATGTCCTCATCTAGCTATCCATTTCAACTTCCAATTAGGCATGGGATTATTCATGGGCCTTGTGTAACTCTTGCTATTTTTAGCGTATTCTATGACAAGATTTTGTGGAGGGGTTACTTTCTAGTTTTAGCAAGGTACCAAATGGAGGTTATGGTTTATCTTTTAGTGTGCACTTTTGGAGAGAGAATATTAAATATAATATTATTTATTATTTTCTAGAAAATATGGGCATTGGAATTTGGGTGCTTATGTTGAGGCTTCAACATTTATAAAATGTAAGCAATTTCTTCATTTTAGTATCTCATTTTCTATCATATCAAAACTTTGCTGAAATAATTTGAGCACTTGTGTTCATTCATTAATCTTAGGATGAAACCCCTTAGATGTTGAAATTAGAGGCCAAAACCCCTTTTATTTCTTAAGAGCAATCTCACACAGAGGTTGTAATCTACACTTGAAAGGTTGTTTGGATTCTAGCAAAGTTTTTTGTAGTTTGTTTGCAGGATTTATGAAAGAAGAAGCTCCAACATATAGAGTTTTGTTTGCAGATGTAAAAGTCATTTATATTGAACTATTATTTATAATTCATGATAGCATATTTTTGTACATTCTATCAATATAAATCAGCTCTAGTGTTTTGGTGATGTTTTTTTATGTGTGTAAGCATTGAGTGCTTCTATGACATAGTTATTTATAAAATTAGCATTTTATGTTGCAATCTTTAACTTGAAAATCGGATGGAGGTTATTTCAATGAATTCCATGTTTTAGTTGTTTTACATACTTCAAATCTAGTATTATTTGCAAAATTATATGATTGTGTCATTACAAACGTGCAAGGATAAAGGTGGATCTAACAAGGATATGAATGAATCAAAAGATAGGTCCAAATCAAAAGGATGATCCAAAACCTAAGGAAGAGAAAAGTGTTAGAACTATGGAAAGAGAAGGCATGTGAAAAAGGAATCAAAAACAAAAAGAAATCCTATGATGATTTCTCCACATAGAAGTCTTTTGATGATGGTGATAATGATGCATTATTTATTTCTTCTAACACTATTAGTGATGATGCTTGGCTCATTGACTTGGGTTGTTCCTACCATATGACTCCCCATGAGGAGTGGTTCTCATCATACAAAGCTTATGATGGAGGAGAAGTTTTCCTTGGTGAAAATAGTACTCATCGAATTGTTTGTAAGAGAAAGGAACAATTGGTTTCAATGATGGAAATATTAAAACTCTTAATATTATTTTTCACATTTTATGACTTTTTTTGAATTGCATATCTATTACTCTTATAAATATGTAATAAAAAAAGGAGTGGCTAAGATTGCCACTCAATCAACAAGATCATATATGAAGCATTATAGTACCATTGATAAGTTTGTAGCACCAATATAACATTAAAAATTTATAAAAAGTCTTTCAAAATATACTATCATCTATATAACAAGACTATACTTCAACTAATATTAACCAAAATATCACATATTTATGTTGTCCTTTACTTGCTTTACATTCTATTCTTTATCTTCTACTACTCCTTCCTGCCAATCCTTTCATTTCTCAACACCTATACTATTAGCTCCTGCCACCTATTTATTATTGCTTTCCTTAAACGAGTCCAGTCCTTTGAAGGTACCCAAAGGTACTGAAATCCTACTAATGTCAACTGCATTATCAAAGTTCTAAAAAGACATTTCTAAATCCCTCACTTCTTCATCTCTTTTAATCTCCCATTGATGTTGTTTTCTATATAGATTTTGAAAATCCATATACTCTTTGTGAAATTTCTCACCTACCTTCCTCAAATCATGGGACCAAAAATCAGCCATCTTCACATCAGCCCTATATATTTTTATTGCTCCTTCATGACAAGGGTCATTGTACCTCATCATTTAATCATATTTCAAATGTCAAATCCAGGGCTGTGTCCTTGGCTATCTGCAATTAGGAATCCTATAGTTTCCAATTTTGTCTAATTAACACTAATGACTTCTACTGATTTAAAGAAACTGATCTATCTACTACGAAATGAATTCAAAGAATATTAAAAATAGAATTGAATAGTAAATTACTTAAAACAAATCTTATAAACTGAAACATGCATCTATCTATGAAAACAATAAATATCTTTTAAATCAAAATCTGAAACAACAAAACAACAATAGTACTAGCCTTCTGCCTTGGTGGTGAGAGTGGGCCCTTGCTCCACACCCTTAGGGATGAAGACTAAAGTAAAGAATCAGCACCAAAGAATGATATCACAACCCAATTCAATCCAATTCCATCAACTTTACATTAATATCATAAATGAGATTACAGAAATCAGAAGGAAAAATAATCGCTTGTTCTTTTTCTCCTTCTTCTGTAAGTATATATAAAATTAGTGATGAGATATCACTTATCTTACTTACCAATTCTTCTATGAGATGACATCCATCTCTTTATTATACTAGCTGTCTAACTATGGAAAATAACCATGCAATAAAAAATAGATTGAGTGGAACAAAAGTCCACTCTAAATCTAAGTTTTAGTCTTAATACATTTGGGCAGGGAGGCCCCAAAAATATGGATATTAAATCAGTTTCATCAGTAACTCATGCAAAAACTAAAAAGAGATAAAAACTCTCAACAATTAACTATAGATGGCTTTTAATCACTCAGGTGATTATTTGAGTAATATAAGGGGTATCACGATCACTACTAAAAGTGTCTGACCGACAGCTGTGCTAGAAATCTGTTCTACTCTAAAGAGGCACCGGAGATGTATGTCTCTGTCTGCAGCTCTAGAGATGTAATTGAGGCCTTCTTTCTCAGCTTCAGAGATGCTCCAGACTTCGGTCCAGCTCCTAAGATGCTTTTCCTCTTTACTCCAAAACTTATGATGCCGTGATATTCTGATATTGTCTCTGGAGGTCATTAGGACTACCTCCAGAGATACACAAAATTGCCAACCTAAACATCTGCACTTGTTGATTCAAAAAGAGAATTTTTTTGCATATTTCCATCAATTCCATGCACATTAGTCCTTTAATCAGAAATCATGATCTTAAGTAATTCATCTCCTATTAATCATTATTTAGAACAATCTTGCTAGCCTATTTGGGTGTAGTCATCAAGAAGATGGAATCAGAAAGGAGAAAAAGAGAGGTAAAAAGATGTATTTCATGGGTACTACCTAGTACTCATCATCCCCCCCATACCTAAGGTTTAGCAGGTCCTCCTGCTTCTCATAATCTAGACTTATTCTGGAGGAGTAGCCTATCAATCAAGATGTAGTCTTGTGCATAGGTAGTCCAAGTGGTACAGTTGGTATTACTATTTCCCCTATACTGATCAACCTACTTCAACCACTCCTGCAACTTATCATCTTCCATCTACTCAGCCCAGACAGGTAGTGGCTCAATTATGATAGGGGGTCTGAACCTCCCATCTATCCACTCCTATTTATGTTTATCCATCATTTTGGATATTAACCTTGCCTTCCTCATAATTAACCTTATGTTTGCAGGGGTTACCACTTCTCTCATTTTCTACTCTGAGGTCAAAATGTTCCACCTTTCCTTTGCTATTGCAAGCACTGGATTAGCTGAATTGTTCATAAAAAGACCAAAATCAATGGAACACTCTTGCAAATTTTTCAAGTATAATGGCAAAATTTTGTTCTGACTTTCAGGGTGATAGAGATATGCCCTGAATTGGACCTCAAAAGCATGAGGGTTTGGACACTCCTTTCTAATGAAAAGATTTGTTTTTGTATCCTTCTTGAGGTGAGCCTCCATCCGCTCATTCCAAATCTGATGATTCCTCATCACTGACATGAATGCTTTGAGCTGGCAATCCCCTACAAAATAATTAAGAATGAAGGTCATATCGTTAACACAGAAACCATGCAGATATAATTCACACAGGAAATTTTTGTCTTCATCAGAGCTCCTTATATATGCTTCCATGAACCCCTCTGTTGTCTCTATATTCTTAGTTAGATTAGACAGGACTAAAGACAGTTGTCTTTGCAGGACCCTTTCTTGTAAAAACATAGCATAACTGGCACTTGGAGGCTTGCAAGATAAAATCTCAGAAGAAATGGAGGCTATCTGAATGACTTTTTCCTCCAAGGTTTCTACTCTTTTTGTCATGGCAGTAACTACCCTCTGCAATTGCAGCATAGGCTTAGAAGCCTCATATTCTCTACATCTCTTTTCCCAGTGAAATAGGGCCTTAGGTATATCAATGGGGATTGGACCCACATATGGATCTATTTGTACCTCATGTTCATTGGTTGCCCCTAGGCTAGCCAACTCATGAATATATTCTTCTTGATCATATATTTTGTTGTTGGCCCAAGTCAATTATTTATCTTGGCTCTGTACTTTCTCAATTAATGTTGCAATTACTATGAGACCATTGTCTCTAGCCTTGGTAAGATCAGAAATACTTTGTACTGCCTCTATCTCCTTTTCCTTCATGATTTTAACTGTCTCAGTCTTCTGGGCTTCCAGTTCTGCTTCCCTCTCCTGAATTATTTCATCTTTGCTCTAGAGCTCTATTTGCAATTTTTCAATTACTTGTTATTGCTCCATCTCTATCTCCATTCTGACCTTCTTGAGGTTAGTGATAATCAGTATTTTCCCCCATAGTAATCTTTTTAGATTACTAATTTCTTCCAACATTTTTTGCTCTTTTGAAATCTCAAAATCCTCTTGATCAAAGGGGTGAGAGAAAGTTCCTATTTCTTCTTTTGTTTGTTGGACATCAAGATCTTCCATAGCCATTTGTCCTGCTCTGTCAGCTGCACCCAATTGCTCTGTTTCATCTTTCTCTGTAGACTCCCTACCTTAAGGTTCTTCTTGGGTTTTCTCTATTTCTGCTTGTACTAATGAAGGCCCATCTTTCTCCTCAGAAGTTTTGAAACCCAAAAGCACTTTAGCTAGGAGAGTAGTATCTTTCTCAGTTTGGGAGAGCTACCTTTTTCTTTTGCTTCTTTGTAGCATAGGTGGGGTAGGTGCCTCCGGATCAAGTATCTCATCCTCAGAATTTGAGGAAATAGTAAAACTCTGCCTGTGTTCTGTCTCTGGAGCAGGAGATTGTTTTGAAGTTGGACTTGAACCCAGATGGACAAATGGTTTTGGGGAAACTTCTCTCTATCTTTTCTTTCTTACTAGAGGGATCTCATCAGAATCATGAGATGCTTCTTCAGCCCAATAGTGTGTTCTAGAGTCATCTTTCTTTGGGGTTATCTTTGTTTGCTGCCCTGATCTCTCCCCTATTAGTCCCTTAGGAGAAGATTCCTTAGCCAGAGACATCTTCCTCCTAGCTGAGCGAGTCATGTATGGAGTTTCCTCAAGAGCAGGCTCTTTAACTTCTTTGCCTTTCCTCTTCCTATTAGAAACTAGGGTACTAGATGAAGTTGCCTCCAGTGAGGACTTCTTTCCTTTTTCAATAGCTGGAGAGGAGGTTGAAGGTTCTGTCTCTTCTTCTTGCTAGGTAGAGGAACCATCACCCTCTTCCTATGCCCTCTCTGGCTCTCTGTCCTGGGGATTTTGTTCAAGAAATGTTTGCCATAATTCTTCCCCATCAGCTTGAGATAGAAAGTGGTGTTTAACTATCAAAAAAATGAGGCCATGATGTTTTATAGGACCCTTGTTTTGTTGATATTTTTCTACAGTTGCCCTAATGGTAGAGTACAGAAAGTTGGGAATGTTTATGCTGAATTCAGGGTGTCCATTCCCATGCCTCAGAAAAATCAACATTTTCATTATTGGTCCTAAAACTAAGGAAAATTGACCATCACATGTGAAATATTTCATCAACCATGTAGCTACAAATTGCCAAGGGTTTGGAAGTGAGGACCTAAGAATTCCTTTAACCTCATTTTTATTTAAATGCAATTGTATTGCAGGTTCACCTTCAACAGAGAAATTCCTAATCAAATCAGCATATAAAGTTTTTAGATGAAAGAACCTCTCACCTTGTTCAGGCAACCCAAAAACATGATGGATAGTGGTTGCAGAGAGATTGATTTGAACTCCCCTTACAACTGTCTAATTGTCCCTCAGGTTTCTTAGGAACTCATCAACAATATCTTCTTGAAACCCTTCAAACTTTTCTAGAAATTGCAACAATCCTGCATTCCTCAAAATGTCTGCTGCAGCATCATCTTGCAAAAGACCTGTAGCACTTTCTGGCTTTGATTTCTTCTTAACCCCCATTTCTAAATTCTTTTCCTATCCTCTATTCTTACAATTCTTCCTCACTCTGTAGGCTCCGGAGAACTGTTTCAGCTAACTCTGTTCTTCGGGGTATGTTGCAGTTTTGAATTTGGATTATTATGTCAATTCATTGAACGGCTTAGGCTTATGAAAAAAGAACTTAAAATCAGTTAGAGTGCTTATGTGGTCATAATTGAAGCAAAGTGATGGGACACTCCATAGGCATGGTGGAAGTTCAGCAAAGATGGCAGCATGCATGAACTTGGGAAGGAAAATAATGGTAGGAGGACGTGTCATAATGATGGCACCCAAAAATAGAAATGACAAGATAGTTGCTAATTAATGCTTAATTAAGAGAGAATTACCTGAACCATTCTTAATGATGAGGCACGATGTACTTCACTGAGATGTTGCGGCATTGATGAGACTGGACGTGACATGGCACCAGAGCAGCTTGTTGTGGCTTGAAATGACGTAAATCATCTTTATTGTCACACAACCTGCAATCATTCCCACTGAGTGGTTTGAGGATCCATGTATCTAGGGTGATGTCAGTGCAGTCTTTATAAGTACCCGTGCAAACGACAGTAATGATTTCTCCCGAGATGCGTGTTGACTTCATCTTTGTTCCTGCCATAAAGTGGGGGATGAGTCATGATGACCTCATCGAATGACATCTCAACTTTATTGCCTAGAGAGGTGGGTCTTCTCCCACTTATTATGGTTGTGAATAACTCTTTATTGGTGGAGCACCGGAGGTGCTCCTAGTTTGCGAGCACCAGAGGTGTGTTTGAGTAACTCCCGGCACCTGATCACCTCCATAGCTTGATTATTCGTATCTAGCATGAAGAAGGGAACCGCCATTTGCTAGTTTTCAATCCCCTTGTCGAGAAAGAGAGCCATTTACTAGTTTTCCATCTTCCTCTTTTTTAAAAAAAAAAATTCAGAAGGCCGCCATTTGCTAGTTTTCAACCTTTTCCTTTTTTTTTAAGAAGGTCAGCATTTACTGGTTTTCAACCTTCTCTTTTTTTTTCAGTCCAAAACTATGACAGTGGAAGTATCCCCTGTATCAAAACACAAATATTTGATGAACTCTTCTTTAGTGGAAGGCCTTTTATAGAGTTTGATTCAATGGCCATTTACTAAAAAGGTGTTTGTGCTTCCATCAATAGGTTCCAACAGCATTGTTCCATTTTCAAAAACTTCCTTTATATGATAAGGCCCCATCCAATGAGTTTGTAGTTTCCCTTTGAACTCTTTGAATTTAGAATCATAAAGAAGAACCCAATCACCTTGTTGAAATGTCCTCCTCTTGATGTGTTGGTCATGCCATTGCTTCCTTTGATACTGAACCAATTATGTTTGTTGAATGGCCTCTGTTTGGATTTCATCCAACTCATTGAGCTGAAGAATTCTATTCTGTTGGGCTATGGATAATGGTAGACCAATATCCAATGCAGTTTTAAGTGTCTGGAGTTCAAATTCTATAGACAGAATAGGATTTTTCCCATAAACTAATTCATATGGTGAGAACTTTGTTGTGGACTTCCAAGTGCTATTGTAAGCCCAAACTGCTTCAGGTAATCTGTTAGCCCAATCTTTTCTATTCATTGCCACTGTCTTTGTCAGAATATTCTTAAGTTCCCTATTAGTCACTTCTACCTGGCCATTGGCTTGAGGATGGTAAGGTGAAGATTTTCTATGCTTGACTTGATATAAATATGTGAATGTTCTTATTACCTGTGAAGTAAACTGAGGTCCTCTATCTGAAACTATGGATCTTGGGGCTCCAAACCTCAAGAAATTTTTATTATAAAGGAAATTAGCAACTTTTTCTTCTTGTGCAAATTGCAATGCTTGAACCTCAGCCCATTTATTCACATAGTCTATGCATACTAGAGTATACTCCTTGCCTAATGATGGTGGAGAAATTGGTCCCACAAAGTCTAGACCCCACTGTTCAAATGGCTCCATCATTACTTGAGGATGTAGTAACATTTCATGGGTGAAGGTTGGCTAGCCCATCCTTTAGCACTGGTCACACTGCTACACATACTTCTTAGTATCCTTATGAATAGAGGGCTAGTAGTAACCAGCTCCTAGGATCTTGTGGATAGTTCTATGGGAAGAATAATGCCTACCAGATGGTTCATCATGACATGCTCTCAACACATCAAAAATTTCACCAGCTTTTAAACACCTGCATAAAATGAAATTAGGACCACATTTAAAGAGCAAACCATTTGTACGATAATCTTTCCTTAACTAAGTGTTTCCTCTGTTTTGAGGTAAAATGGGATGGATACAAGCCTGTAGCTAAAAGATTAGCTATGTTAGTGAACCAAGGTATAGTAGAGGAGATAGAAAAAAGATGTTCATCTAGGACCCTGTCCTCGACTGGCTGGTTTTCTCCTCCTGTATGCAATCTTGACAGAAAATCAGCAACCAAATTAAACTTGCCTAGATTATCAACTATGGTAATGTCAAATTCCTATAATAGAAATAACCACCTAATGATCCTTGCACCTACTACTGGTTTTTTCATTAGGTACTTGATGGATGCATGATCAATATGTACAAATATTTTATATCTAGTGATATAATACCTGAATTTGTTTATAGCATAGATGACTGCCAAGAATTCATTTTCAATTGTGGTGTAATTTCTTTCTGCAGAGGTAAGGTTTTTGCTGATGTAATAAATGGCATGCATACTCTCTCATTCCTCCTTCTATCCTAAAACTGTCCCAATGGACTCATTTGAAGCATCAATTTGTATGTGAAATGGTAAAGTCCAATTAGGTCATCTTAGGACAGGTGTGACAGTAAGCTTCCCCTTTAGGGTTTCAAATGTTGATTGACAGTCTTCTGTCCATAGAAATTATGTGTCTTTGTTAAGAAGAGTAAACAGGGGGACAATTGTTCTGCTGAAATTCTCTATGAATCTCCTATAGTAGCCTGCATGACCCAGAAAACTTCTAACATCTGTCTGATTTTTAGGTGAAGGCAACTATGTGATCACTTCTATCTTGTTTTGATCCACTTTAATCCCAATTCTTGAAATGTGGTGTCCCAATACAATTCCTTCCTCCACCATCATGAAGCACTTTTCATGGCTCAGGGATAATTGATTTTTCTCACAGCATTTTAGTACTTTCTCAAGGTTTGTGAGAGCTTCTTCAAAATTGTCCCCATACATAGTAAAGTCATCCATATAGACCTCCATGCACTCATTAGCTAATTCAGCAAAAATGGCTAAAACAAGCATCTGAAATGTAGCTGGGGCATTACATAGTCCAAATAGAAGAACTTTGAAAGCAAAAGTTCCCTAAGAGCAGGTGAAAGTGGTTTTGTCCTAATCTTCAGGTGCTACTTGAATTTGGTTATACCCACTAAACCCATCTAGGAAAGAAAATACTTCCTCGCATCAAGGTTGTCTAGCACTTGGTCAATGAATGGTAAGGAAAAGTAGTCCTTTTATGTAGCTTTGTTTAGCTCCCTACAGTCAATACACACCCTCCATTTCCCATTATTTTTAGGCACTATGACCAAGGGTGAGACCCATTGACTGTCTAAGATTGGATATATAAATCCTGCTTGCAGTAATTTTTCTATTTCAGTCTTAACAATGTCTTTTAAAGCAGGATTCAATCTTCTATGGGGTTGTCTAACAGGTTTGATATCCTCAGTGTATATATGATGAGTACAAATCTCAGGAGGGATTCCCTTCATATCTTGGTATTCCCAAGCAAAAGCTATTGAATGGGAAATCAGAAGTTGGATAAGTTTTTCTTCCTGAATTGTTGTCAACTGAGTATTGATATTAAGTGTTTTCCCTGGTAAAATCATGACCTGTTTTGTGATTTGATCCATGGACATAGTTAATCCATACACTGGAGTCATGGTATTGGGGGGACAAGAATGTGGAAGCAACATGTGGAACATGGCTAAGTCTCTGTAAAAGGTCTCCCCACAAGGAATGATATTTGCTAGGGTACAATGAGTAGAAGTGAGCAATTTGTAGACACCCTAAAATGACCGTGTCATCAAATCACTTGCATTTCGTTATCTGTCTCATCACCTGCATTTCAATGTTAATTAAATAATCTAATTATTTAATTAATTTCACCAAATTCTTCTAAATCTCCAAAAATTCAACATTAATTAAATAAATCCTCTTTATTTAATTAATTAAATTAAATTCCTCTATATTCTTCCACAATTAAATAATTTTAATTATTTAATTAAATCATTGTCACCTTCCAAAATTCACATCTACATTAATTAAATAAATCTAATTATTTAATTAATTCAACAAATTCCCTCTTATCTACAATTAAATAATTCTTAATTATTTAATTAAATCAAATTTATTCTCCCAAAATCATGCACAACAATTAAATAAATTTATTTATTTATTTTGCTTTTCAAATCTTCTAAATTAAATAATTCCAATTATTTAATTATTTCTTCCAAAATATCTTCTCTAAATTTAAATAAATCAATTATTTATTTAAATTGCTTTTTCTTCTAAATTTGAGTTATCTGTAATATAACTCAAGCTTTCTATATTTAATAAAGCAAAATATCTTCTTTTCTCATGCAAATCTCTTCTTCTTGTTTTAAAACACTTAACTGATTGCTTTATTCTTTTAATTAATTTATCTCTTCAGTTAACTCATTCTTCTATTCTTGATAACTCCTCTCATGCAAAAGCAAGCAAGACACATGTCTTCTTCTCATTCGTTGCACATTCCTCAACTTATCTCCTCCGTTGATTCTTCTGAATTATCTGGACCGTTGATCGATTTTCCTTGAAATCTATATAAACCCCCCTCATCTCCTTCATTTACCCTCTCTCTTCGATTGTATTTTCAGGCATACTTAACATAGCTTCGAGCATACACAACGCGTCGATTGAGCAACCTTACGATCATTTGACATTGATCTCTTGAGCACTACACTTGCTTGTTGCAGCTATGGCTTTGCAATTTCATTGAGCAATTCTACATTCAATCCAAAGGAAACAACACAAATTTCGGTAAAAGTCTTTATTGCATTGATTATTTGTCATGGCTTTTATTTAAATTCGTTTTCTTTATGTTATTGGATTTTTGGTTTTTATTAGTTTAGAATAGATCGATTTTCTATATACACACAATTCTCTCCTTGAATCTTGGGTAAGCCCCATCACATCCTCATTGATTAGGATGTGGGTAATGTCTTTTGTTGTACCATAGTAGATTTCTTCTTGCAACTCTCCCAAATGTTCCTTGATGGTTACCATAGCTACTGAGGCATTGTTGTCCATGTTATTTGGTTCATCCACCCATACTCTTCATGTATAATGTATTGATGGTTTAGCTGGAGGATATAGAGATATTTTCTTCAATTCTATCCCATTAGAAATTACCATATCCCCAGTTCGACAATCAATAGATGTTGTTGTTGTAGCTAGCCATGGTCTTCCTAATATTAGTGGATAAGCATTTCTCTAGTTTCTTGGTTCTAATATCAGGAAGTCTACTAGAAATTCCCATGATTCTATCAAAACTGGAACATCAATAATTACCCCTTTCAGAATAGCTACTAACTGGTCAGCAAGTTGAAGGATTGTAGTCATGGATTGGATACTTGTTAGGGCTAATTTATCCATTCTATAAACTGTCATCACATTAATTGTTGCTCCCAAATCAACCAAAACATTTGAAATTTCTACCCCTGAGATGAAAATAGTTATGACAGGATTTCCAATGTCTCCATATTTTGGGAGGAGCATTTCTCCCATCAATAGATCTACTACTTTCCCTTCCACCTGGATTGTAGAAGGAAAGTTTTTCTTCCTACCCTGTGTTTTGACACAATGTTGTTTGATGAATTGATTCAGTTTTGGCACATCTCTGATTGCTTGGAGGACTGGAATTTCAATCTTTAGTTGCCTAATTTCTTGTAAAAGTTTTGTTTCCAGGTTAGATTGGACTTGTTTTTGTAAGATCATTTTTTGGGGGAACATGTTGTTTGAGTCGTTCTGGGTATGGTGCTAGTTTTTCCATCTCCGGAGCTTTTATCAGAAGTGTGTTCAAGAATGTTCTCTAGAGTCAACCTTTTAGGAGGAACCCCGAAGTTATCTGAGGATGATTCTTTTAGCACTTTTTCGGTAGTAATCTCCTCTGGGAGTTGAGTGGATGAATCTTCAGGCTCCTCATCATTGATTACTTCAACTATAGTTGGAGGAGATGGTCTTGGGAATGCTTTTCTAGAACGCAGCTAGAGATTATTTGGATATATAGTGTTAATACCTACCATGTTTTCTTACTCTATCATGTAAATAGTTGCTCCTTTTTTATTTTGTGGATTTGGTATAGGTTGAGCTAGTAAGGGTGGTTGGCTAATTGGCTCATTTTGCAACTGACCTTTTGTGTTGGAGGGTTCAGTTAGTAATGCTTGTTGTTGAGGTTGGAAATGCCTAGGTTGTCCCTAGTATTGTTGATTATATCCCTGTTGAGAACCCCATTGAGATTGCATGTTTTGTGATCCAAACTGTGGTGGTCACTATTGTTCCCCCAGTGTTGATTTTGCCAATTTTAGTTTTGCCAATGTTGATTTGGCCAATCCTGTTGTCCCCAAGGAGGATTATTTTGAGGCCCATGCCAAGTTGGATTCCATTGATTATTTCCCCAATTAGAAGGACCCTTATAAGAAGGTTGGTTTGGATACTAATTATAAGGGAAATTTCCACCCTATTTTTGTCCCACATAGTTTAATCCTTCTTCTATGACGGCATTCTTCTTACTCAACCCTTTTAAGGCTGGAAGTTGACTACATTGACTGGTAGGATGTTCCCTGTCACAGATCTGACAAATCATTGATTTGTCTAAAAGGCATTCTCTCAATAGATGCTTGTTTCTAAACCTAGGACAATAGATGGAGAGTGGTTCAGTTGTTCTATTTTGATCAGTTGTTCTAGTTTTTGCCTGAATCCTATCCAATGTGGTATTTATGTGGACCAAAATATCTATTTTCAGATTTCCAATCTCTTCCATTAACTATCCTATTTCATTCTTCCCTTTGAAGGTTTTGGATGACCTCACTCCATCTTGGGTTCTAGAATAGTTCCAACAGAGTTCGTCTATAGCAGGTATATCCATTTTATTGATATTTCCTTTTCCCATTAGATCCAGTGCATGTTTTGATTCTTTATCCAATCCTTTTAAAAATAGGGTTCTGGCCAAAGATTGATTTAATGGGTTGCCATACCTTCTCAAGGCGAAGTTAAACCTGTCCACATAGCCCTCTAAGGTCTCTTCCTCTCCTTGTCTAATTTTGAACAATTCCTCATTTTTATTACTGACTCTACAGTAATCTTGGTACTTTCCTAAAGACTCTGTTTCCATCTGATCCCAAGAATGGATAGAGTTCTGGGGTAAACCCATAAACCATCTCATTGCAGAATCTTTCAGGGTTGAAAGGAACAATTTGAGTTTTTGGTTATTTGATCCATAATCATAAGTTTGGCATACCACTTTGAATTCAAACAAAAACTGATCTGGATCCTCAGAAGAAGACCTCTAAAATTTGGCAAGTGTGCTGGTGAAATATTTTTCATAGGAGCATTGTCTCCAATAGCCAAAACAATGGGATATGAGAAGGTTCTTGGAGCCTGATTTTCCTCCTCTTCATGATTATCATCCATGTCTAGTATTGGTTCTTCTCTCTAAGATTCTAGGAAATTAAGTTCTATCAAAGGATCTGCCTGGAACTTTTGTTGTAATTCTTGGATATAATCAGCGAGTGGAAGATTTGGAGCATTTAAGGGATTATTGATTTGAGGTGCAGCTTCTAAGGTAGGTTCTAGGTTTCTTTCTTCAACAAGATCTTGTGCCACCCCACTGCTTTCTCCTATAGTTTGTTGATGGGGTGTTTGTTTTATGTATCTTCCTTTTGAATCTCTAGCTCTAACCATACAGATCTATCCTTAAACTGTTTAGCTAAGTTTTCTAAACTAACACAACATCCCCAACAATGGCACCAAAAATGACAAGGGTCGTTGTACCTCATCATTTAATCATATTTCAGATGTCAAATCCAAGGGTGTGTCCTTGGCTATCTGCAATTAGTAATCGTATAGTTTCTAGTTTTGTCTAATTAACTCTAATGACTTCTATTAATTTAAAGAAACTGATCTATCTACTATGAAATGAATTCAAAGAATATTAAAAATAGAATTGAACAGTAAATTACTTAAAACAAATCTTATAAACTAAAACATGCATCTATCTATGAAAACAATAAATATATTTTAAAGCAAAATTTGAAACAATAAAACAACAGTACTAGCCTTCTGCCTTGGTGGTGAGAGTGGGCCCTTGCTCCACACCCTTAGGGCTGAAGACTAAAGTAAAGAATCAGCACTAGAGAATGATATCACAACTCAATTCAATCCAATTCCATCAACTTTGCATTAATATCATAAATGAGATTACAGAAATCAGAAGGAAAAATAATCTCTTGTTCTTTTTCTGATTCTTCTGTAAGTATATATAAAATTAGTGATGAGATATCACTTATCTTATCTACCAATTCTTCTATGAGATGACATCCATCTCTTTATTATACTAGCTGTCTAACTATGAAAAATAACCATGCAATAAAAAATAGATTGAGTGGAATAGAAGTCCACTCTGAATCTAAGTTTTAGTCTTAATACATTTGGTTAGCGAGGCCCTGAAAATATGGATATTAAATCAGTTTCATCAGTAACTCATTCAAAAACTAAAAAGAGATAAAAACTCTCAGTAGTTAACTATAGATGGCCCTTAATCACTCAGGTGATGATTTGAGTAATATCAGGGGTATCATGATCACTACTGAAAGTGTCTGACCGATAGCTGTGCTAGAAATCTACTCTGCTCTAAAGAGGCGCCAGAGATGTATGTCTCTTTTTGCAACTCCAGAGATGTAATTGTGGCCTTCTTGCTCAGCTCTGGAGATGCTCCAGACTTCAATCCAGCTCCTAAGATGCTTTTCCTCTTACTCCAAAACTTATGATGCTGTGGTATTCTGATATTGTCTCCGAAGGTCATTAGGACTACCTCCGGAGATGCACAAAATTGCCAACCCAAACATCTGCACCTGTTGATTCAAAAAGAGAAGTTTTTCTACATATTTCCATCAATTCCATGCACATTAGTCCTTTAATGAGAAATCATGATCTTAAGCAATTCATCTCCTATTAATCATTATTTAGAACAATCTTGCTAGCCTATTCAGGTGCAGTCATCAAGAAGATGGAATTAGAAAGGAGAAAAAGAGAGGTAAAAAGATGTATTTCATGGGTGCTACCTGGCACTCATCACTTCATCAACAATTTTCATGAACCTTTCTGTTGGAATTTCAATTGTCATTGACACCTATTGCACAATAAAACATCTTATGAGTCTATTACTAGACTCGGTAAGAAATCTCCTTTTGCCTTGAAACATCTCTTCATTCCTTTTCTTCCAAATAAACCATAGAATTTCAATAGATAAGGCTAACCAAAAAAATTAACATTGACACTTAGACCCACAACATAACCACATAAAATTTCTTTCTAACATACAACTTCATCACTATCCCATCCAACAATGTTACCCATAAACAAATCCCAGACCCATTTTGCAAATTTACATTTAAAAAACACATGCTCATAGGACTCAAGGAAGTTACACAAGATACAAACACTATTCTTAAGCCCAACAAACAAATTCCTAATAAATAACCTCCATCTAAAACAACATTTCTTAGGCTCTAGCTTGTTAGACCAGTGTTGTCATTGATGTCAACATACGCATATTGCATTAATGAGAAGGATTGGATGAGTTGTGTGCTAAGGATATTGAGAGAATAAGTCTCAATCAGGAACAGTGAAGAACAATGATGACAAGAAGGCAAAAGTCCTCAATAGGTTGACGATCAGAGGATGAAGTTTAAAGGGTTTTTAGATATGAGTCTTGAGATGTTCCAATCAAGATTTTACAGGTCTGCATGAAGATCTGAAGAAGTTATGGTCACTCAAGTAGAACCGGTTCTGGCAGGTGTTCAGAGGTGATAGAGGGTCACAGAAGGTCTGGTGAGATCCGGTATTGCATTATCTCATCCTACAGATTGGAGGTAGTGTTGAAGAAGTCCGTGTGAAGTAACAAATATATTTGTTCATGGTTGAGAGGTCTAGAAGTACCTTTTTCATTATGACAGTGATGACAAACTGTGTTCTTGAAGTTCTGGATGAAGAAGAGAAGAATTCTAATAAGTTGATAAAGTGCGGATGTTCTTGATGACTCAGGAAAGGTCTTGGTGATCTTTGGATCGTGTACAATTCTTATTGGCAGTTCGCATTGAAGTTTGAGTTTGCATTTGAAGAATAACCACGGATATTGGTGTTCTTCCTAAGACAGGCCGACCGGATGTATTACACGTCTTGCGAATGATCTTATAGGTGTTTGCCGACTTAGATGATTGTTCCTAAGTTGATGCCTTGTATAAATAAGGGATTGTGAATTCATTTTGAAGTGTGTTTTGGTGTGGATGAGTGTGGCATAGCGAAGAAGAAGAGCGAAAGGCAGAGTAGGAGTTTTCGGGCTTAAATGGAACTGATCCAGACATGGTAAAGATGTCAATCTCCAGTTCAAGTTTGTAATACTTGTTACTTTGTAGACAGTGTGTCTCTTGTAGGCAGTGTGCCTCTTGTGAGCAGTGTGCTCGGGCAGTGAGCCCTAATTGGCATGTGCCATCTATTTTTCTTATTCTTCTAACAGAGAATAATCCTTGGGTTAATCACCCCATGGTTTTTCCCTTGACCGGGTTTTCTACATCAAAATCTTGGTGTCTCATGTGTTGATGTGTATCTACTCTGGTGTTTGTGCTTTATGCTTTCATGAGTGATTAATTGATATGCTATTAAATAACAAAGAGGATTTAAGTGTTTGAATTGGAAGCAAGTTTTTGTACAACTAATTCACCCCCCCTCTTAGTTGTGTGCCCTAGATCTAACAATTGGTATCAGAGCTAAGTTCCTCTAAAAGGAGCTTAACCGCTTGAGGAGATCCAAGATGTCATCATACAAGAAGGATAGTCCGAAGTTTGATGGAACCAACTTCTCTCTTTGGAAAGGTCGCATGAAATGTCAATTGGAGTGTATGGGAAAGGTGTACTTGTCCATGGTCACAAAAGCATATACACCTCCACAGGGTGGTCCAACAACTCTAAATGAAATCACAGATGCTGAAAACAATCTGCGGACCAAAGAGGCTCTTCTAAGTGCATTAACTGACTCAGAGCTCTCAAATGTTATTAACCTACCAACTGCCTATGAGATCTGGATTAAGCTGGAACTTCTGCATGAAGGAGATGAGTATGTTAAGAGTGCAAGGTTGCAGAGTCTCAAAGGGAAATTTGAAAGACTGAAAATGAGAGATGATGAAAATATCACTACCTTTATGCCAAGAGTAAATGAGCTAGTGTGTGGAATTAGGAATGCTGGTGGAGTTTTGGATGAAAATGAGATTGTTGGCAAAATTCTCAAATCCCTTCCTGCTGCCTACAAAATCAAGGTTGCTGCCATTGATGAATTCAGAGCCCATACAACTGTCACAAGAGACCAATTGGCTAGCAAACTGGCTACATTTGAAATGACCAAGTTTGGAGATGATCCCCCCAAGACTGAATCTGCATTCAAAGCCAGTGCCTATGTGAAAGGTAAACAAAGTTTTGATCCGGGAGAAAACTCTTCAAGGAAGTTGTCATAGTATGATCAAACAAGAAGAGACATGGAAGTGGAAGAAGCAGAAATAGCTCAACTTGAAGCCCTCATTGCAAAGAGATTGCCAAGAGGATCTGGTAAGTATGAAGGAAAATTACCCTTTAAGTGCTTCAACTACAATAAGATTGGTCATTTTGCCTCAAGATGTCCGGAAAGATCTACAAGGTCAAATTCTAACAGACAAATGTTCCAAAAGAATTGTTATTATGTCCATGAAGAAGATGATAATGAAGGAGTCACAGATGATGAATCAGAGATAGGAAACAAATCTGGAAATGAATGGGTGTTTATTGCCATCAAGGAAGAAGATCCAATATCCTCTGAATCTATCAATCATAAGGTTGTAGAAAGAGCTTTGGCTACCCAAGTTGATGAGAAGGATGATTGGGTTATTGATAGTGGATGCTCTCACCATATGACAGGTGACAAGAACAAGTTCTTAGATTTTGAAAGGTATGAAGGAGGAATGGTAAAGTTTGGTGATAATTTTACTGGTAGAATCAGAGGAAGAGGAACTATTTCTTTTAATGGAAGAAACAAAACCGGTAATGTGCTATATGTTGAAGGTTTGAAGCACAATCTTCTCAGTGTTGGATAGTTGGTGGACAAAGGCTATGATCTCCGATTCAAGGATGGAAAATGCAAAATCTTTGAAAGATCTGGAACAGAGATTGCATCCAGTACTCAAACAAAAGGTAATATCTTCCACTTGGTTGGTGCTGGTAAAAGTTGTCTATTTGTTTAAGTAGATCAGAGTTGGTTATGGCATAGAAGGATGTGTCATGTAAATTTTGATAACATCACAAGATAAGTAATACTCAAGCTGTAAGAGATCTTCCAAAATTGGTAAAACTTACAAACAGTTTGTGCAAAGAATGTCAGATGGGTAAACAGAGCAGAGTCTCATTCAAAAGCAAGGATCAGTCCTCTACCGGATTATTGGACTTAGTTCATACTGATCTATGTGGTCTGACAAGAATCAAGAGTATGCAAGGTGATAGATATTTCATGTTACTGATTGATGACCATTCCTGGATGATGTGGGTTACCTTTCTGAAAGAGAAATTAGAAGCTTTTGAGAAGTTCAAAATCTTCAAGGCTATGGTAGAGAATCAAACTGGATTAAAACTGAAATGTCTGAGGTCTGATAGAGGTGGTGAATTCACATCCGGTGAATTCATAGATTTTTGTGAGAAGCATGGTATAAAGAGACAGTTATCTGCTCCTAGGACTCCACAGTAGAATGGAGTAGTTGAGAGAAAGAACCGGACCATCCAGGAAGCATCGAGGACAATGATGATGGAAGCAAATGTTCCCCAGATGTTTTGGAGAGAAGTTCTCAGCACTGCAGTCTATACTCTCAATCGAGTTCAAATCAGAAGCAATACAGGTAAGACTCCTTATGAACTTTGGTTTGGCATCACTTCTACTGTGAGATATTTCAGAGTATTTGGTAGCAAATGTTACATTAAAAGAGATGAAGATCTAGGAAAGTTTGATGCTAGAAGTGATGAAGGAATTTTCTTGGGTTACTCCACTCAAAGCAAAGAATACCAGTGTTACAATAAGAGACTGAGAAAGATGATAGAAAGTACAAATGTGAAGGTTGATGAAGGTATTGAGAAGCCCTCAAGATTTTATGAGTATGATGAAGATGATCAAAATGGTGTTCTGATTCAAGGAACTCAATCCTCTCCTGAAAGTCAGATTCAGACTGATCCGGTAAATCAGGAAGAAGAGATAGGTTTGAATGAGCCTGGTCAAGAAGCAGAAGTGCAAGAAACTCCCAAAGTTCCAAGGTGTGTAAGACTAAACCACTCTGAAGATCAGATCATAGGTGACAAAAGAAAAGGTGTGCAAACTAGAAGGAATGTTGCTCAAAATTCAGATGAATGTTGTCTAATTTCAAAGATTGAACCTAAGACAATAAATGAAGCCTGCAATGATGAAAATTGGACCAAAGCAATGGAGGAAGAGTTGATGCAAATTGAGAAAAATCACACTTGGGATCTTGTTTCTAGACCTAGAAACAAGAATGTGATTGGAACCAAATGGGTCTTCCAGAACAAACTAAATGAAGTTGGTGAAGTAATCAGAAATAAAGCCAGATTAGTTTGCAAAGGCTACTCTCAAATAGAAGGGATTGATTTTGAGGGAACCTTTGCTTCGGTGGCAAGAATTGAAGCAGTCAGACTATTTCTTGCCTTTGCTACCTTCAAGGATTTCAAAGTGTATCAGATGGATGTCAAATCTGCTTTCCTGAATGGTGACTTAGAGGAAGAAGTTTACATTGAACAACCGGATGGATTTCAGTTATCTGAGCATGGTGATATGGTCTGCAAATTAAAAAAGGCACTATATGGTCTAAAGCAAGCTCCAAGAGCATGGTATGAAAGGCTGGACAAACATCTTTTGAAGATTGGTTTCAACAAAGGTATTGTTGATAGTAACCTATATTTCAAAATTGATCATGAAAACATCTTGATTGTTGAAGTATTTGTTGATAATATCATCTTTGGAGGAAGAGACAGTATGTGTAAAACCTTTGCAAATCAAATGAAAAGTGAGTTTGAAATGTCAATGCTCGGTGAAATGAATTTCTTCTTGGGTCTGCAAATTACTCAGACAAAGAAAGGAATCTTTATCTCTCAGACCAAATATGTGAAAGAATTATTCAAGAAATTTGGAATGGAAGATTCAAAGGCAATGAACAATCCCATGGCTACCAGATGTAACTTGAGCAAAGATGATGACTCTCCTAAGACAGATCCGACAAAGTACAGATCAATGATTGGAGGATTATTATACCTCACTCAAACTAGACCAGATATAATGCAGGTTGTTGGTCTTGTGGCGAGATTCCAGGCTGATCCCAGAGAATCTCATGTCATGGCAATCAAAAGAATTTTTAGGTACCTAAAAGGAACAGTTGAGTATGGTCTATGGTATCCTAGAGATCATAATTTTTCTCTTCATGCATATACAGATGCAGATTGGGTAGGAGATGTGGATGATAGGAAGAGTACAAGTGGAGGAGCATTCTTTTTGGGAAAAAGGTTGGTTTCTTGGCTAAGCAAGAAACAAGAGGCAATATCCCTGTCTACAACTGAAGCAGAATACATTGCAGCAGCAGGAAGTTGCACTCAACTTTTGTGGATGAAGCAGATGCTAAGAGACATTCACGTAGAATATGAGGAGCCTATCACAATTTTCTATGACAATTCAAGTGCAATAAATATTTCTAAAAATCCGGTGTTGCTTTCTAAGACTAAGCATATATCTATCAAGTTTCACTTTCTAAGAGAGCAAGTGAACAAGGGTGAAGTCAGATTGGAGTATGTGCCCTCCAAGGATTAGCTTGCAGATATTTTTACTAAACCTCTTCCTAAGGACTCTTTTGAGTATCTCAAGGAGAAGTTAGGGGTTATTGCCCCTCTGGTGATGAACTAGGATGCACTGATGTGCATCAGTCTGGTGGATATCACAGTCATATCTTGTGATCCAGATTGATGATGGGGAGCTGCCACTCAGGGGGAGCAGCTGGTATGATTCTGATGTGTTCAAGTTGCAAGTATGAGCCCTTTTCCATTGATGTCAAAGGGGGAGAGAAGACATGTGAAAAACAAGTGGTTGATGATCAAAGGGGGAGCAGTAAAGGAAGAGAAGACATGTGAAGGGTTGTTCCTGATAGGGGAGCTGTGACAGAAAGGAGAAGTTCTTGTCATGATGGTTTTTCACATCATATGTTGCCATCAATGACAAAGGGGGAGATTGTTGCAAGTATGAGGATAACCAGTGTTGTCATTGATATCAACATACACATATTGCATTAATGAGAAGGATTGGATGAGATGTGTGCTGAGGATATTGAGAGAATAAGTCTCAATCAGGAACAGTGAAGAACAGTGATGACAAGAAGGCAAAAGTCCTCAATAGGTTGGGGATCAGAGGATGCGGTTTAAAGGGTTTTTAGATATGAGTCTTAAGATGTTCCAGTCAAGATTTCAGAGGTCCGCATGAAGATCTAAAGAAGTTATGGTCGCTCAAGTAGAACCAGTTCTGGCAGGTGTTCAGAGGTGACAGAGGGTCACAAAAAGGTCCGGTGAGATCTGGTATTGCATTATCTCATCCTACGGATTGGAGGTAGTGTTGAAGAAGTTCGTGTGAAGTAACAAATAGATTTGTTCATGGTTTGGAGGTCTGGAAGTACTTTTTTCATTATGATAGTGATGACAGACTGTGTTCTTGAAGTTCTAGATGAAGAGAAGAATTCCAGTAAACTGATAAAGTACAGATGTTCTTGATGACTCAGGAAAGGTTTTGGTGATCTTTGGATCGTGTACAATTCTTATTGGCGGTCTACATTGAAGTTTGAGTTTGCATTTGAAGAATAACCACAGATATTGGTGTTCTTCCTAAGACAGGCCGACCGGATGTATTACACGTCTTGCGAATGATCTTATAGGTGTTTGCCGACTTAGATGATTGTTCCTAAGTCGATGCCTTGTATAAATAAGGGATTGTGAATTCATTTTGAAGAGTGTTTTGGTGTGGATGAGTGTGGCATACTGAAGAAGAAGAACAAAAGGCAGAGCAAGAGTTTTCAGGCTTAAATGGAACTGATCTAGACATGGTAAAGATTTCAATCTCCAGTTCAAGTTTGCAATACTTGTTACTTTGTAGACAGTGTGTCTCTTGTAGGCAGTGTGCCTCTTGTGAGCAGTGTGCTTGGGCAGTGAGCCCTAATTGGCATGTGCCATCTATTTTTCTTATTCTTCTAATAGAGAATAATCTTTGGGTTAATCACCCCATGGTTTTTCCCTTGACCGGGTTTTCCACATCAAAATCTTGGTGTCTCATGTGTTGATGTGTATCTGCTCTGGTGTTTAAGCTTTATGCTTTCATGAGTGATTAATTGATATGCTATTAAATAAAAAAGAGGATTTAAGTGTTTGAATTGGAAGAAAGTTTTTGTACAACTGATTCACCCCCCCTCTCAGTTGTGTGCCCTAGATCTAACACACGTGACCCCTTTGAATAAAAAAATTGTTTTCTATTCAAAGGGTGTGGGGAGATGGGTTAATCAAGGTTTGACCCACTTAACTATCTGTTTAACTTAATTGATGTGACTGTAGAAAATTAGTGAGTGGATTAATTAGTGGTTAAAATTAATTAAATAATGATTTATTTAATTAATTTCCATCTAGGGGCTAGGTAGGTTAGAGTAGCTAGTTAAATAATTGGTATTTATTCAATTAGGCTAGGTTTAGGTCATAGGCTAGGGGAGATTAATTAAATAAGCATGTTTTATTTAATTAATCTAGGTTAGGGGATGAGGGAAATTAATCAAATAAATATCTAGAATATTTATTTAATTAATAGTGAATGGTAATCTAAGGTTTAGTAATAAATTAATTGAATTAATTCATTACTAGGGATGAATTTGGGATGAATGGCTAAGGATGAACGGCAAGGGATGCCTCAAAAGGGTAGGTTAGGGGTTTAGTTCTAGCGTGCAACCGCGCAGTGTACTAGGTCTATGGTTTAGTGCCTTAGGCTAGTTTAGCGCAAAAGGTTAATGGTAAGGGGGGCTAGTTTTAGGGCCAAACGGCAATGGATTGGCGCAATTGTCTTGATTAGCGTCGAGGTTATGGGGGTTTTAGTGTAGTCATCTAGATTAGCACAGACCCCTAGGTATTAGTGCAATCATCTTGATTAGTGTAATAGGCTAGTAGATTAGCACAAACGTCTGGTTTAGCACCGAATTTTAGGGTTTCGGGTCATCTAGGTGGATTAGCACCTAATGTTAGGGAAATAGTGCTATCGTCTCGATCAGCAACATAGGGCTGGGTACTAGCACAATCATCTAGATTATCATCAGAGGTTTGTGCTTTAACATCATTGTTTGTATTGGCACTTGGGGCAAATGGATTAGCACCATTGTTTGGTTTGGTGCTAGAAGTCAATGGATAAGTACATTTGCATTATTTTGTGAAAAAGGATTAATTTCATGTGATTTCTTAGATGAAGGTTGATCTGCAGGCTTTACAGTCGCACAAAAGACAGCCACCAATGATGGTGTGTAGGGAGAGACTGGTGTAAGTGGAGTGGAACCACTTGTGAGCAGTTGGGTTGAGTTATGTTTCATAGATGCCCCAATTGAGGGCACATCATGTGATGATTATGGCACTGGTAGAGAGATGGAGGAGAGAGACCTACACCTTTTTGCTTCCTACGGGTGAGATGACCATCACCCTTGAGGATGTATGGAGGATCCTACATATCCTTATTCATGGTGAGAGGGTGACTTTTAATGCAATGATAGGGTTAGTGGCACTTGGATAGGTATTTTCTCCATGGCAGATGGTTACTAACTAGGAGCAGTAAGAAATGTCATGGGATGTTGCTATGGGTGCAGGACTAGGGGATTTTGCCTTATATCTGTGTGGGCTGACTGGAGGAGTTCTAATGCCTGATTGGTGGTCTCTGGGGCTTCCTATGGGATGAGGAGATTACATCGAGCATATGGTGACACGTGGTGCAGTATACACCTAGGGGCCATGCCTATTGGCTTAGTTGTACCATGAGATGCATATGGTTGTGTATCGAAAGAGGGCGAGTCTCGACTGTGGGGTTACAATGTTGCATGTATGGGCAAGGGAGTATATTTTTTTCATGAGGCCAGTGTGTCTGCATATTAGGTGGTAGTTCCAACCCTTGGTGATGGCTTATTCTGGTACTTTTCATCACCAGCAGTTGGGGAGTCTGCAATTTTGGAGGCAGACTATTGATGAGGTTACAATAGTTACATGGCAACCCTATATAGGGTGTAAGAACTGGATCGATGATGATGCTCATCTTCCATATATGTGATATCCATGGTACCTTATAGAGAGGACCGAGAACATTTTAGATCGATACATCCACTCTTGGGTAATGCAGTAGTTCAGGCTGCGGCAAGACGTGCCACAGCTGATAGCAACTTTTGCTCGTGTGCGGCAAGATTAGCCATTGTGGCTTCCAGAGATGGATCTGGCTATGGTGATAGCTGATTTTGATGATCTACAACAAGTGAATTAGGATTGGGGTTCTACAATTGTGGATGCTAGGACTACTCTAGCTTATGATGCATATTGGGTGCAAGCGTAGCCAGCGCGTCTTACTCATCCTACAGATCAGCCTAGGGTAGATGAGGATGAGGAGGTAGAGGAGTACGTTATGGAGGAGGTAGAGGAGGAGGGGAATAGAGATGATGGGGGAGATGGAGGGAGAGGAGCTATTGCTGTGTTAGTAGCAGTGGCAGTGGGGGCGGAAGGCTCCTTAGGTACAGGTACATCTAGTTCTGGGCATTGAGTACGACAAAGGGTGGGGGATGTAGAGGAGAACAAAGATACTCTAAGGGCTTAGGTGGTGAGCTTGGAGGATTAGGTGTACCAGATGAAAGTGGAGCTGAATACTACTCACATAGAGTGGGAGAGTGCCAGGCTAGAGATGCAGAGGCTATAGGGATTACTAGATGCAAGGTCTAGAGAGGATGGCAGGGCTGTAGATGGAGAGAGGGTCACACACCAGTAGGCTAAATAGTAGGAATCACAGTTGCAGGCACAAATTGTGCAGTTATAGGGACAACTGCAAGCATAGATTCTACAGTGGTAGGGATAGGCCAAGCGATATTAGTGCGAGAGGGATGAGGCGTGGCAGGCTATGGGTGCGGGGTTGGGAGATGTCTTGGGAGGGGTTTAGCGATAGGAATACAATGTTGGGTGAGAGGCACAGCACTACTACACCCTTTATGAGCGTATGGTTCCTACGAGACAATGAGAGAGCTACAAGAGCTAGTCTGGGGCTTCTATATCTCATAGATCAAGGTAGTCCCAGTGATTAGTACAGTAGCCACCTCAGCAACCACTAATGGGGCCACCTCCCTCATGACCAATAGGGGCTATAGGGGTAGGGACTTCTAGAGAACCACATGATTCTCCTCCCTATTATCCTACAGCTTCTATTCAAGAGAGTTCAACTCACTCATTTTGTAAATGCCTTCAGGCTTTAGATATGTATTTTGGCCCTATGGGCATATTTTTGTATCATGACCATTGAGATGTACATGGATATTGATATTTATATGATATGATCATTTTTGGTGAGGTATTTATGTGTTTATGGATGCACTTATGTGTTTTGATTATGATTATGATGTATGAATTATGATGTGGATGTTATTTATGGTTTTATGATGTGATGTGATGGATATGCATAATGGTTTAGAGTTATGTTTATGTTTTATGGTTATATGATGTTATGATGATTTATAGTGATGTTTTTTATGTTGATGATGATGACATATGTTCATGCATTGTTGTAATATGATGCCATGGATGTATGCATATGGAAGGTTATGGCTTGATGGATTATGATGTGGATTATTGGGATTATGATATGGACTATCTGGATTATGCATTTATGGGATGGATGATGCTAATTCTTATGATATTATGGTATGTTGATGATGATATGATTATGTTCTAATGATGATGTTGTGTATGCAGAATGGAGAATGCTAGTCATGATACATGTGTTGTGAGAGCCATTTTGAGGAGTGGGGGGAGGTGTTGAATTTACGGTTAGTTGATAGTTAGAGGGATAGATTGGGGGTGGTGTATCCTCAGTCACTTGATTCACATTGTGATATAAATCTAATTTTGGGTTGGGTAGATATGGGATGATTAGGATGGGTTGGTTAGGGTGGTTAGGATTGGATGGTTATGGGATTGGTTGATTAGGGGGTGGATTTGTTAGTTGTCATTAATACAAAGCCAACATGATATTATTTCTATAATAAGTACATGGTTTGGTGGATGGGGGATGAGGGTTGATCAAGGGATGGTGTATATTGTGCTAATATTTTTAGAGCAATCCTAGGTTTATTATAGAAAAGAGGATATTTTCACCAAGGTATGAAGGTCCAAGGTGATGATGTATATCCATCTTTTGCATGGACTAGACCCACAAACATTAGGATGATCCCATGCATGCCCAAGATAGTATAACCTTGTCTAGAGAATGAGGGGCATCCATAGCATAATCCCTTAGTACGTAAAAGGTATGATGAACCTTAGATGTAAAAGGAGATCAATATGGTAGAACTGACCCTACAATTCACAAGATATGAATACCAAATTGGATTAAATGAAAACAACCCACAAGCACAACATACAAAAGCAATGATCATGCCCCATTCTAGGTATTTTCACCACATACCATGATATAGTGAGATCAAGGTACTTTTGAAATGATCCTTGAATAGAACAAAACATAAAAATCAATAACTAAAAAGATCAACTGACCAAACAAACAACTATTGTATCTCTTGCCAAGATAGGTGTGGATTGATTGATTTTTCCTATTGTAGGAATGATATATTTGTTAAGGCATGGATCGATGGATGATTAGGATAATGTCAAAAGATGGGCAAAAAGATATAGGTCATAAGTTGTGGTTAAACTAATTTTATGCCTGATGATTTTTGCATGAAAGATGATGCTTTCCTAGTATACCTAGCAAATGTATTGTGTTTGGTTCAAGTGTAATCTTAGGGGATAGGGACCATCCAAGCAAGGTTGGATGGGTACATCTTATGTACCTACATATGGGATACTTCCTTCGTATTCTAGACTTCATACATACCATGTATCCATGAGATCAAGGCACATTAAGATGCAGGTGGTGATGATATGTAGTTCTGATTTGTGGTGATGATGTGGGCTGGTTTGAGATGTTTGGATAATGATATAGAATGGAATGTTTTGATGTTGCTTTTTTGGTATTTTTAGATTTTCTAATGTTTTTGGAATTTTGTGGATATTTTGATTTTTTGGGGTTTTCTAGATTTTTTATGTTTTTGGATTTTTGGATTCTCTATTGTACAAGGCATACAAGGATCCACTTGTTATGGACTCTGCCTTGGGTGGGTGATGAAGGGTGGGATGTTTGACGTTGAATGTTCATAATACCAAGCCATGGGATTGAGTGATTTGTGTAGGCGAGGACTTATTAGATGGTGGAATTGGCCACTACTCATGGCACCTGAAATAGGTTTTCACCATGGTACTTATCCAAGGCGCCACCGAAGTGGTTTTCACAATTAGACGGATTTATTACACTCATTTTTTCTTTATTTTTTAATTGTTTTGTTCTTTTATGATTTTTTTTAATTGGGATATCTAATGGGTTAAGCATAAAACTTTTAGAGATGCATGATGTTCATCAGCTCTTCTAAAGGCTATCCCTCAAGTGTTGCTAGCTAGTAAGCTCCTAATCCGTAACTAGATGTTATCACAAAGGGTCCTAACCAATTTGGTTTGAACTTGCCTTTTTTGTGTCACTCCTACAAGTTCCTTTGATTTTCCATGAGGACAAGGTCACCTATCTCAAATCAGCAGGTCTTGATTTTCTTTTTATAACTTCTTCAGAATTGATTCTGATAGGCTTGCAGGTGGTTGAGAGCATTGAGGTGCTTCTCATCCAAGAGTTCTAGCTCATTCAGACATGCAAACTGATACTCCTCCTCATCAATGAGATTTTGTGATGAATTTCTGAGAGAGGGGAGCTCGACCTTGATGGGTAGGATGGCTTCAAAATTGAATACGAAGGAATATAGAGTGGCTCTTGTGGGGGTACAGATTTTGGTTTGATAGGCCCAAAGGGTGAGATTAAGCTACAGGTTCCAGTCATGGCCAGCTTCATTAATTGTCTTCTTCAGTATTCTTAGGATAGTTTTATTTTAAGCTTCCACTTAACCATTACCTTGAGGGTAATATGCAGTGGAAAAATGATCTTGGATATGGAACTTTGACAAAGGGTTTGGACTTTTTGATTTTTGAATGGTTTCCCATTGTTACTGATGATGGTGAGGGGGATACCATAACAACATATGATGTAGTGGAGGATGAATTTGGCTATTTGGATACTAGTGGTGTAGGTGAGTGGAATGGATTCCATCCATTTGGTGAAGTATTCAGTGGCGGTGATGATGAACTTATGCCCATTGGACGATGGCAGATTTATTTTTCCAACGAGGTCAAGCCCCCACTGTTAAAAGGGCCATGGATTCGTGATTGGTTATAATTCTTGTGACGAAGCATGGATTAAATCTCCATGTTGCTGGCAAGGAAGGCATTTCTTCACAAACTAGTGTGCATCATTTTCCTGTGTCAGCCAATAATACCCTATTCTCAAAATCTTCTTCACAAGGGTAGGTCCAATAGAGTGTTCCCCACATATACCTTCATGTACCTCTTGTAAGGTTGTTTAAGCTTCTTGAGAAACAAGACACCTTAGAAGGGTACCATCAAGACTCTTTTGATATAATGTGTTGTTGATAAGGGTGAAACGGGAGGTTCAATGGATGAATGTTCGACGTTGTACAAAAGATAGATCGAGTAGAAGGATATTGTCATGGAGATATTAGTAGATGTCTTGATACCATGGTGATAGGGGACCAATGATGTCACAAACCAATTTGGATTGTGGAATATCATAAGTTGGCATTTGCAATTCTTTGATGAGGAACTCACATCACTGATTGTTCTTCTACATGTCTACCAAAGATCCTATAGTGGCCATGGCATCTGTTGCTTTGTTGTTAAGCCTTGGGACTTGCTCAAAGTGGATTTCATGGAAATATTCTTTGAATTCATCTACCATTCATTTGTAAGGTAGCATCTTTTCATCCTTTATTTTATATTCATTATTGACCTGCTTTATGACCAGTTGGGAATCCCATTAGACCATGAGATTTTATATTTTCTATTAGATTGCCATGCGAAGCCCTGTGATAAGTGCCCGTATTCTTCTACGTTGTTTGTACAAGGAAATGTGATTTTGTAGGATTTCAGGATGCAATCGCCTTGAGGGGTGACAAATAAGATTCCTACCCCTAAGCCATGATGTGTATAGGATCCATCAAAACACATTTTCCATTCTGTTGTAGGTGTTGCTGTGAGGATGGACTCATCTGGAAATTTTGAAAGTAGTGGATGTTTTATTGGGATTGGTGCATGTGCTAGTTGGTCTATAATGACTTGTCCTTTAATGGCCTTTCTTTCTATATATTCAATATCAAACTCGCTGAGGATCATCACCCATTTAGCCATACGTCCTGTAAGAGCTGCTCGAGACAATAAGTACTTTATGTTGCAAGTATGGGCCTAACCAGTGTTGTCATTGATGTCAACATACTCTTGTTGCATTTATGTCAAGGATTGGATGAGTTGTGTGCTAAGGATATTGAGAAAATTAGTCCTATTAGAAACAGAGAAGAACAATGAAGACAGTGAAGCTCTATGAAGTAAAGATCCCAGCTAGATGAAGATCAGAGAATGCACATCAAAGGGTTTGTAGACTTGTGTCTGAAGATGATTCAGTCAAGTTTTGAGAGGTCTGCATGAAACTATGGAGGAGTTATAGCCATGAGAGTAAAACCAGTTCTGGCAATTGTTCAGAGGTGACAGAGTGACACAAATAGGTCCGGTGAGATCTAGAAATACAATATCATGTTTTGCGGATCTACTGGCATGTTTGGGAGGCTAATTTGAATTGACAACTCAATTGGTTCATGTTTTGGAGGTTCACAAGCAATCCTTCTAATGTGACAGTGATGGGTGACTGTGTTCTTGAGGTTCCAGATGCAGATGCGAATGATTATAGTAAGCAGAAGTGGTGTGGATGTTCTTGGTGATTCAAGCAAGCTTGTGAGGGTCTCTAGATTGTGTCTAGTTCGTGTTGGCGGTCCGCATTGAAGATAGAGCTCGTAATTGGAGATTTACCTTCTAGTGATGGTGTTCTTCCTAGTCTTGGTTGACTAGATGTTTTGGACATGTTGCAGATGATCTTGAAGATGTTTTGCAAATCCTGGCATGTTCCTCAAAGAAGATTGAAGTCCCAGCTATGTGTGGCCAATAGTGTAGTAATGCACATGAAGTTTTTGTAATAAGTCAAGTTGTATTTTTGTAATTTCTCTATAATAAAACAAGTGTATGTTGTGCCAACTTTGATGATCATTCCAAAGTCATTGTCTTGTATAAATAAGAATTGTGAAGTCATTCAAATGTATCCTTGTAGTGATGAGAAGGTTGTAGGGAAGAAGAAGGAAAAGCAAAGTAGAGGTATTGAGCTTAAATGGAACTGACTCAAGCATAGTGAAGATGCTAATCTCTAGTTCAAGTATGTAAAATTTATATTCTTCTGTAGACAGTGTGTCTCTTGTAGGCAGTGGACCTCTTGTGAGCAGTGTGCTCGGGCAGTGAACCCTAATTGGCAAGTGCCATTTTATTCTTCTTATTCTTTTAATAGAGAATACAATCTTGTGTTAATCACCCCATGGTTTTTCCCATAACCAGGTTTTCCACGTTAAAATCTTGGTGTTGTATGTGTTGAATTTGTTTCTACTCTTGAATTCATGCATTATGCTTCATGATTGAATCTTTGATATGATATTGAAATAGAAGAAGCTTTAAAGTATAAAAAGAACAGAAGTTTGGTGACAACTGATTCACCCCCCCTCTTAGTTGTCTGTCCTAAATCCAACAATTGGTATCAAAGCTAAGTTCCTCTAGAAGAAGCTTAACCGCTTGAGAAGATCCAGGATGTCAACCTATAAGAAGGACAGTCCAAGGTTTGATGGAACAAACTTCACTGCCTAGAAGAACCACATGGAATGTCACTTACAATGCATGGGATATCAGTATTGGAACATAACCTCAACTAAATATGTTCCCCCAAGGAATGGGCCAACAACTATAGATGAAGTCAGAGATATAGAAAATAATCTTCGAGCTAAAGAAACCCTACTGAGTGCCTTGTCTGATTCAGAGCTAACAAATGTTATGGGATTGAAGACTGCTTATGAAATTTGGACAAAGCTTGAAAATCTATATGAAGGAGACAAGTATGTTAAGTGTGCCAAGTTGCAAAGTCTGAAAGGAAAGTTTGAAAACTTAAAGATGAGTGAAGATGAGAACATCACTTTATATATGACAAAAGTAAATGAGCTTCTATGTGGCATCAGATGTGCTAGTGGAGTACTGGATGAAGATGAAATTGTTGCTAAAGTTCTCAGATCTTTACCTCCTGCATATAAACACAAAGTCGCTGCTATTGAGGAAATCAGATCTTTAACAACTATCACAAGGGATCAATTGATTGGTAAGATATATGCATTTGAGTTGGCTGAGTTTGGTGATGCACTTCCCAAGACTAAATCTGCTTTCAAAGCTAGTGCCTCTACTAAAGGCAAACAAAGATATGATCCAGGAGAAAGTTCCTCAAGAAAATCAACTTGGTATGAGAAAGAAAGAAAAGATCTCGAAGAGGATGAATTAGAAGCTAAACAACTTGAAGCCCTCATTGCAAAGAGACTGCCAAGAGGATCCGGTAAGTATGAAGGAAAATGACCTTTTAAATGCTTTGCCTATAATAAGATTGATCATTTTGCCTCAAGATGTCTGGAAAGGTTTTCAAGGCCAAACCCTAATAGATCAAGGTTTCAGAAGAAGTGTTACTATGTTCAAGAAGATGATGAAGGAGTAACAGATGATGAATCTAAGATAGGAAACAAATCTGGAAGTGATTGGGTGTTTATTGCCATCAAGGAAGAAGATCCAATGCCTATTGAATCTACCAATCACAAGATAGAAAATGCTTTGCCTACTCAGGTTGAAGAAAAGGATGAATGGGTTATTGACAGTGGATGCTCTCACCATATGATTGGTGACAAGAGTAAGTTCTTAAGCTTGGAAAGATATGAAGGTGGAGTTGTAAAGTTTGGAGATAATTCTGCTGGCAGAATTAGAGGCAGAGGAACCATTTCCTTTGATGGAAAGAACAAAATTAATGATGGGTAAAAGCACAAAGCTGTGTCACACTTTTATAAAGGAAACGACCAACCATGATCTAAATTTTTAACTTGAATCATTAAAAAGTGACATACATTTTGAATTTTAAATGATGTAAATTAATGAAATGTATATTTTAGTGTGTATTTTTTGTTTGTATTTTTTGAAAAAATTCAAAAATTATTTGAATACATTTTTTTGTAAAATTAACACTATAATTTAGTTGCTGATAAAATCCTGAAAAATGAAGTTAAGTGGGACGTCGCTCTTTTTATAGTAAATTTTATTTTTTTTCCTTCAAATTTTTTGTGTGTATTTATAACTTGAAACTTTAGTTTATGGATTTAATTTGTATGCATTTTGATAAATATATATTTTTAAATAAATATTAAAAGTTATGTGTATTGAAAAATAATTATTTCGATGGGACATCAACTTTTGTCTTGACTATTTATCTAAAATAGAAAAAATTATATCATCTTGACATGGAATCTCTTCTCTAGTGCAACATATTTTTTTTTTTTTTTAATAAGCTTTACTATTTTTTCTTGATAAGACAATCAACCTCATATTTTGGTGCTGATGACCTACTTTTAGTAAAAATAAAAAATAAAATATTAACAATAATTAGACTACTAAAATAACCACATTTTTTAAAACTACACTTACAAATCTACAAAAGGGTATTTTTAGATTTTTTTAAAAAATTATTTACATGAGTAGGAATTGTTGAAACATCAACTTTTTTGAAATTTTGTATTTTTTTGGTAAATTAGCCTTCAAGTGGTGCTACATATGTATTTAGTGGATACTTCTAGTTGGAAAAGTTGTGGCCCATATCTAACTTAGCTAGAATAAATCTCACTAGACCATATGTTTGAAAAAAAATGACTTTTAGTTAGAAATGTTTAAATCCACTTGTGCTGATAAGTCAGCCAAAAGTGTGGCACAGTTATATGTTTTTACCCTAAGTTTTTGTATGTTGAAGGTCTGAAGCATAATCTTCTCAGTGTTGGATAGTTGGTGGACAAAGGCCATGATCTCTGATTCAAAAATGGAAAATGCAAGATCTTTGAAAGCTCTAGAACTGAGATTGCATTTGGTACATAGACAAAATGTAGCATCTTCCACTAGGTTGGTACTAGAAAAAGTTGTTTATTTGTTCAAATTGATCAGAGTTAGTTGTGGCATAGGAGAATGTGTCATGTAAATTTTGATAATATCATCAAGATAAGCAACACTCAGGCTATAAGAGATCTTCCAAGACTGGTGAAACCTACTAACAGTTTGTGCAAAGAATGTCAGTTGGGTAAGCAGAACAAAGTCACATTCAAAAGTAAGGAACAATCTTCAACTGGATTGTTAGACTTGGTACACACTGATCTTTGTGGTTCAGCAAGAATCAGGAATCTGCAAGGAGATAGGTATTTCATATTGCTGATTGATGACCACTCCCAGATGATGTGGGTAACTTTCTTGAAAGAGAAATCTAAAGCACTTGAGAAGTTCAAAATATTCAAGGCTATGGTAAAAAATGAAACTAGCATAAATATAAAATGCCTCAGGTCTGATAGAGGTGGAGAATTCACATCCAGTGAGTTCATATCATTCTGTGAGGAACATGGGATAAAGAGACAGTTATCTGCTCTAAGGACTCCACAACAGAATGGAGTAGTGGAGAGAAAGAACCGAACCATCTAGGAAGCATCTAGGACCATGATGATGGAAGCAAATGTTCCTCAGATCTATTAAAGAGAAGTTGTAAGCACTACTGTCTATACTCTTAATCGAGTACAAATCAGAGGCAATACTAGTAAGACTCCTTATGAACTTTGGTTTGGCATCACTCCTCCTATGAAGTATTTCAAAGTCTTTGGCAGTAAATGCTATATCAAAAGAGATGAAGACCTTGGCAAGTTTGATGCTAGAAGTGATGAAGGAATATTCTTGGGATATTCTACTCAAAGCAAAGCATACCAGTGTTATAACAAGATATTGACAAAGATTATAGAAAGTGCAAATGTGAAGGTTGATGAAGGCATGGAAAGTCCCTCAAGGTATTATGAGTATGAAGCAGATGATCAGAATGATGTCTCAGATCAAGGAGAACAAGTCCCAAATCCAATTCACATTCAAACTAATCCGAAGAATCCTGAAATATAAGAAGATGAGACAAGTTTGCATGAACCTGTCCAAGAATTAGAAGTGCAAGAGCATCCCAAAACTCCCAAGTATGTAAGACCGAATCATTCTGAAGATCAAATCATAGGAGATAGAAGAAATGTGTTCAAACAAGAAGAAAAATTGCTCAAGATTCAGTGAAGTATTGTTTAATTTCAAAGATTGAACCAAAAATAGTAAGTGAAGCATGCAATGATGAAAGTTGGGTTAAAGCAATGGAGGAAGAATTGATGCAGATTGAAAAGAATCACACTTGGGATCTTGTTCCTAGACCTAAGGACAAAAATGTGATTGGGACTAAATGGGTCTTCCAGAATAAACTGAATGAAGACGGTGAAGTAATAAGAAACAAAGCCAGATTGGTCTGTAAGGGTTATGCTCATGTAGAAGGAGTTGACTTTGAAGAAACTTTTGCTCTAGTGGCAAGAATTGAAGTAGTCAGATTATTTCTCACTTTTGCTGCCTTCAGAGATTTCAAGGTGTGTCAAATGGATGTCAAGTCTGCTTTCCTAAATGGTGATTTGGAAGAAGAGGTATACATTGAGCAACCGGATGGATTTCAATTGTCTGATCATGGAGATATGGTCTGCAAGTTGAAGAAGGCATTGTATGGACTCAAACAAGCCCCAAGAGCCTGGTATGAAAGATTGGACAAACATCTTTTGAAGACTGGTTTCAACAAAGGTACTGCTGACAGTAATCTGTATTTCAAAATTGATCATGAAAATATCTTGATTGTTGAAGTATTTGTTGATGATATCATTTTTGGAGGAAAAGATAGTATGTGCAAGACTTTTGCAAATCAAATGAGAAGTGAATTTGAGATGTCTATGTTTGGGGAAATAAATTTCTTCTTAGGTCTGCAAATCACTCAAACGAAGAAAGGAATCTTCATATCACAGACTAAATATGTGAAAGAATTGTTGAAGAAATTTGGGATGGAAGATTCAAAGCCAATGAATACTCCCATGGCAACTGGATGTAAGCTGAGTAAAGATGATGAATCTCCCAAGGTTGATCAGAAAAAGTACAGGTCAATGATTGGAGACTACTCTACCTTACTCAAACTAGACTTGACATTATGAATGTTGTTGGTTTTGTTGCCAGATTCCAAGCTGATCCTAGAGAGTCTCATGTCATGGCAATCAAGAGAATTCTCAGATATCTGAAGCAGCTAAGTATGGTTTATGGTATCCTAAGGATCATAATTTCTCTCTTCATGCATATACAGATGTTGATTGGGTAGGAGATGTGGATGACCGGAAGAGTACCAGTGGTGGTATATTCTTTTTGGGAAAAAGATTTGTTTCTTGGCTTAGCAAGAAACAAGAAGCAATATCTCTGTCCACTGCAGAAGTAGAGTATATATCAGCAGCAGGTAGTTGCACTCAAGTATTGTGGATGAAGTAAATGCTAAGAGACATCAGAGTGGAGTATGAAAAACCTATCACAATCTTCTGTGATAATTCAAGAGCAATAAACATATCAAAAAATCTAGTGTTGCATTTAAAGATAAAACATATATCCATCAAGTTTCACTTTTTGAGAGAACATGTGAACAAGAATGAAGTTAGACTAGAGTTTATGCCCTCAAAGGATCAGATTGCAGACATTTTTACTAAACCTCTACCTAAGGACTCTTTTGAGTATCTCAGGGAGAAGTTAGGGGTTATTACCCCTCAAGTTCTTATTTAAGGTGCATTGATGTGCATCGATCCAGTAGATCCCAGTCATATCTTGTGATCTGGATTGGTGTTAGGAAGCTTCTACTCAGGGGGAGTAGTCAGCATGATTCTAAAGTATGAGAAGTGGTTGCAAGTATGTGCCCTTTGCCATTGATGTCAAAGGGGGAGAGAAGACATGTGAAAAACAAAAAGTGGTTACTAATCAAAGGGGGAGCAGTAAAGGAAGAGAAAACATGTGAATGGTTGTTGTTGATAGGGGGAGCTATGTCAGTCAGTGAGGAGAAGTTCTTGTCTTGATGGTTAAAATAGTTTTTCACATTATATGTTGTGATCAATGACAAAGGGGGAGATTGTTGCAAGTATGGGCCTAACTGGTGTTGTCATTGATGTCAACATAGTCTTGTTGCATTGATGTCAAGGATTGGATGAGTTGTGTGTTGAGGATATTGAGAAAATTAGTCCTATCAGAAACAGAGAAGAACAATGAAGACAGTGAAGCTCTATGAAGTAAATATCCCAGCTAGATGAAGATTAGAGAATGCGCATCAAAGGGTTTCTAGACTTGTGTCTGAAGATGATTCAGTCAAGTTTTGAGAGGTCCGTATGAAAGTGTGGAGGAGTTATGGCCATGAGAGTAAAACCGATTCTGGTAACTGTTCAGAGGTGACAAAGTAACACAAATAGGTCAGGTGAGATGTGGAAATACAATATCATGTTCTATGGATCTGGTGGCATATTTGGGAGGCTAATTTTAATTGACAACTCAATTGGTTCGTGTTTTGGAGGTCCACAAGCAATCCTTTTAATGTGACAGTGATGGGTGACTGTGTTCTTGAGGTTCTGGATGCAGATGCGAATGATTATAGTAAGCGGAAGTGGTGTAGATGTTCTTGGTGATTCAAGCAAGCTTGTGGAGGTCTCTAGATTGTGTCCAGATCGTGTTGGTGGTCTGCATTGAAGATAGAGTTCGTAATTGAAGATTTACCTTCCAGTGATGGTGTTCTTCCTAGTCTTGGCTGACCAGATGTTTTGCACATGTTGCGGATGATCTTGAATATGTTTTATGAAGCTTGGCGTGTTCCTCAAAGAAGATTGAAGTCCTAGCTATGTGTGGCTAATAGTGTAGTAATGCGCATGAAGTTTTTGTAATAAGTCAAGTTGTATTTTTGTAATTGCTCTATAATAAAACAAGTGTATGTTGTGCCAACTTTGATGATCATTCCAAAGTCGATGTCTTGTATAAATAAGAATTGTGAAGTCATTCAAATGTATCCTTGTAGTGATGAGAAGGTTGTAGGGAAGAAGAGGGAAAAGCATAGAAGAGGTATTGAGCTTAAATGGAACTGACTCAAGCATAGTGAAGATGCTAATCTCCAGTTCAAGTATGTAAAATTTATATTCTTCTATAGACAATGTGTCTCTTGTAGGCAGTGGGCCTCTTGTGAGCAATGTGCTCGGGCAATGAGCCCTAATTGTCAAGTGCCATTTTATTCTTATTATTCTTTTAATAGAGAATACAATCTTGGGTTAGTCACCCTGTGGTTTTTCCCTTAACCGGGTTTTCCACGTTAAAATCTTGGTGTTGTATGTGTTGAATTTGTTTTTGCTCTTGAATTCATGCATTATACTTCATGATTGAATCTTTGATATGCTATTGAAATAGAAGAAGCTTTAAAGTATATAAAGAATAGAAGTTTGGTGACAACTGATTCACCCCCCCTTCTCAGTTGTATGTCCTAAATCCAACACTTTAGTGGATCAATCTTTTCTATGAGCTTTGTCTTATGGTCGAGCATGTAGTGACTTAATTTTTAAGATGTAAATACAACTGCGAGGCATGCCATTTTAGTGGGTGTGTAATTAAGTTCATATGCCACTAAGGTACGGTTGATATAATAGATAGCTCTTTCCTTTCCTCAGTCATCATGATGTGCTAACAATGCCCCTATTGGTGTCTCTTTTATGGAGATGTAGAGTAACAAGGGTTGTCCTTACTTTGGTGGTATAAGAACTGGAGGTGTGGTGAGGTATTCTTTCAATTGTTCAAAGGCCTTCTAACAATTTGAATCCCAACGAAATGCCACATCTTTGCGGAGGAGATGCTGAAATGGCTAGCACTTGTCAGCTAGTTGTGCTATAAATTGTCTGATGGATTGGAGCATCCCTTAAAGGGTACATAGCTGCCTCAGGTTCTTTGGTGGAGGCATTTCAACTATTGTTTTTACCTTTGCTAGATCCATTTCTATGTCTCATCAAGACACAATGCAGCCAAGGAGTTTTCCCGAGGTAACTCCGAAGATACACTTCTTAGGATTGAGACACACTTTATATTTTTTGAGTTGGTCAAAGATTTTAGCTAGCACTTGTAGATGTTCATTTCGTATTTTCAATTTTCCCAACAAATCATCCCTATAGTCTTCCATGATGTTGTGGAATAAGTCATGGACTATCACGGTCATGGCCCTTTGGTAGGTTGCTCCTGCATTTTTAAGGCCGAAAGGCATAACAACCCAGCAATAGGTTCCCCATGGACAAATGAATGTCATCTTATGTTGGTCTGCTTCAGCGATCCTTATTTGATTGTATCCTAAAAATCCATCCATAATTGACAACATTTCATACCCAAATGTTAAATCGACTATGATGTCAATTTTTGGTAAAGGAAAGTCGTCCTCGAGGCATGCTTTGTTGAGATCCCTGAAATCTGAGTAGGCGCGAATGCCCCCAGTGACTTTATCTATGGGTACAATGTTTGATATCCATTATAGATAATCAATAGGGAAGATAAATCCCACATCCAGGAGATTTTTGAGCTCAGCTTTGACAAGCAATGCTACTTGGGGATTCATTTTTCTCAACTTTTGCTTTACTGGCTTTGCGTTAGGATGTACTGTAAGATGATGGACCACTAATGCTGGATGTAATCTTAGCATGTTGACATATTTCCATGCAAAGTTGAGGCTTCATTCTTTGAAGAAAGCTAAGAAGGCCTCCTGTTCCATTAGTGTGAGGGAAGCTACCCAAAAGATGATTTTTGGTGATTCTTCGGTACCAAGGTTCATCTCTGGGGATTCCTCCACAAGGATTGGTGACAATTCTTGGTAGATTTGTGGGACTTTGGGGAGGTGCATTCTATCATCTCCTAGTGCCTCTAGGAGGTTTTCATTAGGAGATACATCCTTTATTTTTATTTTTCATCATCTGAAATTGCCACGGAGTGGTTTTCACTAGGGGATGTATTTTTTATTCTTATGTTTTTGAAATAAGAGATGTGGAGGCCTCCCCAAAGTATGCAAATGTGTTGAGTTCCATGATATAGTTGGCTTTCTGATCTCTGAGGAGTATATGGTCTCTAACCCCCATCAATTAGGCAATTACTTCATCATTTTGTGTAACATCTAGCACCGGAGGTCCCTGTTGGTCCTAGTCAATAAGTTGGGGATGAACGAGTGGAAGGTCTTTGGATGGTGATGGCAGGGTTGAAAGGCTATAGATGGTGCATATAGAGGATTCAAATAATTCGGCAAATACCTCAAAAGAGTCTTGATGGTTGTCTTCATTCGTGTTCTCTATTACGGGAAAGGCTCTTACAACCTCACTTAAGATATATTCAAGTTCTATGGGGGTAGGCTCTTGTTTTCCATACCCTAATACTTGATGATAGGGGTTATTTGTAGCGAGAATTGGCTCAAGAATGCCTTGTTCATGAAGGCCCATACCGCCTTGTCCTTTCTAGGCCATGTTTTTTATGATATCTAGACCCTTTCCATACTTTTCAGTAGGTAGGACAGGAGCTTGTTGTTCTTCCTCTTCATCTTTGTATAAACATGATGACACATCTTCGAGGATGTCTTATTCCATGAGGTGTCTTCACTTGAAGATTGGATACAATTTGCATTTGATGATCACCGTAGATATATCCTTTGTCTTAGGTTTACCAAATGCTTTAGGGGATGGTGGAAGTTTCCCTACAAAAAATGTGTCGTGTAGGTTGTATTCTCCACACCCTATCTCACTAGCTTTGATCTTGGTCTCTAGGATAGGTGATGGTGAGGAGGTAGATGCAATGTTGGATGGGTCGATATATGAGGTGGATGGTTTTGGATTGGAGGTAGATGGTTTGATGGTGTTATTGTATGGGCAGAAGGTTTTTTCATGTCCTTCCAAGAAACTGTAATATTGGAAAGGATGGGGATCAGCATATATGGTTACTTCTATCCCATTGTACAAGAATTTAAGGCATTAATGGAAGGTGGATGGGATGACCTACATGGCATGGATCCATGGGTGGCCAAGGAGGATGTTGTATGGGAGATCAAGATCAAGCACTTGGCATTTTGTCTCCAATATCTTTTGTCCAACCTGAATTAGAAGCTTGATATTCCCTTCAGATAGTCATTCAGTGTCATCATATCCTTTGATGGTTATGATTTCACTTGAGTCTACGACCACATCAAAATATCCCAATTATTTTATTAGTTTGACAGTGCAAAGATTTAGGCCAAAGCCACCATCTATTAAGACTTATTTTATAGTATGTTTATGTATGCGGACTTCGATATGGAGGACCTCATTGTGAGATGTTCTAGTGGCAAGAAGATCTTGCTCGATGAAGGTGAGATGATGAGGTGATGAAAGGTGTCCAACCATGGCTTGGAATTGGTTTACATTCAAGTTATTAGGGGCATGGGTTTCCATTAAAGCTTTTTCAAGGACTTCTTTGTGGAGGGGTGATGTTCGAAGCAATTCAAGGATAGAGATTTGCTTGGGTGTTTTTCCAAGGTGTTCAAGGAGGTTGTATTTGTCAGTGGGTGGGTGGTTTGTGGGTGCAGAGTTGGTGGCTTGATCATTGGTTGGGGCTCCTCGAATGGATATGCAGCCGCGACAAGTAGTGATGGCACAATTGGGGGTTTTAGTTTGTATGGTGATGGTTGCCACACGATTGAGAGATTCTTTTATGCAACCCACGACGGAGTCAAAAAAAGAGGGAGGAGGGATGACATTATAGGTTTGATTGGATCTTGAGGCTTTTCCTTTGTTATGGTCAGGGAGTGGATCCTTATATGCTTCTATATTTTCATTGGGTGATCTCTTAGGAGGTTCATCAATTGTGATATCACCATGATCTACAAAGTCTTGGATGCAATTATTTAGCCTCATGCAATCGGATGTCTTATGCCCTTGACATGGTGATATTCACAATAGGTATTCTCATTAAACCATGAAGGTTTGAACTAGTTGTCATCATAAGGATGGATAGCGGGTAATTGAATTAAGTCAGCCTTTAAAAGGTTTCTCAAGACATTTTCAATCGGTTCACCTAAAGGTGTGAATCTTCTTTTGGGTGCATTTGTTTGTCTTGGTTGACCTTTAGGAATGTTGATATTGTTATTGCTTGTATATGGATTGGATGGTGCGGGATTTTGTACATTTTGGACATTCGTAACATCGGTGACACCATCATTGAGTGTGTTTTTGTTCTTGCCACAAAAGCGGGGTTTTTTGTATGATTGGTTGTTGTTTGTGTTGGTGTTTTTGTTGTTGTTGTTGCTATTAACCTTGTTATTTTTATTGTCAATGTTTTCTCGATAGATTTTGATAGCTCCTTTGGCTATGAGAGCTCTCTCAATCGTGGTTCCTTTTTCAATAACCTCTTCAAAGGTAGAGGCACATTGGATTTGTAGGTGAAAGCTCATTTCTTGATTTTGTTTTGTCACAAACATAGTGACCAATTGTTTTTCGGGGATGGGCCATGGGAGTTTGCTTGCTAGACTTCTCCACCGTTGTAGGAAGGTGGCGAAAGATTCCCCATTTCTTTGTGTGGTGTTGCAAAGATCTATCATGGATACTTCATGCTCAAAGTTGTATGAGAAGTGATTGACAAATTTCTATACAAGTTCATGGAATATTTTGATACTAGGGGAAAGAGGTGCAAACCATTCAGTTGCTTGTCCTCCTAAGCTTCTAGGGAAAAGTTTCATGAGATATGTATCATCATATGAGACTTCTAAGAAAATGATATAAAATTCCCTAAGGTGTTCCCTAGGGTCCCCTTTCCCTTTGTATTTATCAAACTTTGGTGTTTCGAAATTTTTAGGAAAGGGAGGCATGGGAATGGTACGATCAAAAGGATATGGGAAGATATCTTTGAATGAATATTATTTTCTTTTATGGCCATGTTGCATGTCATCAACCTTTTGTATCAATGCTTGATAAATCAAGGGTGGGTGGTGTTGGATTCATTATTGGAGGAAGTTGGTGGTTTGTTATTGTGGTGGGGTTTGATTTTGTTGTTGTTGTTGGTAGGTGACGAGTTGCTGTAGGATTTTTGTGGAATTTGTTGTTGTTGGGGGTTTTGATTTTATTGAAATGTTTGGGTGCTATTTTGTGTGAAAGATGAAGCGGGAGGTTGTGAAATAAGGGGTTGTGTGTATGTGAAGTTAGATGTTTGTGAAGGGTTATTGGGGTTGTTGGATGTATTATATGGTGGTTGTGAGAAGAGTTGTGTCATGAAGGTGATGGTGTTTGAATCAAATTGGGGGATGCTTGTGGAAGCATTGGTGTAATTTGTGTTGTTGGGTATGTTGAGGATAATTTGTGGAGTAGACATAGGTATGGTTTATGTTGATATGGAAATGGGAATTTTGACATTGATGTCGGTGTTGGATGATGAAGGTTGTGAGGTATTGGGGACATTATTTGATGAGGATGTTTGGGATGTGGAAGGTGGATTTGGTACCTTGGCACCATTTTGGATCAATAATTCTAAGTACTTATTGGGATCTAACTTTAGGACACGATCTAATAAATCCATGGAATCAACATATTGCATAAAGTCTATGACTTCTTGATTGGTGTTGTTGTTATTGGATGGTTGAAGTTGGTTTCCGCAAGAATTTATCATGGCATTGTTATCATAGGATGTTTGTTGTTGATTTATTTAGACATTGTTTTGGTCAGTAGGTGGCATCCCAATTCTATATGGCTCCATTTCTTTGTTCTTCCTAGATTGAGACCTTGTTTGTGGCATGCAATGAAGAAGTGTGGATTGGTTTTGGGATGATAGGTGAGTGAAGGTCATGACCTTAGAGATTTATTTTCAAAATTTTGAACCAAAGATGGATGAATGAATAGATGACTTTGTGATAGGATATGAAGATGATTTTTGGATGAGTGATCAAGGAATAATTTGGATGATGATTTTGGATGAATGATTAAGGGATACTTTGGATACTTTTGATGATAATGATGAAGGGATATTTTGGATACTTTGGATAATGATTTTGGATGGATGATCAAGGGATACTTTGGATGATTTTGGATGATGTTTGAAAAGGATAATCAAATCAAAAGATGGCTCAAATAAATCTAGATCTTGTGGATTTCAAGGAGATTTTCCTCTCTTTACTTAAGGTAGACTAAGACACTTAAGCAAAAAGGGAATGGGGATTATTTTACTTGGGGTAGAAAAGACCTCCAAGCAAAATAGGATCCTTAGAATTCACTCACTTAGGAGTAGTCTAGGCTCCTAAGCCAATTTATCCTAAGGTTAATAGGGGTAATTTATAAATAAACTTAAGGTAGACAAATGCTTGAGCTTTTTATAAATTAGAGGATGAGGGATGAGATCTAGATTTAAGTTTGCACAAATTTGATTTGAAGGATGATTTTAGATATTGATTTGATTTGATTTGGATAATGTTGGTTGATGTTTGAATGATGTTTGATTGGAATTGGGGTAAGGTTTGGCTTAAGGTTTGGATGACTTAGATTTGGATTGGATTTTGATTATGGCTTGGAGGATATTTCGAGATTTTGCTTTGGGGAAATTGTGATTAAAGGTTTGGATGATTGTTGATTAAAATTGGAAGGGATGGATTGGGGGTAAAGGTCCAAAGTGAAAATCAAGATGTTTTCTCTAAGGTCAAATGGTATGGGAAAATGGAATTTTGAGGAAGGATGGACTTAGATAAATGATGGATGATTTTGGGATGGTTGTCAAATGTTGACATGTCACAAGAAGGGTCAAATTATGCTTGGAAAAGCAACTATATGTCAATTGATGATTGTTGGACACAGGAACCAAAGGCGCTAAAAGGTGAACCTAAGGTGCTAACAGATGAGTCGTATGTGCGGAGGTATAAGCCTAAGGTGTTGATAGATAAGCCTTTGGCATGGATAGATAAGCCCAAGGCACTGATAGAGATCTCTATGGTGCTAAACAAAGAACCTAAGGTGCTATTTGTCTGTTCAAAGGGATAAAATTATTGGATTTTGTGGAAAATTTTTGAACTTTTGGCTTCAAAAATTCTTGGCAAGAAATTAAACAAGAAAGAAGACACAATTACTTGACTTCAATGTATGGAATTGGATTTTTGACTTCCACGGGTTTTGGCAAAGAAGATATGCAAGTTTAGTCTAATAAGATGATACATTAGTTTATCACTCAAAAATAGAGTTAATGATGTCAAACATGCAAGATAAAGTTAGCCTTAAGTATTCTTCCTAAAATGTAGTGGATTAAGTGATTTTTCAGAAAACTCAAGACTTATAAACTCTGTTAAACTAGAAAATAAACCTTGCAAGCAATAGTCAATAAGAAACCAAATATTAAAAATGTTTTAAGACAAGAAAAATTTTCCCTTTACCGTGACCAGAGGTGTTGAACCAAAAGCTGAAGGCACTAAAGTAGGAACTGATGGCGCTGAGATAGAGGCCTCTGGCACTGAACCAAATACCTTTCATTTTGATGGAGAGGTCGACTGCACTGATATAAGTCCTAAATGCACTGAATAGAGAACTGACTGCACTAAACCTACAAAAATAGTATGTGATCAGATAAAAAGATGTCGACGCTGACAAAGTTGTCGAAGGCACAACTGTAGAGACTGAATCCATGACTGCGTGGACTAAATGCACTAAAGCAACCTGCATGATAGAAACTTCCAAAAAACTCACACAAAAGGATTAGTAACAGGGACAAGGGTCCCACTAGGCATGCCAAATGAAGATGAAAGAAGATTACAAGACCAAATAACATGAAAAGAACTCAAAACAAAAGAAATAATACCTTCCAAAGTCTTCAATCTCCTTCTCTCCTTGATAAGGTGGAGGAGAGATGCACCCAAGTCACTCCTAGCCCAAGTAGAAAGTATGTAGATTTCTCTTAATATTCAACACAATATGAAACTGGCATGGATTTGGCTAGAGATTTGGGAGAGATTTTGGCATAATGATGATGCATAAAACTTGTGATGAAAATGGCTTGGATTATGCTTGTATTTATAGGCATTTTGGAGGGGATTTGAGATCAATGGTTGAGATTCAAATTTTAAATCCAATGGTGAAGATGAAGAGATGAGATGGAGGGCTATATCTTCATCAACAAAAATGGAGGGTTGTGATTATTTTAGAATTTTTAATTCACCTTGGGAAGGCTTTGCATTAATGAGGATTAAGACTTGAGGGGAAATAAAAAATTAATTTCCATGGGAGAAGGTGCAATAACAAATTTGGTTTTACTGGTGAATGAGATGACATGTGACACGTGTTCATTTGGAAAACACATGTGTGAGCTCTTTGCATTAAAAAGAGCTCTAACATGAAAAGGGAAAGGTGAGGTGGAAGGGTCATGTGACCCCTTTAAATAAAAAAATTGTTTTTTATTCAAAGGGTGTGGGGAAATGGGTTAATCAAGGTTTGACCCACTTAACTAAGTGTTTAACTTAATTAATGTGGTTGTAGAAAATTAGTGAGTGGATTAATTAGTGGTTAAAATTAATTAAATAATGATTTATTTAATTAATGTGGGTCTAGGGGCTAGGTAGATTAGAGTAGCCAATTAAATAATTGGTATTTATTCAATTAGGCTAGGTTTAGGTCATACGCTAGGGGAGATTAATTAAATAAGGATGTTATATTTAATTAATCTAGGCTAGGGGATGAGGGAAACTAGCATATCTATATTTTAAAAATATATCTAAAATACACCAAGAGATATCCTTCTTGAGGTGCCTATTTTTTAATCAATTTACCACACATAAGTGGAATAGGCGCCTTGAGAAGAATATCTCTCAGCATATTTTAGATATATTTTTTAAATATAGATATGCTAGTTACTAATATAGGCTATATATTGCTTTTACTATATACATTGCTTATATTTAGTTTTTTTTCCAAAAGTGGTTGTAGTAGTTATTATAAAGGCTCATGAATAATGTGATTAATTAGTTTTATATATTTAATTTTTACTTCATCACCAAGACTCTAAGATAAGATAAATAATGAATACTATTTTAACTTTTAATATAACACTTAGCAAATTTATGAAAGAAAATAAAATAGACATTTTGTGGGCTTTCATAAAATATTTTTAAAAAGAAAAAGTAAATTCATATAATCAAGGATTTTATGGGTGTTCAATTGGCCCAATGTCATGTGTCATGTTTTTTTTTTAATATGTATTATGATGTTTGTAAATTGTAAAACATAAAAATATTATGAAAAAATATTTAATTTAATTTTTTAATATTCCAACAATATGAAATAATTTATGCATACACCATTAACACCATGTTAAAGCATACAAATTAATAGCAAGCCAAAATAATTTTGAGAGATTATTTAAATTTTTATCAATAGTTATTTTGAGTTTGATTTTTTTATGCTTCTTGATTTTTATTTTGTGTTTCTTCCTTCTTGCATAAAATACTTTTAAAAAGAAAACTAAATTCATATAATCAAGAAATGGGACTAAAAGAATATTAAAAGTGCATGGGGATTTTACAAGGGATTTAAATGAATTTGAATTTTTTAATATTCCAGCAATATGAAATGATTTATGCATACACCATTAACACCATTATTCCAGCAAATCATGAAATTCATACCTATGATTTTCGTTGATTCTTAGATTTTGATTTTTTTGCCGCTTTTTTTATTTTTATTTTGTGCTTCTTCCTTTTGTTATTTGTGTTTTGATTTTTTTGCCGCTTCTTGATTTTTATTTTGTGCTTCTTCCTTCTGTAATTCATTATTTTATTTTCAGCTCTCTAAATTTATCTAATTGTTTTAAACATTTATGTTTTATATATGTTTTAATTATTAATGTTGTATTTGTGGGCTATATTTTTTAATGTTTATGATTATTTATTTTAATAGGTCAGCTATTTAATTATTTTTTAAATTTGTTTTTTTAACACGTTCATGCCATTTCACCCCATGCCACTGTAGGTTATGCCTCTCGACGTAATTAATCAAATAAATATTTAGAATATTTATTTAATTAATTATGAATGGTAGTCTAAGGTTTAGTAATAAATTAATTGAATTAATTCATTACTAGGGATGAATTTTGGATGAATGGCTAAGGATGAATGGCTAGGGATGGCTTAGGATTAATTAATTAAATAATTTTTATTTTATTTATTTAATTGGTGAAAGAGGTAATTAGTAGTGTAATTGATGTAGGAAAATGGCTTGCAAGGTCAAGACATTTTTAGGTGTCTATAGTTTCATATCTTTTAACCTGGTACCATCCTTCCAAAGAATCTTATCCATAGCTTCATCTTTATTAATTATTTTAACCAACTCTTGATATTTGGATAAAGTTTTACAAACTACTGCATAAGCTTGTTTTTGAGTATCAGGAATATCAAACTCATTTTTTACATGATCCCATTTTTTCAAACAGTTATCCTTAAACAAATGACTAAAGTTTGAAATACCCTTATTAAACTAATTCATGGCTAAGCAACTTTGTAGCAAAGCCAGAGGTTTATCTTTATGTTTTATGTTCCACCAAACACATCTATGTCTACAAATTTCATTATTGTTATGCTTTAATGTTTTATTATTAATAAGTGTCTTCCTCACAAATTCCTAGATTCTCCAAATGCTCTTAAATACTGCAAATCCAATAGTTTTGATACTGAAACTTCCCATAATTATATCAAATTCACTTAGATTTTTCCAATGTATTATTTGTTTTGGAACTGCTCCCTGAATATTATTCCTTATAAGCACTTTCCATGGCTCTTCCTCATCTAAGGATTTAACAATCCATTTAGCAACTAATGTTGCTCCTTGAATTTTTAAATCCTTCAACCCCATTCCGCCTTTACCTTTTTCCATGCAACACCATTCCCATTTCACCTAGTGTTTCTTTTTTTCACCTTTACCATCCAACCACAAGGATTCTCTTATAATCTTCTGAATAATATTAACCTGACTCCCAAAGAACACCCAGGCTAAAGCATAATATATGGAGTAGGCAGACAAGATCTTTTGACAGACTTGCATCCTACCAGTCAGGGATAAGTATCTAACATTCGACCCTTTCAACTTGTTAATATGAAAAGGGGGGTGCATGAATGCAAGCTAGTTTTCTGTACACTAGATCAAACCCTCTTTCACTATAACATTCAAGGACAAAATTGAGCTAAATCACAACCAAGGAGAAGTCAACTCAGCTTGATTTGTATTCTCTTGTTTTCTATGGAAAGATGTGATTTAACCAAGCCTTTTATCAAACCCTAGGTTAAATATGAGCCAAACCCTAGTTATGAGATAGTCATCTTGTAATAGATGAACAACAATAGAAACTCAGGATATGAAAGTACCAAGATGGTCAATGAGATGTCATAACATGTGTCACAAAAGTTGAAATGCCAGAGGACTCCAAAGCGGGTGTGCAAGTCCTGAAAGTTTTAATCACCCAAAACATGGAACTGGAGGAATGTCGTAAAGAGTGCCCAGATGCTAGTTCCAGTGTGTGTTTTAGCAAGAGGATGTTGGTGCAAGCGCCCAAGTCTTCCAAAGGGGAATTTCTGCAATCTATTTTCAAATATTGAAAAATTTTCCCTTGAACAACCTCCATGTACCTTCACTTCTTAATCTTTGCATTTGTAACCTGCACACAAGAAGAAAAGGGGTTTGGGGGTTGAGGTGTTTAGGAATTTACCTCAGTCAAATCTTGGGATAGTATTCAAGCTTCCCAACACCATTGATAGAGAGAGAGAGTGTGTGTGTCCTTGTAGGACAGAAGAAAAAGATAAACCAAATGATGATGAAATGATTCAAACAATGATTGTCACCTCAGAGGTAAAGTCCTTAGGAGAATGAACATCCTTCAACTCATAAGGAGGTTGATGATGAATCCAAATCTGCAACAATAACACAATGAATGCCTTGAATTCTCTTTGCTCCAAATATCATAAGTTTTCTATTATCAACTTACTTCAAAATGAATTCAAACACTCACTTATATATGCTTTCATGTTGAAGATTCATAAATTAATTGAAATAACCGACAAGGAGAGACCCATTTAAAGGTCCTATGCTAACATGAATTAAATTATGCCCTGACCAATCAAGGAGGACTTAGGCACGGGTGCCCAAGTCCCAAGGAGCCTTTTTGGTCAGGTGGCAGGCATTAAATGGGCCCCTAGTTCCCATTTGACATGGGTTTTGAGGTATTTTGCATCTGGATGAATATTTTTCTTGTAGAGTGTTATCACAGGGACCTAGGAGCTAAACTAGAAGGTAAAAAGGCATATGTCCACTTTTTACTCCATAACACAACTTTTTCTCCATCTTCGAATACATCCATTCCCACATTCTATTAATTTATGGATCAACACCAAACGAAATACCCCAAAATCTCACCTTGAGATGAGGTCCTCCCCACTGCCACTTACATTCTTCCAACCACTCTGATGGATCTTTTTCCCACCCAAGCAAAATAGATTTAGTTTCAAATATTTTCCCCCCTAAAGCAATGCAAAATATTTTTAACCTATTAGACATATTTTCCATATTCTTCTTATCAATAATTGGGAAAAGGGCAGTATCATCTTCAAATTGGATGTTCAATAATTCCTCATTATTAGGAAACATTATCCCCTTCATTCTTCCTTATATTAGATTTGTCCTCAACAAATATTACAAAGCTTTTGATACAATTACAAAAAAAGTCAAGGCTAGAGGACACCCTTGCCTAATGGATCTTCCCATCTCAAAAGGCTCCAAGAGTGGGGTATATGCAAAGAGATGGGGGACCAAAAAGTTGCCACCATGGGACTTTTTGGTCCAAAATAGAAAGAAATGCGAGTGCGTTATAACACGCTCGCATTTTTCCTTTACTTAAAACTCAAAAAAAAAACTCATTTTCTTGTCATTCACCCGCGGCCAAAGGAGTTAATCTATAAAAAATAGTGTTGAAAGCATGATCACGTTCAAGGGAAGTCTCTCCAAGCAAGGGCAAGAGAGAAAATGACAAATTCATGGTGCCACCTCACCCCCAAAGATGTCGTGAAGCAAATTTGGAGGGTCTAGCAGTTGAAGAAGGTAGGGTTTGACTAATTTTTGTTAGTTTGAGAAGAATTTTTTACTTTTGCAATGTTTGATTAGTTTTTATATTGCATTTATAGTTATTGAGGCAAGAGAAAACCCAAATCCAGCTAAGGAGGGTGAAAACAACCCCCAAAACCCTCCAAACCCTCAAAACCCACCTTCACATCCTCACAATGTAAGGGATAGTCAAGAAAACTACCTACAGATAATAGAAGAAAACAAGAAACATCTTCAAAGTCTTATTCAAATGCTAAATAATCCAAGTGCAAGCACTGATTGTAGGAGAGTGCTTGCAAAGTCACTAGAGGAGATTGTTTCCCACATTGATTCGGTGATAAAACAAATCACTGAATTTCAAGACTATAGGGAGAGGTGTTGGCAAGACTATGCCGACAAATTGTCATATGAACAAGTGAGGAATGAAAAAATTACAAAATCTCAATTATGTGCATACTTTATTAATCCCAAAAATGGCCAAAGATTAGAAGAAACTTGCAAACAGTTCCCTATTCATTGGTGTAGGAATGAAGAAATATCCCAAAACTTTTGGGATAGATGGTACATGGTCTGCGATGAGTACCCATGCAACAATGATGAGGTGCCACAATATTTCTTGAGGAAACTCCATTGCGAGGTCGTCCTCAAGAAGATTCCCAATTATTTTGACATTTGTGAGTTCCATGGTAGAGGTGGTGGCTCTACCCAAGATAGAGAGGGTGCTCAGCGAGATGAAAACCATGTACTTATACCCCTATTGAGGCCAGAACGTAGGTCATTCCTTTCGACTTTGAAGGAGAGTGTTGAGGTGGAGACATTACATTCATTGACTACTCTCACGCAGCTCTATCATAGCATGCCGATGATCTTACCTAGACCGATGAGGGTGAGAGTAGTAGGCATCATTTGTCCCCAAATTTGTCTAGTTCATGTGGGAACCTGTGTGATTATGGGACGCAGGATGCACAGTAGGACTCTCGGCAGGATGCTGCAATATAGGGGCAACATCCATTGATGGAGGCATCTATATTGGATGAGATTGTTCTCACCGACAATCTCTTATAGCATACATTTGGTATTAACTCTCAAGTAATTTTTTACAAGTTTCATCTTCATTTAATATATTGTTATTTGAAATTTGTAATTAATTTTATATGACTATCTATATTATAAGTCAAAAATAATGTATGTAGTTGTCTACGCAATGAAATTCCAAGGTCAGAGTCTTCATCCTGCCAACATTAGTCATCCATTGGTAGGTTATGAGAGGAGGTCAAGTCAGCAGGTATGTAATTTATCACATGATCGTAATTATTGTAGATATGTCAATGGTAATACTATTTTGTGACAATTTGATGATTTCAACAGTCACCGACACCTCCACAGTTTCCTTGGTCCCTTGGACACAAATCCACCACTTATACAGAGGTAAATTTAACCATTTCTAATCATTATTCATTTTTAAAATAATTTTATGTATTTATTTTGGTCGAATAATCTTGAACTTGATTTTTAGATGCTGAATATGGAGACTCCTCCTCATATTCATGAGTCAGCGTAGGTAGGCATTGTTACAACCATGATGTCTTCAAATCCTTTGACCAAGGTATGAGCCAATAACATGAAAATGTCATAATTTTGTATTTCTTGTTTTATCTCATGTCATTTGATGTACATAAATGATATTTATGTTTAGTCAATTTTGCTTCTTGATGCTTCTCACAGGAGGTCACAACTCCAGCCCGTTCAACTACGGACAAAGAGAGAGACAAGATGATGGAGAGTGATCATCAGATGGCGGTAAGTGATCGATTACATATGTGATCTTATATATTTCATGTACATTTTCTATAGTAATGTGCATATTGTTGATTGCATTAACAGGTGGAGCTGGATGAAATTCTGTCGAAGAGGTCTACTCGACGGCAGAGAGAGGATGAGTCATGGATTAGCTCTCCATCTTCACGGTCAAGCTAGGGTCATCGATTATTTCATAAAAGTCCATAGGAAACTAGTTTTTGGGACATTTTTTGTATGCCTAGATGGCTTTGTATACATACTTTTGTATGTTATCGATGTATATTTTTGTATATATGCATGTATGGCTTTGTTTAGACATGCCTATATGGCTTTGTTTGGACATGCCTATATGGCTTTGTATATAAACTAGATGTTATGTTCATGACATTACATATATGACAGTTTATATTAAATATTTAATATGATGATCAATTATTGTTACAGGAATTTGGTTTTACACGTGCCAATTGCATTTGCTTGAAAGTTTATAAATCATTTTCAAATAATCCATTTTGTACATATCTTGCAATCATTGCATTCTATGGGACTGTGTATTTCTTTGAGGCATCATTTCAAATAGTTCACATGCCTTGTCTATGCTTCCACACTTTCCATACATGTCTACAAGGGCAGTTGCAAATACAATACATGTGACAAAATTCCTATATCATTTATGCTTTGATGGTTATCCACACCATGTTCCCCATATCCCATTCTGGCATAGGCAAGGAGGAAGTTGGATAAGGTTGTGTAATTTGGTTTTAGACGTGCCAAAATTTGTGTTTGGTTGAAATTTACTTTTGCGCATTTGCTTGAGAGTTTTTTAAGCCTTATGAAAAATCCATTTCGTGCATATCTTGCAATCATTGCATTCCATGTGCAACATTTCTTTGAGGCATCATGTCAAATAGTTCATGTTCATTGTATATGCTTCCATACTTTGTATACATGTCTTGCAGGGTACTTACAACTACAACATTTGACAAAATTCCTATATCCTTTATGCTTTGATGGATGTCTATATTGTGTTCCAAAGATACCATTTCTAAGGTTTTGGAATTTGGCTTTACACTTGCCAATTGCATTTTCTTGAAACTTTCTAAAGACTTATCAAAAAATCCATTTTGTTCATATCTTGCAATCATTTACATTCCATGAGGTGACATTTCTTTGAGGCATCATGCCAAATAATTCACGTGCCTTGTCTATGCTTCCACACTTTGCATACATGTCTCTGAGAGCAGTTACAACTACAACATCTAACAAAATTCCCATATGTTTTATCCTTTCATGGATGTCCATTTTGGCATAGGCAAGGAGGATACTGGCTAAGGTTATGGAATTTTGCTTTACACCTACCAATCGCATTTGCTTGAAAGTTTCTAAAGCCTTATCAAAAAATCCATTTTGTTCATATTTTGCAATCATTGCATTCAATGAGGTGACATTTCTTTGGGGCATCATGCCAAACAGTTCGTGTGCCTTGTCTATGCTTCCACACTTTGCATACATGTCTATAAGGGAAGCTACAATTATAGCATGTGTCAAATTTCCTATATCCTTTATGCTTTGATGGTTATCCATACGCTGCTCCAAACATTCTATTTTGCTGTATAGATAGGGAGAATACTAGCAAAGGTTGTGGATTTTGGCTTTACACATGCCAATTGCATTTACTTAAAAGTTTCTAAAGTCTTTTCAACAAATTCATTTTTTGCATATCTTGCAATCATTGCATCCCATGAGAGGACATCTCTTTGTGGTATTGTATCAAACAGTCTGCGTGCCTTGTCTATGCTTCCACACTTTGCATACATGTCTCGTAGGGTAGTTGCAACTACAACTTTTGACAAAATTGCTATATCCTTTATGCTTTGATGGATGTCTATACTGTGTTCCAAAGATACCCTTTCAAAGGTTTTGGAATTTGGCTTTACACCCGCCAATTGCATTTGCTTGAAAGTCTCTAAAGCCTTATCAAAAAACCTATTTTGTTCATATCTTGCAATCATTGCATTTAATGAGGTGACATTTCTTTGGGGCATCATGCCAAACAGTTCACGTGCCTTGTCTATGCTTCCACACTTTGCATACAAGTCTACAAGGGCAACTACAATTACAGCATGTGACAAATTTCCTATATCCTTTATGCTTTGATGGCTATCCATACATTGTTCCAAACATCCTATTTTGGTGTACAGATAGGGAGGATGCTGGAAAAGGTTATGGAATTTGGCTTTACACGTGCCAATTGCATTTACTTGAAAGTTTCTAAAGTCTTTTCAACAAATCCATTTTTTGCATATCTTGCAATCATTGCATCCCATGAGAGGACATCTCTTTGTGGTGTTGTATCAAATAGTCCATGTGCCTTGTTTATGCTTCCACACTTTGCATACATGTCTCGCAGGGTAGTTGCAACTACAACTTTTGACAAAATTGCTATATCCTTTATGTTTTTGATGCCATCCTAGCTCAACCATACTCACATCAATTTGGCTCTTTACCTTGAACACTTGCTTGCAACATATCATGCATTAATTATTCACATGAATTATAACCTTCATGGTCCTTTAATATGACATATATCCTGTCTAGAATCATACAATAGAATATATGATCTCAACTTGATATGTTCATGCAATGAACTGAGCAATTCAATCTCCCACTAGCTCACACTAGCTTCACTCTAGGTCTAGAACAAAACCAAATCTTGATTGGAAGACTTATAGAAATTAACCATGGTTTGAAAATACTCATACATGCTTAAATTCACTATACCAACCTTATCCATGCATGGGCAGAGCTCTATGATCAGTATAACATGCACTTGCTTTGTAAGTGGTCTAGGAGCTTGTAGCCCTTTCTCAGAGACCTTTTATGTAATAACTATCTTAATACACCTAATAAATGAGATCTGAGACTTGATTTGGATACCCTTTTGGACCTTATTAAACATATGTAAAACTTAGGTAGGCTTGTTTTGTACGGAATAGATAAAACTTGGATTGTTACAGTCAAATTAGGCCTATTTTAGGGATTGTTTTAAAACAATAGAGACCAAATGGATTGATCAGGCCCTAATATTGATAGGGAATGTGTAAATGGACATATATAACATGTCTAAACACTCCCCTTGCAGATATCACTAACCCAACAAAGAGATCTCAAAAATATACTAAAATAGGGTCTTTTTAGCCAAAAAGAGTAGGGCTTTCTCAAAATGGAACTTGCACATGTGACCAACCTATGAAATCTTTCATGTAGCTCTGTATATACCTACATATGGTGTCCACCAAGTTTTAGACAATTTGAATGGTGGAATTGGGAGAAATCCAAAATTTTCTAAAACTGCCCCCTCACTAGCAGAAAACCTTATGAAATATGGGCTCTAGTCAGGTAGAATGAATAACATACATCTCTTAATGTTGTTCACACATGTGCAGGCATAGATTAAGGTTTTAGGCATTGAAACGTGTCCCCCACTAGTGGCAATGTATGCATAAACTAGTCATGAACTTGGTGATATTATAGGAGATGCTTAGAGGTACTACAAGTAGCTAGAATTAATTAGGTATTTGTCATACAAAGATCAAGACAGCCCTAGGTTGACTATCATGTATCAAAGGCATTATTGTCTTCCTAGAGGATACTTATACTCTGGCATTACGAATGCCAAGTCTACAAGTAGGGAGTGTAGAAGAGAGAAAGAAGAGGATTATCATAATGAAGAGACGGTTGTGTTGGTAATCAGAGAGTAGAAATCCTAAATTAAGAAGGGAAGACAGCCTCATCAAGTCAATCATGTCATTCCCACATAAAGACAACCCTAGCAAGGCCAATAGACCAACTATGACACAGTACACTTATGGACAAGCATGCAATCATGTATTAGCATGTAATATATGGACTACCATATATCCATTTGACAAGAAAAGATTCCATTTGGTGGGGTCTAGTAATTAAAAAACTAGTCATATGATTGCTAGGATAGTCATCAATGTCCTAAGAGTATTTACTAATCATCATACCATTATTCACATTTTAGCACTGTCAACACATATTAGAATAGTATTGTCCTAGAAAAATAGAGAAGGTTGTTATAATGATCTTAGAACACTTGTTTTATAAATGTACAGTTATATGCAAATGGTAGTAGTCATATGTCAAGCTTAGAATGGTCATATCAACCTAAGGACTACTTGATTGAATCCTCAGGGCTAAGAGTGACATTTTGCATTCCATAGGTCGTGGGGCCAAACAAACTTTGCCAACCCATCAGGGTGGGCCGGTAAATGCCATGGGAGGTATCATTTCATGTGCAAAGCACCCCAAACATTCAGGGCAGCAGGCTACTAGCAAAGTCCCCTAAGATACCTATGATGTAAAAACTACCAAACTTTGACGGAGCAGTTCTCAGAATTCATGATAGCTGGGAATGTTTTGTTTCAACCTACAGGTGCACGTGGGGTCCATCCACAATAATCTCTCTTAGTTTTAGTCAACTCCAGTCTGTTTGACCATGCCAAAATCAAATGCATTCTTGCAAAATGATTCAGTTTCATGCAGTGGAAAGGTGCTAGGAGTGACATTTTCCATTCCATAGGTCGTGGGGCCAAACGGACTTCCCTAATGCATTAGGGTGGGTGGGTAAATGCTAGGGGAGGTCTCGTTTTGTGTGCCAAGTGCCATGTGTCATTAGATGTGTCATGTTCCTCTTCAATTGGAAATGGTGGAATGTCTTCTTGTATGGTTGACAATTTCCTACTTTCCTAAATTCACCTCATTCTTCCTCTTTTTCTCTCATTCTCAGCTTCATGCTCTTCTGGTGTTAGAGTCTTTGCTCATTTACTCGGCATGATGATGATTTCTACAAGCATGATGAATAAGATTGATAATTAGAACTTTTATAATGACAATGAATAATGGTCATGTTACCAATTTTCAATTACAACTCAATTTGGTAGAGCTAAAACAATTGATTGCATCAAAAAGTGAAAGGCATTCCAACAAATTTCTGCTATGCTTAACCATTGCAAAGAGAAAAGGTAATGTTTTTTAAAAAAGAGAATTTAGTTTTGTTATTCAATGCTTTGCAACATAAAGGGAACTACATAGATTGCAAGATATTACCTTCATTCATTTTGTAATGTTTCATTCATTTTTGTAATGAAAATATACACAAGACTGCATAAGTGTTGTTGTTGTTTTATACATCGAAAGGAAAAGAATGCTCAAATGTCCCACACAAGCCGTGGGAGTAGCTGAACTAATGCAACATAAGGATATAATATACATCTGAAGATAAAAGGTAGTAGGAAAACACATGAAAGGAAGTATATCCATCATTGCCTGTTGCGGTCTTGTGTTGGTCTTTGTTGTTCCTAGCTCCTCCTTGCTCCTGAACTTCACATGAACCTGCAGATGATTGAAAGGATTAGTTAGAGCTCCGAATATAAATCTCATCATATGTCCTGTCAAAAGAAATATAGCATATACCTATGATGCATTAAATCAATTTAGCAAGTATCAGATGTATGCAAGAGAGCCTAAAAAATCAAACATCATAGGAGCATCAAGCTTCACTATTTTTTTATCTAACATGTTTGTTCAATGTGCAGGTATAGGTGAAATTTTCATTGTTGGATTGTTTTCGTCATAGCATGTGGAGAAAAAATGGGCCCCCACAAGGGTTGAGCCCAGCATGCTACCCTCTAAGTCTCAAGAGGGGAATGAGATAAGGAAAAGACATTCACATTGATCCAAATAAAAGCATTTTCAGTTTGAAGAATAATTCACAAAGTGACTATAGGAACCACTAGCGCATTGTCCATTCATGACAACCAAATCAAAGGTACAATGAGGCAGCCCTCCACTTTGAAATGGGAGTCACAAATGAGCAATGAGCTCATTTAAGATGCTTAGCCATCGAGAATCAAGAGGTGATGACAAACAATGCACACATAGAAGGGACAGCAGAGAGTGTACTGTTCATAGAGTTTCAATATGAAATAATCATCATATGCATAGTCATCAAGGTACCTTGCACAAGTTATCATCAAGGGAGAAACAGACTTAAATACAAAATACAGTCATTGAGCATTATAGGACAACAAAAGGACAAGTCCTTTAGCAATCAAAGCATTCAATCACAGTCACAACAATATGTCACAGTCACAACAATATGAGACGCATAAAGGATGGAGTCATGGGAATCACATTAAAGGACAGTCATTTGTTGTTCTAGAACACAATAATAGAGATAAAGTGTAGCAGAAGGTCTGAAACAATGTAATAAAGGCATGAAGACCTTGCAAATAGCAAAAGAGCATAGGCATTCATTATGTCATGGTATACATTCATGGTATCAAGCATAAAGTCAATGGAACAAATCCCAAACACTGTCATATTCATGAGCAAATCATCTATCATGGAAGGAGACCTATATGAAAATGAGTTTTAGATCATCAAGATAGTCATGGTGATAGGAAAAACATAGAAGAATACAGTCACAAAGGCTTACACCTGAATAATCATATTCATCTATTCATATCATAGGAGCAAAAGGATAGTATAGGCAGAGATCCTAGTGATAGTCGATGGGGTCACTTTGCTCATGCCGTGCATATAGGGGACTGTGAGAATGGTGGAAGGGTCTGCAAGTCATAAGGTCTTATAGCAGATAAAGTGGAGGAGTGGGCTATAAAGTTTGAAGGCTAGTCAAATATAAAGAAGATCATGTCAAGCAACTTTTATGCACCTCATATTGAAAGCATATCCAGGGCATACAAGTTGACTCATGGTCAAATTGCAAGGAATGATGACAGTAGTTATATACTAGAGGCAATGGACTGTCAAAAGAAGAAAAGAGATATACACAGTCAAACTTCATAGTAGCAGCAGTTAACATAGTTGTCATTTAAGGCAAGCAAGTGATGATATCAGGTACATAATGCTATTAGAGATCCATTAGAGAAGCTTAAGAGTCTTAAAACCTGTGAACTTGTGGATCATAGGTAATAGTCAATGTGCAACAAACAATGCAGAGGATAGTAAAGTCAATGAGAGATCCTATGCCAAGCTTTAAGAGTCTTGAACTTCCACATTGTCTTAGTCAACACTGTTGCAATTTTCAACAGTGGAAGCCATTAAGGTTTGAGAATATAGGTATAGTTTTACACAATGATGAATGACAAGAAGATGCAAATTGGAGACAAAGATACAAAACAAATGAAGATTGTAGATGGAATTTTTCCACCTCATATGAGATCAGTCATTAAAAACTCCAAGGTATGGTTCATAAGATAAAGGTCTTTCTTCATCCTTGATAACTTTTGAGCAAGTATTCAGTCTTTATAACTGCCTAGGTTCAATATGAGCATTGAAGATTTTGTTGGGTTGTAAACAATGAAGATCACTTGGGACAGTCATCAGTCATTGTAAGAAAAAGAATATGGAGACATCAATGCAAGTTATGAGATTTATATAGAGATTGAGGGTTTAAGAGCATGCAAAGCCATCAAAAAAGCTAACCCTATATCTTTTCATATCAAAATAGAGATATCATGTAAATGAGGGCTACTCAATGGATGAGATCATCCCTGAGGAGCCAAACAACAAGCAAAACTCAGATGTAGCAGCATATCAAAGAAGAGGCCAGCCATGGATAAATCTACAGCAATATTCATGATGAGACATGTATAACATAATGAATGCATTATTCACTATCAAAAAATATATTTTCTTCTTCAAAAGAGAGCTACAGCCAACAATGATTATTACAAAAGACATTGAGAAATGGCATTGTTGCAAAACCCTATACAGTATTGCATGAAGGTTTGTAGAGATACAACATCAAGGAGACCAAGATAAATAGAAGCATATCATATTCAAATGAAGGAGTAGTTCATGAATAAGAAAGAATAGTCAACCATGAAACTTATCATAGACTATATTTTGCTCATAAACGAATGCACGGAATGCAAAATACGTTCACCATTTTTTACATTTTAAAATCTCAAAACAAGAATTCTATTCACAAATTTTGAAGGAAAAAGCGAGCTATATAGGCAGAAAGCTTACCCAAGCTCAACTTTGTTGATTTCTCATAGAATATGCATACAAAAATGTAGTTTTCACCATCAAAATTTTAGTTGAAACCTCCATAAGCTCGAGCAAACCCTAGCAATGGCAGCGCCCCAAACTAGCAGAATCAAAAAATGTAAATAAAGAGTGGAATACAAAAGGCCGTGGCTTTTTGTCATTAGGGTTTCTTTTACCCTAACTTGGCCAACTTGATTTTGGAGGCATTTTTGCCTTTAATTTAAACCATTTTATGCCAAGTTAATACCTTGGTTTATTTTTAGATACCCTTTGATATATATAAGGTATTTTTAAATACCTTTGCATATATTTGTAAACTTTACATATATTGGAAATTTTTGCAAGTTGTAAATCAAACTTAAGCCAAGGTGGACCCCTCATTCTATTCTGCACAACTAAAACCGAAGCAAGATGTAAGGCATTATTAAAGTAATAATCTATAAATTACTTTAGTGTCATGTAAGTGTAGAACATTCAATAAGGCAATTTCAATTCACTTGCCTTCTTTTTTGCTTGAGTCCCCATTATGCAAAATAGAAAGATGGGGGCAACTAAAGTTCCTGGGTGTGTGCAAGAAGTTGTGTCCACTTATTGGCCAAAAAGTGGAAGTGTTTTCCCTGATTTTCAGAATTTGTCACATTTGACCTAAAACTTTGAAGCACTTAATGGTGGAATCTTGAAAAAATTCACTAAATATGAAATGTAGTACTCGAAGTCTAGTTTCCAAATATGTAATTTTTTTCAATACCCAGATGATAGAAAGTGATTTTGAATAGGTGTTTCTAAAAACCACTGTTTAAAAGTCACTTTTTTTTACTATACCATGTACATGTACGTCATCCATATTTTGACCTAAATAATCATATTTTTCAAAATCCTTTTGGGAAAATATTTGTAACTCACTGAAGCACGTTTTCCATATTTTTTTGTAATTTTTTATTGAATATTTTTTTTTATTAATTATTTATTAGCCATTTTTGGTCTTTTAAAAAATTATCGTGTACGTCATGCATAAGATGACCTAAACTTAACATTTTTTGAAATTTTTTTTTTAAAATTGAAAAGAATTGTCTAAAGTACGTTTTCCTACAATTTTTTTACAAAAAAATATGTTAATAAAAAGTTATTAAAATACTAAAAAACCCTAATAATTCAAGTTTATGGACCTATTTCATCAGAAATTGATTAAAAAATAGAAAAATTAATCCAATTGTAAAAAAAATTACATATTTAGAATCTACACTGTCTCATCTATAATGGGTTTTAATTTCGTCAAAATATTCTGCAAAATAGACCTTCAGATATATGCCCAAAGTCACTATTTTGTTGTGACATTGACAGGACCTTCAAGTTGCAGGTCAAACCTGGTCCAGAGGTCAGGTTCGGGTCCCCAAAGCATTTCCCAAACTGAGTTACAAAGCAAAACCTGAGCTTAAAATTCAAATTTTAAATAACGGGATCCCGTTTCATAAAAGGTTAATATTTTAACCTTTATGAAACGGGATCCTGTTTTTAAAACGGGATCCCGTTTTCAAAATGGGATCCCGTTTCATAAAGGTTAAAATATTAACCTTTTATGGAACTCAAAATGGGATCACGTTTTCAAGCTTTTGGCTCGGGAACCCGAAGCAAAATGGGATCCCGTTTCATAAAAAGCGGGACCCCGTTTTGGTTAACCTGATTTTCAATTTTTTTCTAACTCTGAAACTTCCACCTTAAGTGGACACAACTTCTTGCATTTACCCTCCTATTTTGGTTTTCTAATCATATCTAAGCATTTTTTTTGTCCATTTGGGTAGGTCCAGTTGGGAGGGAAAGTTTCCACCTATTATCACTCATTTTGGGTCAGTTCTAGGCCATCTTTTTGTGGCTTTTTCCCTTTGCTCGTGAGAGAGACTTTGGTTTCTTTTTTGGGTGGATAGCTAGCTGAGTTTCTTTCCCTTTCACTTTTAGAAAGCCTTTTTGGATATATATATATATATATAGGGGGGGAAAACTTAGTTTTGGGGGGAGATGAGAGTGCAGATTTGCTTCTTCCTCTCTTGATCACTGGCAGAGAGTTTTGAAAGTTTCATTTCGTAACTCAGATTTTCATAGTGATTATGTAGCTCCTTTTAGATCAATAAAAGCAACAGAGCATTCCTATCTCATAGTTTTTGTCTCATTTTGCAATAATGATTTGATGTTTCATTGTGATTCTAAGTGTTGAATCCTTTTTATGTCTCATTATTGCAAATTTGTGTGCAGAAATTTCATATGATGCAGGTTGTGTGTTGTGTTTAATTTCAGGCCTTCATACAAATCACTTTTGTGTTGCATGTTTCATACAAGATTGTGAGAATTAATGTTTTGAGAGCTGCTTGTGAGTTGAGTTAGTGAATAAGTTAAAGTTTTGGTGCATCACCCTTTAGGTTTTAGTATTTTTATTTCAAGTATCCTTCTATCCCTTTTTCTCAAAAAAAATCATTAGTTTTAGGTGATCTACCTGGGGAACCAGTCCTCTCTAGAGATTCATCCTCATTATAAGTCACCCACAACTTGAGGATGTTTCCATGTTACACAGGATAGTTGAGTCTAACTCAACTAGGGTGCAATCCTCGTTGATAACATGTCACAATGAATAACAAGGTTCTACAAACTTCTAATTTTCACAATGAATAATGATCACAATGATTTATCAACTGTCTCGATACATGGTTCTACAAAATTCTTATTTTCAATAGAGTTAGGGTTAGGGCAGAATAAGAAGGTACAGAAATCTAAGGCAGAATAACAAGGTGCAAAAATTCAAGGCAGAAATTCAGGGCAGAGATTTAGGGTAGAGATTTAGGGTAGAAGTTATAGTAAAGTAGAGGCTACTTGCAAGGTTTTGACAACCAATTCTCCTGACCAAGACAATGATGTGGCTAAGTTTTAGGGCAAGGTTTTCTTGATTTCAACTTCCAAAACTTGCCTTCTATGAGTTGGGAATGCTAGGAAGATGAGTGAAATTCTCATGTATGGAGCATGTTTTCCTCATGATTAGTGAGGTGACTCATACTATGACTGTCCTAACTTCTCTAAATTAGTCTCCAAGGTTTGATTATGCATGAATAAACTTCCTTAATCCATCCCATCTCCATGAGAAACATGACAACCCTCCATTTTCTCAACCAAATCAGCAACTTATTATTCATGTTCATGGCTGTTGTAGGTTTGATAAAACTCATTTTTATGATGCCTAGGTTGTCCCAGCCATGCATAAGGTTCATAACTTCTGAAAAATCAATCTTTAGTTCATTTTCTTGACCCATGGAAAAAGTTATAACCGTTGTCCCAAAGTCTAGAGGAAGACATGTGAAGACAAAAATCATGACTTGAATGAAGCCCTTTGCGAGTAATTTCAAATTGGGCATGTAGTTTACCTTCTTGGACCATGGTAGATGTGATGACTGTTTTTAAGCTTCAAACCACCTTCACATACCTTATAACATCCCAAAAATGTGCATAACTCTTCATGTTCAATGGTTGTCCATGACTAACTGGGCATGGCAGTCTTCCTATGACAAGGTGACATTTTGGCACAAGATCATATCATTATCCCAGTAATGCATCACCAAAGGACTTATTCATCATAATGTGGGATCTAGGACAAAATTAATGAAGGTTTGAAGATGGAAACGATGCCATGGATGCCTCTAAACTTATGATAGTCCTATTATTGATTTATTTGTGATAGTCTTCTAGGGCAGTCTACATGGTATTTTGCATACTAATTCGGCTATCAAGATTGTTCTTGTGATGAGAGGACCATGCGTTAGGTGTATGAAAAATCCCCAAACAATAAATGATAATAATCTAGCAAAACATGAGGTCAAACAAATGTATAACCATTTTTATGATAGTCCTATCTCTAACAGTCTTATGCAACATTTGCATGGTAGCACCTTTAAAGTTTACACAAGGATATCTTCTTCAACTCAATGATAGGGCCTTGGACCATTTTCTATGCTATGATTGCTATAACTAATTAATAACATGACTGTCACAAGGTGGTTGGGTAACTCTTTTGTATAATAGTTCTTTTGTAAAATGAATGATGTGTGTTCTTGCTAAGTGGCAAACCCTCTTTTGTTGTCATAGAAAGAAACATACACGTTAGGTCTTATTGGGAAAATTCTCAAGAATTGGATCAATAATCAATCCCATGAAGATACTAAAACCCCCATGATGACAATCCCCTAGATCTATAGCATATGATTTTCAATTTGAAAACATGGCTGTGTTATTTATAACAGTCATAAATGACTTATCAGCATTGAGAAATGACAATTTCAAAGGCTTATAACCATGTTTGCACTAATGACCACACCTTGTAAATTTAATAACATCAAGATAGTCCTTCAAAACTTGCCTAGCAACCTAAAATATGACCCTAGCATAATATGGACAGTCACTAATGATTGTACTGTTGGGCATAACAATCATATGGTAACTGATTTTCCATATGGAAGACTTGAAGGAAAATCTTCTTAGTAGTTGTATAGTCCATCATGTATGTGGCGAAGGAAAATCTTCTTAGTAGTTGTATAGTCCATCATGTATGTGGCATGTTTGCATTATTGAATGATAGATTGGTACTTCCTTACACTAACAAGATTGTTAGGACAGCCTAAAAACTTCAATCAAATGCTCTAATCCATATTCCATATAGACAATACTCAAATTTACACCACCTTGACAGTCACACACATGCATATGACAACATTTTCAAAATGGATAATAATGTCAAACAATACCCTAGGGTTTCAACATGGAATCTTTAATATTTTAATAAAAAAAAAATAAACCCTAGGATTCTATCACGATGACAACATCCATAACCCACTTGATTGTCATGGCATCCCTCACTACTATTACTAATGTAATTTCTCATGAACATGACAGTCCTTGATTGTTATAGCAGTAAGCACCCTTGAAGCCTTCATGCAACTTCTGAAAATTGTGTTAAAATGACTAGATTATGATTGTACAAGAATGCATGACCAAGTTGGCGAAGGAGATTTGTTGTCATTTATGAGCTATGATTGTCATAATCATTGGAGGCATTGTCATAAAGGGAGTTGTGTAGGATGAAATGTTTGGGACAAACTTAGGACTGTTATAGGCTCTAAATATTTGGATAGTTAAAGGGTAGTCTTCTCAACAAAAGAATAATCAATCCTAAAACCTCTCTTAACTATTATGACAATGATACCCATGCTATGTGACATTATGCATAAGGATTATTAGGGTTAAACCATTATAATTTCTTGTCATTAGAGGAAAAGAGTAGGGAGGTTTTCATGGATCTTAAGGATAATTGGAACTATCATGTGGTTAGTATGGTCAATTGACCTTTAAGGACTTGAACTTGTTACATACTAAGAAACTTGTGGATTGTTCAAGATCTTGTTGAAGAGTTTGATCATAAATTGATAAGATAGTGATAGAAGCCTAGTGGTAACCATGCATTGAGAGTCAAATTGCACTAGATGACTATTACAAACAACCACATAGACTGTCACATCATAAACATAGAAAACTATCACAAAACTCTAGATCACTATTAAGGTCAAATATTCAAAATATGCAATAGGCTCTCACTACCCTATTCACATGAAAGATTGCTACATCAAATGTAAAGGTATTGGCACTTTGGGAGAAGACAATCATAGTTTGTAAGTTGAATGGCCAAGAGGATGATAGTGACAACTCATTACTATATGAGGACCAAATATATATCAGATTTGCAGCATCGATAGCACAAGATACAACAAATTCAATGACATAGTTCAAATTCAAGCTACAACAAATTATATTAGTGATTCAAGATACAAAAAATTCATATATATATAGTTAAAAAAGTCATCATTATGTGTATTAATAGAATTAGAATCATTAATATATATATATATATATATATATATATATATATATATATATATGTCATATTTTAATGATTGTAATTCTATTAATACACATAATGATGACTTTTTTAACTTAGATAGTTCTACATTTAGTGATTGTGAGTGTTCTAAAGAAGATAAAGTGAATTAAATTAGACATAAAGAACATACCTTAGAATTTGATATTCGAGTTGACCAATCCTCCAAATTTGGCTTCAAAATCCTCAAATTGTTCTTTTTTACAAGTTTGATTATGAATTCTATATAACTCTAGAATAGGATTAGTGAAATTTATGGAAAAAACAAACATATATATCATCAAATTCAATCTATATCAATGGTAATTAGCTTTGAAACACTATGAAACATGAAACTTTCAGTTTAAATAATCAATTTTTTTCCAAAAACATGCAAAATCAGTTCTTCTACGTTGAAAAAACAAAAAAGGTGGTGTATTGACCAAAAAATGATTCTTAATATGTCAAACAACATGAAAAAGTGTTTTCTTGTCCAATAGCATGCATGAAAAGTAGGGAATAAAAGACATGTGGGGTCTAAATCATGGATCCCACATGGTTTTTTCCTGTTTTCTTTGCTTCCCATAACGTGAGCGCGTTCTGGGAAGAATGAAACATTAAGATTTCATTCCAACCAAATTCATTCCTAATCAATCCCAAATCATCCCTAATCCATTCAATTTCATCTCTAATCATCCCTGAATGATGTAGCCAACAACATACACTCAATAAAATTGTGCCATTAATCATGTGAGAGCCAAAGTTTTAGAACACTAGAAAAAAACTTCTATTCACCAACTCTGCTGCTACAATGAGAGAAAACTCTCTTATATCCAAAAAAACAAAAAAATAAAAAAATTATCTTTTTTGGTAGATTTCGACAATTGTCAAATTTTGCCATTTTAGGTGATTTTACATTCATATCTTGAGAATCCAGTTTTTTCCCAAAAACTTCCTAAAACTAAGGTAGGACGAAAAGCCAACTAACATCCTAAATTTGAAACATGAGTTTCAAGTTATTAAAAAAAGCAAATTTTAAAAAACTAGAAAAAAACACTAAATTGCCATTTTGAGGGCCAAGATGAAAGTTTCAAGCCCCAAAAAAGTGCCAAGACAGGGTCCTACCGACTAGGGTGGGTTGGGAAATCACATGCCACCTCATAATGCATCCACCTATAAAATTTCATAGAAAACCCACATCCGAGTCAAAAGTTATGACCTTTGGAAGTCCCTGCATCATTCTTCTCTGGATGAAAAAAATGCAACTCTTGCAAGTGAGTGTCTTCAAACTACTATCATTTGACTAGATCTAACATCTACACTTCCCACTCTATAATCCATGTGCTATCTGTTGGTGGCAATCCTTCCCACTGTACTAAATACTTGTTGTAATGCCCTTGCCGAGTGTAGATAGTTTTCTTATCAAGAACCTGTGCAATCTTTTCCTTCTTCTTATGGGGAATGTGGTGGTTCCATGCCACTTCTGGTTGACTATCTTTAGCATCATCCTCACCATGGAATGCATATAAATCAGAACTATTAAACAAAGGAGAAACATCAAGATCATCTAGTAAACTGACCTCATATGCATTATCATTGATCTTCTTTGTAATTTTGCAAGGACCAATTTTCCTGTACTTCAACTTGTGGTATGTTCCAGTAGGAAACCGCTCTTTTCTCAAATATACCATCACTAAGTCACCTTTATTGAATGTCTTATGTCGCCTACAAGTATCCACTATATTCTTGTACTGCTCATTATTGTCCTGCAACTTCTATCTCACATCTTTCTGCAACTATTGAAGGTGTTATGCAAATGCTTCCCCATCATCACTGACCCTATCTTTCATTGGTAGTTGTACCAAATCTAGAACACCCTGAGGATTCCTGCCATACATAATCTGGAAAGGGGACTTTCCCATCGATCTGTTAACAGAACTATTATAGGCAAATTCGACCTTGGGTAATGCCACGTCCCATTATTTTAGCTTTTCTCCAACAATACACCTCAACAAATTTCCCATACTCTGATTTACTACCTCTATTTGCCTATCCATTTGAGGATGATAAGCACTACTAAACTATAACTTAGTCCCCATCTTCTTCCATAAAGTCGTCCAGAAATGACTGAGGAATTTGGTATCCTTATCAGAGGTAATAGTCTTTGGAACACCATGTAGTCGAACAACTTCTGAAAAAAATAACTCTACTACCCTCGTTGCATCATTAGTTTTCTTACAGGCAATAAAATGAACCATCTTGGAGAACCTATCAAAAACTACAAAAATGGAGTCATTACCTTGTTGAGTATGTGGAAGTCACAACACAAAGTCCATGCTCAAATCTGTCCATGGTGCAGTTGGTACTGGTAATGGCATTTACAACCCTATATTTTGTGAATGTCCCTTATCCACTTGGCAGATTCTACACCTTGTTACATACTTAGTTATATCCCTTTTCATCTTTGGCCAGTAATATTTATCTTCTATCAAAGCTATTGTCTTGTCCTCACCAAAATGTCTAGCCAACCCACTACTATGAAATTCTATAATAATGTTTTCCATCATAGAGCTAGCTAGTATGCATAGTTGTTTTCCTTTAAATTGATACCCATCTTGCATAAAATATTCACCCCAAAAGTGATCCAAGTTACTAGATACTGGTGCCTTCAATTGTTCCACAATCTCCTAAAAATCATCATCAAACTCATACAAATTTTTGATGGCATCAAAACCAATCTCCTCAGTTTCCATTGTGGTCAAAAGTGCAACACGCCTACTTAACGCATCTGCAACCTGATTTTGTTTTCCAGACTTATGCTTCAACAAAAAATTGTAACCCTACAAGAAAGAGACCCAGCATACCTACTATTCAACTTTTTCTGTGTTCAAGTATCTCAATGCAATATGATCTGTAAACAATACAAACTCCTAGGGAACTAGATAATGTCTCCAATGCCTCAATGCTTGAACAATTGCATAAAATTCCAAATCATAAGTAGAATAATTCTTTCTCACTTCATTTAGCTTTTCACTAAAGAAATCTATAGGTTTTCCAGCTTGGCTAAGCACAGCACCTATTCCCACATGGGAGGCATCACATTCTACTTCAAATACCTTATCAAAATTTGGCAATGCAAGTATAGGTGCTTTTGTTACCTTTTGCTTCAAGTACTTAAAGCTCTCCTCAACATCCTTAGTCCATACAAACTCCCTTCCTTTGGTGCAATATGTTATAGGAGCTACAATACTACTGAAATTTTGAATGAACTTTCAATAGAAAGTGGCCAAGCCATGAAAACTTTTTACCTCTCTGATGCTGCTTGGACTAGGCCATTCTAGAATTGCCCTGACCTTTTCTGGATCCATTCTGACACCATCTTTAGAAATGACAAAGCCTAAAAAAACCAAACTATCCTGCATGAACCTACACTTCTTCAAATTGACATAGAGCTTCTCTTTCCTTAACACACCAAAGATTATCCTCAAGTGTTGTAGGTGCTCTTCTTTGCCATTACTAAATATCATCAAAATAAACTACCACAAACTTACCAATGTAAGGTCGTAGTATAGTGTTCATCAATCTCATAAATGTGCTAGGTGCATTTGATAACCTAAATGGCATAACCATCCACTCATATAATCTGTCTCCAGTCTTAAAGGATGTCTTCCACTCTGTTGCCTCCTGAATTAGCAGAGGGTTTACCAGCTCCAATGCACAGGCAGATACGGTCAACAGATACGGGAGGTTGCATGATCTACCTCCCCTTCACTTCTGGTTCTACCGCACCAAGGGGGGTATCCCTATAGCTAAAGATGTAACATTGACTAGCCCAATGACAAAATGATTTAGCTTTGTGATAAGAGGCAAAATACTCTCATTTTAGGACCAAGATCTGAATGATAGATCACAAGTTTGGCAACTTTCTTGGACATATGTGTCTGGTTATGGATGAGAGTATGCAGGGGCTCCTAATCCTACTCCTACAACTAACAGGTTTTGGATGGTTTAAATTTGATGGTTTGGATGCAAGACAGGGGCTTTGGATCATAACTACTTCACAAGAACAGACCGGTGCCTATCTCAGGGCAAGGAGTCAACTAGACGTATACATAAGGATGGCTTGCAACTGTCATTCGAGTTTCAAGGGGTTTGAACTGATGCTTGCCTTACAAACACCACCCAAGGATAAGTATTTAATTGCCCATACTTACAGATATCCCAGTTGACATGCATTCTTCTCCATACCTTAACCTAAAACAGTTTAATCCACTCCTTGAATGGAAGTTAGAGATTAAGTATGCAATACATAAATCTATATTCTAGAATTTGAGAAACCCTTAGCAACCAAATTCAGAAAAAGAGATGCATACAACAAGTGGAGACAGACAACAAAACACATGCAAGAAGCATTTTTCATATAAAATTGATACTGAAACTAAACATGTGTGCAAGATACAACTCTGATGCAACACATAAACTCCACAGAGATACAACAAATAGGAAATGCTCTGTATTTCGTTATCTTTCACCCAAAATTGCCCAAGTCTCCAACAACTACAATGAGTAACATAGTTTGGCTTTTATACCAAGACTGTGTACTCATCAAATTAATTACATGGCAAGTCAAAACTTTGCCAGATATAATGCATGATCAGATTGGCGCTTAAAACATTTAATGCAGCAGAGGGACAAGGAGAAAGGAGCAGATGGAATTGGGATCTAGGCCGCCACCTGAAGGTTCTCTTCGTAAGCCTGGTAGTTCACCTGTCGCCTCACCCATACTTCCCTACATAATCTGCCATTAAAGCCTCAACTACCCGCAGCCCCTTCTGAAATGCAGCAACAATGTGCCTTTGTTGTTTTCCCGCTCAAAAAATGACTTCAAACACTTAGGAAAAAAATCTTCACTGCGATCTCAAAGCATGGCCGTCGATCACCCTCCTGTCGCCAAGATCAATGGCGTCAAAAAATGCTGAAAAGTCATCAGCCAGTGAAATTGTGCCATGTAGGCACCTCACATTTCTATCGCTGGCTTTTCCAATCACCATTTTGCCACTTTCGCCCTTGTATATGCAAAAAACATATGCATATACAATCGCCACTGTTCACCTTTTGAAAATCCTTTGTATATGCAAAATGCATATACATGCAACAGTTTAATATACAAGGCGGACCCAAAAATATTATGAAGCAGATTGGAAACTTATTCGAGTCCGGCTTGCATCTTGACCTTTGTATCTTCGCCTGTATATCAGCACATACAAGTGCCCAATATACATGTAACGGACCCGAAATATTATTAACTTCAGCTGATTTATCCCTCAGGTCCGGAATGTATGCCTTTGTTTTGTATATTTCGAATGTATACTTCACATACATTCGCCTTTGTATGTCCTGTCCGCGGGCCCCACCAATTGCACCTCCACTTCTTTGTATGTTGCCAAGCATACAAAGCCACTCGTATGTTTTTCAATGTACATTCCTCTTTGCATGCCAAATATACAAATACAATGTACAAGACCCAATATACAAGCGGGAATCACTTTAGAATATACTTGCAATGTATTTTTTCCTTGTATCTAACCATTGTATGTCTGAACATACAAACCAAATATACATGCAACCCAATATGCAAGTGGCGAATATTCCCCAGAATCTGTGAAAGATTCCCCCTTGTATGTGCAACCCGATATGCATTTAAAAATGCATACAACTCATTTTTCACCATTCTTGAAGGCCAATGGAGATTTTTGCAAGCCCGCGAATGTACATTCGACCTATATGTATATACAAACACCTTTGTCTATACAAAGACACTTGCACCTTAACTAATTTTTTGCATTTTTCAATTGAAACCAGACTACTCATACAGGCAGTAACACACTCATCCCCTTCTTGGATCCAAATTTGGTGGTAGCCACTTCGTAGGTCGATTTTGCTGAAATATTTGGCCCCTACAAGGACATCCATCATGTCCTCCATACGAGGTATAGGAAATTGATACTTGATGGTAATCTTATTAATTGCTCTACTATTAGTGCACATCCTCCATGTTCCATCTTTCTTTGGGGTCAACAATGCAGGTATAGCACATGGGCTCATGCTCTCTCTCACCGCACCTTTACTTATGAGTTATGTTACTTGCTTGTTCAACTCTGTATGTTGTGTTGGATTCATCCTATAAGCTGCTTGGTTGGGTAGAGTTGCTCCTAGAATCAAATCAATATGGTGCTGAATATCTCTCTTTGGCAGTAGACCATCTAGGGGAACTGAAATGTCTTCCCCTTCACCTTTTTTCACTACTAATGCATAGCAACACCCTATCACCTTCATTTCTTTAACAAGATCTCTTTCAGACAACATGGTCTCACCTTTTCCTTCATCCTTGAGAGGCAATAAAATCACCTTAAAGCCATCTTTCCAAAAGGTGTATGTGTTTTTTCTCTCCATCATGCATAACTTTTCTATCATACTGCCATGGCCTTCCCAATAACACATGACAGGCATCCATTGGGACAACATCACACCATATCTCATCATGATAGATCTTCCCTATGCTAAACTTAATTAGGCATCTTTTATCAACAGTGACTTCATTTCCCTTTTTAAACCATGCAATGCGGTACAGATGAGGATGTTTTTCACAGTGTAAATTCAATTTTTCTACCATTTCTTTAGAAACCATATTTTCACAACTACCTCCATCAACAATAACTTCACATACCTTGCCACCCGAAGTGCATCTGGTTCTGAAGATATTGGTTCAAAGCCATGAACCATCAGAGCTTTTGGCTTGTGTTTTCTCCTTCTCTGGAATCACCATTGCTCTTCTCATCATAAGACTTTCTCCCACATCTGGTGGAACCTCTAGTTTTGTCCCTTCCACTTCATGTTGCGTTTGAATTAGGTTCACCCTAGGTTGTCCTCCTTGATTTCTTTCTTGCATCTTATAATTTGAGCATTTAAATGCCCTATGACCTTCTTCTCCACATCTAAAACAAGTGAAAGGCCTTCTCTAGTTTTCCCATCCTCTACCGCCACCATAACCTCTACCTCTTTGAAATCCACTTCCTCATTCTTGATTTGAAGGATCTTGTCAAGTGTCTACTTGTTTTTCCAATCCATGGGATGACTCTCCCCTCCCATAATTTGAACCTCCTCGAAATGGGGTTGATGTACCCCTTCTTCCTCCTCTATTCCTCTAATGGTACTGTCTATTTTGTTTTTCTTTAGCCTTTATAGCCAATTGGTAAGCCTCTTCCATACTGTTGAGTCGATGCATGCTCAATTCATCTTGAATAGAGAATTTTAGGCCATTCACATATCTAGCAGCCATCTATTCATCAGTTTCTTGATGCTCTATACATATAGACAGCGTATAAAACTTATTTGTATAATCTTGCATAGAAGAGAGGTTCTTTAAATTTTGAAACCTACGAAAAAGGGTTTGTGCATAATCTATGGGCAAAAAAATTTCTCTCAACTTCTCCATCTTACTCTATGTCCTAATCGTATCCTTGCTTTTCCTTGTTCGTTCCTTTTGAAGATGATCCCACCAAATCATTGCATGACCCTTTAATTTGGTGCATGTGAATTTCACCTTCTTTTCCTCTATCATGGATTTCCATTCAAAAAAATTTCTCATGTCATTCAACCAGTCTATCAACTCCTCTAGTTTAAGACTACTTGCATAATCTGAAACATCTACCTTGACCCCTTTATTTTTCCCTTCTAAGGCCCTAAGCATCCTCTCTTCAAAACTCATGCCTTCTAATTCTTCTTCTTCATGTTCTGTATCTTGATCTACACCTCCTTGACCTATCTCTTCATCAGATTCGTCTCCTCCTCTATCCAGTCTTTGGTTTTCCATCCATGTTGTAAGTTCTGCTACTTGCCTTTGCATATTTTGCATTTCTCTATGCATCTAGGCAAGACCGCCTCTTCCTCTTCCTCTCCCAGCCATCTTCTTGCTCTGATACCAGATGATGTAGCCAACAACATTCACTCAATAAAATTGTGCCATTAATCATGTGAGAGCCAAAGATTTGGAATAGTGGAAAAAAATACTTCTATTCACCAACTCTGCTACTACAATGAGAGAAAACTCTCTTATATCCAAGAAAATAAAAAAATCAAAAAATTACCTTTTTTGGTAGATTTCGACAATTGTCAGATTTTGCCATTTTAGGTAGTTTTACATTCATATCTTGAGAATCCAATTTTTTCCCAAAAACTTCCTAAAACTAAGGTAGGACGAAAAGCCAACTAACATCCTAAATTCGAAACATGAGTTTCGAGTTATTAAAAAAAGCAACTTTTAAAAAACTAGGAAAAAAACACTAAATTGTCATTTTGAGGGCCAAGATGAAAGTTTCAAGCCCCGAAAAAGTGCCAAGACAAGGTCCAACCAACTAGGGTGGGTTGGGAAATCACATGCCACCTCATAACGCATCCACCTATAAAATTTCATAGAAAACCCACATCCGAGTCAAAAGTTATGACCTTCGGAAGTCCCTGCATCACTAAACCACTTCACACCATCCCAAATCACATTCAAATCAATTTAACTTCATCCCTAATCATTTTCAAATCAAACTAGATTTCATCTCAAATACCATCTCTAAATATCCCTAAATCATTCTAATCATTCCCTAATCAGCCCTAAACCACTTTACACCATCCCTAAAACCATTCTAATCATTCCCAAATCATTCCTAATCTAGTCAATTTCACCTCTCCTCATCCCTAAACCAATCCATTTCATCCGAACTCCATCCCAAATCAATTTAAGCTCTATCTCAAACCATCCCAAAAATAATCAAAATCAAACAAAAACCTCACCAGGAGCCATTAGAACATCATAAGCGCCAATATGTTAGTCATTTACCTCATTCTGTATATCATATGTGCCAATCTGCTCTTTAGTAGCACCTACCTATCAATGACAAACGTCATTCTACACCTAGCCACTCATAGGTGTCATTCTACACTCTACTAGCCATAGGAGCCATCAGAACATCATAAGCGCCAATATGTCAGTCATTTGCACCATTCTATACTTCATATGTACCAACCCTAAACCCTAAACCTGATCAACCCTAAACCCCTATCTCCTTGTCTCTATCATCCCTCTACCTCTCAATCTCTCTACCTATGTCTCTGGCCATGTCCCTCACCCTCTATCTCCCTATCTCTCCCTCTCTAAACTCCTAAACCCTAAACCCTATCAACCCTAAACCCCTATATCCTTGTCTCTATCATCCCTCTACCTCTCAATCTCTCTGCCTATGTCTCTGGCCATGTCCCTCACCCTCTATCTCCCTATCTCTCCCTCTCTAAACTCCTAACCCCTAAACCCTAAACCTGACCAACCCTAAACCCTATCTCCTTGTCTCTAACATCCCTCTACCTCTCAATCTCTCTGCCTATGTCTCTGTCCATGACCCTCACCCTCTATCTCCCTATCTCTCCCCTCGGTCTCCTCTATATCTCCCTATCAGTCCTCTCTCTCTCTCTAAACCCTAACCTAAACCTCTAAACCTTAACCCCTAAACCATAAACCCTAAGTTACCCTAAATAATGCCCCTAAACCCTAACCCTTAAACCCTAAAACTGAGAAACCCCAAACCCCTAAACCATAAACCCTGGAAGCAACCCTAAACCTCTATCTCCCTATCTCTCCCAATATCTATTGATCCCCTCACTCTCTCTCTCTCTAAACCCTAAACCATAAACCCAAGCAACCCTAAACCCCTAAACCATAAATAATTCCCCTAAACCCTAACCCTAAACCCTAAACTTGAGAAACCCTAAACTCATAAACCTCAAATAATGCCCCTAACCCCTAAACTGTAAACTCGAGCAACCAGGCTAAACCCCTAAACATATAGTTCAATAGGGGATGATGGAGGATCAATGGGAAATGGATGTAGAATTCTTAGATCTTGATTAACAAATTATCCTCATTGGGATGTGATTTGATAGGATCTGAGTTATTTGTTTGATTATCTATGTTTTCTTGGGGACCAAGTGTCTCATCATGGGATATTGATGTGATGGATAATGAATAGGACTAGTGGGATGATGGATAGAGCTAATGGGATGATGGATAGGAGTGATGTGGGTTACTTGCTCATGGATAAGATCTTGATCATAGATAATATCTTGATCACAGGGAGGATAAGGATGGATAGCGCGATATTAGATAAGGATATGGTAAGTGGGGATGCATTGATATTCATTAGATTGGGGAGTAAGAGGTGGTGATGTGGGTTCACTAGGATATGTTGGAGGATCAATGATGAGATCGATGTAGAGGGGTTGACCATGAGATGGTAAGGGATCCAGGATGGGATTAGATGGGATGATTGGATTTTGATTAGGATAGGTGGTTGGTGTTTCCACATGCTTTGGACTAGGCTCTTAACATAGCTATTGGGTTTCTTAGATGGATGTGATGGGTTCTTGGATGGGATCAATAATCTTTGGATGTTTGACAACATGGCTACATGATGGGGTTTGACTTGGACTTATGGTAGGAGACTCTTCAATGAAATGGATAGACATAGGAGTGGATGATGGTGTTGGAGTGGTAGACATGTTATTAGGAGGTTCTTTGTTAGGCTCAAGGATAGGAATTTGAGTACATGATGTTCTTAGATTCCTTGCTAATAGTCCTTGGGTCACATCCTTCATGGCTTCGTGGGTTGATGGACTAGGATATGCACATAGTTGATGGACAATGATGGAAGATGTTGTGGGGTTAGGATTAGGATCGAGTAAATGGATATGGGAGGGGATGGATTAGGATTGGGAGTGTTAGAGGGGGATGAAAATGGATCAGTGGATTTGGATAGCTCCATATCTTTGCTTTTATTCCTAGATTTTGTAAAGAGTCTTTGGAGAAAAATTTTCAAGTGTTCATGGGTTGATGGATTAGAGCTTAGAATGTTTGATGGTGGATGTATGATAGGGATTGATGGATTAGGAGATAGGTGGACTAATGTGTTAGGATTAGGAGGATTGGAGGAAAATTATAAAATAATTCCCCTTTAACCCTAACCCCTAAACCCTAAATTTGAGTAACCCTAGAAACTCAAACCCTAAATAATGCCCCTAAAGGTCTGAACAACCCTAAACTCATAAACCCTAAATAATGCCCCTAAACCTGAGCAACCCTAAACCTCTATCTCTCTCTCTCTCCCCCAAAACCCCTAAACCCTAAATAATGCCCCTAAAACCTAACCCCTAAACCATAAACCCGAGCAACCCTAAATCCCTAAACCATAAATAATTCCACTAAACCCTAAACTTAAGCAACCCTAAACTCATAAACCTGACCAACCCTCTCTCTATCTCCAAAACAAGAAAACTAGGACTCTCTCTCTCTCTCTCTCTCTCTCTCTCTCTCTCTCTCTCTCTCTCTCTCTCTCTCTCTCTCTCTCTCTCTCTCTCTCTCATGTCGACAAAGAATATTGAAACAAGAAAATTAGGACATGCAAAGAGGGACAAGGATATAAATTGGGATGATGAAATCGAAACAAGATAATTTATGAAATTTCAAATGATGGGAAGAATGATGAGGAGAGGTAGAGAGGGGAGGGAAGTAGAGAGTGAGAGAGAGGATAGGAGGTAGAGACGGGAGGGAATTAGAGAGTGAGAGAAGGTAGGAGGTAGAGAGAGAGAGAGAAGTAGACTGAGAGAGAGGGTAGGAGGTAGACAGGGGAGGTAAGTAGGGAGTAAGAGAGAGGGTAGGAGGTAGAGAGGGGGGAGAAGAGAGTGAGAGAGAAGGTAGGAGGTAGAGAGGCGAGGGAAGCAGCAACTCAGAAAGAGGGTAGGAGGTAGACAGGGGAGGGAAGTAGAGAGTGAGAGAGAGAGTAGAAGGTAGAGAGGGAAGGGAAGAAGAGAGTGAGAGATAAGGTAGGAGGTAGAGAGGGGAGGGAAGCAGAGACTCAAAGAGAGGGTAGGACCTAGAGAGGGGAGGGATGTAGAGAGTGAGAGAGACGACAGGAAGTGCAACTGCCCTTATAAACATGTATGTAAAGTGTGGAAGCATAGACAAGGCATGTCAATTATATGATGTAACACCTCAAAGAGATGTTTTGTAATGGAACGCAATGATTGCAAGATATGCAAAAAATGGATTTGTTGAAAAGGCTTTAGAAACTTTCAAGCAAATGCAATTGGCATGTGTATAGCCAAACATGCTCAACATAATGTGAGTGCGTTGACGCACTCACATTATGTTGAGCATGTTTGGCTATACACATGCCAATTGCATTTGCTTGAAAGTTTCTAAAGCCTTTTCAACAAATCCATTTTTTGCATATCTTGCAATCATTGCATTCCATTACAGAACATCTCTTAACATTACAATTGGCATGTGTATAGACAAACATGCTCAACATAACGCGAGTGTGTTATAACATGCTCGGGTTATTAATTTCACGTAAAGCGAGCATGTTATAACGTGATCGCGTTATGTTGAGCTTTGTTTGACATTTTTTTACTAATTTTTAGCAAAATTTGGAGATAATCTGGAGCATGCTCCCCATCAAGATGGCACTTTTTCAATGAAAACTCAAAAAAATACCACCATAATCTTAAGCTCTCTGTTAGCTATCTAACCATATAATTTTTTTCACATTTTGAGTACGTTAAGGGTTTCATCTTTAATTTCTTTTGTTAGTGTGTCCATTTTTTGTCAAAACCAGTGTCTAGTGTTTTTGACTTTTTTTTATTCGTTCATCAAAATTTGAAATAAGTTACATTTTTAGAAACTAGACTCCATTCTACACGTATTCAAAAAAAATTCAATTTTCGATTAGTTTTCAAAAATTTTAGGGGGGTTCATGCTCAAATTGTTGTTTTTCAGGATGTGTCCACTTTGAAAATTACTAAAACATCAATTATTCATGAAAAAATTATCAGAAAAATCAGGGATAAACTACATGGTGTTAGCTAATTTCTCACTAGAGAGATTATTGAAATACTAAAAAAAAGTTAATATTTTAGGGGGAGCACACTAAATGCTATGTTATGTTTTGGAGAAAAAATAGGAGCAATTTGTGTGCTCCCCCTTTTTTAACCCCTTAATCTCAACCATTTTTAGAAAAAATTAGTAGTTTAGAAACTAAATTCGAAGCACTACGACTCTTGTTTTTGTTCCATCTTCAAATTTTGAGTGTAGCTATCTTCAATTTCTCATCCAACACCAATGTTTCATGATTTCAGAAAAAAAAAAAAAAAAAAAAAAAGTGGCATCTTAAGACCCCATTTTAGTCCCTCATCTTTGTTCACTTACCCAATGATCCATTTATATCAATTTGTGTATTGGCATCCTTAAACAAAACTCTAACCATGTCACATAAGTATTTAGGAAATCCCATTGTTTCTAGGATAGATATCACAAAAGACCACTCTACTCTGTCATATGTTTTTTCCAAAATCAAACAATAGAATAGTTCTTGTTATGTCAGAAAAAGTGACCTTGGGGGCTTTGTCCTATTAAGGTTTAGTTCTTAGGTCCTTTAGAATGCATTTAGAGAATCTTGCATGATTTTGATGACTCCCGATGAGAAAACCATGAAGTTTCATGGCAATTTGGACTCAGGGGATGCACTTGACATAAATCCTGCCTGAAATAGGGGGAGGACTTGGGCGCCCGTGCCCTAGTCCTGCCCTATTTTAGTTCAGGACCTATTTCAAAGTGTCATTTTATGATCGTTATTTAGGTCCTATGACAACACGGTAAGTTTGAATTATGAAATTCTTAGTGGGAATGTTTGTAATTGCATATATAAGCATGATTAGTGATTCATTTGTAAACTCGATGGCAATTTTGATTCATGGGCTTATGTGAAAGTGATTCAAGGCATTCATTATGTGGCAAGTAAAATTTGTGTTGTTCTTGTGTTTGTATTTGCAGACTTGGCATCCATCTCCTCATGGCATGAAGAGCATCTTCCTTCCATGAGATCTTCACTACATGGTGATATCAATTGTGTTTTCTATCATTTATCATTTGGATTTTGCCTTTATCTCGTAGGGATATGCACTCTTTATCTAACAACAATGTTTATAAGACTTTGAATGTCTCTCTGGCACTTGACTGAGGCAAGCCTCTAAACACCACAACCGCCAACCCACTTTTCTGTGATTGCAGGTTACAGGTTGCGAAAGAGAAAGAAGTGGAGTTGCAGGAGAGCAGTGCAGATTGTTGGAATTGCAGATTAGAGAAGAAAACAGGGACCTAGACTTGGGCATCGCTCATTAGTCCTCCAGATCCTGCAACTGGAAAATCTCTAGAACAGCAGGAACAGGTTGCAGACAAGGTTCCCAGATCCCGACAAAAATTGTGGCATTGGACTAGGGCACCTACTCTTTAGTCCCAAACTTTTCTGTACACCAAACTTCAAAATTTGGTACGCATTTGGTTGTCATTTGATATCTCTGTGTGTGATCATTTTCTATAATTTGTTCATTTGCTTACGATTTCATGAAATTAGGGTTTTGAGCATAATTGGGCTTAATTGAACAACAAAATTATACAATTCCAATCATCCCCTATGTTCCAAGTGATGAAAAGCCTATAGTAGACCCCTCTACTCAGCTGGAAGTCCTTGAATGTTTAGTGGTGAAAGGAGGATCAATACAAACCATTAAAATCAACCCTAAACATTTTTCACACTAAACACTTCTTTTCTAATTAGTGTCTTTTGCCCATTGCATAACCTCCCAAATTGTAACCAAATTTTCCAAAATGTATCTACCCTTTATAAACCTTGTTTGAGTATGACTAATGATCTTAGGAAAAGTATTAGTTAGCCTTAGAGCTAAGGCTTTAGCTGAAATTTTGTATGAAACATTTAGTAATGTTATTGGTCTCCAACTTTTAATAAGTCTTTTATATCCTTCCTTAGGTAATAGCTTGATAATCCCTTTATTAATATTTTTACCCAAGGTCCCTGTTTGGTAGGCTTCCTCGTAAACCTCATGGAGATCATCCACAATACAATCCAAATTAGATTTGTAGAATTTCACTAGTAGACCATCTGCCCCAGGAGATTTCTCATTTTCAAGTGTATGTATAGCCAAAACAATTTCATCTTTTGTAACTTCACTATTTAATTTCTCTATCATATCCTCATTTAATTGTTTTGGGATTATTTTCTGGCACAATTTTTGGGCTTGTCTACAAACTTCATTATTATCTTCATCCATGAATAGCTTCCAATAGAAATTCCTAAACAGACCTTTTATCTCCTCATTGTCATTAATATTTGTGTCATCTTCTATAATAGGGCCAATGGTTTCTGCTTATCTTCTATTTTTCAACATATTAAAAAAAAATTTAGTTCATCTATCCCCCTCTTTCAACCAATTCATCTTTGCTCTAATTTTGGCTCCCTAAGCTTTCTATGTTGAAAGCATCTCATCTTGTGTTTAATTTCCCCTATTATTTTAATCAATTTAGGACTACTACATTTATTTTGCACATCTTCTTCACCCTTCATTATTTCATCTTGCAAATAAACCTCTTTCAAATTTCTTCCCCACAGTTTGAAACAAAATCTTGCTATTGGTGACCATATTATTCCAGTACTAAATAGAAAAAATGTTGGTGTTCATCATTTATAAATATTCCTTAGAGTCTTAATACCATCCCTACAATCCTTATTTCCAAAGAGCTTTGTATTAAGTTTCATAAGATTATCTTTCCTAATCTCTTCTTCCTTTCTATCCTCTTTTACCACAACACATGTTTCAATTGGATGATGGTCTAACAGTGCATTAGGTATTACTTGCACAAAGTTAGCATTCTTTCTCCTATCCAGGTAAAATTGATTCTTGTTCACATAAAACTTGTCAAGCCTACTGTAAATTCTTCTTCCACTTTGCTAACAATTGCACCAAGTATACCATATGCAATTTCTCTTATCTTTATTACCTTTTAACGAATCCATCAACTTAAGCAATTTCTTCATTCTCATCTAATAGAATTTTTCATTCCCTTTCCATTCCCAAGTAGTACCTCCTTTTTTATCCTCCTTCTGCTCTACAAAATTGAAATCCCATTCTATTATCCAATGGACCTTAGGTAAACTTCTCACCATCCACTTCCATAATTCAACTCTCTCCCTATAGTCATTCAGAGCATAAACTAAACATATCCCAAATTTTTTTTCATTTTTTTCAACTAAAAACCACAAGCATCTATTACACGAAGATAACCCTTTTCGTGTTATACAATCAGCCCATTTTTTATTTATCAAAAAAGTTATCCCACCTTTACCTTTATCATGTTTAGTAAACATAGCCATTGAATATTTCCTAATAAATCGTATATTATTTTCAAGTATTTAGGCAATAGAAAAATTTTGGCCATTTTAGGGCCATGGAGGAATCTAGGGAAAAAAGATTTCGTACAACCATACAAAATTCATACGGCCATATGATGCATCAATAGGAATATTCTTTCAACAAGGAATATTCCCTCTATGTAGTATCTATGCAAGTCTGCAAAAAATAAAATATATTCAGAAAAAATTAATATTAAATTTAAAAGTTTAAAAATAAATAAATAAAAATTAAAACATTGGCAGTATTTCCTAGGGCACAGCCCCTAGTCACTTGGGTGACCAACTTGCAAGTCCAGAGGTTCGATGGCTTGGGGCTTAGCCCTAGCTACGTGGGCCACCCATTGGGCAGTCACACCTAGCCCCAGGGGCTAGATCCCCACAGGTGGTGGGCAGGTCATGCTAATAACCAGCACACTGCCCGGACTCAACCCATCTACCACCATCACTGGTGGCTTCACTGACCCTCGGCCCAGTTGCCACTTGCCTGCTAGTAGCTAGAATTTTTTGAAGCCTATTGGAGGAATATTTTTCCAAGGGACATAACTTCCACATATGATATTAGATTTTTGACTTCTTATAGGTGTTGGAAAGGTCTCTCTAAGTACTACATAATGGTATAGGTTTGGTGATTATATTTTTCCATTTGTGTTAGAATTTGGTAACTAAATTTGGCATTGCTTTGAAATGGTAAAATAATTATACCTTTTGCATATAGAATTAGATTTTGGATTTTGAATAGACATTGGTGGGAATTTGTAGAGTAATACACAGTGGATTAATTTTTTTCATTTTGATGTGTAGATAGAGGTTTGTACTTGATTAAGCACTTGTGGGAGCCTAAGAATTGAGGTGTGATTGTGAGAGAATTCAGATGAATCTTTGGGCACAAACTTGTGGGAGTGCATGTTGTTATGAGACCAATATCATGGTATAGTAGGTTTTCAGATTTGGTGCTTCCTGATATAGGTTTACAAGCATTTTTAGAGTTTAGACTTTGATGGAGACAGGTACACAAGTTGTCTTATAGTTTGAGGACTTTATTGTTACACATGACAGACTAGGATTCTTAATTCAGTGGGAGTTGATTTTGGTAAAATTTTCTATTGTTTCTTTAAGTTATCTTCTATTAGATTCATATTATCCAATTTTTCAACATGTGATATTGAAATTAAATAAATGGATGTTAAAAATGCTTTGTGTTGGGATCTTGAAGAGAATATTTATATATAATAGCTTGATGGTTTTAATATTAAAAGGATGGAATATTTGGTTTGCAAGTTAAAACATTATTTACATGGTTTGAAATAGTCACCCACATGTGGTACCAAAAGTTTGTGTATATCTTAACATCATTGATGATTAAATTCAAATCATTGTCTTGTATGTGGATGACATATTTATTAAGAACAACAAGGGGGTGATTAGGGAGCCTAAAACTAATCTTTCTAGTACACTTGACAGGATTTAGGAGTAGAAAAATTCATCCTTGGGATGAAAATTAGTAGAGATGGAATCCACATAAATATTTGGCTTAGTCAAAGGAAGTATGTTGACATTTGTAACAATTTGGTATGCAATATTACAAGCCTATGAGTATTCCTTTTTCCATTGGCATAAATATTTCATTAGATATGTGTCTTAAGTTGAATGATTATGTAGAGGATATGTCTAGTGCACCTTATTCTAGTGTTGTTGGTAGATTTATGTATGCAATGGTTTGCACTAGATCGAATATTGTCCAACCAATGGGAGTTTTGAGTAGGTTTATGTTTAACCCAAGTAGAGAGAATTTTTGATCTAGACTTCTTATTACTACTTTTTTTATCATGATACTAATAATGTGGTTAAGACATTGGGCATGCAGGACCTTGTTGATACAAATTGGGCTAGTGACTTGAATGGTTAGAGGTCCACTAATGGTTGTGTTTTCTCTATTTGGTAATGCTATCAATTGGATAAGTAAAAAGAAGCACATAATTTCTTTGTCTACCACTAAATTAGAGTATGTAGATGCAACACATGCTTGTAAAGAGGTAATATGGTTATAAAGTTTGTGTTCTAGAGTTAGTTTTGATTTTAGAGTGATTCAAATTAGTTGTGATAGTCAGAATGATATATGTTTGGCTAGGAATCCCATGTACCATGCTTGTACTAAACATGTTGATGTATAATGTTACTTTATTTGGAAGATGGTAGATAATGGTAAGATCTTGTTGTAAAAGGCTAACACTCAAGAGAGTGTTGTAGATTTCCTTAGTAAACTAGCACATATAAGTTATCTTGGTGTAGGGAGACTGTGATATTTAGTTCCTATACTTAATTTACTTTATGTTTCATATGGATTTTATTGCAATGTATACTATCAAGTAGAAGAATGTTAGTCCATTGTGTGATATTTAATTGTAATCCTAATGTACAGTTCTAATGGATGAGAGATAATATTATTTAATTAGTCTCTCAGTTAACTTGGAATAATAGTTGTACTCACATTCATGAAGGAGGTGGAGCATGATGGTGGCAATTAGAAGTTGATATAATGGCACTTACACCACTTTTCCAATCCTAAGCACTAGGAGAGAGAGTGGAGCATCTTTGCATTTATTGAGTGGTGAAGGTAAAAACTATCAATAAAAATTTGATTATAGCTATAATATAGACATTTAACTATGCAAAACCAAAATGAAGATAGTACAAAATCAACACAAAAAAATGACAGAACAAAAGATAAAACACATAACACAGTGTTTACGTGGAGAAACCCTTTTGAGAAAAAACTCCACATAAGAAGAGATGCACCAATCTATATTAACTTCAATAGAGTTTACAATACAACACTATCAATCTCCTCTTTAGTCTTCACACCTCATACACAACTGTAATACACTATCATCATAAAGGGGTTGCCTTTTAGGGCAAGAAAAGCCAACATAACCTCTACCATTAGATCTGTGACCTAATGATGAATGGTCTAGATTTACAATGAGAAAATATATATAAAATATGGCTTTTGGGGGCATTTCTACCAAACACCCACAAAGGAGCGCGACCCTTGGACCCCTTGTGGGGGGATGAGCTCCCCAAACCTTATAGGGGGTATCCCCCTGGATAACCTACATCCGTTAGGTACTAGAATCAAACATGCGTTTGAAACAAGATCGCTACAAGTTGGTGAATACTTCTTTCCTTATGGAAATTTACAAACAACATTAGGAGTAATTAATTACATAGGATTTACAAGGTTGATGGCACCTTAATCCTAACAAGTGGGTCCCATGCATGTTGGTGGAGGAACTTGGATGCTATTCTTGGGAGGTGTGCCCATTTGGGTAGTTATAAGTCAAAGATGTTGTCCATTATTAATTTACTATTCTTGAAATATGCTCTTCATGTGGGGTGTGGGTTTTTATATGAAACTATGGTTTCAGTAGTTCATTATGTTGGGAAACCATTTGTGCTTTTCCTCTTTGATTTTTTTTATAAATTGGAGGCATGGGATAGTAGTTTTATAGGTTATTGCAAGTACACAGGTGTTGTCAAAACACTATCAAATTGAAGGGATAAATGTGTTGTTTATGTACTCTTGTTTCAAAATATTAAAACATATTTGAGCCTCTCTATGATGGTGGGGTTTTTTAACAAGGATTTCTCCATGTACATCCAATGTTATGTGTCATATTATTATGATTTGCTAATTTATATTTACTATTATAAACTTCTACATAATCTCATAATGGTTAATCCAATGTTGCATTAACAAAGTTTAGATTTGCATACTTTTTGAAGAACTTACATTTGTAGTAGTTTACCTTGTTTAAACAATAGCACTATGAGCTACATTCCAAATAGTCATGACCTTAGAGACAATTTTCAATCAAAAATGACATGAACTAGGACAAATATGTTAACAAGCATTCAAACTACATTAGCATTATATAATGACTAGCAAGTTCTCATGGGATGAACAAACATCTCTATCAATATAGAGGAACATGCATTGTTTGGCATGCATTGGTGCATTTATATGCAACAAATAATATGGGCATGCTCCATAATAATAGAATGAACTAGTCATTAATGACACCAATGACATGTAGTGTATCTACATATACAAGATGTACAAAATCACATGAAGATGATGATGATCATCTAGACAATGAGGTGCTATTGTGTGTTGCCCAACACATAATGTTGGCGTGCAATTTATGGGTAGATGTTGGCTTAGTTAATGGGGCACTTGGTACTATAAAGAATATAGTTTAGTCTAAAGGTACTAGATTGCCTAACTTCGCATTTTGTGTCATTGTGAAGTTTGATAATTATGTAGGTGTCTCATGGGACATGAATAATCCAAAGTTTGTCCTTATTTTTTCTGTTACAAGAGACAATCCTACCAAATCAAAATGGCATGGGCTCTAACCATACACAAATAACAAGTCTGATGACACTAGAAATGGCCACAAAAGATATTGGTGATATATAGAGAACAAACTTGACATTCACTACTAATATTCCAAAGTAAAATCTTTCAACTCATTACAAATATCACCACCATTCTCATTTGAACACTACTCAAAGATGAAATTGCATGTTATGTAAACAATAGAAAAAATGAAGAGTACCAGTTATAATCCTTATCTCTAAGCTAATACTTAAAGAAACATTTAATGAATGTTTTTGCTATGTACCTAGGGACATGATATTATAATGTATATAGGTGGATGGAGATGCTGACATGTCTCGCACATCCCATAAGTTAATTATATTAGGTTATGTGGACAACTTATGTAACTAATTATATTAGGTAATGAGTAGGCCTACATGGGTTTAATGGTTTACCCCTCCATTATATTATTAGGAGGAGGTCTATATAAAGGAGGTGAATGTCATTGTAAGAATATGTGAAGAATATGATATTGGTATGATTTTCTATATGGTTTGATCTTCATTCATTGTTGTCTAAAATCATAACTATTGAAATAAATTTATTTATATAATGTTAAGGTCACAGTAATAATTATAATATAATATTACTAACTATAACAAGATGTGCTCATATAATACTAAACAATATACTCATGAAATTTGTTTTTTCAAAATATCAAAACATCTCATGCTTGACTCTTGAAAATCTTGGTCAAACTTTTCATATTCAATATTAAAAAAAGAAAATTTACACACATGATAAATTAAACAAAATATATAAAATACTTCCTCTATTACACTTCTAAAATTCTACCAATAACAACTCTAAATATTTTTTCCTTTGTTTCATTTCTTTACAATATGAACAGCTTATTTTACATGATGGATCGTGCAAATGACCGCCATTTTCTTTCTCCCACTACCGACCCATAACACAAATGAAAAGATTGTCTGCTAACTAAGCTAAGTCGAATTTAAAAACAGGCTTGTTTGTCCACAGTCCAGTCAAAGTTTGACCAAAAATCGTACTAAAGATTCCTTACTTTTCACGTACAAATCAGACTAATCCAGTGGGTACTCATTTCTCCAACTCTGTACATCATTTCATGGCAGCCGCCAGATGGATAGTACGCACGTTACCTGCAACTAATAATAAGCTTATAATTAGGTGATATACGTTAGGATGATATTCATAACTTTTAAAAAAAAATCTCACTTCATGTGATCATCAGTCAGGATCAATTGCTTTAGATAACGTTAGGCTGGTGAGAAAATACCTATCTCTGGAATGAATCCATACTTTTACATGATTTTTTTGGTTTTTTTGTTTTTTAATGGATCATTTTTGTTATTCGAATAAGAGTCAAGGACTCAGGGGTATCCATTCTGCCAAATTCACTATCGGAACACAAGCCTTAGGCTGAACCTCTTCGACTGAGAGTCAAGGACTGAGGGGTATCCATTCCGCCAAATTCACTTTCGAAACATGAGCCTTACACTGAACCTCTTCGGCTGAGAGTCAAAGACTCAGGGGTATCCATTCCGCCAAACTCGCTATCGGAACACGAGCCTTAGGCTAAACCTCTTCAGCTGAGAGTCAAGGACTGAGGAGTATCCATTCCGCCAAACTCACTATCGGAACACAAGCCTTAGGCTGAACCTCTTCGGCTGAGAGTCAAGGACTGAGGGATATCCATTCCGCCAATCGAAACACGAGCCTTAGGCTGAACCTCTTCGGCTGAGAGTCAAGGACTGAGGGGTATCCATTCCGCCAAATTCGCTATCGGAACACGAGCCTTAGGCTAAACCTCTTCGGCTAAGAGTCAAGGACTGAGGGGTATCCATTCCGCCAAATTCGCTATCGGAACACGAGCCTTAGGCTGAACCTCTTCCGCTGAGAGTCAAGGACTGAGGGGTATCCATTCCGCCAAATTCACTATCGAAACACAAGCCTTAGGCTGAAGCTCTTCGGCTGAGAGTCAAGGACTGAGGGGTATCCATTCCACCAAATTCGCTATTAGAACACGAGCCTTAAGCTAAACCTCTTTCGCTGAGAGTTAAGGACTGAGGGGTATCCATTCTGCCAAATTCGCTATCGGAACACAAGCCTTAGGTTGAACCTCTTCAGCTGAGAGTCAAGGACTGAGGGGTATCCAGTCAAGGACTGAGGGGTATCCATTCCGCCAAATTCGCTATCGGAACACAAGCCGTAGACCTCTTCGACTGAGAGTCGAGGACTGAGGGGTATCCATTCTGCCAAATTCGCTATCAGAACACAAACCTTAGGCTGAACCTCTCTGGCTAAGAGTCAAGGACTGAGGAGTATCCATTCCACCAAATTCGCTATCGAAACACGAGCCTTAGGCTGAACCTCTTCGGCCGAGAGTCAAGGACTAAGGGGTATCCATTCCACCAAATTCGCTATCGAAACATGATCCTGAATAATTCAACCTTCTTTATTCCGTCAAATTCGCTATCGGAACACAAGCCTTAGGTTGAACCTCTTTCGCTGAGAGTCAAGGACTAAGGGGTACCCAGTCAAGGACTGAGGGTATCCATTCCGCCAAATTCGCTATCGGAGCACGAGCCGTAGACCTCTTCGACTGAGAGTCAAGGACTGAGGGGTATCCATTCCGCCAAATTCGCTATCAGAACACAAACCTTAGGCTGAACCTCTCCGGCTGAGAGTCAAGGACTGAGGAGTATCCATTCCACCAAATTCGCTATCGGAACACGAGCCTTAGGTTGAACCTCTTCGGCCGAGAGTCAAGGACTGAGGGGTATCCATTCCACCAAATTCGCTATCGAAACACGATCCGGAATAATTCAACCTTCTTTATAAAACACCCAACATAAAACAAGAGACAATAAAAATTTACACCCATTAACAATTTTATATTTGACAAGCATGGGTGGTTTGAAATTCCAGGGCTGGGTCACAGGTAGCTTCTGCCACAGCTATACAGAAAGAATAAGTATATAGCAAGCTGTAGTACCTGCATAGAAAAGAAAAGATTGAGCAGAAGCCTTATATTTTACCAACCGTTAAAAGAGATCAGAATCTGGAGTACGCAGTCTGAATGAGTAAGTCTGACTGACAGAGTAACAAAAAAAGGTACGCTTGCCGACTGAAGTAAATAAAAGAGAATTGTAAACATTGAACTAATCTCCCTACTAATTACACCCATGTGAGGAGGAACAGTAAGCATGTGACAAGCAAGATCTAACGGACGAAACTGGTTATTTTCTTCTTGTTTTGCTCTAATCCCTATTCTTGTTCCTCCCCACTTCCCACCATTTATTTTCTGTCACGTAGAATCATAAAATCTTGGTTTTGTGTTCAGTTCAAGTGGTATTCTATTTGTTGGAAATCAATGAAACCCAATCCCTAAGATAATGTCGCACCCTTCTGCAACCACCGCCTCGTCCAACGGCTATGGAGTAAGAAAGAAAGACCCAACTTCCTCAATGAATGAATGTATGTTTTTAATAACATTTAAAACAGATCGAGCAGTTTACAGTAATAAAGTTGTTTTGGGTATAGATATTTTCTAAAATATATTACTTAAAAGTGATATCTGCCTCCTTGTTTAATGTTCCTCAGTCTTACACAGATATATATGCTTAAGCTCTCAGTAAGAGATTTTGATTAACGAGTTGTTCTGCTTGCAATTTCTTTTATTTTTTATTTTTTGATTTGGGAAATTGGTTGTTTAATGCCAAGATAAACACTCTCAAATCATTATGTATAGTTAATAGGAAAAGATGGGTAATTCATCTTTAGAAAAGGGGAGAGAACTTAATTGTTGTGAAAGTTAATTGAAAAGTTTATTTTTTCCTTTTATGGTTTTGGAAATTGATTGTTTAATGCCAAGACAAACACTCTCAAATCATTATGTAATAAGAATAGATGGATAATTCACCTTTATAAAAGGCTGGAGAACTTAATTGTTGTGAAAGGTTAATTTCACACTTTTCAAGTATCTAAATGTTCTATTTAAATATTGTTTAGTTCAATGGTTAAATGGTTAAATGATTAAATAGTGTGAATAGTAATTTTACTTTTCATATGTATTAAAAATGATAAATAGTTGTCCTAGTTTTATTTGTTAAGATTTACTTTTAATTGTTTGAATTAGAATGGTCATTCTTAAAGTTTAGTTCAATGGTTAAATACCTAAATGGTTAAGTAGTGTGAATAACTTAATTTTACTTTTCATCCATATTAAAAATGATAAATAGTTGTCCTAATTTTACTTGTCAAAACTTACTTTTATCTGTAAGACTACAATTTGGGATTGCTAAGCTAACTAATTTTTTGCTAAAGTTTTAACTATATTTTTGTTTTTTATTATGGGTAAACAATTTTGATGGAAGCTGTGAACCAGAACGAGGGGTTTTGAAAGGGCCCCGCCCTTGTACAAAGACTGGAAGAGATAAAACAAAGAAGCCAATACATTGGCTTAGAGCAACATCAAGGAACAATAGACATAAAGGAAGCAATATAGCAACAAACCAACAACACACCACCAATATGGGCAAAGAAGAACCAACTGGGCTAATTCCCAAAAACAACAACGAATCCAACAACCCAAGGGGCTTGAAGCCAAAACTCTACCAAAAAGAAAGCTAATATTTTTGTTAGCAAGTTAAATGCTTAAGATTATTATTTGGTTCAATGGTCAAATAGTCAATAACAATATTAGACCTTATCTATACCAAAAAAATAAGTAAATAATCGTTCTATTTTTATTTGTCAAAATTGAACAAATGATATTTAAGAATAGTTGTTCTTAAATAGCAAGTTGAAGTTTTACATAAAAAATTTAGTAAGTTAAATGCTTTAAGAGTATTGTTTGGGATTCAAGGCATCAATCATGGAACCACATTAGTTGTTAACTGAGATTTTACTTAAAAGATTTACTATATTTTTGTTAGCAAGTTGAATGCTTAAGATTATTGTTTCATGTTCAGGTCATCAATGATGTAGTCACACCAATTACATCTTTGTTGGGTTAATTTCATACCTCTCAAGCTCCTATATAGTAGGCCCAATTAATATATTTTTGTTGGCAAGTTAAGTGTTTAAAACTATTATTTGGGGTGTAGGTCATCAATGATGGAGTGACATCAATTACATCTTTATTGTATAATCCCAAAACATCAAAAATGAAGTTAACCCAAAACATATGCATCAAGTCATGCATTGTCCCAGGCCTCATATATTTCTATACATTGATTGTTTCTTTGATACAACTTGTAAAAAAAATACTTTTAATCTATTTATTAAATTAAAACATAACCATTATTAATCTTTAACTTTAGAAATAATAATGACAATGGAAAAAAAAAAAAAAAAATCTCTTATCATACACAAACATGAAAATTCTTAAACCTAGCATGACAATTAGAATGACAATTGGGCCCTCTCCTCTTCATGGATTCAACCCATTGAATTCCAAAAACTAATATGTTGTGTTAGTCTCTAACTTACAAAATAAGCATTGTTTGTGTTTTTAATATTTCAAAACCATGGTATCTTTTGTCATTTGTGAAGGCGAGACATATAAAAAATTCGTACACCTTTTCCTCTTAATTATAGGATCAAGCCAAATGTGACCAACATTTCAGAATAACATTTTGGATTGGTCTTTTATATGGCCTATCAAATTATACAAACATTTAATTCGTACTATTTTCATTAAACAAATAATAAGTTGTAATGAATTAATCCAATAGTAAAAATTATAAAATAAATAATATGTTTAAATGAATTGTTTCCGTAATGTTTAGGATTAAAATAAAATGGACTGTAATTTGATTTGGGATCTTATAAACTATAATTTTTGTGTACTTAAAATTTTATATAATAATTTTGTGTATTTTTTTAATTTAAAAGTATTTTTATTTTATTTAAAATATTGTAATGGTGAAATTTGCATATTCTCCCAATTCTTATTTAGTTTTGTATTTATTTTGGTGGAACATTTTTAATATAATTTCATATTAAAGTGGTACACATCTTATAAACTATAATTTTTGTGTACTTAAATTTTTATATAATAAATTTGTGTATTTTTTAATTTAAAAATATTTTTTATTTTATTTAAAGTATTGGAACATTTTTAATATAATTACATATTAAAGTGGTACACATCTTATAAACAATAATTTTTGTGTACTTAATTTTTTATATAATAATTTTGTATATTTTTTAATTTAAATTTTTTTTATTTTATTTAAAGTATTGGAATAGTGCCGATAACGACATGGTTCTGTGGTTAAGTCGCTCGGTTGTAGTGGCGGCCACCAGAGTTCAAACCCCCACTGGGCCAACGAACTCGCAAGGCTTTACGCCTTCGTTGGGCCAATGAGCTCGTGGGTTTGAAGTGCTCTTCCTAGGGGATGAGGTCCCCCATGTTGTGGCCTCACCGGTTCATTGCTCTGGGCAAAAGCATTCACGTGGAGCCGGAGGGCGTGTCGCACCAGCGTCGCCGGTCACGTTAAAAAGTTTACCAGGCGCATTATCTTATTAAAAAAAAAAGTATTGGAATAGTGAAATTGGCATATTCAATTCCTATTTAGTTTTGTATTTATTTTAGTGGAACATTTTTTATATAATTACATATTAAAGTGGTACAGTCATACTAGGTCTAGATCATGTTTTAATTTATGTTCATCTATAGTCACTTCCATTTTCACTTATTCCCACACATTCACTATTTACTTCTCATTTATTACACCTCATTCTCACTTCACCTAAATATTTTAGCTCCCTACCTCAAGATTTATCATTTCACCATCCAAGTTCATTTTTGCACCACTCAAAGTTAATTCCACTACATGTGGGAATGAACCTTAAAATTAAATTGTAAATTCAAATTCCAAATTTCCAACCCCTTTCTCCTAGTTATAAGCTAACTTGGTACATATTTGTGCAACTTGCTATGTCTTGGTATTTAAAGACATTCAATGTGCCATTAGTTTATATGGATTACTAAGAAGAAATCATTAGAGCACACTTCAATTTTCCAAGGGACAAGAAATCAAGATCTACATCATCTGCATATAGGCCATCTTGTGTATGTTGTGTTTGAATCCTTGCTCCAAGCTATAAAGTTAGTCCATATTGGTTTCTAACCTAAGAGAACTTGACCCTAACAATTTGACAAATTTCCTTAAGGTGTTTATCAACACAATCATCTTTACAAGCTTACTATACATCAATGATTAGGGCAAAGGTTACTAAAAGTCTACAATTTGTTAAGTCAAATATGTGCATTATAGATCAAATCTATGTGGAAGATTAGATCTAATGTACTCGAGAGCAAGCTTGTAGCACTCATGATCGATTTGCCAAAATTTGAGAGCAACCCAATTCAAAATTTGTCATTCTCCTTCCAACTGTAGGAGTCCAGGACAACACTGAGAGGAGGGGTGAATCAGTGTTGTGTAAATTTTCAAACGTTTTTGCAAACTTTAACTTTCAAGACACACAGAGAGAAAGATATCATTGATTTGTCAAACACATAAGCACATGACTGAGAATGAAGAAAGAGAACAAAACCTCTTGAGCAAAGTATTAACATACACACATATAGATAAAAGCAATATGAGACATAATGCAAATTTGCACGAGTGGAAAACCCTCCTGGGGTAGAAAAACCACTCCAAAACTACCTCACTGGCTTAACCTTGAAAATATCTTTACAAGCCTCACTGGCTGATGTAAGTGTCTCACTGACAAATGGTCTTATTGACCTACAAGCCTCACTGGCATACTGTTGTGCCTCACTGGCATTTCTCAATCAATCAGAAACCAAAATCTCATGTGCAAGAAGTGATTGCTGCTCAATCTGATTTGCACCATTCAAATCAATACATCTGCAACATACATTCCATCATTCCAATCCTCTAATATTTTATCTTTGAATCATCTAATTCACCTGGAAATATATCTAATTTTCATAAAATTATTTTCTTCATTGATCTGCATTTTCGGTCCTTACTCAAAACTTGCCATTTCAATGCACTTGAAAAACCATTATATGTAAATTGAATGTCTTTTCATCTTTCACATTCATCTTCATAAGAAAAATTTAATTCTCCTGCAAAGATACTTTTCAATCTTTCATCTTCCCTTCAATCTCTTCAATTCTGATTCATATTCTTGCAAAAACACGTTCTCTGATTGCAAACAAAAACAATGAATAAATCTTCAATATTTTATTTATTTTCTTTTCTCCCTAATTCATATTTTCTTTCTCATAAATTAAAATCCTTTATTTTCTCACAAGGTAAATCTTCTTCATTAAACATCTGTCAATCTTCCTCACAAAATTGTCTTCATGAAAACCTTTCATATTCTAAGATCAACCTTTGATATTCTTCTGTGTGCAAATTTTACCTTCATCTGTAGAAATGACTCTTCAATCTGCATAAATCTTTTTGTTACAAAATATTTCTTTTGATATTCACCTACAAGAAATCCAGATTCAAACAAAACAAGTTTCTTCCAACACTTCATATTCTGTGAACTCCAAAACAAATCTCCAAGAAAAAAACTTTTCAATTTTCTCCTCTGTAAATATTTTTGCCCTTGAAAAATAATTTCAATCCATTCATCTTCTTCTTCCAAAAAAATAGTTCCAAAAAATTCTTTGCAAATTCTCAAACAAAAAACTCTTAAACTTCTCAATATAAAATCTCTCTTAAAAAACAACTTTCTTTTTGGAATCTTTCTCCTTAATAGACTTCAATTGTCATGAATTTGAGAGCAAAAATATAGAAAGAATTCTCCATAAAATCCTCTTAAAATCTCCTTGAAAAACTCATATACATTCTATAAAGAACTCTTGCCTTTTTAAAAAATAAAAAGGAATTTAAAAAGTTTCCAAAAAAACATTCTTTTAAGCATAAAATGTGCCCACGTATACTTTTTCAAATTTTACTCAAACTCTAAGCATATTCAATGCTTTTTGTTTTATGCATAAAAAGCCCTTCACAAAAATTGTGTTCCTTATAATATGCTCCCATATATATAAAAAAAATCAACACCTTTCCAAAAACAAACGAAGACCCCTAACCAAAATGAAATATGCATCGACCTCTTGTTTTATATCGGGGTGCTTTTAATTAATTTTTAATGCTTATTTCATAAAAAAAACCAATTCAGGTGGTAAAAAGGTGTCGGTCCCCATATGATTGAAAAACCCTTTAATAGGTTATTCTTAGTGAAATTACCTTTACTAGCAGGTCAATAATAAATTAGGGAAAGAGTGCATGATATCCATTGAAGGCTCTAATTTAGAGTTTTATTGTTTTGAATACTCTAAAACAATCGTACACATGTAGTTCTCATCAAGCTGAATCAGGGGATGACAGCAATGTAAACCTTAACTTCACCATGAACAAACCTCAACTTTGCACTAAGAAAGGAGCACTTGAAGAATCTATCAATAATGAATATTATTGATTTCACTGATCATATTATGAGCCAATTCAACCAATTGAGTTCACTATAAACCTTTGCCAATTCTTTATTACAAAAACACCTACCAACCAACCTCAATCACTGATAACTAACCATGTCTTCAACTCAACACCTTGTGTCAAATTTTTGTAAGCAAGACAATATTTAACTGTTCTTGATATGCATAGCCTTGAGACAACCTTGAAGCAACACCACTCTGACCAAAATTTGAATTGATATGAGTGAAACATCAACACAACATGAGGGAAAGCAACATCATAGGATTACAACCTACATACCACTCTGAGAACACATGACCGATCACATGTGTCTACACAACTTGATCTCTCACATGATGCTCATGAACCCTGTATAGCTTGTAACAACAAAGATGCCAGACATAACAAACTCAACTACACATCTTCATGTGAAACTTACCTTTATATGCAACCTGCAACAACTATGGCAACTTTACATCATCAACTGAACACACTTTTGACATCAATGACAACTTTTCACCATCACCAACACATATGACAAATTGTGATTCTAAGTTATGATTCAAAATTTATGATCAAAATAGTGGACAACTATCTATCAACCACCAAAATCTTGTATTTTTGGGTAGGTTTTGTTTGAAGTGTCCATTTACTAAATTTATTGCTTAGTTGATATTTGTAATGGTCAAATTGCATGGTTCCATGCCCTTTTCCCTTATGTTTTGGGGCCACTTCAATTAGAGTGTCCTTTATATAATAACAAGTCCACATGTGACATATTATTTTGTGAATTCAACTCATAACATTCATGTATCATGATCCCATCATCACTCATTCCTAGAAATTGATTTGATCCCTAGATCTATTAAGGTGCATACTTGACCTAGGTCACTTCCACATTCATCGATCTAAACCTTAACTTTTTAATTTAAATTTAAATTTAATCCCATCGAATCCCTCCTATTAACCATTTTGAGTTGACCTAGCACATAGTTATGTTATTTGTGTGCTTGGTTGTTATATTTAAGGACATTCATTCACTATAATAATCTGAGTTATGCAACTTATTATAGAGAATTTATTGAGAACATCATAGTAGATCATTAGAGAATTACATTAGCATACATCATCTTAGGTCTATTGCATGCTTGCTTGTTGTCTTCAAACCTTTTGCTCAGAGTCATAAAGTCAATTTGACTAGGGGTCTCACTTAGGAGAACTTAACCTAGCAAATTGTCAAATGTGTTCCTAAACACCACCAGTCCTTATAATAATTTAGATATTTGTAAGTTTGGATCTAAGAGTTATAGTTCAAGTTCATATATAGGTTCAAATACACACTCACAGAGATAAGGTCTACACTCACATCACTGGTGAACCTAAGTGAAAAATAGTCACTTTATAGAATATAAATTTTTTTTATGAATGAGCACTAAAAAAAATTCCCCTAAATAAATTAGTTTCTGATATTTGTCACAATATATTCCCCCTTTAGAATCCACCCAAGCAGTGTAATTTAATTTATTTTAATTCTACAGTTAAATTTTGGCATTTATAATTGTCAACTCTAGCTCCTAAATCCTAGGATTTTAAATTATTGTTTAATGATTTGTCTTAGGAAAATTGTAGTGAAAGCATTTATTTTCTCTACATTTTTGGTGAACCTAAATTTCCTACACTCCCTAGTAGGGTTTTCCCTTAGGATTTCTCCTTCTTTCATTAAGGGTTGATCTAATTTCTATAATTTCATCTTTTTTTATTTGATTAGAGTTTGGGATCCTTTCTTTTCTATCTTATTCACCATACCTTTATTTAGAGTTTTGTGCCTCATTCCATCATCATGTTTTCACTCATTCTTATTTTCACTTCTATGGTTTCATTTGTTGAGGAGTTGTCACACTTGCATGCTTGCTGATTTTATGATTAATAATAGACTTCACATCTTTTCTATATCATTTTTCTACTAGAATTTTTTGAGTTATTTTGTATATAAGATCTCATTCTCATCTACACATTCCCTTAAGAATATTCCCATGCTTAAATCCTCAAATGGCTCAATCTACTAAAAATGTTGTTTCTCATGATGTTTCCACAAGAATTATTATTTATATCCTTATTATTGAGGAACATTAGGAAGATTATGATCATGATGCATATGTGGCTAAGAAAAAATCTATCTCTCACAAGACAATTACTTATTGATCTATCACCTCAAAAGTTAGCTATTGTTTTACACAATGAATTAGTAGGTGCTCCTTGGTATAGATATTTTTTATTGTATTAATACTCTCATGGCTTCTGCCAATGGTGTATCCACCCATTCTTCCTCCTCTTCAAATCCTTCTACCACCCATATTACCTCTCCTAGTGTGACTCCTTTTATTCATCCCTCTAGTGTCACCACCACTTTTCCATCCACTAACTTGTTCCACTTACCTCTCATTCATCTCATATACCTACTACCACCCCTATTCTTATGTTTCTCACACCTCTCCTCCTTTTCATCCCATGACCACTTTTACTTAAATTTTGACCTCTCATTCTACCTTGATGACTTTACCTCTTAGATCACTAACCCTCACTATACCTCATCCATTGTTTTTCATACTCCTTAACACTATTACTATCCCTACCTCTACCTTGGATACACTATTAAAGGAATTTGATCAACCTAAGAAGAAAGTAGATAGAGTGCCTACTAAGGGTGATTCTATTACATGTAATCTACCATAGAATACACCCCTTGTGTTTAAAGTTGTTACATATAAATGTTTCTCAATGATTTTGTAGAACCTGGATTTGCATTGAATTATGGAAAAGGGTGTCCTAATGTGCATCTATAATATTATAATGTTGTATGGTTTAATTTTCAATATGAAAATAAAGTGAGCTAGCTAAATTGGTTCCATCAACCTTAAAAAATTATGCTATTCAATTGTTTTAGTCTTTAGCTCCTCATTCTATTCATTCTTTTAATGAGCTATCCATGATTTTCTTGCAACATTTCCATGTTAATATGGGTTTGAAAACAAATATTATTGATTTGACTAAATGTACCCAAAGACATAATGATCCTATCAACAATTATGTCATTCACTTATAATCTTTATGTGGAAAAATAAAGCATCAATTAGATAATGATGAGTTACAAGCCATACTTCTTGAAGGACTCCTTTCCACTATTAAAAATAATGTGCATTTGAGTATATTTTCTTATTTCATGGACATGTGTACTCACATAAAGAATCTTGAATTGAAATTAATTCCATCAAATGCACTTAAGTATGGCTCATCTTCTCATGGTTCTTTTACATCATCTTACCCTTCCAAAATTTAAGTCTAATAATTTCTCAAAGGGTAATGATTATAAAGAGACAAATGATATTGTGCATCATGTGACTAATACTTCCAATGTGCCTTCTTTCAAGCCACATACTTTTAGGAAGCTTACTAAGTTACAAGATCATTTGGATAAATTGTGCAACAATTTTGTTGAGCTCTAATTTGATCACTCTTCCACCTATTCATCTATTGGTCCAATTAGAGGGTTGCCTAAAAGGTACAATGAGAACACATTTTTGTAATTTTCATAGACTAAATGGACATCATGTACCCATGGTTTCATGGCATTGAAACATAAAGTATAAAGATTTAATTGATAATATTATGAGTATACTCAGAGTCTCAATGATGGGTAAATCATTCAATTGCTACTCTAATTGAAATTTAATGATTTATACTAATACATTTCCTTTAATCATTCTAATAACATCAATGCATCTCATGAATATGATTCTCTTATTATGGATTGTTATGTCGTAAAATGTCCCCCTAGGACTTTTTACCACCTAGTTTAGCTCCTAGGTCCCCTTGGTTTAATCATGCATGTGTAAAACTTATCCCAAAGCAAATTCCCCTGAAACCCATGTTAAATGGGGCTTAGGGGTCCACTTTAATGTTAAATCGTGACTAAAAATAACCCTCTAGACTTGGGCACCACGTCCTAGTCTAGACCTATTTTGCCAGGACCTAAATTTAAAAGTATCAGTTTATGATTGTTAAAAGGTTTCCCTTTGTTGGCCTTTTAAATTTGAATTACGAATGTTAGCAAGAATGAATATATAAACATGTTTGAGACTTCATTTTACTCCTAGTTGATTAAGGCGAACTTATGATCATCAAGCAAAGAGCATTCAAGGCATTCATTGTGTTGTAGATTAAAATTGTGTTGTGTTGCAGATTAAAATTGTGTTTGTATGTGTTTGTTGCAGATTTAGCTCCATCAACTCATTTCCTCATGATTTGAAGGCACTTCATCTCCATGAGGGTTTTACATCCAAGGTGATATCAATTTGTGTTTAAATCAATCTATCTTATCATTTGATTTTTCCTCTGCCCACCAAGGACACACACTCTAACTAACAACGGTGTTGGAAGGCTTGAATGCCATTCTGGGGCTTGACTAAGGCAAGCTCCTAAACACCACAACCCCCAACCCCTCTCTTGTGATTGCAGAGTACAAGTGCAAGATCTTGTAGAGAGGAGTTGTAGGAGATCGGAGCAGCAGATAAAGATTCAGGATCTGAAGAAAAGAATAGAGAATATTCCCTTATGGACTAGGGTGCCTACGCCAATGTCCGCCATTTTGGCTTTTTCTAGAAACTCCAAAGCAGATTGCAGTCTGATACAGATCATTGTTCTAGATCCTTAGAAAAAGTGTGCTCTCAGACTCAGGTGCTTGCCCCCTTGTCCCCGAAGTTTCTGCTTTCCAGAATCTAAATCCTGGTATGTTTCTAATCTACATTTAGTACCTTCCTATGTGATCATTTGTCGTATTTCATTCAACTGTATCCAAAATCATATAATTAGGGTTTAAGGCTTAATCAGATTAGGGTTTAACAAATTTATCAATACATTCCAACTTTCCTTATCATCTCAAAGTGACACCAAACTTGTAGCTGAGTCCTCTTGCAAGAGAGTGACTTGACTCAATTTATGTCCTTGAATAGTATATGTGAAAGGAGGGTTTGATTGAATCTATCATAAACAACATACCTTAACATCATCATTCTCACTTTTCATATATAACAAGGATCATACGCATATTGATAGAGATACCATAGAAATTATGTGCACTTGTAGTCCTGAGAAGAATTAGATGAAGCTTCCAATGTGAACTGCTACAAATGTTGAGCTACAAATGTGAGCATGATTCATTTTTATGCTAGAGGATGATGCACAAATGTATGTATATCTAGTACATTACTAAAAAAGGAGGATGTTGTGAATTTTAATAGTTAGATGTTCTCATGTGAGATGATGTAGACATTATGGTTTGCGTGAATGGTCTAGGTGATGTTTTAGATGTGATGTATACTTTCCTTCCATTGTGCTTGCGTAGAGTGTAGTTGAAAAGTATGTGTATTCCTTTGAGGAAGTGTGGTGCGTTGTTGGTTAGTGCATGGAGTCTATGTTGAACTAGATCTACTTTTCATGTAGGTGGAGACACTTTAGTTGTTGGATGCAAAGTGTGATACTTCGTTAGTGCTAGAATTAGCAGAGAATGTTTTGGAACCTTATCATCTTGCACAAGGCACAGTTGTTGCTTGCACATTGCTAGCTCTACCATAGTGAGTGTGGAGAACCATGGGCACTATTGAAAATATAGGGTAAATGACACGAAATAATGAATAATATAGAGTTTAATATTATTACAATGTGATTAAGCCAATAAAATTATATTAATGAAAGAATTGAGAAGTAATATAACAAATCAATGAACTCATAAAATGTAAACCATTACACCGAATATACGTGGATAAATCCTTGTGGAAAAAGTTCCACCCAAAGAGAACCAAGCTTGTATTATTATCAAAAGATGAAGTACAATAATACAATTCACTTATCCCTTTGATAGTAATTTGATAGCATAAGAGTACCTACAAAGAACCATACAATCCACTATTCCATTCCTCCAATTTATAGAAATGATAGAAACTAGAAACCATGAAGTGGTATCCAAAACTATAAGTCAAAACCATGAGCTATGGAAAAACTCCAACACCCCTATAGTCACGGTCAATCAAGCATATTGAAATAGTAATTCCTCTTATACCTCTCTTATGCATCATAGATTTGGTCATGCAATCAAATTGACCAAGATTCCAAAAATAGGCACTCCATGAGGGTATTCAATGTTTATGTCATAACCATAAAATTAGGAAGATGCTCTATAACTCCCACTTTTGACCTTTCCATGTAATCTCCCTATTCAATTCCTTTTTACACAATATCCCAAGGAATAAATAAATCCCTCCTTCACATGGGTAACTAACTTGGCTTCATTCCATAATATTGGAGACTAGCCATTATTTATTGTCCACATAATTAAATTACAATTAGAACACTTAGGACTTGCAAGGTGAATGGAACACCTAGTCCTAACAAGAACTTGGCTTGGAGTTGCATAGGTTTTGCTTCTTTTGTAAAGAGGGCTTGTTGAAGCTTTTGCATGTTGCAAAATTTCTATCCTTGATGAGATCAAATCCTCTAGGGATAGGTTCAACAAGATAGAGGCTACGTGCCATCAGATTTAGGAGTCATTTTAGGAGAATGCCAAATTTTGCATCCCATGATTCTAGAGCATGTTGCAACTATTGATTCTAGCATCAATGAAGCTATATCTATTGGCAAAGATGAATATTTTCTTCCATACATGATGGCAAGAAACTATTACCTTGGCAATGTTTGGCTTTATGTTTCCTTTCTCCATGGATAGTGCAAAAAAAATGAGAGTGCTCAAAAACTAAAACCTTGACCTAGTGAGGACTAGTGACCAACAAAGTGGGAGTTAAACTTGACTCTAATACTAACAATCTAATTCATGGTTGGAATTGAAGCACAACCCTACATGTTAGATAGTAACACATAAGATTGTAGAGCTACATAATGGAAAACAAGGTTATTTCATCTAGTGTACCCAAGGTGTGAAAGCATGATGAAGGCATTACAAAGATGTGACAAAGGTTATCCTTTTACTCATTAATGGAGTATATATAGATCTGTAGAGACTAAGGCTAGAAATGTAGGTTTTCATGATTATATAGGGAGATGTGTGTCCATATTATTTTCCAAGAGACTCGATAGAGTACAACCTAGGTTACATTTGTACAAGCCTAAGGCTTCCTAAGATGCCTACCTTACAATGTGTATAGTGCATGTATTTATACATGAATATGCAAAGGGAATGATGACAAGGTTAAAACCTATATGGTGCCAATTGGTAGATTTGTATGGAGCCAAAATATGTGGCACATGGCCTATTAGATGTTGTATGTGTATGGAAGAAAAATATGTGGATGATGATGTTCCATGTGTTGAATGTGTATGGTCTAATGTGAATTTGTAAAGGTAGAGCATGTTCTCAACATGTGTATTAGTGCACATGCAAAGAGGGGGTACATGTTTTGTGAGCACATAATGTGAAAGGATGAAGCATATGCAACACATGATGCTTGAGGAGACATTAGCAAAGTTGTTGAAGCTTATATAGAACTGATATGGCATGGTTGAAATGTCATGAGATTGTGTGGCACAACTACAAGGTGTACATGCCATTGAGTTGAGATAGTGTAGTTGTGAAGAGTGCATGGTCATGGGGTAGCATTGTGCATTTGCATAGAGCACATTTTCTATTGAAGTTTATGCTTGTGCAATATCTATGAATAGTTGTGTGATGCATAGAATTGTTAGAGGTACGTCTATGCATGAGACATCTTAGCAATGTGTGAGCATACGAAGGATGTTGTACAATGTAGTGTTCTTGAGCTAGAACATGAGGCTTGCACTCAAGCTTTGATGCATGAGACTTGTGTTTGAATTATATATTATCATAAATATGAGAAGGGATACATGTCATCTAAAATACATGACTCTATAGATGTAATAGGGTAAAAGAAAAAAATTGGGGGTCGACTGAAGGGGAAAAATGTGGGCCAATTTTTTTTCACAAAATGGGTCTTTGATTTGGAGAAATGGATATTCACTAAGGTTCAAAAAATAGATTCTAAATGGATATCCATTATGAAAAAAATGTATATGTTTTATAGAATCCCTTTAAAAGCATTTCTTGTAAATAGTTATCTATTTCAAATACAAAAGGATATTTGTTTTAATTGGATATACATTGCATCTGAATTCAAAAAATTCCCCCTAATTTTTCATCGGTTTTAGGATTGGAAATCTAAACCAAAGCCTTGGACCTACGAATACAATGTCATGATACAATCCATTACTAAAATTGAGTTCTATAATATGGGTGACAATTTTATTTTTGATACTTTTGGATGAAATAAACACCCATTGTAGATGAGGATGTCTAGTTTTAAAATATGTAAATCTTTCAAACTTTTAACCTAATTTTCTAATTATTTATTTATTTTCAAACATACAGTCTCATAAACTTGAAATGATATATATTTCTATTCTTTAATAACTTTTGATTTTAAAATTTATTTTCATAAACATTGTACAAGCCCAAGCTAGAAATCATGATCTACACACTAAAAAAATCATTATGATTATATTAGGCCAAATTAAGTGGGTCATAAATGAGGGGGTTTAGATTTATACCTTAATCCTGTTAAATAATTAATTAAAAAATATTTGATAGAAAATTAGAAAAAAAATCCATACCAAGACTCAAAATCAATTTCATTTGTCCATAAAAGGATTTTAGAAAATAATTTCATTTATTAGTTTTAGGTGGGTTGTACATGTGCATGTTTTTGCCTCCATCAAAGTTTTATAAAGACTTTGTACATCCTTTATTTAACCAACTTCTATCACCTCGGTACTCAAATAAACTACATATTTGAAAACTAGAAACAAAATCTTACATTTCATATTTTTATACTATGTTAATATTCTATCTAGAAGTGCTTCAAATCTTTACCCCAAGTACAACTAACTCTAATTTTCAAGCAAAAAAGTCTACTTTTCAGTCATTTTAGACCCTCATTATCTTGAACTCACCCAAGATCATCATGATATTCAAAAGAAAGATAATCATGAAATGTAACAATTTTGTGAGAAAGTGAAGGAGGTAAAACTATATCATCTATGTCCGTCCTACAAGGTGAATCTCAAGGTATATCCTTAGTAGGTGTGTACTCATCACTCTCACAATTCATATGATCAGCATGAAGCTCATGGATAAATGACATGAGTGCATCTAATAGGTATAGATGAGCACCAATAAAATCTACGAAGGATAAAAAATATGAGACATGACAGAACTGTAGACCCTCCATAGTAAACACATCCTTATCCTTCTAAAAATGTGTCTTGAGAATAGCAAGGATAGAGGGATGTTGTGGAATAAAAAATAAGAATCTATCAAAATCTAAAATGTATGCAAATATCATCCAATGAGAAATACCTAAGAGGATCCATAAGGTAGGATAATCTAGGGTGGGAGTGTTGGATAAAAGATAAATCACTATGTATGCCTATACCCTAATAAAAAGATATTACAAGCATATAAAGATCAAACCCTACGTAAAGCTAAAAATAGATGAAAAATTAAAATAATGATATCATATCCAAAAATATGAATTAGAAACCCTAAAGGCAAGATAAGTTTATGTAGGATCGATTGAGTTCACCACAATGTAAAGGAAAATAAACCCTCCTTAAGCTTAGTCTAGGCTGGTCCAATACAATGCATATACATAAGCACAATTAACCTAGACTAATTAACTAGCACTTGCACCCATAGAAGGTTCAAGGAATACACCGATAGGAACAATCGACGAGTTTAGAAAATTTTTCGAAATGAGACAATTCCAAGCACAAAATGCTCACATATAAAAGCACTATACTCCATGACTTTGTGTGTTCAATTGTATACTCTATAACTTTGTGTGTTTACTCTATGACTTTGTGTAAATGTATAACCCATGACTTTGTATGTATAATACTTGACTTATGTGTGTTAATGCATACTCCATGACTTATGTATGTAAATGCACACTTCATGACTTACTTGTATTCATTTGTATACTTCATATTTATGTATTACGTGTGAGTTACATGTATGCCTCATGCCTATACCTTGTGAATTACGTGCATGCTTCATGCTTTATGTGTTATGTGTGTGTATTGCATGTATGCTTCATGCTTGTATATTATGTGTATATATTTTGTATGCTTAATGCTTTGTGTATCAAGTGTATGCTATATGTTTCATGTATTACGCATGTACACTTGTGTATTATACACTATGTTCATACTTTTGTGTATTATGTGTATGTTCTTTATTCCATGTATTAAGCGTATAAGCTTTTTGTATGCTTCATACGATATTTGTGTGTGTATACTTCACATATTCTGTGTATCTAGGTCTATGCTTCATACATGTATACTTTACTTCATGAATTACATATATCTATGTGTGTGCTTCAAAACAAGTTACTCCATGTGTGTTTAAGATTACTTTATGTAAAGGCCAAATCTTTAGAGCCTTATTTGTCAAACACTACTTGGATTAAGAAGCCCTAACAAACTAACTTATTTAAAATCAAAATATTAGTAGTCCCTGAATGCAATAATAAAGAGTTGTAACTAATAAAGTAAAAAAATGTGACCTCCTCAAATTGGAGAACAATTTTTAGGAAGACATCCAAACATCATTAAAGGATTCAAAGTAATAATGATGTGACTCCAAATGTGGAAAGTTGGGAATCATTCGTAATCAATCAACTTGGAGGGAACAATCATAACAACTCGACATAGTTAAGGATAAAATCTAAAGACATAGTTTGACTACCAGTTCTCAAACAAAATCTAAGTGTCACGGAAGCTTAGACACAAAGTTGGATTAAGATAATAATGCTAACAACAATTCTTCAAAGGGATCGATTTATGATCCAGATAGTTTTAAAAGCATCCTAGAGGTAATTGCTTGAGGACAAGCAATCTTGGGCGGGGTGCACTGTGATGTCCCGATATTTAGGTATTATTTAAATTAAAGATTTAAACATCATGATGAAACAACGAGGTCAAATTGAATAATCAAGAAATAATATTATCGAAATAATAATATATATTTTTAAAGATATATTATATTTATAACAAATATTAATAAAATCATAAATATATATATATAAACATTAACAATTTAATATTATTATCATATGTTATAATATATAATAGAATATAATATTAATATTAATATAATTATATTATATTAATGTTGATATATATAAATAAATATTATTAACATTACATGATTATTAATATATATAAATAAATATATATTTTGTTTCATTATCATCTAGTGATAAAGGAAGTATTGATCCTTATTAAAGGAATCACAAATGACTTATCACCAAAGTTGAATTAAACTAAGTTTAAAGACTATGATAGCCAACGATAAGGAATGCGATTAATAATATAAACTAGTCATTGTTTAGGGGCTGCAGTCCTAACATGCAACAATCATGTGAATGATAATTAAACATATTTAATACCATCTAAAAGGCAGTGTTGTATCTAGCCTACGATCAAAAGTTGAAAAGTCACACTGCAAGGAACGTGACTCTCCAATGAAAGGGTATGGAAGAGGGATATAAGAACATCAACACTGATGAGGAGGAGGAATTTGAGGATAGTGATCAGTTAGATAAGGCAGGGAATAAGGAGAAATAAGAAGGGACATTTTTCTAAACTTGTAACATCATTCCAAACCTCAGTAGTCGATACATTCATAAAATACACTCAGATTTGGGAGAAGACAAAAGGGCAGATAATATGAAGAGTGTTTCAGATCTTGAGAGGCTATAAAGTGAGAAGAAAATAAGAAGGAATCATTCAAGTATTCATGTACATCTACACAACAGGAGTTAGAGAGGAAATATTAGAGAGAGTTAGAGGTAGATTTGTATTGAAGGAAGTAATATAGAAGATTATGCAGATATAAGGAAGAATTTAGGGTATAATAATAGAGAGGAATGAGTGCACATTGAGGAGAAGATTGTGAAGGGAGTTTAGAGCATGTTTTAATGCAGATAATTATTCATTGCAGTCATTCTATCATATGCCATAACTCTATCATCCTGTCAATTCTATTTAATCTATTATTCCATCTTTCTATTATTCAATTATTATATCATTCTCTCATTCTATTATCATCAATCCATCATTCTATTGTTCCATCATTCTATTGTTATATCATCCTGTAATTCTATTATTCTATCACTCCATCATTCTATAATTTTATTATTGAATCAATCAAATTAGCAAATATCTGAGATATCAATTAGCAATCAAGCAAGCATCTGAAATGTTAAGAGCATTCGACTTGGAGATTAAAGACAAATTATGACATTCATATATTATAGACTCAGATCTGCAAGTGCATATACATTCAAGGCCATTATATTTATTGTGCATCATATATAATATTGTGGACAGGTCATATTAGAATCCATATAAATATTTTATTGTTATCTTTAACAATTCACCTATCATAAGAGGGAAATGACAAATAGACCAGAGGCAAGAAGTCTTGCCATACCCCCATAAGGCTTATTTGGGGGCAAGTCTGATCTACACCCCTGCCATACCCCCCGTAAGGGCCTGTATGGAGGAACTGAACATGTGATCTTCCATGCCCCTCGTAAGGGCCTGCATGGAGGCATCATGTGCCAATGAATGTCTTATCATACCCACTATAATGGAGTTGAGTGAATAAATGAATTTAATTTCACATGTGATAATTCTGAAGCCCTAAGCCTAAACTTGTGGTAATTCAATTTCAAGGGTAAAATTAGTATTGTTCCAATAAGGGGACATTACATCTAATGTAGGTATGAGCCTAACAATTTGGGACTAATATGTAACCATGAACTTGTCTTGTACCCATGAAGCTATATTGTGTAATCTACAAAATTTTGTTCTTCAATTCACTTTATCAACTTTGACTTCTTATTTGTCCTTTGTTATCTAATTGATTGACAGTATTTATAAATACCTTTATGGGCTTACTGATATATCAGAAGGGGACATGTTCTCCTAGGTCAACCCTCATAAATGTGTATGAATAATTGAAAACAACAATCTTCAGTCATGCAAATGCTCATAGAATGTTTGTGCAAAGCTAGATTCCTTTTAGTACACTAATTGAAGTGTGGAATGTGAATGAGTCAAATATTGTTTGAGCTTAGGAGATAAATTAGAATGAATGCATTGGATGTCTTTAAATATAAGGACATAGGAACATATTATACAAACTTGTGTTTAGTTGACCCTAGGTGGGAAGTTGATCACATTTGAAATTTTTAAAAAAATTAAATTAGGGTAAGATGAGTATGTGACTATGAGGATGACATCATGATTTTGGACTAATCTCAAGACAAAGAAAACATACTAAATCTTGGTGGATAACATGTACATGGATGAATGTGAGCATAGGTGTGATAAAAAAAGTGGATAGGGCAAATGGATAAGGGTGTGTGAACATGTGAATGGGGATGAATAGTAAGTGCATAGGAACATGTGTAATGAGATAGAAGGATAGAATAGGACAATGGACTTGACTTTGAACAAAATTATGTCATTTGTCAATATGTCTATGTATTAAAGCATTCACCTCAAAACAGGGCCACAACTAAATGGGAAATGACATGGGTATACAAATTTCATCATTACATATATATTAACCTCATGGTCATGGACTCATCTTGGGATAGAAAACATGTGGATAACCTATGCATTGAAATGAGTATAAGTATATGTGTGATAAATAAGTGAATAGGGTAAATGTATATAGGACAAGGGACTTGACTTTGAACAAAATTATGTCATTTGTCAATATATCTATGTATTAAAGCACTCACCACAAAATTGGCCCACAACTAAATGGGAAATGGCATGGGGATACAAATCTCATCATTATAGATATATTAACCTCATGGTCATGGACTCGTCTTGGGATAGAAAACATGTGGATAACATATGCATTGAAATCAGTATATAAGTATGTGTTATAAATAAGTGAATAGGGTAAATGTATAAGGGTGTGTGAGCGTGCGAATAGGAATGAGCGGTAAATACATATAAACATGTGTAATGAGGTAAGTGAATAACATAGAGCGAAGATCCTACCATTAAACACATAAGATAAATAATTAATTTTCTATCTATATAACATTTCGAATGTTTAATCACAATTGATACATTCTCATTAAAATAAGAAATGAATCTTAAAAGATGATCCTACCTATGGGAAACAAATTTTCCACAAACTCAACAAATTGAAGGTTGTGAAAAAATAATATTAATTATTAATGAAACAAGCAGTGAGCACCGGTGCCGGCGTGGCTTTATTAGTAAATTGTGACGTAATGGTGGTGGAATCCAGCTGGGGGAACATATCTACCGAGGCAGTTTCCTCTTCCCCCAATTTGCACGAAACATATACAATTATTTTCCAGAAGAGGAAACAAGTCCGCGAATTTTCATGCAGGGAGCACCCTGAGACCGACTGCGGGGAGAAATCCACTAGACACGTGTCGGTAGTCCCACATGGGCACGCGCGTGGGTATGTCTGGGCCCGCCAAGTAGGGGAGTCGGTGGGGTCCATGCCCGACAAATGCTGAGTGCGTCATCGGTTGGCGGGTCCCACCGCCGGTTCATGTGGTTGCCATGTGATGCCGCGTCTCTTTCAATTACCTCATCTTGCCAATGACTAACTGTAACAAAACAACGTCTATGCGCAATGGTGAAAGGTATTTTAAAATAGTAATAATAGTTTATTGAATTTTCAAAGCATTGTATATAGATTTTTTAAGTAGTTATTGAAGGGGAAGATGGCATTTAATTGGTAAGGATCATGGGTTCTATACCATTTTTATTAAAGGTTTATATTTTGGGAGGTATAATTGGACTAGATTTGACCTTGAGTGATTTTGATTGAAGGGAATAGATCTTAGATCCTCTATTTTTAGTGGTTTAGTCGAAGGAGGCTTCTTGTTGTAATCTATTTAAGGATATAGATGTCCATGAGGGTCTTGTAGAAATTTTGACAATATGTTTGAAATTTCAGGAAGTATAATTGGACCAGTTTTGATCTTGAGTGATTTTGACAGAACGGAATAGATCTTAGATCTTCTATTTTTAGTAGTTTAGTTGAAGGAGGCTTCTAGTGTGAGTGTATGGTTATTCAGCGTATTGTAATCTATTTAAGGGTATAGATGTCCATGAGGGTCCTATAGAAATTTTGCCAATATGTTTGAAATTTCTCTTTTCAAGCGATATACTCTAGTTAATGTAGCCTTCAAGCATATTTTATGACAAATATGTTTAATTACAACCATACAACCAAATTATAAATGACGATTATCTATTTGAAGTTGCCCCTCAAATACCAAATCTATAAGAACTAAAATACCTATATTTAAAAAACTGTAACCCTAACCCTAACCCTAATTCTAACAATATCCCTAACCCTAAAACTAACCCTAACCTTAATTATAACAATAACCCTAACCCTAATACTAACCCTAACCCTAATTATAACAATAACCCTAACCGTAATACTAACCCCGATTTTAATTCTAACACTAATTATAATTATAATCCTAACATGAAGCTTGACCCTAATTATAACCCTAATCATAACCCTAATTCTAACATGTAGAAATTTTGATTCCTAAAAATTTAAGTGTATTTTATGCCAAAAAAATGTTTAAATATGATCATACGACCAATTTTTCATGACAATTATCTATTAGAAGTTACCCTTCAAATACTAAAGCTATAAGAATAATCCTCTAGAAAATTTGATGGTTTGTCCGAAATTTCTCTTTCAAGGAATATAGAGTTCGTAAAATTTTAATTGTTTTTTATAACAAAGATACTTAAATACAGTTATAACGCCAATTCTTCATAATAATCATCTATAAGAAACTTCTATAGAATTTTGACAAAAATCACACCTTTCAAGTGATAGTTTCTTATAGAATTTTGACAAAAATCACCCCTTTCAAGTGATACAATCTTCTTGAAATTGACGAAATGGATACTCCTCAGTCCTTGACTCTCAGTTGAAAAGGTTCAGCCTAAGGTTCGTGCTCCCAAATCAGATAACAAAAACAAATTTGTGGAATAATGAATGAATGAAGAATTTTAATAACGTCCTCGAGGCCACATAAGCTTATGGGACCAAAAATAGTGGAACAAACACCCCTAAGACGCCCTTCAATATTTCTTGAGATCCTCCCTTCTACTATGCAATTTGATCAAGAGGTTCACAATTCTACACAACCTCACCTCTTCAACAAAATGCTTAGACTAGTGATAATTAATTATGACTATGTAATATTTTGTCATGATGATATATCTAAAATCTCCCTGTCAAGTGATTCTTTCCTAAAAATTCAATTATATTTTATGAAAAAATTACTTAAATACATAAAAGACATCAAATTTCCACATTCCATAATGATTGTAGTTCAGTGCTTCAGAATTTAATTGTGTGCTAGTTTTTTTACCTCAACGTTTCAAATCACAGTCCATGATCCATCATCACGAAAAAGAACAAGAGAAGAGAAATAGAATGAACATCGCGGTCATACCGCCATCAAACTTAACCTACATCCTAAGTAACCCTCAAATCCATAAAAAAAAAATAAAAATAAAAATAACGCCGGTAAACACACCCACGGCACCGGTAACGTGAAGGAAGACGACGCGGGACCCACCGGTTTTCCCTTCTCCCCGCTTTATTAGATCGTAATCTCGTCCTTCCATTCACTCTCTTTTCATTTCTTTCCAGTTTCTCCATGATCACCATTTTCGCTGTTTTCTGAGAGCTTAGAAGAAAGAAAAAATCATGGGGCAGTGTCTGTCATGTAACGCGAAAGTGGCTTCTCCTACTACTGCAGAATCCACAGGCGGAGCCAAAACAGCGTCAAGTAACAGAGACGGACGCAGCTTCACCAAGCGCTGTGCAGCTCTGGCGAAGGAACACCGCGCCAGATTTTACATTCTCCGTCGATGCGTCACCATGCTTCTCTGCTGGCATATATATGGAAGAGATTAGACACTTTTTTCAATTTCTTATACACTATGATTATTATTACTTACTATTAGTTCTGCTACACTACTATTAGGTCAGGGGATCCAGTTTCAGGGAGTAAATGCGACTTTAAAGAATCTCACCAGGGAGCATTCGTGCAGCGCCTGCCATGAAACGGACAGGTTTTTGGAAAGCTGACTAATTTTCTCAATTCTTCTTGGAATATTGTAGTCTAGTCTCTTTCTTTCCCCCTCACAATCGGTGCCTACTGTGATTTTTCTGTTTTCTGTCAAATGATGTGGATCACTGTCATCAACATTTTGTAGATATACTCTTTCAATGAAAATTTAAACGACACTTATATCAGCTGTGATTTCTTTTTCTCCTTTCGCTTATCTTTAGCATGGATTTGCAATCTTTGGAAGTTTTGAGCATGGATTTGCAATCTTTGGAAGTTTTGAGCAAGAATTCATTTTATTGATCTTGAGCATGGATTTGCAATGTTTTGGAAGTTTTTGTCAAGAATTAATTTTATTTAAATATCTTAAGCAAGGATTTGCAATGTTTTGGAAGTTTTTGTCAAAGAATTAATTTTATTTATCTTGAGCAAGGATTTGCAATATTTTGGAAGTTTTTTCCTTTTTAAATTAATTTTATTTGGATTTAGATATTTGAAGTTGAATGGCTCAAAAAATTTCATCAAAGATCAATTTTTTTAAAATCATACCCTGATAATCCCATACGCAACAATTCAGAATGTTTTGGAAGTTTTTTTCTTTTTAAATTAATTTTATTTGGATTTAGATATGTAGAGTTGAATGGCTCAAAAAATTTCATCAAAGATAAAAATTTTAAAAATTATACCCTGATAATCCCATACGCAACAATTCAGAATGTTTATCCTCTCTAAAAAATTTGTTTCATTGTCCGTATGCGCCGTGTAACTGGTTACCACTCAACACGTCTGTTTGGAGTAATTTTGGTAGTAATTTTTTTCTTTTATTGAAAGTTGTGTCAGAAGATGAATGTGCAAGGGGACAAAGAGACTGAGCAGGGATCAGAGGTCTGTGAAAATCTTTCAGAAAGTATCTGCAGTAAGCCATATAATGTCTGAGGCCAAGGGAGGCCCCAGTTCCCACTCCTGTGCTCAGTAGAATATAATATAGAATTGACTGGGGTTTCAAAAGCTCTTGGATTGACGTGGGTGTTTGGAAAAATATATTGTCATCGTCCCAAGTTCCAAGGGAGGCCTAACTTTCAAGGCTAAATCATAATTAATGTCCTCAGTTATTGTGGAATGAAAGTAGCATCAATACTGTATTTTGTATTGATTTAAAATTGACTGTAACAAAGAGAAGATTGACAAAAGTTTAAGTTAAAATAATAATTAATGTTTCTAGATTATTATGAAAGTGGATGAATATTGTTTGGTTTTTTTAATTTTTTTGTTAGAAAAATATTAATAATGTATTTTGTATTGATTAAAGTTGAAAGACTACACAACTAAAGAAAATTGAACACTACATTTCAAATACCCAATTAATAATATTTTGACTTTGTTACATATCTATCTATGTCTAGGACCTTACATGTGTGAGGGTTTCTTAATTCTAAAAATAAAATGTATTCATGTTTAATCTATCATATTTTTAGTAATGTGTATTATTGAAAATAAATAAAAAACAATCCATTTATTAAATAAATTTACATTTAAGTAATATAATAAGTAATAATGAATAAATTAGTTTAGATAAAGGAGTTAGATAGTAATAACACAACATATGTTTTGAAATGATAAAGAGGGAATAAGAACTTAGCTTCGTGTATGGTAATGGAGTACTTTTTGTAAATTGTGTTTTGTGATTTTTAAAATGTTATGTGATCAAATATGGAACAATATGCCTTTAGAAAATTGTAAAATGATTCATTCTTTGCTTTAGTTCATGGTTTGATTGGACACTTGATAAATTGATCTTTGTGCCTATAGATTCGACCCAAAATCTATAGAAATGACCTATGCACCTTTGACCTAAAAAAATATACTTGTCTCTATGATCTAGATTGAGTGGGGTGGTATATTATTGTGCAAGGACCTTCTTCTTGATATGATTAAATGGTGCAAACAAGTGTGAAGACAAGTCAAGCAGTGATGCAAGATGCATAATCTAGATTACTTTGATGTTAATGCTAATTATGATGTAATGACACTCTCTAAATGATGATGAAATGATGTGAATTGAAGATGCTTAATGATCTTCCTAGATAAAAATGATGATTAATGTTTGGTTGCACATAAGCTATCAAAGCCATGAGATAGTCACTATAATGGTAATCATCAAAGGAACATTAGTGAAATAGTATGCCCCCTCCAATCGGTTCCATACAAGGGATGCAAGGAATTGGAGGAGAGGAGAAAAATATAGGACCACATGTAAAACTAAAATAATCATGCAATAAGTGTCATAGATCATCGTGTGACAATCATAATATATGAAAGCGCATGTAAGAAGGGGAAACAAGGTGCCCTCGATGTTGCCCCCAATGTTTAGGGCAACAATCAAGTGATGAAATCCAAAGTGCTAAATAAAATCATTTAAGCATAAATAAGTGTCATATTAGCATGATAAACATAAGCATATGTGAGACATAAGATGTGAACATGATAAGCGTAAGCATAATAAACATGTGAGCATAAACATCATAAAACAAGATCACATAATAGCCAAAATAGGTAATCATGAAGGGGATTTACTCGAGTGAAGAAACATGACATGACTCAAGATAAAGAAAAAATGTAGAAGACATAATATGGAAGGTGTAATGATAATAAAAATCATTTAACAAAGCATAAGCTCATACATGACATAAGGTAATGGAAGACATGATAAAATGAGGAGAACAACAAACACAACTCAATAAAAAAGACAAAGTAAAAAACACAAAGCAAAATAAGCTATATTCTTGTGGCCTCATATATTACTTATTTTCCCTTCTTTGTTCTTCCTTATGCTTTGTGTGTGTGCAGACATGTGTGTGTGAACACTCAACTATGAAACATGCTCATATGGATATCTAGTTATCGTAATCACCTCACCTTTATGAACATATTTAATATATGATACAAGATAGATGGTACCACTTTACATTGCTCTATTCATGGCCTACCAAGTGAAACATACAACTAGAATTAGAAGAAGAAATAACATGAAATAAAATTGTTACTTCTTTCAAACCCACCTCTAAAGGAAAAGATACATCCCAAAATCTCAATTAAAATACCATTAACAATTTTTAGTGAAACCCCTAAATGGTAATAAGTTTTTTTATTAATATGATGATTATACAATTTTTTTGTGCATGTATTATATTGATATGCTAGATCAATGGGTATACAATCAAAGTGTGTATGACATACATAACCACTAACATGCAATGACCCATGAGAATTATTCTGAAAATATCTTCATCATAAAAAGTAATCAATGGCCTAGGAGAAGAAGAAGAAGTACCTTAAGATACCCAAACTTAGATCAATTTTGGGGAATAACTTTGCACCATGCAGCTAGTTTAGCAAATCCTTAGTGCTTGGAAGAGGGTAACAATTATTCACCATGATCTTGTTGAGAGCTCTATAATAAATGCACAACATCCAAGTATGTCATATTTCTTCTATGAAAGCATAATTCGGATACCATAAGGTGATGAGCTAGGCTTGATGTATCCTTTATCCACGAGTCCATTGATTTGCCACTTGATTTCTTTATTTTCTAGAAATGATTTGCAATATAAGGAATCATTAGGTAGAGGTAGTCTCAGAATCAAATAAATAGTATGCCTTATCACACATTATGTAGGCACTTCCCTTGGTGACTAAAAGATATCCTTGTATTGTTCCAACTTATGATTCAACTTTGAGGTCTTTTCTATTGTTGGAGGAATTGTGGTATGAATTGATGCCACAACAATGTTCTTACATTCGAGTCTCAACATCAAAATAGAAAACTTCTTATTAGAACTAACTAGCTTCTTACATTGCCTATTGTTGGAGGAATTGTGGTATGAATTGATGCCACAACAATGTTCTTACATTCAAGTCTCACCATCAAAAGAGAAAACTTCTTAATAGAACTAACTAACTTCTTAAATTGTTTGGTGCTAATGAGTGATAGCTTAGGAACTGTATTTCTGATATATGGTTTTATTGTGTTAACATCTATGATAACATTTCTTGGATTTGCTTCATAGACTACATATTGATGGTAAATATATGTTTTCCCAAGTAAAACACACATACCTCTAATGGAGAGACACTGCAAATGACTATATCTTGAAAAGGCTTGATGTTGTACACTAGTTGTCACTACTGAGGGACACATTTCTTAGATCTTGAACTAAACCATCTAATGGATTATGGTTTTGTGGTTGAGGTGTTAATGGCAAGTTCAATCGTTAAACTACTTTAGGAGAAATCACGTTCTTTTGACTTCCATTTTCAATAATGAAGTGTACTGGTTGATCATTGATCCAATGGAATAATATTTCTATTTTGATCTATTTTTCAAGTGAAGTAGAGATGTTTGCAACACCAACCATAACACTAAGATTAGATTCATTGATCTTCTTACCTTTCTCTAGTGTCATAGTACGTGTACCTGTTGTCACATCCCTCTTTTTGAAAACAATTATGCTATTTACTTTCTTGCGAATTTTAGTAATTTAATATGTTGTGAATGACATGGAAATTGACGATTTATCTTACAAAGTTGTTATATTGAATTGTGGAATCTAATGATTACGATCAAGGTGATATTGTAGACTAAATGTCTTTATAATAAATGCAATGATGTTTGGATATATTATGTTTTGATTTGAACATAGGTGCTTTGACCACAAAATGGTATGTGAGTTTGTCGATGCAGGAACAGGTGGACCGTGTTCGACGGGAAGAGAAAGTACCTTCGAGAGAGTATAGACTCTGGAAATTAACCATGGGTGTTTGCCACTGAGATCGCCAAACAGATAGATAAACCTGGGAACCAACAAGTAAGTCTTGTTTGTCGGTTTGGGTAGTTTATTTGATGTCGACGACAAAGGATAAAGTATAACATCCTAGTCGGAAGTCGTCTTGTAGAATCTTGGAGTCGTCGATGGCGTCGTAAGTCCATAATAGCAAGTCAATTTATTTAGACGTTTAATAGTTACGTCTATAAGTATTTAATGAGTCATCTTGTGGCGAAATTGCAAATCTTGTCTCGTAGTTGAAAAACGCGAGAAGTCAGCTTTGTGCGCCTAACGTTGTAAGAATTGTTTGCGTTACGTTCAATCCGTCGTGATTGACGTAAAACGCGTCGAACTCGTGAATTTATTCTATTCTGGTAGATCGACGAATGTTGAATTGAAGCCATAGCGTGAAATAATTTATTTTAGTCGTCGTTTAAATGTGAGTCTCTTCTTCCAACTTTGACTGCGAGTTGTTATCAATCTGACCTTGAGTTTCTTAGTAAAATGGTCTTTGCCTCTCTTTCCTTCTCGACCCCAACGATGCTCAAACCATTTCGTAACCATCGCTGTGGCGAGCTTTAACTCTTTAATTCAATATTTAGTTGGTCTTGGAAGGTTGATGCCTTTTTGTCCTAGTAAAGACGGGCTGTTATGTCCTTTGGCAAGCCTCATCACCGAAGGAACTTAATCTTTCTTATGGTCGTAATAAGTATTGAGGTCGATTTAACTTCTTGTGGTCATGATAAGTGAAGTAGGTAAAAGATTGTTATGTCGACTCAAGTATTTATGAGTGTGATGACTGTGAGTTTGTAGAAAGATTCCTCTTCATCGTAGACTTAAGGTAAGTGAAGTGTTGGCGGTTAAGTTAGGTGTAACTGCTATATTTTGGGATTGCCCATCATCAAGACAGCAAAGGCATCGGTTTTGTGATGGTGGGAAACTTTAACCAAACCGCAGATAGGTCGGAGGTTTTCCTGCGTGGGATGTTAGTATGTGGAGTGGAAGTTTCTTTAGAGAAGGAAAAACTTTAATGAAAGATTCTTTTTTTTCGCGTGGGAAGAGAGGGAGTGCTAGATAGAGGCCGTCGTGGCTTTGTAGAAGGGAGATTTCGACGGAGGATAATGGCAGAAAGGTCTGCGAAACGTGGAGGAGGTTAGTAGTCGGCCGAGCAGGAGGGATAAGGGTCTTTCGTGGTAGAATGAGGGAGGTTAAAACTGTATCGAGAGATATGGACGGGGGCAGTTAGAACTGCGGAGTAAGGCAGAGATTCTGCGGGTGTGTAGAGGAGTTTTGGAGGTAGTTGTTAACGTTAGAGAGAGGGACGACAGAGAGGAGAGTGGGCGAAAAGGGCAGTAGTTTTTGGAGAGAGGTTTTGGATCAGACAGAAAGTTTTAGGAGGTGGGGAATCGCGGTGTAAAAAGGATAGAGAGGAGAGTCTGTCGGAGGGTGGAAAAGAATAGGAAGAACTGCAGAGTTTATTATCGGTAGGTGAGTTAACTGAGGAGAAACAGAGAGAGAGCTACAGGAGAAGCTTCTGCGTCGTCATCAGACATAGAGAGAACGATGGAAGCTTCGGTGTAGTGTTCGCCAGAGAAGAAACTGTGAGACCTGCCTTTGTCTGGAGTAGTGTTCGGCAGAGAGGAGGATATATTGAAGTGGTTGGTCATTGTGTTAGAAGGAGATAGGAAGAGCTTTGTAAACCGGAGGAGGACGACCAGCCAAAGGAGAAGTGAAGTTTGCCGCAGTAATCTCACTCTCTGACAACAGGTTCTTTCCATTTTCTTTTCTGTTTCTCGGTATAGACCAGTAAATGTGTCTTATTTGCACAAGAATAATTATGTTACAATGGATGAAATGTGAAGACAATGTCTGCTACTGCGAATCTGTGTGAGGTTTATTGTTATAAACGCTTCATTGCTGTCTTATGGTAATAGAAACCTTAGAAACGATAAATGCTGATGTCTGTTAGTGTCCAAGAACTTAGAAAATAGATCCTTATCTCTCTTGGTTGACGATGTATTATGATAAAACTTAGCTCTCGAGGTGCAGTCACCTAAGAATGATCACTGTATGATGCAAATGTGAGCTGCAAACTTCAAACCGTCGGTAAAGACATAAAATATTAAGAGTTTCCTTTAAGACAGAGATAACAACGTAAAACCACTCGAGAGTACTTAAAACAATAGCTGCATTGTGAGAAATCACGTTGCTCCATGAGCATGTTGCGTGGGAGATTAAAACCACAGATATAAATCTTATTTGATGAAAACTTTAATGTGTTTGATAGCCGAAGTTGAAGTTGCAACTAGCTTGAGTCGTTTCCGTCTTTTATCTTTTGATTAGAGGTCGACCGTGTGTGTGGGTCATCTCTAAGGTCATATGAAAGAGATTGAATCTTTTATTATTATATTGTGTGATTCTTACCTCAATAACTTATGCAAAATTAATTGACTTAAAAGCGAAGTAGGGAGTTAATTTACTTGTGTCGTAGAACGTCATGCTTTTATGACGGGCATGTAGAGTGGAATACCCGCATGTGGAATCTTGATTATTGTTGCATGCGACGATTCTAGTTTCATTTTGTAGGCCTTATGAGTCTAGAACCCTTGAATTCCGGGATAAAAGGATATTGTTATAGATATTCGAGTGTATTGTGCAAACATGGGAATCGAGTAAACGGTTATGAAACCACTTAGGAGTGGGCGTTTAAAAACAATGTTTTTACAGAAACGGGTTTTGAAACTATGAACTCAGGAATAGAGTAAACGTTGCGCAATGCGCTATTATAGGAGGATATCCTAAGCCCTTGAGGTCATCAAGGTCGTCAAAATAGTTCAAACTATACAAATAGGAAACTGTAGGATTTCGACCAGTTCAAGTCGAGTAGGGTGGGTGAACCAAGTTCATGCATTTTTAGAACGCTAACTAAATACAAATCCTTTGGCCAAGGTGGTGTACTATCCTCAAGTGCATCGAACGTTCACCGTAACTAGATAGCGTTTCTTGTGGAGTGTCGTGCATGACTAGAGGGTATCTAGAGATCTGTACGATAACAAGACACGTAGGTTACAACACCAGAGCTCAGATGGCAAACACCGATGGTTATCCTAAGTCTATCCTCTTGAGTAGGGTAGGGCCACTTCCAGTTAGGAAGGAGTGCGGGAGACCGACGGTCTGTGGTTGGAGGTTAAGCTCCTTGAAGATACTTTCTCTTCCAAATACTGAGGAATTGCCGAGTCTTGAACGTGATGGGTTGACAATCGAGATGCATGAAAATGGTATGTTTCCAATATTTGATGTTTCAAGTAAATTTCATTTGTTAGAAAACAAAGAGTTTTATGTATATCATTTCTTTCAGTTTTATGAAAAGGAGATCATGTTATGTTAAAATGAAAAATGTTGTATTGGATTATAGATGAGTAACTTTGGTATTTGATTACCTTTAAAAAAAAAAAATTACCATTGTGAAAACTCAGTTACTTCTTGTCATTTCGGTTTTGGTTGTTACACCTATTGTGTCAAGCTATGCATGTAAGGCCTTCAAACATGACATTCTACATCGGAATGAGTGATGGGGTTGTGAACTAAAAACCACTTGCCAATCTTGGACAATTTATGAACTAGTCATTTAAATGTTCTTGCTTCTCTTGTGGATGGCATTGAGATCCATAGTTTGGAACTCTACTTAGAGGGTTTAGACAGGGCTTTGCCCTAAAAATTAAAATCTTCAAATCATGTCTTGAGTTTGGCCTTTGCTTCAAATTTGGAAGCAAATCTATAGTCTTCTCTAATTGATGAGATCTATAGGAAATCCATATATGAGTGAATATGAGGTCTCAATCCTAACCTATATATATATATATTCTTACACTTATTGATCTCATCCTTGACATGATTGAGAGGACTTGATTTACTGGTCATCATAGTTTCCAATAGGGTAATAGGTTTCTTTGAAGATTAGTACAAAATCATTCCATGTATTTATAGGAGTGTCTAAGTCATCCTTGTGTGTCATGTAGTAGTTATTCCACTATTTCTCCACTTAGAGAAACTTTTAGAAGATCAAATGTAATCTTTTCTTGGTCAAAGAAATAATTAACCACATAATATGAATAGCTTAGGTTAAGCTAGTTAACATTTATTTTTCCTTTAAACATGAGGATGACTAAATTAAATTGTACCTTGTATGGTGTATGGCCACTAAATGACTAATTTGAATTGGAAGGAGTCTAAACCTACTTAAAAAGTGGTTAGAATTGATCAATACCCACTCTTTCACATGCATGGCATTCCTCTAATTTTTCTCATTATCTTTGCATTGCATCCTTTATCATTTTTTGAAACATCTCTAAAGTTGGCATTGATAACAATTTGTCTCCCATCTAAGGATGTGTAGAAAGGTATGATGAAGAGTCACAAGTCTTGAGCCCTAACTTCCTATTTTTAGACCTTGTATGAGTATACTGTATATAGGGATGAAGTTTGCATACCACTACAATACACTCAAAAATGATATGAAGTGTGATTTTATCTAACACCAATAATCCAGGGCCTAGGGAATAATGCAATGCAACCCAATTAAAAAGATTCAATTAGGTTATGTGTAGAAATAGTTTATGAATGGTAGGGTTTCAATTGTGAATAGTATCTACAAGCAAGGAAAGTAAAGAGAACATTTGATGAGATATGTAGAAATGTAACAACAAAGTTGTATTATGTTAGTTTTGTACATTATTTGTGTGAACATAATGATCTCCAACTATTAGACAACCAAAAAAGTCAAGTTAGGACTTGTGGTGTGACATGTGGGTGCTAACTAGAATGAGGAACTTGTTGATGAAACCTCAAAGGATGAAGAGAAATACACAATATTTATGGTAAGATCTATGGAACTTGATCCTCTTGGATCATATAAAGGAGCTACAAGAGATCCATATGAGCCCATTTTATAATTTATTCACTTCACTTTGGATACTTACATAAGAACCCCCACATAACCACCATATGCAACCGAATATGCTCTTAATGATGTGTATTAAACCCGCATCTAAATGCACAAAGGAAAGAATTTAAGGACAAAAATTCCATGAGGCAAAGTGCAACTAACACGACCATACTAAGTATTCTTATTTTCCTCATTTTCACTTAAAGAAAATAAAGAATCAAGTGGACTATTGCACCTATAGTGGTACCTCCTATTTCACCTAAGAAGAGTATGAGTGGAAAAATGACTTCATCTTCCAAGGATACTTCTGATTTAGGGTCCCAAAGAAATAATCAAATGTTAAGAAAGAAAAAAGTACACATGTGAATACACCTCAAAGGAAGCAAGAGAAATGTATTAAAAATGAAAAATCTAAAATAGTACCTCTCTTAAGTATATTTGTTAAGAGTTCTACATTACATGTAGATGAGGGCTTGTTATTACATGGCGGTGAGATAGTTATTCATGATTGGGAGGAAGATAATATATTGGGGGAATATTCTTCCTACATTGTTGGTTGAGACTTTAACTTTTTGAACCTTATTGGTAGATAGATCTATATATTTATATATTTCTAATTTACTTTGGTGTTACTTCCTTATTATTATGTTTATGTGTTGTGTTGTGTTGTTCTCTATGGATTAGGGATGATGCAAAGTATGAAATGATTAGAAGCTACTCCTATCATGTTGACCAAAAACATAGTTTGTTTGATTTGTGTTTTTACCCAAATGACTTTTTTCTTATACCTTATTTATTTTGGATAGATCCTCTTCTTATTCTTATTTCACATTCTATATCCTATCTTATGTTTTGTTACATTTTTATTTCTTCCATGTGTGTTTCCCCACTTGAGGGATTTTTTTTTTATGTTTCCTTATACTAATTTGACCATCTTACACACTTATCTTATGTTTCCCATGATCATAATCTTTCCATCTTATGATTTTCATGCTTAACTATATGCTTACATTGATCTTATCTTATGATGATTATATATTCACTTATGCTTACTATGATTATATCTTATGATACTATGCTTGCACATGTTTATTATTGTCATCTTTACATTTTTTGAACACATGTTTATGATGATTACACTTTATCAATGCTTATCATGATGACATCTTACATTTCTATACTTACATGTTTCTTATCTATCACTTTAGCTATTATCATTTGATTATTGTCCCTAATATTGAAGCCAACATTAGGGTCACCTACTACCCCCTTCAATCCACTTTTCATTCCATCTTACATTTACATATGTTTCAATTACACTAGCTATGAGCACTTGTTATTTTCCCTCCTTGGAGACAACTTGCTTCCTCTTTTACTTATGATTTCATGATCACATCTTACTATGTTTACATGCTTTTCACATGATGATATCATACATGCTCTTATATCTTTATGTATTACATATTTCTCTTCTCTTCTTTGATTCCTTGCATCCCTTGTATGAAATGAATTGGAGGGGGCATATTATGTCACTAGCATTTTTTTGTTGAGTATGGTGGCAATGACTAAGCTTCTGATCACCTCTATTTTCAAATAGGATCACATTGCCATTTTTATTTTCACAGAGTCCTAATTTTTGTAACATGTGGATCCAAATTTACCTTTATCTTTTCCTTTTTTTAATCTTTTATGATCTTTGACATTTCAATCAAGTTGTTATTATTGCTTATTCTTATTTATGCTTGACAAATGCTACTTATTAATATTTTTTGTAGGTTTCAAGACGGAGAGCTCAAAGAGAGGAGAATGTATCAAAGTGATATCCTTATCTGTATCTTTTTTGAGTGTCTAAATATTTTACTTTCATGTTGATTGCTTGTTTTACTTTCACATACATCTTTATAGTAGTTCGCATGCAAGTCAACATAGGGGCAAAATGTTATGATGAAAAATACATGTACCTTGCACTTTTCCCCAAGTTGTTTTGGACTCACTTTGACCCATTTGTACACATGGCATATTCTAATGTGGAAGCTGGTAAATAACCTAGTCCTTACTTGATTCTATTTGCACACATCCCTAGGAATTGGTTTCAACCTTCAATTTACCCATTCCTTTACTTGAGCTAGATTTGTAGCCACAAAACTAAACCAGTTGAGTTCTGTGAGTGCAAAAATGATCCCAAAAGCTAGATTTGTAGTCACAAAACTAAACCAATTGAGTTCTATGAGTGTAAAAATGATCCCAAAACTTTCAAAATTCAAATTTAAATTTGGACCCTCACTGATTCCCTCTAACTAGCCATTATGAGCTAACCAAAGTGTGAAAATCATTAACTTGTGTGCTAAGATGTTATATTTAAGAACACACCCCAAATTATTTCCATCGATTGAAGAGAACATCTAGGTATAAGCATTCAAGATACATCCATAGCATAACCAAAACATCATTTGCTTACATCAACATTTAGGCATCATTGCATGTTTGCATGCTATCTTTGATATTTGGTTTTGTACTATCGACTCAGTAACATGGGTTTGACCAAGAGAAAACCCTCTTACCTAGAAAGCTCCTCAATGATGTCTATAGACACCACCCTTTTCGGATATAAGTTGAAGATATTAAGACAAACATAATTCTAATAAACAAGTCAATACAATTTAAATTCATGCATATAAATTCGAATTTGTGAGTAGATTCAAATTTATGGGCAAGTTCATTGAAATATAGTTGTCATTTCACCTTAATTTTCATTGAATTATATGTCATTTCTCTAGTCCATGCTCAGCAGCCCTTGGAGGATACTCCTAAAGAAGGTGTTCTCAATGGTTGGGAGCCTATTGATGATTCCGTCATTGGTGTTGTTTCGACAAAGCTTGATGATAAGGATCCTCCTCCTTTTGACATTGCTTTAGCAACTTGATTATGTTTAGGGTAGGCCTTGTTTAATTGTCGTCTTTGTTTTAGACTTTGTCATCTTTACACTATGTGTGTGCCTCTCTGCTACTCTCCTTTTTTAAAAATATTATACTATTATTTTTTTAATATAAAGGTAAATAAGAAATATTAAAAAAAAAATAATGGTCATTTCACCTAAAAGTTAACTGTAGTATTAGATAATGAAGTGACACTTCTCAAAATTGTTCGTCTAACATCATAGACAATTATTAAATTAAATATTAATACTTTTTTTAACTCTTTTCAAAGTAAGGTCCAACATTAAAAAGTTGTGCACTTTGCAAATTTGAAGCTAGTCAACTAAGATATGTATGGTCACAAGAATTGGGGAGTAGGTATTCCACTTAGACCATGTTTTTGTTTAGGGGTTAAGGATGAGGAAAGAGCTGCTGCTTACGTTGTCATTCCATTATGTGGGGATACAATTACTAGTTAGTCGTGCTTATGTCACGAGCCATAATAGAATGGATAGGGTTTAAAATTGACCTCGTTTGCTTTTTTAAAGTGGTAAAATAATTGTGAATATGTTTATTGTCCATCTCCATATATGTGATTAGTGCTTACTTTTAATAGTCCATTTAGAAATAAATGACAACTAATTCTCCTATTTGTGTATTTAATTTAATTTTTTAATTCTCCATCTCTTTTAACTTGCAGGTTTAAAATATAGCCTATCATTTTTATATAGCGTTAAATATAATTTATTTATAATAAATAAAAATGTAATGAAATATATTGTATTAGAATTAAATATATGTAATTAGTAAGTGAACAATTAATTTAGATAAAAGAAAGTTAGGATTAATAAAATTATAATAATGTATGAAAATTAAATGTTGATGTAGGAGTATTCGGGCGACCTGGTAATCGACATCAACCCCAAAACAATTTCAATTTGTTTCTTCCAATTTTGGTGTGTTGGTCACATTTGGCATCTCTCAGCATTCTAAAAGCTCTCCTATGTTCCGAATTGCAAAATTTGAAATTTTGTTGGTTTGCTATTTTCAAGGCTCCGCGGGCAATTTTTTGAAATTATTTCTAGAAAAACTGTAAGAGATGGAGTACAACCCTTTTATAGGGGCATTCTTGGAGGCACCATCTCGAATGTGCAAAAAGAATCGAAGTCATATCTTTCATTGTTTGGGAGAAATTAATGTCGAAATTTGTGTCGTTAATGTCAAAAGTGTGTCGTCAATTTACGAAAAATTTAATATCTCCTAATTATGGAAGTTTGGATTAAAGTACTTTTGTAGGGGACCTTGGGATGTCATTCCAAGAGTACTCACCAGTTTTCAGGTGAAATAAAGAACTTTCAGTTTTTCCACTTGCTGACACCCGATTTCGCACATCTTGTCATAGTTACGTAAATAGATTTCTTCAATTGGTAATGTTGGTAACTTTTTTATTGTGTATATGTGGTAAGCTCTTTGTGAAGTTATAATGGCAAATAAATATTGATGAAGATGTATGCAGAGTCTCCATAGTGTGTAGCTAGTCATTTCGATGACCGAAGAATAATATGTTTCCTCCTATTGTTGTTTGGTATTCAACTAAAGATGAATGTGATTTAGAGTACTTGGAGAGTTTAAATGAAGTCAAACAATTTATACAAATCTTCATTTGTTTTACTTTGCTAGCCCCTGCTTGGAGAGACTTGAATAGTCAAATCAAATATTAAAGATTTAATTCTTCCCACCAATTGGTGTCACCTCAGCCTTAGAAGGCATTTGGTTAATGCCTTTCCAAATTCCAAACATTTGAACAATATAAAAGACCAAAAGCGTGGGTTGTAAAAAAAGTTAGCTGCAGAAGAAATTGGAGGACATCAATATTGAAAAGGAGGAGCATCATTTTGAAGGTGCGTGGAGGAGATGCAACAAAGTAAAGACTATGAACAATAGAAATGGAATACCATCTTTAGCAAAGAGAGTGGGTAGGAAATGAGGATGCCACATATGGTGGTAATTTTTTAATTTATATTTAATTCAGATTTTAATGCAGCATAAAATAATTTCTTGTAGCAGATTTACAGTGGGGAGTCTGTAGAGTGGAAAATCAACCCATGTGAGGGCATAGAAGCAAGTAAGAGTACATATTGTTTGTAGGAGGAATCAGGGAGATAAAGAGCCTATTTGAAGGTTGCAAATAAAGGAGAGAAGGAGAAGTGGTGATTTTCCCATGAGAGGGGCATAAGAACAAATGGAGGAATGTTGTCATAAACCAGAAAGAGGACAACTTTGATTGTATGTGGAAGAGAGAGGCCATTGAAGGCCAAAGTTGTAAACTGTGTTGCAGAATCATATAGTTTTGTTTCGAATTCATATTTCAATAAAATAAATTATTGGTTTTGTTGCAATTTGTATTATGAGTTGTGTTGAAATTAAGTTGTGTATTTACGAAATTGTGAACAACAGAGAGTATCTACTTGTGAGTGGGAACTTGTGAGTTGCTTGAACAAGAATGACATGTTCCCATTTCCAGCATGATCACCTAATAGGAGTCTGGGTTAACCTATCCTCATTCCCGTAGGCTAATTTATCAAACAAGGGAATAATTTGGTTGAGCTATGGCTTGGAGAAGATCACGTTTTTCAGAAGCTTGGAGAATGGAAAGTTGGTTTTATGAGACTTAGCTAATTTTTTTAGTTTTGGTGATTGTGGAAAATGAATTAATGTATTTTTAGATTAATTATCAAAAGGTCAAAAATAATAAAATAATTGCTCTTGGATTTGGGCAAACCATTTGGGTATATGGAAAATAAAATAATATTATTTATTTTTGATGTCTAGCGCCCATATTGGAGGAGAAAACAAAATAAAACAATAAATTATTTGAATTGGGCGGCAACATTGGAAAAAGGAAAATAAATAAAATATTGATCCTGGCCAACATTGGAGGGAAAGATAATTCAAATCTTTAATTTGAATTTTGTTGGCTACATCGGAGGAAAAAGAAGATTCAAGTATAAAAGAAGGTTGACAGAGCTCATTTCATCATCACGAACATTTTGGCAACTTTGGTATTTTGCTTGGCAATTGTATTGCAGGACTTTCCAAGGACGAAAACCCTTGTGGAAGGAGGTGTGCTGGACGAAAACCCAATCACATCTTGGAGGTGGATTCACAAGGAGTTCACACTTGCGCTTCATTGGAGTATTTGAAGTTGATTGAGCATTCAAGAGATATCTTTCTTGGTAGATTTGAGTTTCATTGTTGAAGATCCTTGGCATTGCCCTTGAGCACGATTTGTAAGCACCATTAGAAGACAAATTTAGATCAGACCTTATCTATTGCCATTGTGGAGGATTGTGGATACATTGGAGACCATTCATCTTATTTGAGGCTAGGTGATTCACTGAGGAAAGACCAATGAACTTATTTGCAACATTATACCCTTGTCGCCGCCATCTTTGGAGTGTAAATTCATTATGTAAGGTGCGCTGGACTATTGGAGGAGTTCGCCACTAATCTAGGACTGCATTTGAGTATTTAGCATCTCATTCATCACCATAAAGAAGGGCGATCTGTGTCAGGTCTGATTCGAGGACCATCATAGGATCAATTTGCATTCATTGAGAATCACTAGAGGCAGCGACCAACATCTAAGAGGCAACGATCAACCTTAGAAGAGGAGAAAATAGACATACATTCATCATTTGAAGACTCCTTGCCAACATTTGATCATCACAATATTGAAGAACGAATTGATTTGAAGAGGTTCGCTCCTTTGTTGGCATCACAATTAGTATGTTGCATCCATATTTTTAATTCTAATTTGTAACAGTAGTGATCTGGGAGTTGATGGCCATGTTAGGCCAATGATCTTGATGTAATTTCATTATATATCATTACAAATTGGAGCAGCAGATTTGCATTCATATCTTTGCACGCTTGTATGTGTAATTCATGGTGTAATTCAATGTGATAAGACTGCAGATCTATACTTTCTTTTGCCATCAATGTTATATGCATTAGACTTTGTTTCATGCTTGGTGAAGACAAATTGATAAGGTGCAGAAATAAAATTAGAATTTAGTCCTAGGGTTTAAGTTAAAATTTGCAAATTCAGAAAACTTGTTCAAAATCCTAGTTTGGTGAATGTTAGTGGTATCAGAGATTTGATCCTGCCAGCCTAGATGGTATTTGGAATAGACAAAAGTTAAGTCTTATCCAATAGCATTCTTGAGCATAAGATTCGAAGTTAGATCCACCTACACTAGGTTGAGATTTGACTCGATCTTATCCTGGCATGTTATGTGTGAAAAGATTGACCTAGTCGGGAGTTGTGGTTGTCCTTATGCAGTCTTTGTATTCACAATATTATAGAAGAAGACCAAGACAACATATAGAACAAGAAGAGGTCAATCCTTTTGTAGAAAACATGGATAGAGAAAGACGTACAAGTCCGCCAAGAGATGATGATAAAGTTGACAATATCTTGAGATCTCTAGCAGTAGGATAACATCAAAGAAACAATGCTTTGACACAAATGATGCAGTGTATGACACAAGCTATGGGGCACATGAGGGTTAATGCAACACCTACAGGTGATGGGAGTGTGGTTGGCACACCTCAAGTTGATAGAGCTCGTACTCCTACAAATATTAGACCCATGAGGCCTACATTCCTTCCAAGGGAAGATGAAGAAGAGGTTGTTGAGAATGAATTGGTACCACCCATAGATGAGGACATGATTGATATGCATCAAGCATATAGAGCACTTCCAACACTTCTTAGAGAGGATCTCACTTTTCAACAATATTGGAATCAAAAGAGAGAAGGAAGAAGACTTAGAGGAGATTCGAGACCTAGGAGAAATGAGAAGCAACATCAAGACTTCAAGGAAGCTTTGAACAAGGTACCTCTATTGAACTTTGATGGTAGTGGAAAAATGAGTGCAAGGGCTTGGGTTAATAAGTTGAATACATTTCTCACCCTCAAGCCTATGCGAGAAGAGAAGGCAATTCAACTTGAAACCATGCACTTGGAGGGAACATCTATGATTGGTGGCACTATGGATTTGTTACTCAAAACCATGGAATGATCCAATCTTATGAAGAGTTCACAACCAAACTCATCGCTAGGTTTAACAAGAAGGATGAAGAGGTTTACTATAGGGAGTTGGCATAGATGAAACAGAATGGATGTGTGAATTCCTACATTGATGAGTTTCAGAAGATTGTAGTGATGGTTCCTAATATGACAGAGAGAAGGGTAATCATGTTGTTTGTGGAAGGTTTGAATGATAAGTTGAAGGGTTTTGTAAAGGCTCATAATCCTGGCACTTTGGATGCAGCTATTTAGTTGGCACTTGATCTTGATACTACACCTTCGTCATTCCAGTCACATAAGAAAACTTTTAAGGGCTCTAGTTCAAATCAAAAAAGGTTCAATCAACAAAAATATCTACCTCCTAGGATGGATAATGAAACAAAGAATGAGATGAGGAGGAAGAGGCTTTGTTTTTATTGCAAGAAGCCATGTGAGCCAGGGCACAAATGCCTTGGAAAAGGCAAGATACATGTCATCGATATCATTTCTGATGAGGAGAGTGAGACTATTGAAGACACTAGCTCAGATAATGATACAGATCATAAGGAGCAACAACCACAGGTGGAGCTTGAGCTGAACAATGCAAATGAAACAAGACATGTCACTATTGCATCTATTTCAGGAGTGTCAAAATATCATGCCTTTCGATTGAAAGGAGTTGTTAATGGAAAAAAGATTCACTTGTTTGGTGGACAGTGGGGCTACTCATAACTTCATAGATAAGGGCTTAGTGGTAATGAGAGGACTACAAGCTGAGGATTTTCAAGGTTTTAGTGTGACAGCTACAGATGGCTTTACCATGAGTTGCACTAAGAAGTTATCTTAGCTTAACATTCGGATGGGTGACTACACATTGATTGATGATTTCTATGTGGTAGGATTGGGAGAGATTGATGTTATTTTTGCAATTCAGTGGTTGCAGTCACTTGGTAGGTATATACAGGATTTTCAAAAGATGGAACTTGAGTTTATACATGATGGGAAGAAGGTTGTGTTGAGAGAACTTTCAGATGGAGGTCCTAGGGTTGTGTCAGCAAGGAGAATGGAGACATTTTTGAGACATAATGATGTTTCTTGGGTAGCTCAGTGTTTTGCATCATCCAAATCTTCTTCTGGTAGTCAAAAGTACCATGTGGATATATAGTCAGTGCTTAATAAGCATAGTATGGTGTTTGGAGAAATTCCTCCTGGTAGACCACCAGATCATGGGTTTGATCATTTCATTGAGTTGGAGGAGGGCTCCAAGCCCGTCATCACTATACCTTATCGTCATCCGCGACATTTCGAGGAGGAGATTGAGAAGATGATTAAGGAGTTGCTTAAGATGGGACACATTCATCCTAGTTCCAGTCCTTTTGCATCTTCAGTTATTTTGGTGAAGAAGAAGGATGACACAATTAGGATGTGCATTAACTATAGATCTCTAAATAAGACGACAATTAAGAATAGGTATCCTATTTGTAGGATCGATGAGTTGCTTGATGAATTACACGGGGTCATGTACTTCTCTAAGATTGATCTTCGTTCAGGGTATCATCATATTCATGTCCGTGAGGAGGATATTCGTAAGATAGCATTCAGATGCCACTATGGATACTATGAGTTTTTGGTTATGCCATTTGGTCTTACCAATGCCCCTACTACATTTCAGTCTTGCATGAATCACATCTTTTGGAGGTAGTTGCATAAGTTTGTGTTGGTGTTATTTGATGACATTTTGATATACAGTAAGACATGGGAGCAACATCTTCAACATATTGATGAGGTGTTGAGTATCATGGATGCACAATAATTGTATGCTAAGGCTTCCAAATGTGAGTTTGATATGACATAGATCCTCTACTTAGGGCATGTGATTGGAACTAACGGAGTCAAAGTTCACCAAAAGAAGATACATGCAATTTTAGATTGGCCACCACCACGGAACATTTCAGACTTGAGAAGGTTTCTTGGGCTATGTTGCTACTACATGAGATTTGTTAAGGGGTTTTCGCAGTTGGCAGTACCTCTCACAGATCTCACAAAGAAGGGAGCATTCAAATGGTTAGATGTTGCTTAGGATACTTTTGATAAGCTCAAGAAGGTGCTGACTTCTTTCCCAGTGTTGGCATTACCAGATTTCACGCAACCCTTTGTGTTGGAATGTGCTGCATCAAGAGAGGGCATTGGTGCGGTGTTGATGCAGAATAGACATCCCATTGCTTTTGAGAGCAGGAAGTTGATGGATGTAGAGAGACTCTATTTCACATATGATAAGGAGATTCTCATCATAATGCATGCATTAGCGAAGTTTAGACAATACTTGGTGGGTAACCGATTTGTGGTTAGGACCGACCACAATAGCTTGAGGAATTTTCTTTCACAAATGGATTTGAATGAGAGGTAGCGGAAGTGGGTCAGCAAAATTTAGGCATATGAATTTGATGTTGAGTACATGTAAAATGAAATAACAATGTGGTTTTTGATGCCCTATCTAGGAGACCTATCTTTGTTCTATGTCAAAAATTTTAGTAGATTGGAAGGCTCGTCTTCTGATTAAATACTCCAAGAATACTTTTTCTTATGAGATCATGGAAGGTAAGATTCAGAATGAAAAGTATAAGGTGATTGATTATGTGATCTACTACAATGATATGATCTATTTGGTTCCTGAGTCAAAGTTGAAGGAGAAGATTTTGAGGGTTATGCATGATGATCCACTTGTAGGGCATCCCGGGTGCTTCAAAACCTATAGGCTTGCGATGAGAGATATTTTCATGGAAGGGTCTCAAGGATGATGTCTTGTAACATGTCAGAGAGTGTATGATTTGTCAACAAAACAAGTCAGATCATACTTTTCCAACAAGATTGTATCAACCATTGCCTATTCCAAAGCAAAGATGGGAAGGTATCTCGATGGATTTCATCACTAGTCTACCAAGAGTCCAAGGTAGGGATTGCATATTTGTAGTGGTTGACAGGTTGACTAAGTATGCACATTTATTTGCAATTCCAACATATTATTTAGCACTTTAGATTGCAGAGTTGTTCTTTAGAGAAGTGTTTAGGTTGCATGGACTCCCTAAGACCATTGTCAATGATCGGGACAATAGGTGTCTCAACATGTTTTGGTAGGATTTATTCTGATTGGTTGGAACAGAGTGGACATTGAGCACGAGTTATCACCCATAGACAAATGGACAAATAGAAGTTGTAAATAGATGGGTTGAGGGATATACAACTATGTTGCAGGGCAACAACGTGCTTGGATAAATTGGTTGCACCTGGGTGAGTATTGCTATAATACCACCTATCACATGTCAATTGGCATGTCACCTTTTAGGGCATTGTATGGTTATGATGCTCCATCATTTGTAGGCTTGGATTTTAAAAATTGTAGGGCTCCCAGAGCTAAGGAATTGACACAGGATAGTCAGGATATCTTTAAGGCAATTAAAGATAATATTCAATAGGCTTAGAATCAATATAAAATGTATGCAGATAGACACAAAGTTGAGAGGACTTTTGAGGTTGGTGATTTGGTCTTCTTGTGCCTTCAACCATACAGACAGGCAACATTGAAGAAAAGTGGTGCAATGAAATTGAAGCCGCAATTCTATGGACCATACAGGATTCTGAGGAGAGTTGGTGAGTTGGCATATGAGCTTGAGTTTCTAGTAGGAAGAAAGATTCACAATATTTTTCATGTGTCATCCCTCAAGAAGGCATTAGGACAGAAAGTTGTTTCTTCGCCTGATCTTCCACCTCTTGATCAAAAGGGCACTTTGGTTTTGGTTCTTGACAACATTTTGGAGATGAGGGAATGACATCTGAGGAACAGGGTGATCTATGCGTATTTGGTGAAATGGAAGGATTTTCCATTGGGGGATGCAACATGGAAAGGAGAACAAATTCTACAGCATCCAAATTTGCTATTGCTTGAGGACAAGCAATCCCAGGAAGGGAGGACTGACATGTCCCCATTTCTGGCATGATCACCTAACAGGAGTTGGGTTAGCCTATCCTCATTCTTGTAGGCTAATTCATCAAACAAGGGAATAATTTGGTTGAACTATGGCTTGGAGAAGATAACATTGTTCAGAAGCTTAGAGAATGGAAAGTTGGTTTTATGAGGTTTAGCTATTTTTTTTAGTTTTGGCTATTGCGGGAAATGAATTAATATATTTTTACATTAATTATAAAAAGGTCAAAATAATAAAATAATTGCTCTTGGATTTGGGCAAACCATTTGGGTATGTGGAAAATAAAATAATATTATTTATTTTTTATGTCTAGTGCCCACATTAGAGGAGAAAATAATTTAAAGATGATAATATTTTATTATTATTTGATTGGAGTGCCAAAGTTTGTGAAAAATAAAATAAAATAATATTTTCTTGTGGAGCACTCAACTTGGGAGAATGGGAAAATAAAATAAAATAATAAATTATTGGAATTGGGTGGCCACATTGGAAATATATATATATATATATATATATATATATATATATATATATATATATATATATATATATATATCAATTTTGGCCGACATTGTAGGGAAAGATAATTCAAATCTTTAACTTGAATTTTGTTGGCTAGATCAGAGGAGAAAGAAGATTCAAGTATAAAATAAGGTTGACATAGCTCATTTCATCATCATGAACGTTTTGGCAACTTTGGCATTTTTCTTGGAAATTGTATTGCAGGGCTTTCCAAGGATGAAAACCCTTGTGGAAGGAGGTGTGTTGGATGAAAACCTAATCACATCTTGGAGGTGGATTCACATGGAGTTCACACTTGTGCTTCATTAGAGTATTTGAAGTTGATTGAGCATTCAAGAGATATCTTTCTTGGCATATTTAGGTTTCATTGTTGAAGATCCTTGGCATTGCCCTTGAGCACCAATTTGTAAGCACCGTTGGAAGACAAATTTAGATCAATCCTTATCTATCACCATTGTGGAGTATTGTGGATACATTGGAGACCATTCATCATATTGGAGACTAGGTGATCAGTTGAGGAAAGACAATCAAACTTGTTTGCAGCATTATACCCTTAACACCACCATCTTTGGAGTGTAAATTCATTGTGTAAGGTGCGCTGGACTATTGGAGGAGTTTGCCACTATTCTGGGACTACATTTGAGCATTTAGCATCTCATTCATCACCATAAAGAAGGTCAATCTGTATCAAGTCTGATTTGAGGACCATCATAGGATCAATTTGCATTCATTGAGCATCACTAGAGGCAACGACCAACATCTAAGAGGCAGTGATCAGCCTTAGAAGAGAAGAAAACATACATACATTCATCATTTGAAGACTCCTTACTAACATTTCATCATCACAATCTTGAAGGCCGAATTGATTTGAAGAGGTTCGCTCCTTGTTGGCATCACAATTGGTATGTTGCATCCATCTTTTCAATTCTGATTTGTAATAGCAACGATCTGGGAGTTGATGGCCATGTTGATCCAGATCTTGATGTAATTTTATTCTATATCATTACAAATTGGAGCAACATACTTGTACTCATATCTTTGCACGCTTGTATGTGTAATTCATGGTGTAATTCAATGTGATAAGACTGCAAATCTATACTTTCTTTTGCCATCAATGTTCTGTGTTATACTTTATTTCATGCTTGGTGAAGACAAATTGATAAGGTACAGAAATTAAATCAGAATTCAGACCTAGGGTTTAAGTTAAAATTTGCAAATTTAGAAAACTTGTTCAAAATCCTAGTTCGACACATGTCAAAAAGGGAGTACCTCTTGCGCCAAATGTAAGGGTTAGGACTAAGGAGGGAGTGTATCAAAGTAAGTATGATTAGGGGTGGTAAATGGTAAATGTATGGGAGTAGGTGTAAATAAGGCAAAATAAAAGTGGATGGGGTTAGACCATGAGATAAATTGAGCACAAGAGTATGCCACTTTTTACTATGTTATTGCATTTAAAGTATTCCACCAAGGTGGGTACAAAACTAAATAGGAAATAGAATATGTATGTTAATTTCACCATTACATTAACATGTGCATTTTATGGGAAATAACATAGAAATGCTAATATCACCATTGCATTAACATGAGCATGTATTTCAAAGTATATGGGCATTCCTAATCAGATTAATGGAAAGTAAATATTCAAACAATCATAAAAGGATATTGTCTTTAAAAAAGGATAGAATAATTCTTCTTGTATTTTCCTTAGTATGTTTCCTCCATCAAAACTTACAAAACAATGAAAAAATAATCAAAATAAGCATAAACTACAAGTTGCTCCTACTATCTACAAAAAATGAGAAGAGAGAATAGACAAAAAATTCACTCATATAGCAAGTGATACAAAATAATCTACATGATGCAGTAATGCAGTATAGATCCATGTGATGCTGCCTTGTGATAAAACTCTACATGATGTGGCAATGCGATAAAGTTCCATGTGATGTGGCCATGTAATGTGATATAACTCCACATGATGTGGTAATGTGATAGATCTCCACATGATGTGGCTATCTAATATGATCAAACTCTATCAATATGGTGGTGAGTAAAAATCTAGCACAAGTTATTATTAAAATATCAAACATTAAAAGCATTAATTAGTGCTAATATATGCCCCCTATAAATTGTTGCATATGTAGTATGCAAGAAATTGGAGGAGAGAAAAATTATACAAGATAACTATTGGTTTCCAAATCAGGAAAGGGTTTGCCACTTCCTATACTCTAGTTCAAACTGATTCGCCCAACAAAGATGGGAGGTTGTGCTAACGTGCCTCACCTTCACTTCAAGTTCTTTTGCACCTAGGGGGGTATCCATTCTACAATGATTTATCTCTGACTCACTCAAAACAAAAGATCTGACTTTTCAATACGAGGTAGAATGCTCTCATGTATGGACCAAGATTTGTTGGATGTATCCAGACTGGCTGAAAATGAGAGCATGCAGCTACAACCTAATCCTACTCCTACAGGCTAACAAATTTAAATCTTGTAATGGTTTATGATTGAAGTTGTGGTACTTTCCTATGCCATTTAGACAAGCAAGTCCTCAGACTAGTGCTTCACCAAGGCAACAGAGTCCAACCTATAAATGTAAATGTTTCCTTATGATAACAGAAATTCATATCCAGAGGACTCAACACAGAATATTACTGCATAACAACAATATGTCCAAGAAAGAGTATTACCTATGACCATACTTTACGAATCCTTTGACATTACCCACTTTTCCCTATATCTGATCTAAAGAAAATTTAATCCACTCCTTGAGAAGATGCAAGAAACCAAACATACAATATAGCATATGCACATTGAAGAACTCAGAAATCCTTGATAACCTTGTTCAAAAGAAAAATGATAACATCAAAGGAGACAGTCATAAACAACACACACATGAAGTGTTTCTCATTTAACTCAATCTGAATAGAATATTATCATAGAGAAAATTATCATTCACAAACAGAAAATACCTCTGCACCCAGACAAAGGACCAAGCCTGCAACAAGAAATGCCCTCCAAGACGTGAATACCTTGTATTCAGAGTCAAAAAGAAAAGACCCAACAAAACTTCAACCCCTTTGTAGAATGGCCCTAAATTCCTTTTTAAAGAAGCAACAAGCTTCCGGCCACCTACATTCCTGACAAACCTTTAATGAGACAATCAGATCCTTATAGATTTTTTTTAAAACAATCAGATCCTCAATTAAGAGAGTAGTTGAAACAATCAGGTGTTTGGTGAAGACTTGCCGACCAAGCAACCTAGACCTCGAGAAGATGAGCATATTTGATATTTTGTCCATGGTCACACAACAAACTCATTAACTGAGGAGTGGAGGTGCATGGGAATGGTGCTGACAAATAGCTACTCCAAATTTAAATCTCCACAGTAGATTCAGGCTCCCCTTGCTGAGATCAATGGTCGTGAGGTGCCCATCAAGCCTGAAAATCCACCTCCCTCCATTGAAAAGTCCATCGACTGTAGAATTGGGCCACATCGAATGGTCTTCCCTCGCTAACTGCATCGCATCCTTTGACTAGCCCCAACATGTGGCACCATCGTGCAGCATCACAGCCGTTGGCAGGCCACCACCAAACTACCCTACGCGAGCGCACAAGGACCTCCACGAGTCCACCATCTTCTTTTACTTTTCAATTCATTACTGGGAGGTAGCCACATGTCACCCCATCGCGATCGTGAGACAAATATTCTCACCAGACCAGATACCCTTGTGCACTTGCGCAACCATTAGATCTCACCCCATCCTGCAGACCACCTTCATACTGACACTTGACAGCATTTGACTTATTGACTTGGGATCTTCGACAGAGGGACCATAAGCCCATGACGGGTTGACAGATGGCAACAACTCGCAACATCATGGGGGGTAGATGATGTCACTGATGATGCGATGCGATGCTACACCATACACATTAGAAATCCTTCAGACTTAGGACTTAAGGCTCTAATTTCTATGGGTGGTAACGGGTAAGACCTAAGACATGGGGCTGGTCACTTGATGAAAACAAAGGCTTGAAGTAGTAACTTAAGTGACCGGGGACCTACTGCAGATGGTCAACACAGAATTAAAAGATAAAGTGCGCGAGACCCTGGGACTTAGAATTTTAAGGGTTTATATGAAAAGGCCTATAGATGTTCTAGATCGAAACCCTAACTCTAGGTAGGTACCACCATTGGCTCTTGCTCAGGGACGTATGTCTCGTATAGGCATGGCAAGGATCCAACTATCTCTGGGATGCAGACCAGGTGCTACATCCATTGGGCCATAGAGTCAAATGCTCAACAATGCACCACAATTCATTTCTTCAAATTTTACTTAGTGGCCCAGGGCCACCAAAAATGAAAAGCCAGTACCTTCCTTTATCAAACACCCTATTTTGATCTAGTTGCATTGGGTCAAATCTGAAAGCACTGAGCTATCCGTAGTATTCCACCTTTATGTTAATTGTGCTACTGCCAATTTCTCTTTTATCCTTCTCAGCAAATCTACGGTAATCTTGATCTATCCTTAGTATCCATAACTGCAGACCAACTTCATCGTTTGTCATCTTTAAATCAGCAAAGATAAAAGGCTCACATAAAACAAACGAATCCATATCTGAATTTTGCCCCTTCTCAAACACTGAGACGCCCTCTGTACTGAACACGTGGTACTCAGGCACAAGAAATATTTCCTCTTGCTTTGCTGAGCACCATCTTTCATACTCATATAAACCTTTCAACCTTGAAGTAAAAATTTGCAAAGTATGCTCGAACAAGTAATCATAATCAATTACAAATTTATCATACTCATAGTCACCATGACCAGCAAGCTGAAAGAGCTCACCTTCAAAAACATCCACACATCCATCATCATTGTGTTCGGCACTTTCATCATTAAATTCTGCCTGAAATACCTCAAAAGAAGGCACGAAGAATTCAGAATATTGCCCCTTACCAGAGTCCTCACACTTGACGGATATTTACCCACGATTTCTGTTTCACCAAGCTTTACACTATTACACCCCTCGGTGAATGAAAACATGTCCACCTCTACAAAGAAACAAGCATATTCCATTTCATCATTGATTTCATGAGCTGGAGGCTTCACACCTTGATTTGAATCAGCACACTTTCCACTGTCATGCATATCAACATCCTCATAGAAGCAATCATAATCCATAGAAATATAATTAGACCTGCTGTCATCTTGATCCTCATCATAAGGGAATTCTTCATTACATAAACTATACTCATAATTTTCAATAGGAATGCTTAAAATTTTGCTTTCAAAATCATGAACACTGTTGTGCAATGGAATATCTGCAACACTTGCACTGTTGTCTCTAATTGAAATACAACGATGATGGACATCTTGCATTTCTTTTACCTCTTCATCATCTGAGATATCACAAGTAGAAATTTCATATATATTTATTCCGTCATCATGCCACTCACCTTTACCTTCATCATCGATATATTGGCTTGCATATGTGTTGATCGTGTGCTGCTTACATTCACCATTCTCACGGACACAAGATGGATCTTGACTCCCTGGCAAACTTTTTCCAGTCATGTGTAGAATATTATGATTTTTCTCAATAGGGCAGCAACTGTCTACATTTTGAGACACCACACCACTTGTGTAATCACACTGGGCTGATGTATAAACTAGGACAACAGGGGTGTAAGTGCTCTGGCATTGATTCTTAAGACTTGAATTACACCTTTCATCAACATTATGAACCTCAGGGCAGCAATCATTTGCAGATAAAAAGCACTTGTGCATTCCATACTTCTAGTTGTTCTCAATATCTATGGCAGTCTGATATGCCTAATGAAGTGTTGCAGGCTCCTTATCTCTCAACTTGTAGCTCATTTTCTTGTCAGATGCACCCAAATAAATGAGCAAAGCCAAAGCATCATTAGGTCTAATTTTTTCTGGAATTCTTTTCAATGCCTTTATGAATCTAATGTTAAAGGATGGGATCAATTCATCTTCTTCAATGTGGATATGCATGAAATCACTGATAAGTGAAATCTCAAAAATTCTTTCACCAAATTGTTCTATGAATGCTGATTGAAATTCTTGCCAAGAGCTAACATAGCATGTCGAAAAATAGGAGAACTAGTGCCTTGCATCTTCATTTAGAGACTAAACAAATAGTCTCATGACAACATCTTCATGGTCAACTTCATAATCATCCATTAAATTTCTAAACTATTGCAGGTGCCTTTCTGTTGATTCATTTTTCACACCACTGAATGAAGGCAAATATTTCTTGATTTTAGATGGTATGACATTTGGGAAACCATAAATGCCATTAAAATTGATGGATCTATATCTGTCAATGCTAAAATTTCTCTTGTTAGATGACTAGGACTTATTACAAACCATTGTTGTATTTGACAACATACATGGATGCAGGGGCTAATGATACATTTTTTTACACTTTCTACAAGCTTGTTCACAACTCAAACTTCTTTTATAGCAATGACCTCAAGCCTTTAAAATACAAACTGTTGTTTCATCTTGCCTAAGGTCCTCTAAATGAATTTCTTCAACAACATTGCATACTTCATTTGAAAATACAAACTACATTCTCAGCAAATGCAAAAGTATGCAAGCTTATCACCACTATTTCCCTTTTAACTAGTGCTAACTTCACCTAGTAGGGAATCATTTAAAACTCATACACCATGGTTTTTTGAAAACTAAAACATGAAAAATACTTGGATATGTTGCAGCTGCTACAAGTTCTTTTCCCTGACTGAGAGTATGAAAATCTAACACCTCTTTGTATCCTTTATCAGGTTCTTTATATGCAGAGTCGCCACCTCTTTTGTAGAGAAATGAGTTTTATGAAGCCAGAAACTTTGTTCTTTCATTCTGGGTTCTCCTCAACAGTAGAGCCACAAATAATTCCTTTAAATTTACTGCAACAAAGCTTCTCAAGGTCTGAAACCTTCTTAAAATATGAAACAAATATTCAGGTTTCTCAAAATTTTAGATTCTTTTCATTGATATGGCATTGCTCCCCAGCAAAGTCGCCAATTTTGTTGGTTCCCAAATCAGCAAAGGGTTTGCCACTTCCTATGCTCTAGTTCAAACCGATTCGACCAACAAAGACGAGAGGTTGTGTGAACATGCCTCCCCTTCACTTCAGGTTCTGCCGCACCTAGGGGGGTATCCCTTCTACAATGATTTATCTTTGACTCACTCAAAACAAAAGATTTGACTTTTCAATACCAGGTAGAATGCTCTCATGTATGGACCAAGATTTGTTGGATGTATCTAGACTGGCAATGTTCTTGGATTATCTAACTGGCTGAAAATGAGAGCATGCAGCTACAACCTAATCCTGCTCCTACAGGCTAATAGATTTAAATCTTGTAATGGTTTATGATTGAAGTTGTGGGACTTTCCTAGACCCCTTAGACAAGAAAATCCCTAGACCAGTGCTTCACCAGGGCAACAGAGTCAAACCTCTAAACGTAAATGTTTCCTTATGATAACATAAATTCATATCTAGAGGACTCAACATAGAATATTACTGCCTAACAACAATATGTCTAAGAAAGAGTATTACCTATGACCATACTTTACAAATCCTTTGACATTACTCACTTTTCCCTATATCTAATCTAAAGCGAATTTAATCCACTCCTTGAGAAGATGCAAGAAACCAGACATACAATACAACATATGCACATTGAAGAACTCAGAAATCCTTGATAACCTTGTTCAAAAGAAAAATGATAACATCAAAGGAGACAATCATAAACAACACACACATGAAGTGTTTCTCATTTAACTCAATCTGAATAGAAGATTATCGTAGAGAAAATTATCATTCACAAACAAAAAATACCTCTTCACCCAGACAAAGGACCAAGCCTACAACAAGAAATACCCTCCAAGACGTGAATACCTTGTATTCAAAGTCAAAAAGAAAAGACTTGACAAAACTTCAATCCCCTTGTAGAATGGCCCTGAATTCCTTTTTAAAGGAGAAACAAGCTTCTGACCACCTACATCCCTGACAAACCTTTAATGAGGCAATTAGGTCCTTATAGATTTTTTTAAAAAATAATCAGATCTTCAATTAAGAGAGTAGTTGAAACAGTCAGGTGTTCGGTGAAGACTTGCCGACCAAGCAACCTGGACCTCGAGAAGATGAGCAGATTTGATATTCTGTCCATGTTTGCACAACAAACTCATTAACTGCAGAGTGGAGGTGTGTGGGAATGGCACTGACAGACAACCACTCCAAATTTAAATCTCCACTGTAGATTTGGGCTCCCCCTACTGAGATCAATAGTCATGAGATGCCCATCGAGCCTGAAAATCCACCTCCCTTCATTGAAAAGTCCATCGACTGTAGAATTGGGCCATGTTGGATGGTCTTCCCTCACTGACTGCATCACATCCCTTGACCGACCCCGACACGTGGCGCCATTATGCAGCATCACAACTGACAATGGGCCACCACCAAACTACCCTGCATAGATGCGTAATGGCCTCCACGCATCCACATCTTCATTTACTTTTCAATTCATTACTAGGAGGCAGCCACATGTGACCCCATCATGACTATATGGTGAATATTCTCACCAGGCCAAGTACCCTTGCGCGCTCGTGCAACCGTTGGATCTCACCCCATCCTGTAGACCACCTTCATACTGACACTTGGCAACATTTGACTTGTTGACTTGGGATCTTCGACAGAGGGACCATAAGCCCATGATGGGTTGATAGATGGCAGCAACTCGAAGCATCATTGGGGGTAGATGACATCACTGATGATGCGATGCGATGCTGCACTATACACATTAGAAAGCCTTCAGACTTAGGAATTAAGGCTCTAATTTCTACGGGTGGTAACAAGTAAGACCTAAGACATGGGGCCGGTCACTTGACGAAAACAAAGGCTTGAAGTAGTAACTTAAGTGACCGGGGACCTACTGCAGATGGTCAACGTAGAATTAAAAGGTAAAGTGCACGAGACTATGGGACTTAGAAATTTAAGGGTTTATATGAAAAGGCCTACAAATGTTCTAGGTTGAAACCCTAACTCTAGGTAGGCACCACCAATAACGATGATGAAAAACTATTTGAATAATATGTAAGCATGTAAACACATATAACAAGTAAAAATCTATCATATATAGTAAGCATGTAAGATCATGAATCAGAGATAAGCATCAAGGCATAATGTTGCCCCCAGTTCAGTAAGGATAGCCCTAAAGGCAAGATAAGAATCATATAAGCATATCATGTATGTAATTGAATCAAAAGATAAGTGTTTAAGCCCAAATAAATATGATATAATCATAAACTCACATGTAAAGATAATTGCCCTCAAATTGGGCAAGATGATAAGATTAAGCTCATGAAAATATCAATGTATTGTATAAGGTAAAGTAGTGACATGAGTCTCAAATGTTTATCATAAGAAAAAACATGATAGAGATCAAAAGGCATAGTAGTATAAGCTTGAAAACATAGGCATGACAAAAAGGTAAGTATAAATAGATAAAACATGGAATCATAAGTGGGTATGCATGATAAAGATACGTAAACACAGGTCTTGATAAAGATAAGCATAAGAGAGATAATGATCATAATATAAGTAAAATAAGAATAACATGAATCATAAGACTATAAAAACACTAAAATAATGAGCAAGTGGACAACAAAAGTGGTAAGCATAGAAAATAGGAGAACACATGAGTGGAGATAAAGTATATGAATAAAAGCAAACTAGAAAACATAAGCAAGCATAAGATTAACACATGATGCACATAACAATAATTTATGGGTATTAAACATGACAAGTAACATAAGAAGGATGCCCCAATGTGGTGAAATAAATCACAAATCATAATATAAAAGGTGAAATGAGAATAAGAAAAACTCAATAATCACAATAGAGAAGGTGAAATAAGAAAACATGACAAACAAGGCATAATAAAAAGGCCAAATATGTAGAAACATGGGAAAATTATCATTGGATATGTAACCAATCCCATGAGTAAGACATGACTCAAGATTCTAAATGCACTGTATATGGTCTAGTGGGGGTGATGTAGGAGCATCCCAGGTTGCAGAGAAATCTTGCATCAACCAAAAATATTTGCATATCATTTTGTCTTCTTTCATTTTCCTAGTTTAGTCAATAGTAGTTTCTGTATTTTGGTCTGCATTCTACCGCATTATCATTTCAAACCTTGCGGAGCTGGACTTAGCATCTAGATATCATCATGCACATCATATCCAAAATTTAGATCATTTGGATCAATTTCCAAAAAGTTATCGCTATCAGAAGATCGACTATTTTCTTAGAACAAAGCATTCATAGTGTCTCAGATAGACAACTAAAGGATAAGACTTGTGGAGCACTTCCATGACTTATGCAGATAAATGACACATCATTCAAGATAGTTTGGAACCCAGTCGACCTTCCTTGAGATCTGTACATTGTTTCATTCACTTGTGGAGGATTTCCATATGTTTTGGGCCACCCTATCCATGTACACATGTTACATCTCTTTCATTGGGGTTTGTAATCACTCTTGGATAATGTAGAGGATTCTTGTGATCAAGAGATGATATATATTCATGTAATAGATGCATACGAAAGCAATTCATGATTAGGAATAGTTAGATAGTTGAATTCTTTTGATATCAGGTGCTTCATTGCCATATCCTTCTATTCTGTAATTAGGCATGTGAGCCCTAATTTATAAGCCTGCATATTGCTGGTATGTTTGTATTTTGAATCTATGATATACTGAATGATTGAATCTACAATTACATTCTATAATTGAGTTACTTCCATTGTGTTTACTCTTGCTACACAATCTAGATTGTTGACTTTGTGGACCCTCCTAACTTTGACTGCACCAAGTGGTATCAGAGTGAAGTTTGAATCCTTTGGGAGCAAAGTGAGTGAAGTTTGCGAAGGCATTCCATAAGATCTTGTTGTGGACAGATTGCAAAACCTGAGGCAAACTACATGTGTTGTCAACCGATCACCGATTGTGAGGTAGTTGTCACCTTGTAGCTCGATCGCTAAAATTGAGGCAGTTACACTTGATCCTAGGAAGAGATGCCATCGAAGAGAATACCTACTATTGGTACTATGGCTGGAAGAATGGATGAGATGATGGAAATGATGAAGACAATGTGAGTTCGCTTAGACGTTGTTGAAGAAGATCGAAGAAGAGGACTTACATCTAGACCTAATGTTGAAAGTGATGATGATGAAAATTTTCAATTTGCTGATCAAAATGAAGAAACCCTAAGAGAAGAAGAATAATCAGATCAAGTGAAGATGTTTTGAGCTATTTCAAAGTTGGGAAAAGACCTAGAGTGGATGTACCAAATTACACTGGCAAATTGAATCATGAGGAGCTGATTGGTTGGACAAATGACCTAGAAGAATACTTTGAATAAGAAGAAATTGAAGATCTAGAGAAGGTGAAATTTACAAAGACTAAGTTGAAAGGACATGCTGCTATTTGGTGGAAAGAAGTACAAATGGATAGAAATAGAAGAGGAAAAGAAAAGATTACAAAGTGGGATAGAATGGTGACAAAATTGAAGAATTAGTTTATACCTGCTGACTATGAGTTGGAACTGTTGAAAAGATTGTAGAACTTGAGACAAAAGGAGAAATCTGTGGAGTATACTGAAGAATTTCATAAGATGATTATAAGGACATGACATAGTGAAGCAAGAAAAGAGAAAGTGGCAAGATACATCAATGGACTAACATTGAACATTCAAGAAGAGTTGAGTTTGGTAAGGATGACAACATTGGAAGAAGCATATCAGTTTGCCCTGAAAGTTGAAGAAAAGATGAACAAGAAGCATGAGTAGAGATAGAGAGGTAGAGGAGGTAAATTTCAGAGAGGTAGAACATTTTTCAGAGGAGAAAGATCATATGCAGAGAAAAGTAAACAAGATAGCACATTCAAGAAGGAAGACAGAGATAACAGTTCATACTAGAGAGATGACAAAACTTTCTACCGTAGAGGAAACCCTAATTCATACTAGAGTGAAGGATACATAAGAGATAGAAGAGGACTTGATAGGAGAAAAATAAGAGGAACCTATTTTAAGTGTGGAGGTGAAGGACATAGAGTATTTGAATGTCATCAAGGAAGTACAAGCAAGAAGACAGAGAACAGTGGAAGAGTAGCTTATGTAGAAGAAGAACCTATTGGATCACCTACTTCAGTTGGTAAACCTAAGAAAGGAGAATCACTTGTCATGAGGAGAGCAATATTTCAAGCAAAGACAAATGAGGAACCACCGCAGAGGAAAAATTTGTTCCAAACCAGATGTAAATTAGGATGTAAATGTTGTAAGGTTGTAATTGATAGTGGTAGTTCTGATAACTTGGTTTCAGAGGAGATGGTGACTAAGCTGAAGTTGGAAATATTGAAACACCCTAAGCCATAGTATATAACATGGATTCAGGATGATCATAAGGTGCTGGTGAGTGAATAATGTTTGGTAAAATTTCATATTGGATCTTATCATGATGAAGTATTGTGTGATATTATGCCTATGGATGTTTGTCATATTTTGTTGGGTAGACCATGGCAATATGATAGAAAATCTATACATGATGGGAGAAAGAATACCTATACTATAACATCAAATGGAAACAAAATTACCTTTATTCCTTTGGAAGATGAGCCTAGAAGTGAAGTATGTGGGAATGCTAGAATCTATTTAGTAGATGGAAGGAAATTTCTGGATGGAACTTGAGACATGAGAATATGTGTTATGCTTTGATCCCTAAGAAACCTGAAAATCTGAAGACAAAGATTGAAGAATCACAACCAGAGGAGATAACTGAGTTTTTGATAGAGTATGAAGACATCATATCAGATAATGTACCTGAAGGATTGCCATCAATCAAGAGTATCAGTCATCACATGGATCTTGTACCTAGAGCTAGTTTGCCTAACAAAGAAACACATAGAATGTGTTGAAATTAAGGAACACTGAGAGGGGGGGTGAATCATTGTTCTGCAAAAACTTATTACTTTGTTCCTTTATTAATTTACCACATACATCCAAAAGAAAGAAGCATGAACACAAGAATAGAAACAGCAAGACCACAACACATGAACACTAGGATTTTTACGTGGAAACCCAGTTAAGGGAAAAACCATGGTGGGGGTTAACCCACAAGAATTTATACTCTGTTAAAAGTATTACAAATGGGGAAGGCACATGCCTTCAGGTCACACTGCCCAGAGCTCACTGCTCAAAGAGGTTCACTGCCTACAAATCAATTATAAAAGTTCACTAGAATGTTTGAACTAAGGAATAGCATCTAACAATGCAAGATTACAGTTCCGGTTGAGCTCAATATACTGACTTTGCACACTTCATCTCTCTCTTCCCTGCTTCACTGCTCTGCCATGATCTAGAGCTTAGATCTCTTTACTTCTCACTTGATACTTCTCTTCTTCACATCTCACCATTCATATTCACATCTTCACACACCAAAATGCTTGAAACCATCAATCATATATATCCACTACATGAAATTTCACCAACTGCAATCAACCTTAGGAAAACTTGGAAATTATTTCAAGAACACTGTTCTATCAGCTGAATCCATGCACAAACACTATTGTGGACCAAAAATTCTATATCCAAGTCACCTCACATGTCGGCCAATATCACTGGATCTCATAAATTACTCAACCAATCACTTCTCTTCATCCGCACAAGGATCAAACACCTAGTCAGCCTGTTCTTCACCAGACTGGACTACTTAACCAGAACCTGATACTTAAGTGCTTGTAAATTACACTCCCTTCATCACCAAAGGCTAAAATATTAGATTTAGGTAGCCCTAACATCCCTTAAAACTATCTCATATCCACAACACAATATGATTTCTTGTGGAGAAATGCGGACTAGGATGCTGAACCCTGTCATATGCCCTGTTCCTGTCTATCCGAACTTAGACAAATCTGTAATCTGACTTCCAGTATGATCCACTAATGAAATACAGATGTGTCAGATGGATTTAGTTGCCATCAATGACAACACCTAACATGCCAAGCAGTGTCTCTTGCCAACAATCTCCCCCTTTGGCATTGATGGCAACACTTAGTGAAAAATGACTAAGTGTTAGAATAGCTCCCCCTTACTATGTACACTTTTTGATTTCCAATTGCTCCCCCTTAGTTGAATTCCTCATTTTTCACTGTTTTCCTCTCCCCCTTTGACATCAATGGCAAAGGCTGGGATCCACATACCAAAATTCATGCAAAAATTTTATGTACAAGGGTCAAAACTCTACATACTTCTGCATATGAACATACAGTTCTTAGGCTTTATTTATTAGCAAAAAGATATCACCAAAAATATTTTTCAACTTTGTCAATTCATTGTCCCAGTTCTTTTTAATACTGCCCAAGATAGATTTGTGCCCACTGAACAAAAATGCTAGTGATTCTGCCTTTTGAAGGTCGGTAGGATCACTAGTAGCAATTGTTGCTTGGGACTCTGAAAATATATCATACATAGTTTCTAACTTAGGGGAAATTAGTCCCCGAAGCTCATCCAATCTACCCAAAACTTTGACCTTTTCCTTCTCCAAATTACTCAATTCATTTCACAAACATACTACTTGACATTCTTTGGTTCCTACAGACTCAGTTAAAGGACTATATGACTGAGAAATATTAGACAGTTTGAGCTCTATGTCCTTAATCTTTTTATCAATATCTTCAACAACTTTAGATCTATTTAAACAAAACTTATAGATCTTTGCACCTTCAGATAGGGTTTTTTGAATACTCTTTACATTGGTATCAAGCCCGGATCTATCATAGCTAATTATTTTCTTTATTTCAGCAAACCTTTTCTCATTAAATTCATTTTTGACTTTAACTTTTGTTGACTTCTCTAAGGTTTCAAAATGAGAACTTACAGAGTTTATCAAGCTTTTTAACTGACAAGAGGGAGATGCTAAAGAATCCTTCTAAAATATGGGCATGATTTTCTCCAAAATCCCAGATGCAAGGCCAAGTAGCTTGCTATCTTCTAAATGGGACTTCAAAATTTCCTCTCTAGCCTTAGCTTGTGCAATAGAGGCCAACTTTATCTTCTCCACCGGTGATAAAGTATAAAAATTGATTGGTCCTTGTATTATGTCCTAATCTTCTGCAATTTGTTTACATCTTTCCAAAATTTCTTTCACTGCATCTATAGTGTCTCTTACCCAAAATGATGTTTTAGACTTGTACTTTTCCAAGCCTCCATCTTCTCCCTTTTCAGAGTCAACCACAATGTTCTGCTCATCACTTTCATTCTTTTTCTTTTCTTCTGCCTTCTCTACATCATCATTAGAAGCATCCTTGTTTTTAACTATCTCAAAAATATCTTCTACATTCTCTTCTAGAGGATTTGGTGTATCCTCAGTGGTAGTATTATCAAATTTCTTAGCATCCAAAGTGGAGGAATCAATTCTATCATTAGTTTATTTTTCTTAATCTTCCTTCATCATTTCTTCATCTTCTTTATTCAATGTTTCTTCTTCCGGAATGGAGTCGCCATCTACTCCAGTTTGTTGCTCATTTTTTTGTAGCTCTTCATCATTCAGAACTAATGCATCCTTAGTATCAACTGGTGCTTTTGTAACCACATAAAACCTATTCTTGTCCAATGCTTTCTTTAGAATTTGTTCTATTTCTTTAACAACTTCATCAATGTCTCCAATCATCAGCTTATTCATCCTTTTCTTGCTTCTAAATTCATTCTTGACTTCTTTGAGAATCTTATCTACTTCTTTTTTGGAGATCACTGGACACAGACTGGACATTACATGTTTCCTTAGCTCCATATCTTTTGTTTTGGAAGATTCTTTTCTTAATTCCAGAATGTCTCTTAAACTCTTAGGAACTTCTGACAAAATCTCCACCAGTGCTCTGTTGAATACATTCAAATATTTTACAATAGCATCCTCCAAATTCTTTTGTCATCATCACTATAATGATCATAGAATTTAGTCATTGGGTTTAGGTTTCCATCTACAGTGATTGTCTTAACAATGTCCTCCACATAAGGAGTTGGCTTCTCAACATCAGCTTCTGACTTATGCCTCTTACTTGGCTTTTTGCTTCTGGAAGGCTTCTCTTTAGACACTTTAACAGCTTTAGTGCTTGAAGCCTCCAACTCTTTAACCTCATCATCTGAATCAATCTTTTCTTCATCCTTCTCCACATTTCCATATGACCTCTTGGCCATTGCTTTTGTTCTTTTTCTTTCCTTACCGGTAGGTTTTTCTTTAGATTTCTCTGCAACAGGAGAAGATGATGCACCAGATGTTGAACTAGAACTCCTAACTTGGAAGGAGGTTTTGCTGAAACACTTTTCTGTTCCCTGTCCAGCTTCTCCTTCTCAGCTTTCTCTATCCTTTCCCTAAATTGTCACACAACTTCCTTGGTAAGGCCTAGATTCTCAGCCAATTTCTCAACTTCTTTCCTCACAGTCCTATTGATTTCAGGAGCCTTAAATTCAAGATGCAATTTTAATGAAATCTCTTCATATGTTCCAAATCTCTCCTCAGCTAGATCCCTAGGCTGGCTCAACAAATGTTGTGCATACAACTCCAATACACGTCCATCAACTTCATACCCCATGGGCATGATCCATACAACTCTAGGTTCCACTGCTTCCATTTTGCAATGATCAATAGTAACCATAAAAGAAATGGTGTCCTTGTATTTTTCAACCATAGCCCTATGTATTCTATCCCTAGCCTGCATTATACTCTAGACATTTTTGAAGAATCCCCAAAGTGCAGTCTTTTGTGCATCAAAATTACCCAGACAACTCAAATGATTTCTAATCTGGACAGCTATCGGTTGGTTGTTGGACCAATATATATTCTTATTCCTAGGGAGCTCACTCAAGAAATAAAAGAAAAGACACATGAATAGCATACCATATTTGAATGAGTACTTCCTATCCTTCTTTATCTTGATTAGGTTCTCCATAAGCTGGTTCAACAATAGTTCATAGAGATCATAGTCTGTATTCTCTTTTACCATTTGATATGCAGTATAGATGGTTGTTCTGGACACTAAATTTTCTATGCTAGAGAAATATATCTTGTACCCTATTACCATCGATGCGAATTTGACCCCATGATCCTCTATATCATTTACAGTCATAGATCTCTTATCAAATTTTGATCTGGTTGCCTCTGTGACTTCTTGATTTTTCACAGCCTTCAACTGAGGCAGAGTACCAGTTGAATTCAATCATGTAATTGCCCTTATTGACTCTTTTGTGATCTTGAATGGATGATTCAGCCATAAAAACTCATCATGGATATAGCTCAAAACATATTGGACCCGCTCATTCTATGCAAAACTTAGAAACCCAACAAATTATATGAACTTCTTGTCTTCTAGGAATTTGTATTCTAGTTTGAGCTCAAAATCATCACCTTTTAAATGTTTCATGAATAGATCATCAAACCTTGAGTCACCATGCTCCTCTAGAGGTGTGTGAATGTAAGCCCTAATGTCTTATGTGTGAAGAACTCCATATGGAACCCCAGAAAATGCTCCCATCAAATCAACTTGAGTGGACTTTAAGGGGTTCTTTTTATACTTTAGCCTAGGTCACTCAACAATATTCACAACCAAAGGTGTAGCCATTTCAAAAGATTACAAGTTCAAAGCTTCGCAGAGAAATACCTTTTTCATGGAATTAGGGTTAGCTGTCAAAAGCATTCTTCGCACTTCAAACATTTGAAATTTTAGCTCAAACACTCTTCTCCTTGTTCTCTTTGAATGCAAAGTGATTCAAGTGTTTGACTGAATGACCTTTTATCTTTCGTAAAACCTAATTCTTCATTGTAATAAATGCTCTGCCCTAATACATCTGGTTGCTCTATTTCTGCATACAGTCATTCTTGAATTTCTCCAGAATCAATCACATTAGCTTCTTTTCTTCCAGATTTTGCTTCAACAGATCTACAATAGGCTTCTCTTTCTTCATTCAATGTGCCAAATTCGGGCACCCACTTACTAGCAGGGGGAATTAGATTTTCAATGTAGCTCCCCCTAAGCCAGAGCTCCTGTTTCAATTTCTAAAGGACCTAACAGCACTAGATTCCGGTGTGGACCAATCACAATCATTCACTTCACCTTTCTTTACCCATGTTTTGTTCATTTCATTCTGGATCTCATTCACATTTACTTTATCCTTGCCTTTATCTTGTCCCTACAATTTTTGGTTTCTATTTACCAAACCTTTTCTGTCATCATTCTTGCTTCTATAGAATCTTGCAACATGACCGGATCTGTTAAAATTGAAGCACACAACATTTATTTGCTCATTTACTTGATTTCCTCTTGATCTGCATTGATTAGCCATGTGTCCAAATCTATTGCATGCAAAATAGTAGCCATTGAAAGAATTGACATTTCTTTTGTTGTTAGAGTAGTTCATCATCATCATACTTCTGCATTCATTAGATCTATGACCATACCTTTTACAATTGAAGCATTGACCGGAGAAAGATGGACCATTTTGATTCACTCTACTTCTGCACTAAGTAGCTCTATGACCAAATTTATTGCAATTGAAACAATTTCCATTGAAAGATGGATACCTTTGAGCATTAGGTTGTCTTACCGGGGGTCTTCTAGGTTTGTTTCTTTGATTCCTTGGTTTAGAATTTCTTTGACCAGATCTAGAGCTTTCACCTTTCTCATATCCTAGACCATTCTTATCATCTGCCATCTTCTGAATATCAAGCAACACTTCAAGTTTAGCTGAGCTTATCTTGATTTTCTCTTTATATTCATTTGCAATTTCTAGGTCATGTTTGAGAATAACAATTTGTCTTTCAAGTTCTTCCTCATTATCCCTAGTTTCTTGTAGATCAGACTCTAGATGGCCAATTATCCTATCCAATCTGTAGCATTCTTCTGTTCTTTCTTTCAGAGATTGATTTAGTTTTTCCTCAGTCTTCTTCCTTTCCGCAATTTCCTTGGTTAGTCTCATCAGCCCAGATTCCATCTCATGTTTTAGGACAACAAATTATTTTGTTAGCTTCTCACATTCTTTTTTCTTCTCCTTCAGGGCCTCATCCATGTCATTATCTTCATTTAGATTTGCTAGCTGATGAAGTAGCTCCCTTCTCTTTTCATTAGATTTGCTCAGTTCTCCTTTTAAGGTTTCAATGAAATCTTCAGCATCTTTAAGGTTCTCTTGTAGATCTCCGATTTCTGCTTTGGACAGATCAAGATCATTTAAGGCTACTTGGAGTTGTTGATTGATGCCATCAGAATGCTTGAATGAACCCATTGAAAACACCTTCCCAGATCTTCCTCAAGTTGTTAAACTTCTTCTAAGGAACTTAGCTCTAATACCAATTGTTGAAATTAAGGAACACTGAGAGGGGGGTGAATTAGTGTTCTGCAAAAACTTATTACTTTGTTCCTTTATTAATTTACCACATACATCCAAAAGAAAGAAGCATGAACACAAGAATAGAAACAACAAGATCACAACACATGAACACTAGGATTTTTACATGGAAACCTGGTTAAGGGAAAAACCACGGTGGGGGTTAACCCACAAGATTTTATACTCTGTTAAAAGTATTACAAATGGGGAAGGCACATGCCTTCAGGTCACACTGCCCAGAGCTCACTTCTCAAAGAGGATCACTGCCTACAAATCAATTATAAAAGTTCACTAGAATGTTTGAACTAAGGAATAGCATCTAACAATGCAAGATTACAGTTTCAATTGAGCTCAATATACTAACTTTGTACACTTCATCTCTCTCTGCCCTGCTTCACTGCTCTGCCATGATCCAAATCTTAGATCTCTTTACTTCGCACTTGATACTGCTCTTCTTCACATCTCACCATTCATATTCGCATCTTCACACACCAAAATGCTCGAAACTATCAATCATATATATCCACTATATGAAATTTCACCAACTGTAGTCGGCCTTAGGAAAACTTGGAAATTATTTCAAGAACACTGTTCTATCAGTTGAATCCATGCACAAACACTAATGTAGACCAAAACTTCTATATCCAAGTCACCTCACATGTCAGCTAAAATTACTCAACCAATCACTTCTCTTCATCTGCACAAGGATCAAACACCTAGTCAGCCTGTTCTTCACCGAACTGAATTGCTTAACTAGAACCCGATACTTAGATGCTTGTAAGTTACACTTCCTTCATCACTGGAGGGTAAAATCTTAGATTTAGGTAGCCTTGACATCCCTTAACACTCCCTCAGATCTGGAGTACAATATGATTTCTTGTGGAGAAATGCAAACCAGGATGCTGAACCCTATCATACGCCATGTTCTTGTCTATCCGGACTTAGGCAAATCTGTAATCTGACTTCTAGTATGATCCACTGATGAAATTTGGATATGTTAGATGGATTTAGTTGCCATCAATGACAACAACTGACATGCCAAGCAGTGTCTCTTGCCAACAGAAAGACACAGTAGAGAATGAAGAATTGAATAGACAATTACAGGAATTATTAAGGAAAGGTTTGATCAAAGAAAACTTGAGCCCTTGTGTAGTGCTTGCAATGCTAGCACCAAAGAAGGATGGATAATGGAGAATGTGTACAGACTCTAGAGTAATCAACAAGATCATAATTAAGTATAGATTTGCATTGCCTAGGATTGATGACATTATGGATTATTTGAGTGGAGCAAAGTATTTCACAAAGATAGACTTGAAGAGTGGATACCATCATATTAGAATCAGAGAAGGAGATGAATGGAAGACTACTTTTAAGACAAATGAAGGATTGTATGAACGGTTAGTGATGCCTTTGGGATTGCCAAATGCACTGAGTGCTTTCATGAGGTTGATGAATGAAGTTTTGAAGAAATTCTTGGGTAAGTTTGTTCTTGTATACTTGGATGATATTCTAATTTTTAGTAAGACAAAAGAAGAACATTTGTGGCACCTGAGACAAGTATTGCAGAGGTTGAGACAAGAGAAATTGCTAATAAATATCAAGAAGTGTAGTTTCATGAAGGAAGAATTGGTATACTTGGGATTTGTGATTTCTATGGAAGGATTGAAGATGGACCCTGAGAAAGTTAGAGAAATTGTTGAGTGGCCTACACTTGAGAGTATTGGAGAAGTTAGATCATTTCATGGATTAGCTAGTTTCTACCAGAAGTTCATCAGATCTTTTAGTTCAGTGTGTAACCCTATGACAGAGACAATGAGAGGTGACAGAAAAAAAATTTAAGTGGACATCAAGAGCAAATAAGATTTTTGAATTGTTGAAGCAAAAAGTGACAGAGAAACCAGTGTTGGCATTATCGGATTTCAAAAAAGTATTTCAAGTAGATTGTGATGCAAGTGGAAATGTAATAGGAGCAGTGTTAAAACAAGAAGGTAGACCTGTAGCATATTTTAGTGAGAAGTTGAATGATGCAAGGAGAAGATATTTAGTTTATGATCAGGAGTTCTATGCCATAATTCAAGCCTTGAAGAAGTGGAGACATTATTTGTTGCCTAAGGAATTTTTGTTGTATACAGAACATCAAGCTTTGCAATATCCAAATAGTTAAGGAAAGTTGAATCAGAGACATATGAGGTGGGTAGAGTTCATGCAGAGTTACACCTTTGTATTGAAGCATAAAAGTGGAAAGTCAAACAAAGTTGTAGATGCACTAAGTAGAAGGAATTTGTTGAAAGAGATGAGAGTTGAAGTATTAGGTTTTGAGGAGTTGAAGAACATGTATGAAGAAGATCTTGATTTTGTAGAACCTTGGAAAGCATGTAAGGACCTTGTTGTGATAGATAGGAGTAAGTGGTTGGATTACTTCATTCAGGAAGATATGTTATTTAAAGGAAATTAGTTGTGTATACCTAGAAGTTCAATGAGAGATAATTTGATCAAAGAGAAGCATAGTGGTGGATTAGCAAGACATTTTGGAATTGACAAGACAGTGGATTTGGTAAGTGAAAATTATTTTTGGCCTTAGATATATGAGGATGTTAGGAAGTTTGTGCAGAGTTATAGAGTATGTCAAGTTGCAAAAGGAAGTAGTCAGAATATTGGGTTGTACAAATCTTTGACAATACTGGAGATACCTTGGGAAGACATAAGCATGGATTTCATATTGGAATTGCCGAAGACACAGAGAGGACATGATTCTATATTTGTAGTGGTGGATAGATTTTCAAAAATGGCACATTTCATACCTTGCAAGAAAACAAGTGATGCAGTTCACGTGGTTGACCTATTTTTCAAGGAGATTGTGAGATTGCATGGATTACCTAAGAGCATAATTTCAGACAGAGATACAAGATTTCTTGGATACTTTTGGAGGACACTTTGGAAGAATATGAAGATAGCTTTGAAGTTCAGTTCAGCATTTCATCCACAGATAGATGGATAAATAGAGGTGGTAAATAGGAGTTTGGGAAATTTCTTGAGATGTTTGGTTGGAGAGAAGGCAAGAAATTGGGATTTGATTCTATCACAAGTAGAGTTTGCATACAACAATTCAGTGAATATGAGCACAGGAAAGACACTAATTGAGATTGTGATAGGAACTAACCCTAGAGGAGTAGCAGAGTTGAGAGATATCAGCATAGAAGACAAGAGGAGTGCAGAGGCCAAAGAATTTGTAAGACACATGGAGACAATACATAATCAGGTTTAGAAGCATTTGGAGGAAATGAACAGTAAGTATAAGGAGCAAGCGAATGAGAAGAGAAGACACATAGAGTTTACAATTGGAGATGAAGTTATGGTGTACTTGAGAAAAGAAAGATTTCCAGTTGGGACATAAAACAAGTTGAATATGAAGAAGTTTGGACCATGTAGGATACTCTAGAAGTTTGATTCAAGAAATGCATATGAAGTGGAGCTACCGAAGATGTTGGGTATATCACCTATTTTCAATATTACAGACCTATATCAATATCATGAAGTAGAAACTAGTGACAACATTGAAGAAGACTTGAAGAAATAGTTACCACAACAAGCACCAGAGCAGATTGAATACATCTTGGACAATACAGTTGGACACAACACCAAAGGGAAGCAATACAAGGAATATCTTGTGAAGTGGAAAGCCAGTCAAGAAGAAGACTCATCTTGGATTTCTTAGGCTAAGGTGAACCATCTTGGTTTTCCTCTAGCCCCAACAAAGTGAGGGACTTACTTTTTCCAACAACCCCAAGTGTCTGATGTAGGAGCATCCTAGGTTGCAGAGCAATCTTGCATCAACCAAAAATATTTGCATTTCATTTTGTTTTCTTTCATTTTCCTAGTTCAGTCAGTAGCAGTTTCTGTATTTTGGTCCGCATTCTGTCACAGTATCATTTTAGACCTTATGGAGTTGGACTTAGCATCTAGACATCATCATGCACATCATATACAAAATTCAGATCATTTGGATCAATTTCCAAAAAGTTATCGCTATCAGAAGATTGACTATTTTCTCAAAATAGAGCATTCAGAGAGCTTCAGATAGACAGCTAAAGGAGAAGACTTGCACAACACTTCCATGACTTGTAGAGCTAAATGACACATCATTCAAGATAGTTTAGAACCTGGCCGACCTTCCCTGAGATCTGCACATTGTTTCATTCACTTGCACGGAGTATTTCCATATGTTTTGGGTTGACCTATCCGTGTACGCATGTTACATCTTTCATTGGGGTTTGCAATCACTCTTGGCCGAAGCGGAGGATTCTTGTGATCCGGAGATGATATATATTCATGTAATAGATGCATAGGAAAGTAGTTCATGATTAGGAATAGTTAGATAGTTGAATTCTTTTGATATGAGGTGCTTCATTGCCATATCATTCTATTCTATAATCAGGCATGTGAGCCCTAATTTGTAAGCCCGCATATTGCCAACATGTTTGTATTTTGAATCTATGATATACTAAATGACTGAATCTGTAATTGCATTCTATAATTGAGTTGCTTCCATTGTGTTTACTCTTGTTGCACGGTCTAGATTGTTCAATTTGTGGACCCTCCTAACCGTGACTACACCAGGGGGTCTATGACTCGACAATGATGAGTTGAGGTAAAATTATGTTTTGGGTGCTTTGGGCACTATATCCTGCTAGTCAATACAAAAATAGATTAGAAAGTAATATGAAAGGATAATATCCAACAATGGCTCCATCAGGAATTGAAAGAATTTGAGAAAGGAATAGATATGTTGTCCTAACAACATGGCCTTGTCAAGATATTGAAGAATTATTGTGTACCTAAACATAAATTTATCCATTTATATCACTAAAAATCAATGTGGTGGAAACCAACATTTAGATAAAAATGACCCAATTTATTGCACATGTAATACTATGCCTCTCTTATTCCAGCTATCCATCTCATAGGTAGATGACTACATTTATTAGATGCCAGGTCAACCATATTAAAATCCCCGCATATGATCCAAGAGTCAATGAGAAGAGACTCTACAATCCATTACTAGAGAAGAGATATCTCAACATCATTTGAAGCATAAATATTAACCCCAAGAGAGTGGTTATTAATATTCAACAGGACATACAAAGCATAGTTAGTGGGGTTGCATCCATGAGCCACTATGTGTGTTGAAAGGCACAAGACAACTGAGAGGGGGGGGTGAATCAGTTGTATCAAACTTTAACTTCTTTAAACCACAATCACTTAACTTATTTCCTTATTCTGTTATAAGCATTAAACATGAATAGAAGAATCAAAACATGAACATATCAACACCATACACACATGAACACCAGATTTTTACATGAAAAACCCTAAACAGGGAAAAACCACAGTGAGTGTTAGCTCAAAATATAATGTAGTAACAATACTGAATATCAAAAGGTGGTTCACTGCAAAAAGGCTCACTGCCCAAAAGAATGACTCACCGCCGAGGGTTGGCTCACTGTCGGGGGTGGCTCACTGCCAAAGGGTGAACTAATTTAGTAGCATCTACACCATGCCTAAGTTTAGTTCAATTGAAGCACAATATAACTCCTCTTGAACTCTACTCTGGTTTTACTCTTCACACTTATCTTTTCATCTTCACACTCTTCACACCTCAAACACAAATTCATTACATGTATTTATACCTATCATCAACCTTGGAATGAACATCAAGGTCAGTATTACATTCTACAACCATTGGAACTTTCTCCAAGGTCGACATACATACATAAATCAAATTAGGACTAGACCTAAACAAACTTGCGGAACAAGTGAATGAAAGATGAACACATCATGGTTTATCTCATACCTAAATACATCTTCACATGCTTGGACATGCTTCCACAATCCACGAATCACCTCCACAACAAGTGTGACAAACCAGGTCGGCCAGAACTTATGCACATATCAAGAAGACATAGAAACATGCTTGCAAGATCTTCATTGTAGCTTGTGGATCAAGCACATGCATTCAACACATTCTGGATACATCTATGAACAACATATAATCAATTGGGAGTCGACAAATCCAACTACAAAAAATATCACTTGAACACAACATATATCACTTGAAGAACATATCACATACTGCTTCTTATTAGACACTGTCAAACTCTGCTAATTAGAAACTTGCTTTCTAGAGCTTCAAATCACATATCCTTTGGAATGAAGATGACTAAGGACCTTATAAGCTTAAGTCCAGAACTACAAAGCCAAAATCCAATCTACAGAGAAATGCAGAGCAAAACACTTTCTCCTTGTCAATCTCTGAAGCTTGCCAGGCATAATCTTCACACTGGTGAATAGAATTTTTTCTGTACAATGATCTAGACCACCAATTTCTAGATTTAGCATCTTCAGGCACTTCTCTAAATCATATCCAAAGCTCATACTTTGGTCTTCAATACAAAGAAAATGAAGAGCAAAATACTCAGATAGTGTTCTTTAATCAATCAACAAACATCAACATCAGAAGATACAGTTGGCACTAATGACAACAAAAACATGTTGATATCAATGACAACACCAGTTAGGACATACTTGCAACAATGTGTTGTTGCCACTTAGGTGAAATGAAATTTATCAAGTCCTCCATGACCTAGCTCATGATCATTATGTAAAAAGAGTTTTTGGCCATATGACATGAAAAATGACATAAAGCATGAAACCTACAATTTTCAACTCTAGTAAAAAATTCATTAAGTTTGAGAAATATTTGTTGAACATCTTGCACAATGTATTTCCTTATGGGGTTAGTAAGACCTTAAACATTAAATTCATGGAATATGGGAATTGAGGCGCATGTCATTTTCATCGAGCTCATCAATATGTCCATAGTTGTTCTTCAAGCCTCCTCTATGAGTGTCACCATATTTGGAGATCAAAACCCAACAAATGCCTTCTTATTATCTACTACAAATTCACCTTCCTCTATCGCTTGAGATAAACTATGAGAATGGTAAGAGGTAGGAGGAGAAGGTGGCTAAGTAGCCGACTTTGATGAAACAAGGCTAGTAGGCAGTGGAATTTTGTTAAACTCAAGGCTTGTTCATCACTTGTGATGACTCCCCTATAGGTTGAGAGTTGACCACATTATTTCCTTATTAGGCTTTGAAACTTGAGGCCCAATAGTTGGTAGTTAAGGAATGACACCTTTAGCTCTAAAGTTACAACATTTCTCTTATTGCACACCCTAGTCTATCCATTCCCTTTTTTTAGGTGGAGAATTGCCAATAGGTTGCTTGGGTTGAGGCTTAGAGAATTAGGTAACTAGAGGACAATCTTTGATTTTTTGGTCTTAAGGATTGACATTGACAATAGGTGTTTGGAAAGCTAAGATACATGACCCTTTCAGTAAGGCACTGAGTTTCTATCTAGACTTCTATTGATTCCTTAAGGCTCTTGGATAAGTTAACCTCAACAAAAACCCTTTTTTGAGGGTGACTTGAGGAGAAGCATTCTTTCTCAATATGAACAACTCTCCCCAACAATGATGTGATACAGTCTAGGAAGGGCTAGAGTGGCAAGGGGAGACCAAGGAATTCAACCCATATTAGGACTCATAGAGAATTTTCCTTGGAGACAACAAAGTCTCAAGTCCATGGTGTAAAGACTAACAAAGAGGAACAAATATACTGGGGGTCATGTAAAAAATGGCCTTGTCAAACTTAATTTTAACAAAATAGAAAATAAAGAACCTCAATAAGGTTTTGGATAGCCTCAATATAGAATCCATGAGGGACCTAGATGGACTTGACCCAAATCCTTAGCATTCTTTTATATGTAATTCTACCAATAAAATACCCAACAAGAGTATATTTTTTAATCCATTTGCATGCATTTTTAAAATCATGAACAAACAAAACCACATCAGGAATAGGAGAGTTACCTTGTGAACCACTTTTGGTATGAACTTGCAAGGGTATTTTAGAGCCATTTTCCTATGCTTCCATGCTAGTGACCCCAAAAATTTTAAGCCACTTTGGCTTGTAGCCATTTAAATAGGAAAAATTCTTGAAGGTAAGGGAAACTAAGAAAAACTACAACAAATATGGAGATCTCCTCACTAGAAAGTAGTATGAAACAAGGGTGACAAGGATAATGGAATGACACAACTAGGAGATACAAACCAATCCAAACCTAAAATGCATTTAATTATTATATGTGTTGTAAAACAAATTTGATGCAAGGTTACATGAAGAAAGGTCATCTTGGGTGCTTGGATTAGAGAGAACATTTGGGTTGCCTTGCAGGTTGTAATGACTCTTGGTCTTAGAGTCAAACTTGGGCACCCACCTTAGGAGTATCACTTGGGTGCATCAATTGAGGGTGGCTATAAAATCAGTAAGCTTTCCATTCTTGTTGCTCTCTTACCTATAAATAGAAGGATTAGGATGAAGGTTAGACATCATCTTGTACATGCTCATTGTGAGTGAAGCTAAGAATATGTACCTAGAAGCTTGAGTTTCTTGTTGAGAGATCTTGAGGAGCATGGATTGGAATGTTTGGATCTCATTTGTTCTTGGATCAATCTTAGGAGGAATGCAACAATGATTGCTTAGTATTGCTAAAGAATGTCATATCTTGCATGGTTTCCCTCTTGATTGGAAGTGTTAATATCTTATGAAGGCTTTGAGCTTGATATTGTATTATAACTTATTGTTACTAAGAATACATTAGTTTTGGTAATTTGGAGGCTAAGTTTTTTCTTAAAAGGGTTTTCCCAAGGTATATTAACATTTATCTCTCATATGTAGTAATTTTATCCTTTCTTTCATTCTTGTGATTTTGTTAGTGTTGTTACTATGCTGAAATAATGTTAGAATTTGTGTAGATTAGATAATTTGTGCAATCTCTCCTTGTAGGATTAAGTAGGAAACTGTTTCATATTTCCCTTTTATTTTGTAATACAGCCTAGCCAGATTGTTTGATGATATGAAAGGAGTAGGGCCTATTATTTTATTAATACTTATTTGGGTGGGAGTTTTCCTACAATTGGTCTTGTTTCAAGATATAGTTATGACAAGCACTTCTAGAATGGATTTAAAGAGATTCAATGAAACTAAAATTGAGCCTTGGAAGCTTAAGATGGAAGAATTGCTTGATTGTGATGAGTGGATTATAGAACATGTTGTAAATTTCCTTGCAGTTCATCCTCATAATGTTGGAGTTGGTCATATGGTGATTTGGAGGTCCTACTTGGTGATATGATATAAGTCCTTAGTTATGTGGAGGTTGTAGAGTTGGTCATATGATGACCTACAGATATTGTTTATCCCCTTGGATACTTGGTTAGATGGAAGTTGTGGATTTGGTCAAATGGTGACCTAGAGATCCTATTTAAACCCCTAGTCCTTTGGATGCATGTACTTGTATGTTTTAGATTAATGGAGTATTGGATCTACATGTTGTAGATTTCTAATATCTTATAATTCAAAATGTAAATATTTTGGTTGTAGATTTGTGGGCTTTTGGGAACGTGTTAATAGATGAAGATTTTTTTATGGTGATTGTGTGTGCTTGATACTACATGGAAGAAATTATTTTTAATAGGTGTGTGTTCTTTGTAGGTTTTTTGTTTAAATATATAATTTTTTGTAGATTATAATTCCTAAGGGTTCAAATGAGAGATTATTTTAGATGTCTTTTGTTTCATTTACGCAATCTATTTCTTCTAAACAACTCAAATCTACTACTCCAACTTCTTCTACTTCAACAAATTCTCAAACACCATCACCACCTTCTATTCAGGATGATGTCCCTTTTTATTCTAATGCATGTCTTGGTGATGATTGGGGCTCTTTAGATTTCACCCCCCATGGACTTGCTGAATATAAGATTTACCCTCCTCACCCTGACATCTCAACACTCAACAAGGATCTACATACTTACAAAAGGATCGATCCTTCTTCTCATGTCAATTATGTTACTACTTCTTCTTCAACATGTGATTACAATTCTCATTTCGACAAGATTAGTACTATTTCCTCTCCCCCTCTTTCTAATTTGGAGACACATTATGGGCCTAGATTTAAAATTCTTTCTAAGCATGGATACAATGGAAATTGTTTAGGGTACATGGAATAAGAAGTTAAGTTTCTTGTGAAATCGACACCGCACTTTTCTAAAGTAGGTTTAGGTTTCCAGCCTTTTCCTATATATGCATCCCCTTCTCCATTGTCTAGGGTCTCTATGGCTTCTTATTTTTAGAAATCAAACTTCTCTCCACAATAGAAAGGGTTGCTTCCTACTCCACATGCTTATTCTCTTCTATCTCAACAAGAGTGTATTTTTCCAAGTCTACTCAAGGCCCACTTAATCACTCTTCCTCCTCTAGCACACAAAATGTTTCCACAAAACAATCAATCAACACTTGAACCTTTCTGTGCATATCATCAAACACTTGGCTATTCCACTAGTGAATGCCAAGCCTTGCGTGACAAAATTTAACACCTTCATGACACATGTGCTCGCACTTTCCCTTCTGCTATAGCACTTGTTCTTGCTTCAACTAACAAGTGATGGTGAGGATCACCCTTGTCTAGTTCATTTTACATAATAAACATTCTTTTAGATCTATATCATTATGATTGAGTCTCCTTTGTTATGGCATCAAGCACCTCTATCATCACATTGCGACAGACTCCAACATTCTTTTACAGTAGCAACATGATATTTTTTTCATGGTTGTCCTCACCTATATTCTAGAGGGTAGTGGCAACTTGTTCTTAGGGTGTGCATCCTTCCTACGAATCCCCTCTTTTCTACCTCCCCCTTTTCTTTTCCTTCAAATGTTTACATAGTATGCATCCTAATATTTTAAGGGGGAGCATATTATCTATCCATCTATGCATCCACACATGCACCCTTCTTCATTCACACCTCCTAAGCTTTGGCTTATTTATGTGCCCCTGCAGTGGTGTTTTTCATAGCTCCCCTTGAGGCATGGTTATCAATTCTCCCCTGCGGCATTGTTCATTTATGCACTCCTTGAGGCATTGTTGTTGGATAAAGCTCCCTAAGGCTTTGAATTTTGATGCGCTCCCTAAGGCGTTAACACCACATGATCACATAGCATAATGCAGCTTTCTAGTCTGTGATCCATATAGTCTATGAGCCACCTAGCATAACACAACTTGTCCTATGCGCTTCATACGACCTAACCTTGTTACACTCATGGTCACCTAGCATAATGCAACTTTCTAGAGCATGATCCATTAGGGTATTTTGATTTACATGACCCCTAGCGACATAACAAGCTAGTTCTAAAGTCATGTACTCTTTCCCTTTGATAATGATGGCTCCCTTTTCTATTCGTATGCCTTCTTTCTTTAATGCAATCGACCAACTCATTACGTTCTTCTATCTCCTTTTTAGAATTCCTCTATTTCTGGTTTTCTTTTATTTCCAAATTATATTCTAGGGATGATGCATGGTATTGGGACAACCTTTCATACCGAGGTCTCTTTACTTTTCTAACTCAAAAGTTTTCTTTTGTTTGCTCGTGTGTTTTCCTTTAGATAGTGTTAGTGGTGCATTAGATCATATGGTTTACTGACTTTGTTGTTGTATGCTTTTTGTTTTCTATGTATGCTTTGTGTATGTTCCATTTATGCTTTGTGTATGCTCCATGTATGCTTTGTGTATGTTCAAATTTTACCATATTACTTTGCTAATCATAGTTGTTTCGGCATATAATATTCGACCTCATCTTGTATTTGTTAATTTTTAGATATATGTGTATATGTGTGATTTATGCCATGTGTCTTGTGTATGTGTAACCTTTTTATCTGAGCATTTTAGACTGGTAGAATCCTAAGCTTGGGGGCTATCGCATCTCTTAAGTTAGTGACATTCGACGTCTTCAACATTCTAGTAAAGAGATTTCTCTTCTCCATACTTTAGTGTGTGTATGAATGTAAGTTCATACCCCCATTAAGTGGGGGCTAAATGTAGTGTCATAAATTATCACCACTTACAATTTCACACTGGGTTTGGCACTCAGTTTAGCATGTGTGTTTGTCTCTACTTGTGATATGCTTGTTTCATCATTTTTGTAAGAAACTGGGTGAAGTCCCTTGACAACTAGCATTTCAAGAGTAAATTATGTTGGGAGACTAGCACCCCGAACTAGCATCATGGCTGTTGGATCCAAAAGAATTTTAAATGGAATGTCAGCCTTGTTGCCTTGAGAGACACACCTTGTTAACCTCACCCAAATGGTCCCTCAAAAAATATTTGGGATTCATATATAAGCAACCCTCTCTTCCTCATTTTGGGAAGTGGATGATCTATCAACAAAAGCCCTCTCTCTCTCTACAAGCTCACTATTTGTGAAGACTATTGCTATATGCACTAACCCTTGAAGGTATTGGAAGAAGCATCTTCCTCCATCAAATCCTTGTGGGTGATTCATGTTACAACATCAATCCAACAAGGGTTTCACACTTATGGTAACTCTATTTCATGGTATTTGTTTATTTCAATCTTTATCATTTGTTTTGCCTCTGTTCATCACAAACACACACTCTCTATCATCATTATCATATCTATTGTGGAGGTGGGAACATCAACATGGGGTTTGACTGAGGCAAGCTCCTATAAAGCACAACCATTTTTCCCCTTTCATTTTGTAGGTCTCATATCGCTATTATGGAAAGAAAGTGTGATATCCCAAACATTCAGGACATATCACATCTACCCAGGTGAATAATTTCAATTTTCTAGGCATTCAAATGCTAGAGCGACACTCTAGTGTCCTCAACATTTTGCCCCATTTTTTGGTGCCAGGTTCCTCTCTCTATTGTCTTCCCAGATCTGCTTTATGTTTCTACACATCTATCCTATAACTCATGTATGCTCATTCGGATGATAGAGCGGCACTCTAGTGTCCTCGACATTTTGCCCCAACTTTCAGTGTCAGGTTCCTCTCTCTATTGTCTTCCTAGATATGCTTTCTTGTTTCTGTATATTTGTTCTGTAACACCTATATGATGTTAAATTAGTCAAATTGATCACTTGTTTAGCCTAGGTCATTGAATCAATATGTGTAAGGGTATCAGGGGCTTCACATCACATGGAAAATTTAAAAGATATGTTTTCCACCTATGAACCAGGTTCATATCCACCTATTCTCATGGGAAATAACACCTACATGACAACATTTGGAAAAGGCACTATAGAAATTGAAGGCACAATCAATGATGTTTTATATGTCCCTTCTTTATCCAATAATCTCCTTTCCATTTATCAAATCACTCATAGTGGGACAGGGAAACAATTGAATTCACGCCTAATTCAATGATCATAAGGGATTTACAAAGTAGAGACATTGTTGTAATGGGACAAGTAGATCATGGATCTCACTTATATACTTTCTATTTCTTTGGTTCTTTACATATTGCGGACTTGCATGACGATCTTCATGCATTACACTCAGATAAGGAGATTCAATATGGATATTTGAACCTTGGAGTTGTTTCCTCCACATCAGTTCTTATTGAGATCACATCTCCTTGTGAACCTACATCTTTGGTTCCCACAAACTTCCATCAACAGGCTCCTTCCATCAGTCTTCTAGCACCAATTTTTTGGGATGAGTACTTGACAGACATTGCATGTTTGTTTGATGATTCTCACCATGCATATTTGGTGGACACTTTTGATGACAACCATCTCGATGCTATTGTTCACCATCCTCATCCTTGGAATTAGTTCTTATGGAGAAGGTTTTAGAGGATTTCAGTACTATCATAGAGGCCTATCATCACTTTGTGAAAGCTCCACACTTATCTTTGTATTTTGTGCCACATCCAAAGACTTATCATCATCTTCTTCTATGGGAAGATTCATTGCACATATTTGTAGTTCTCTTTCTTCCTAAGGGAAGAAACATTGTTCGACATTCACGGAGCAGCTTCAACATACTTCATCGAGCATCTACGAGCACTATAGCATATCTTATGGGGGGCTTCCAAGTCTCTATTTGTATCTCCTTCTTTGGAGAACTCTATTGTACACATGTGAAAGAAGTTGCTCTATAAGGATCATGATATAAGTCCTCCTTCTTCACTTGTTTTATTTTTCATGCATTTTGTTTCTCCTTTTGGAGAGGAGTTTTATTCCCACTGGGTTTTCTCTTTTACTCCACTTTATGAGAAACTTTGTACATGGGTACCTAACATGGCCTAGTAATCGAGACCCATATCCTTGTATCTATTACACTTTTTTGATCTCCCCAATTATCACTTAAGGGGGGTGTTAGAGTGAATAACTTATCTATTCACTATAACTTAAGTGTACTTAGGTTGATGAGGTTAGACAACATCTTGTCTAACTGAATGTGCAACCTTTTAGAGGTTAGAGGTTACCTAGTTGTTTGGTCAACCTCATGTGCATACATTTTGAGGTTGGAAAACTTTCTATCTCACCTCAAAAGGCACTTTGTAGTCATCCAACACTTGTCACACAAGGTTGTTGGTTTGCACATTCAAAGTGATCCAAAGGTTGACACCTATAGGACACTTGTCTTCATGCATTTGCCACATCACAGGGCACTTGTCAATCCACATGCAAGATGGATTGCCTCTTCCATGCCTATATAATGAGGCATTCTCATGTAAATTTGTAAGTGAGATCAATATAAGTTTATGCTCAATTAGGTTAATCAATATCATTGATTTCCTATCTCGTATTGTTGATTTCCATATTATGAGAGTGTAGATCAATTTGCAGAGTATCCTTGGCTATTCCAACAAAAGGAACAAAGCCCCCACCAACACAGCTTGGCTCTTTTTTAGGGACAACAACCAAGCATAGAGCCATTGGTGGCTTGTGTTCCAATGTTTGATTAGGAAAATTGATCTAGTTAGTTCATAATTGATTAGGTCATCTTTTTTAATAATACACTACTATAGACACCTAAAATGACCATTGCATTATTCACCTTGCATACATCAATTTCATCTAACTCACCTTCATCCAACATTAATTAAATAACTTAATTATTTAATTAATTTCATCAATTTCTTCTAATTCACCAAAATTCAACATTAATTGAATAAATCTTATTTATTTAATTAATTTCATCAAATTCACCATATTATTCTTATATTTCCACATTAATTAAATAAATCAATTATTTAATTAATTTAACATCTTATTTCCTCCTATCCACAACAATTAAATAATTTTAATTATTTAATTAGCTAATTATTCATCCAAAATTAAATAAAATATTCAAATTTATTTAAGTTGACTTTTCAAATATCTTCTAAATAAATAAAATCAATATTTTATTTATTTTCTTATTTTCCTCCATCATGCACAATAAATAAAATAAATTATTTATTTATTTAATTTCTAATTATCTTCTCAATCTTCTAAAAATATCTTTTTCCTCCACGCACACAAATTAAATAATTTATTATTTATTTTTATTCATAGCATGTCAAAAAGCAAATCAAATACTGAGTTAATTAGCTTTAAAATCATTTTTTATTAATCAATTCATAAAAAAGAAAAAAATATTCTATTTTTATGAAAATCAATCCTATCTTTAGTCAACAAAGCAATTAACTCAATAAAACAACTTTTTGCATGTACACTTGTCATGTGCATGTTCCTTCATGCCTCCTCAATTTATCTCATCCATCGATTTCATTGAATTTCCTCCACCATTGATCAATCTTTGTTGAAAGCTATAAATACACACATTCACCTCTTTACAAACTCTTCACAATTTTTTAGCACTGACATCCATATCTTCTAGCGCTTTGAGCATTTGCTGAAGCACCTCACATCATTTGAGCTATCATACATCCACTTGCAATCATGGTTATGTTATGTTTAGAGCAATCCACATATCAAGACACCAATGAATGAATATCGTAGTGTGGTAACTTTGCATTTATTGTTTGCTTTGGATTTTGTTATTTGTTATTGTGATTATTTCTTGAGTTATGTATACATTGGAATAGGGTCTCTTTTGTTCTTATTTGCAATCCAATTTCTAGCATATACATTTTGGCACGACCGGTGGGACCCACTTCCTAATTTAACATTCATTTTCTTGAGAAAATTTATTTTGTAAGCTACAGGTACAAAGTTCCGCTTGTGGCAGGTACAACTATGCTTCTGGTTGATAGAACGATGCTTTTGGTTGATAGAATGACACATTTGGTAGATAAAACAGCGCCTTTGGCTCATAAAATTGTACCCTGGGTTTTCACTATTTATCTTGGGTTTCTAACTTTGTAGGGTTTTTTTGACATTTGATTTACTTGTTTTTACATGAAAGCTGACATATTTATAGGCATTTATCTTGATTGATTCACAAGCTGATGTATTTGTAGACATATTTTTGCCTTTTGACCTAATTGATCACTCATCTTGTTGTTTGCTATCTGATTTTTGGTCAGGGTAATAGATCCACACTTCCAACCAACCTCCTAGACCATTAGAAGCTCACTTATTCACCTTTTGATGATGTGATTGACCTTTGTTTTATGATTTTACAGGATTGAGACAAATTCGCACTTATGGTAGGAAGAATTGCACTAATGGTTAACAAAAGTTTGCTTATAGTAGACAGATTTGTGCCTTTGGTCAAAGGAATTATGCTTTCAGTCCATAGAAATTCACTTCTGGTATAAATCTCTGTGCCTTTGGTTTAGTTTACTTCACTTTTGGTTAATAGAGCATCCACTTTTGGTCAATATTATTGCACTTCTGGTCCACAGAAGTTCGCTTTTGGTCATTATATATGCGCTTTTGGTTCTGACAATCCTGATTATTACTTTTTATCTAACAAGTGGCTTTCTTAGAAACTAATATCATTTGTGCAGCCTCTTATCACTTGACAAAGAAGCAAAAGTGAAACTACTAATGAGTATGGTGCACGACGCTTGACAAATGATTCATTTTTATCACTAATCTAGTAGCAAACTTCATTTTCTTAAGGGAATTTACAAACTTGTATGTTATGTCTTGAATATCTATGTACGCATGCTCTCTCCTTGTGCTGAAAGGTGATCTTGGAGATCAGAGATACTAGATCATTCACTTTATTGCTTTATTTTCTTTATTCCTAGGGACCCAAGAGTCATACATATGCTCTTCTCGCACATTGCAAAATGATTTTGAGAATCAAAAGTACTCGATATCCTCTATAGAAGGCCTATTAAGGGATTTCATCACCCTTAAGGATGACCTTAACTATGTGTTTTGGCATGGGATATATACATTGTGAAAATAGAAAGACTCACTTCAAAGGAAGGACCCCTTCTTTCTTAGCAAAAGCCTCGAGATCCTTGATCTATTAAGACTTGGTTTGGTTTGTGCACAGTTGGCAGTTTGGACACCCCCATTCACAGACTTGAACCCCACTATACCTCATGTATATTTTGAGGCTTTCTAGACACCTTGTTAACCTAGATAAGACCTTCGGTCGTCATATCCTTCAATGCATTGCAACCACATGGAGGGGAAGAGCTCACGCTATTACCTTAATTAGCTAAGATAGAATACACTTTAGGTAAGACGTTAGTCTCTAAAATAAAGCCTGGTGTAAGGTGGTACATGACCTTGCATTCCTTACCTATCCAAGAAATGATAAACAATATCAAGGGGATAGAAACTACCATTATCTAATAGTGGGGGTTGAAGTCACACCTGAGTGAGTCCGCAGAATATGACTCCTACTTGAATAATTTCTAGGCCTGTACAAAAGTGTTTGTGTGTTTTCTTGGTATGTACCATTATTTACCATTTGTTATCTATGGAGGTTTATAGCCTTGCACACCCCATTCCAAAGAGTCAACAACCATTATGTCTTACTTGTTTGATTTTCTTGCCAAAGAACTCAAAAACTATCTTCCAAACAAGCAACAGTCACATAATCCCACTTTTGAGCTACAGAATTGCACTTTTGAGCATTTTTACTATGCTTCTAGCACACAAAACTATGCCTCTAGCACACATAAGTATGCTTCTAGTTGATAGAGTTGACTTGTGGTCAACAGAACTGTGCCTTTGGCAGACAATGTTGTGCCTTTGGTTCTGTCACTTTTCCCACTATTTTTCACATAGTTGTGCCTTTGTACTATTCTGATACTGCTTCTAGCATATAGTATTGAGCCTTTGGTTAACAATATTGTGCTTCTGGTTAACAATATTGAACTTCCAGGTTATCCTGCTACCGCTTTTGAGCTATCTTGGTACCGCTTTAGGGAAACAATCCTACGCTTCTAGTTTTTCACAGTCTAGAGTCATACTTTTCACCCAAAGTTAGAGACCATTCACTTTCAATCAATTTTTTTCATCAGACCTGAGAGCATTCAGACCATCCACATTCAGTCTCCTAGTCATCAAATCAGCTTCATTCACCCTCACATCATTATTTATACTTTAGAGCTTTCTATCTTCTTGAGACTATACAGATTTTTGTCATTATCATCTATCACACATCCCAGACATTATCCAACTTTTAGCATCAGTTTGGTTATTAGTCCTAAATCTAGATCACATGTTCTAGGTTATCTTTGATTTGAGAAGTTGCCTCTCTTAGATCCATAGATAAATTAGCATCCTTTCAACTAGTGAAATAGCTAGCTTAGGTGAGTGGCTTCTCTTGAGTTGGTAAAACTCACTACCCCCATCTTGTCTCTTCTTGAGTTCATTAGTCTATCTCTTAGAGGATAATCAAAATAATAATCATATCAACAATTGATCTAGATTTTATCTTTTACAAAAACAAACAAATCATCCTAAGAGTCTTAATCTTGTCACAAAAGTCTAAATAACACTCCATCCATCCTCCATTTTTGTCACATCATATTCCTCTTACTAGAAATCAACATTGATTAGCCATGGTAGCTAATCAAAATAATCCTCAAGATAACCCCACCTCACTCATTAATGCAACACAATTCACCACGGGGATGAATCCTCATTATTTTCTTCCAAAGGGGTACACAATAGGTCCCTCCTCATCTAATTAATTTGTACAACAATCACAAGAAGTGTCACAATACCACACCAAGAGTTACAAAACCCTAAAATCCTAGACACTATAGATAGGATGTTAGCATCAGATCCTAATAGATTCTTTATTCTCCTTACCAAACAAGGAGCTAAGTTGCCTACTGATTTTGACACATCAACTATCAAAGAGAAAGACCCTATCAATATCACCATTGCTTCTATGGAAGGATCACATCCCAATTCTATTCCAACCATGTCTACCCTAGCACCCACAATTCCAACTACACCCACTCATAACATTCTTGTATCACCATTTACTAATCAATTTGTCAACCCACTATGCTAGCCTCCCACATCACTTGATCTTACTTCTTCTAGCATTCCTACATCTATCCCTCTAATCATACAATCCATTTCATCTATGACTCAATCTAATCCCACCATCACTTAACATGTCCTCCAATCATCTCATACCCCAACAAACATAACATCACAACCCCCATCCTCTATTCCTCATGTCTCTAACATCAATCCACCACAAGTATCCCAACCACAATCATCTACTCCTCCTACATCATATATCATTCCACCACATGTAACATAACCTCCAACCTCTTACACATCACCTAATAATCCCCCACATGTCTACTCATACATATCAAACACAAATCCCCCTCACATAGCACAACAATCACCATCATCTTCTATTCAACAAATTATTTCTCAACAACAACAACCCACATTTGAAATCGATCTCAAATTTTCAAGTCTTCAAAAAAAAATTTCAGATCTTACCCTAGGACATACCAAGAACACTTTCTTTTTAGAGGAAGTCTATCCTTATCCCTTTGATAGGTCACTCCCTATGATTCTGTTTCCTCCAAATTTTGAAATGCCAAAATTTGACAAATACAAAGGAAAAGGTGATCCCAAAGAACATCTTAGGGAATTTTATATTTCTTTCTTAGAGGTTGTCCACAATGACACATATCTTTTACGCCTCTTCTCTCACAGTCTTAGAGCGAAAGCAATAGATTAGTTTTCTCATCTACTCCTGAGTATTAAAACTTTTAATGAATTGGCTAAGAAGTTTGTTAAACATTTTTCATTCAATATCAAACATGAGATATCAATAACAAACCTATGTAACAACAAACAACACAATGGGGAAACCTTTATCTCATTCCTACAAAGATGGTGAAACATGGCTAGCAAATGTCTATGGCCTATCCCTGAAAAGCAACTAGTAAGCACATTTTTTCAGAATTTGAATCCTGAACTCGGATTTCATCTACAAATCCAACGTGCTAATTCTTTTGATGAAATCATCTCCAAAGGGACAAACATTTAAAAGGCCTAGGTTATTGCAAAAGGACTAGTCAAGAATTTTAAAGAAACAAAAGACAATCCCCAAATATCTAACTAAAAACCCCGTTTTTGGTCCAAAAACAAAAATGTTGTCAATGATAGTGTTGTGGATGCCAAACATGTTCAAACTATCCAAACACTAGTTAATATTTAACCCACAAAGAATGTCCCATCTACTCCTAGGGAGAAACCCAAACAAGACTTCACACCTAGACGTAGAAAATCACTTGATTGGGAAAACCTATTCAGTCCATTCTCAAAAAACTTGTCCACAATGGTCTCATCACATTACCTAAAGCACACCAATATGATGAACTTGTATTTAAACCCTCTTGGTATAAGGACAACGAATATTTTGAATACCATAGATTCAAAGGACATAAGACACCTGGATGTATGAAATTGAAAAACCTTATCCAAAATCTTATTGATCAATGGGAAATTATTGTTGATGATCCTCCTATACAAACTTCAAACAATGATCTTGATATCTACAAGGATCCATTCCTACCCCATGGTAAAGGAAATAATGCAGACAAAGGTGAAAATGTTAATCATGCCTCAAGTTCCTATAATTCCATTGTTGGTCATCTAGAAGAAAGTTGTGTGTCTACTTTTTCCATCAAAGGAAAAACCCCTAACTGTGCTATTACATCTCATTGTGGTCATGTTACCCTTCATGGGGTAGCACTTGATATCTATATAAACTTTGAGTACAACATTTTAGATCATCTAGGGAAACTCCAACTCAAATATCCATCCTAGATCTCCTTCGAACGTCACCTACACACAAAGCTATACTCGAGAAAGCCCTCAAGAGTCGTCAGTCCCAAATAACATTGATGTTGTTTAATTCCAAGCCATGATAGGGTATATCACTTCACTACACCACTTGGGTTTTTCCATCACAAAATCCTTGCCATAATGATGCTCTACATATTGAAGTCTATATCCATCAACGCAAGGTCAAACACATTCTTATAGATGGTGGTGCTAGCTTAAACATTTGTTCTCTAAAATTGCTAAAACAATTGGGATACTTTGAGGACGCTATTGATTCTGACCAAAGTATAACCATAAAAGCTTATGATGATGGAGAATGATAGTTAGAAAGTGTTATCCATCTACCTATTCAAGTTGGTCATGCTATAGTAGAGACTCGCTGTCAATTACTAGACCTTGATCTTCCTTACAACATCATCCTAGGTCACCCATGGATCCATACCATGTAGGATGTATCTTCCACGTACCATCAATGCCTAAAGTTTCTTTTCAAAGGTACAGAAATTACTATCCTTGGAGACCCTGATCCTTTTGAATTTTGTTGAACCATGCAAGGGCAATACCAGAATACCAATCAAATCTCTAATAGCTTTGCAGCTCAACCGTCTCCTTCATATATTGATCTAGATACCCTAATCAAAGCAACAACTAATACACTTGTCCCCAAAATCAAGGTTTAGTACAAAGACACATGATTTGGTGAGTATGACCTCCGCAAGTCTTGCTATGTGATAAACTTACTTCAATCACCTAGATCATATGGAAAACCACCTATAGCCAAGGCAAGTAAAAAGGTAGTCATACAAGCTAACCCAATGATATTAATTTGTTGGGGAATGTTAGAAGATGAGTCTATCAAGGACATCTCCTCTTGGATATTCCAAGATGAAAAAGACCCAGTTACATTACCAGTTGATAAATATAGCAGAGGTCTTCGTATTGTTAAGAATATGGGTTACAGAGGCCAAGGTGGTCTTGGCATGCATGGACAAGGGGACTTAGAACCCATTTTTGTGATTAAGAAGAACAATAACCATGGTTTAGGATACCTAAAGGAGGTACCACGATCCTCAGACATTGAGCATATTCTTGACGAAGTAGCGAAAGATTTTCCCGCAATTGCAATTTCTAATGAGGATACCATTGATGACCCCTACTTACACCTCACCAACCTATTTCAAGAGACCTCCATATTCATGATATCCTCCATATCCCTCACATCCAAAACAAAAAACTAGAGCATTTCACTCGTGTACCTTGACCTTATCGATTGGGATCAACAAGAAGCTCCCGTTCTTGGTATCTTTTAGAATGATTAAGCCCTCGCATAATTCATGGGACTCTAGGATGGTATTCCACTTGGTGACCACAAAGTTAGATTTGTTATCGACTTATCTCATGACACATACTTTGGCGAGAATACCAATCCTCTAGTCGCAAAAATAAAAATCAAAATATTAGATCCCCTGGTGAAAACCACATTTTGGCACCATTGGATCCTAAAAAAGTAAAAATAAAGGATGTATCCAAGGGTGAAAACCTCTCTAAGGCACCCGAGGATGGATGATTTGACCTTCCCTTACCTTCAAAGTATCAAGAAAATTCTTCACTTTTGGTTGAAAGATCACAAGAGATAATTCTAGGGACAACACATAATTTGAAGATCACTTTCTTAGCAGCTTCTCTTTCAGAACATGAGAGAAAGGACTTTACAATGTTCTTCATAAAAAAAATAGTCAAATTCACTTTGTCATATACAGGGCTGCTTGGATTGGACCCCTCATTAGTGGTTCATCACTTAGCAATATTCCCAAATGCCAAGCTAGTCAAAATAAAGCTATGAAAAATGCATCCCTAAATAGCATTATTGGTTAAAGAAGAACTTTAAAAGTTGATAGATGTAAAGTTCATACACCCTATTGATTATCCAGAATGGGTATCTAATTTGGTACCTGTATCCAAAGTCACTGGGGGCATTCGTATCTACATAGACTTCAAAGATCTTAACAAGGCATGTCCAAAAGATGACTTTCCTCTGCATAATATTGACATCATTGTAGACTTGACAGCTAGTCATGAAATGCTCTTCTTAATGGACGGTTTTTCTAGTTATAATCATATTATCATAGCACTTGAGGATCAATACAAGACAACTTTCACATGTCCTTGGGGCACCTATTGTTGGAAAGTCATGCCTTTCAGTCTAAAGAATGCAGGAGAAAAATACCAGAGAGCGATGATAGTTATATTTCATGATCTTTTTCATACCATTATGGAAGATTATTTGGATGATCTCTTGGGAAAATCAACTACTAGAGTAGGTCACTTAAAGGTTTTGGAGTAGATCTTTGATAGATTAGAACAATACCAAGTTAGACTCAACCCTAAGAAATGTGTCTTTGGCGTTACATTAGGAAAATTGTTGGGATACATAGTATCTCATAGAGGAATTGAAGTAGATCCCACCAAATTCAAGGCTATAGTTGAGATGGCTCCTCTTTCTAATCTAAAACAACTAAGAAGCCTATAAGGAAAATTATAGTCTATCAAGTGTTTCATATAAAATCTTGCCAATAAATATCAACCTTTTTTACACTTGCTCCGTAAGGATATATCATTTAGTTAGGATAGTAAATGCCAATAAGCATTTAATCAACTAAAAGAATATCTCTCTACACCTCCAGTATTGGTGCCACTAGTTTCAAGGAGACCTTTGATGTTATATATCTCTACCACATCAGCTGCACTAGGTGCTCTCTTAACACAACATGATGACTTGAGCAAAGAACAATTAGTTTATTACATCAGTCGCACAGTGGTAGGATATGAGCTTAGTTATACTTCTATGGAGTGAGCGTGTCTATCTGTGGTGTTTGCTTCCCAAAAGTTGCGACACTACATGTTAAATCAACAAACCAAGCTCATATCAAAGATAGATCCCCTGAAATATCTTCTAAGGTAGCTCTCATAGGTAGATTAGCAAAATGGGTCATGATCCTTAGTGAGTTTGATATCAAAATGTTGATCGTAAATCTATAAAAGGATAATTCATCGTTGATTAACTAGCAGAGGCTCCTATTACAAATACACACCCTATGCTTTCTGATTTTCTAGATGAAGGGATATTTGATCTCTCTATATCAGTCAAACAGAAGCTATATTTTGATGGTTCATATACCCAACATGGTTCAGAAGCTGGAATTCTCTTTATCACACCATTAGGTGACTATATTCCTAAGTCATATCGGATAGCTTTTCCTTGCACAAACAACATTGCCTAATATGAAGCTTTACTCACAGGGCTCCGCATGGCCATTTAGTGGAATATCAAGCAATTAAAGGTCTATGGAGACTCACAATTAAAGGTATATGGAGATTCCCAATTAGTCATTCGACAGGTTACAGATGAATACCAAACTAAAGATGACAAATTGATGCCTTACAAATCAATGGTTGATGACTATAAGCAACACTTTTCCACAATCTCCTTTGAGAAGATTCCTAGGTTGAATAATAAGGTTGTTGATGCTATGGAAATAATTGGATCCCTCTTGGATATGCCAACCAATACTAAGTGATGTGAATTCTTGTTTGAACAACTATTGATACCGGTTGTCAATGTTCCACCTACTGAAATTATCCACAAACTTGTTGGTCCCAATTCTTCCTAGTACCAAGACATTTATGAGTACCTTCATGACAACACCCTTCCACCAAACCTTACCAATACCCAAAAGAAAACCTTCATCTGCTAAGCCTCTCGATTTACTATCCTTGGTGAGACATTATACCGAAGGAGTCTCAATGGTATCCTACTTAGATGTCTCAACTCAGAAGAGGCTAACATTTCTTTATGAGACATTCATGAAGGTGTCTATGGATCATATTCCACCAGTCCTAACCTTGATAAGAATTTTCTCCACATAGGATACTACTAGCCTACCATAGAGAAAGATATTCATCAATTTGCTAAGAAATACCTTCAATGTCAGCAGCATGGAGACCTAATTCATACACCAGTACATCAGTTGCAACATGTTACTACTCCATGGTCATTTTCATAGTAGGGACTTAACCTTGTAGGTAAAATCCATCCATCATCCTCCAATGTCCATAAGTTCATTATTGCTGCCATTGAGTATTTCACGAAGTAGGTAGAAGCTATCTCTATGACCTACATCACTAGCAAACAAATAGCTAATTTTATCTTGCAATATATCATTTATCGGTATGGTATTCCCCTTGCTATAGTAACTGATAATGAAGACCCTTTAAGAACCAATATATTCATGCCTTGTGCACCCAATACCATATTCAACATCTCTTCTCCACCCCTTACTATCCGTAAAGTAACGACTAGGCTAAGGCTTCAAATAAAACCATATTGAAAATCCTAAAGAAAATAGTCAATGAAACTGGTTGTGATTGGTATTTGCAGCTCAATCCCACCTTATGGGCATATCACACTAGTATTAGAACCCCAATCGGTGCTACTCCATATGCTTTAGTTTATGGCACTGAATCCATTTTACCTATCAAGTTTGAGATCCCATCTCTTAGAGTTTCCATGCAACATCTTATTGATGGAGAAGAGTCCAAAATTGCTAGGTTGCATGAGCTAGAGTTATTGAATGAGAGACATCTCACAACATTAAATCATCTCCAAGTCTATCAAAACTGCCTTCACTGTAACTATAACAAGAAGATCAAAGAAAGACGGTTTCAAGTAGGTGATCTTATTCTTAAAGAAAATTAGAGAAACTAGAAGGATCGAGATAAAAATGGCAAGTTTGAGCCTAATTGGTTGGGACCCTTTGTTGTTACAATAGTTTATGGATAAGGAGCTTATACATTATCAACACTTGAAGAAATTTCTCTAGATGAACCCATCAACAATGTTCATCTTAAGAAGTTCTATGCCTGATCCTTAGAGTATCCCTAGCAAAAAAATAATAATAATAATAATAGAAAAAATAAATAATAAAAAAAATAGAAAAATCCAATAATAAAATAATCCGTCCTTTGGTGAAAACCTAGTAAATAGGCACCTTGGATAAGTAGCATAGTGAAAACTTGGCAAACATGCGCTATGTGTAAGAGTCAACATCCACCATCTACTAAGTCTTCCATCCATTCCATCCATCTCATTCCATAATAAAACCCCATCCATCCATAATAAAATTATTGGCCTTTGAATTTCCACATACCCATCTACGTGTCTTGGAAATTGTCAGTGTCAGTTGTTATCCTTTAGCATCATCCATAGTCAGTTCATTCATCCATCATTCTCCATAATAAAACCTCTACCTAAATGGGGGCACGTTTCCTTAACCTAGGTCTAGGAATGGATCCTTGTTTTATCTCGAGAAGCATTGTAGCACTTTCACTCACTTTTCGTAAACACATTTCATCTATCACTATCCATAATAAATACAAACTTTCACTTCACCCATCTACAACAATCCATCCTATTCACCTATTACCCTGACTTGACTAAATCAAGCAGAAAATGAACTGTGCATCCTTTGAAAGCTCAATTACTTAAAAAATCATAAACAAAAGACTACTCCTGAAGTAAGGCACTTGCTCGCATAACCACTTGCCACATCTTTAGATCCATCTATCTTAATCTAAGGCCTTTAATGGATATATCCTTCCTACAATAGTGCCCAATCTACCATGAGCACCCTCTTTGGCAAGAGAATATGATGGTTGTGTATTTGTTTTATCAGTTAGTCAATTTCCTTTTTTCTTTATTGATCTTTTGTTCCTTTCTAATAACTATTCAAGACTACCTTGATCTTTCTATATCTTGGTATGTTGCAATAAAGTATGGATTGGGGCATGGTCATTGCTTTCATATGTTATGTTTGTGGGATGATCTTATTTTCCTACTATGGCTAATATTTATATTATTCGTGTCAGAATTAGCATCTTGCATATCAATATCTTTTACATCTAAGGTTTTGTCAAGGCTTTATGTGCATTAAGATTATTCTATGCTAAGACTATTTTCCATTCACATATCCAACAAGGTTCTATTATGTCTAGTAGATATAAGTTCAAACTATTTATTTGCAAAGTCAACGTCCTATGCATTGGATACATCATCACCTTGGTCATATATAGTCTAGTGCATAATATCCATATGCTATATCAAAATAAGGATTACTCTTTACATTTTAGCATAACCAATGCAACCCCTATCTATCTACCCATCCATATATCCTAATAAAAAACCATAGCTCTCATAAAGATTGATCAATCATTATATCATTTTCCTTATTCTAAACTAATAATTTCTTCTATCCATGCTAAACATCATCTTCATATTCTTGTCTCTTCTTCACATAGAAGTCCTGCAAAACATGCATGTTATACAAGACATCTATAAGCATATCATTACGTAAATCCATAATCAAAGTATATGTCATCATATCCATATCATCAACATAAACCCATAATCATAGTATATGTCATCACACACAAAACATCTACAATAGATCATCATAAGCATGTCATCATCACATATATCCATCATCATAACATGTCATTACATAAACATAAACATACATAGCATATAGGCAAATTATCATCTAGGTCTAGAACATATAAACATATATAGCATATATAAGCATGCCATCGTAAAACATCCATAGAACATCATGTACAGCATACATCTCATATAGGTCATCAAAATAATCGTGTCTCATCATATATATATATATATATATATATATATACATATACATATATATATATATATAAAATGAAACAATGTCATACAACGGGCTACTAAGAGCCATAAAAAATATACATATAAGCCTGAAGGCATCATAGTCTCAACAATACAATATATAAAAACATCAATTGTGTGAACTCTCCTATGAGGGTTCGGCTCTGGCACCAAATGTTGAGGGTCCCATGGTTGGGGGAGACTGATGAGGTCCTGTAGGTCTAGGCGGAGGAGGTCACATGACTAATGCCCCAAATTTCCTGGAAGATGAGGCCCCTGATATGCTCCTCTTTCTAAAGTTGGGTTGCCTCTACTCTACAGGTACGACACTGTGATATAGGACCCTCTAGTACTCTACCTCTCAAATCACTTCGTTTAGCTCATGCTAAATCTGAGTCAACTCTACTAGTATAGACATAGTAGTCTAGTCTATACCTACCATCACCTGAGCTATGTCTCTCTCCAGGGTCATCCTCTATAAAGATGACTCCACCCTCAGTCTCATCACCACCACGGCTTCATGCTTTGCTATGATGCACGCTAGCTCCACTAAGTCAGGAATCTATCTCTACCCCTACGCTTACACTTGTCCATGAGAACCTACTCTTGCCTGCCTCAGCTCTGCCCTAGCCACATCTCTCTCCTATCTACACCAGATGAACCACAACTCTATCCATGTGCATCTAGTAGTCTCAGCCTGTAGAAGTCTATGCAACCTCTCTATCTCTGTCTCTGCTACTGGGGCATCCTGCTACCCTACCTCTCCCATCTCTACATCCTACTGCCCAAGACTCCTAAGTACATCTTGTTGGGCCTCATCCTACTGATCTACCTCTACCACCACTATTTCTCTCTGTTATCTGGCCCTGCAAGGTCTTTCCTCTAGTCCCCCACCTCCAAGCTCTCCCACCTATCTATCCTTTCCCTCAACCACTCTTGGGATGGTTAGTTGCATTGGCTTGTGAGTCAACTAGTAAGCATCATACTCAGGAGTAGTCCAAGTGGATCTGCATCTCCTCCTACAAGATCCCAAGCCACTGGTGCTAGTGCGTCAAACTTTGCCAGTGTTATAGCCACCACAACCTTCAGACCCCAATCATGGATGTCTCATCGAGTCCTCGCAAAATGGTCTCTCCTACAAGAATAGGCTGTGGTCATCTAGACTACCTCAGAGCCCTCTCTGGTAGGTATCTCTCTATAACATAAATGCTTCGACCAAAAATTTATCGACCCTATCGGTAGTAAGTCATGTGCTCAACGTCATCCTCCCATATCTCGCAGTCCCTCTAGGGACACCAGATCATTGTGTCAAGCTCATCAAATGTGTACTTCCAATAAGTAAGCTCTCCAAGCCACCTCTATGTAACATCACCATCATACAAGTGAACAAAAGGCTTCCCAATTTGTCGCTACCAAGGGGAGATAGGCCTAGTGATTGCGATGTGCTCCCAGGCCCACACATGTAATAGTGTCACACCTGCTACAAGGCTGGAGCCAAATATATACACCAACTGATGAATATCATGATACAATTGACCTAGCACACAAGGCCCCCATGCATACCTCGTACCATATGTAAATATCCCCTCCAAAATAGGGCCCCAACCAATATAAAATCCTCGTGATCATCTGTCAGGTACTAAGACCCTACCAATCAATCCAGTCACTACCAAATGAATCCGGTCACACAAAAATTGCATGTGTGTCACACCAATCTCATGATCCTTGATGTCGAGGTTAGGTATCATCCATAATCTCCTCAGTGCAACCTCTCTTGCATCAGTATCATAATCAACGTAGGCTCCATAGATCAGGATCCTAAGGATCCACCAGACTTCCTCTAGGGCAATTGTAATCTCACCCGTAGGTAGATGATATGAGCTATTCTCACTATGCCATATCTCCACTAACGTAGTCATCATCATCTAGTGTGATCGCATTGGGGTAATATGAGCCACATACCAAAGGCACATCACCTCCAAAAATAGGTCCTCATCCTTGTCTAAATTTGTTACTAATGACAATGTCGTTAGGTGTTAATCCCTCAACATCAGTGGGGGAAGAACAACCTGCATCCACAGAGTTCCACTTGTCAAAATTTGAAAAACCCTTAGCTTTCTACATTTTAAGCCAAAAGTGACCTAAAACCTAGAGGCACCACTCTACTAGCCAAAAGCGCCACACTATTAGCCATAGGCACCACTCTTGCCGCCATAGGTGCCACTCTGCTTGCCATAGGTGCAACTCTGCTAACCAAAAGCAACCCCTAAAATGATAATCCCCTAACCACTAGAAACCTAGCTAAAAGTGAACCTTTTTTACCATAGGTGTCATGCTGTCGACCATAAGCGACCTCTTTTTGGCAAATGCACCATTCTACTTATCATAAGCATAATTTTGTAGCCAAAAGCACACCTCAATCTAAAATCCTAGAAATCAACCAAAAGCACACCTTAATCTAAAATCCTAGAAATTAGCCAAAAGCACAACTCAATAGCCAAAAGTGCCATTGCGCCTACCCTAAGCAACCTCTTTTTGCAATAGCACCTCATTTTCTACCATAAGCGCAATTCTAGCCTAGGGACCGCTTTTGGTCAAAACTATTGTCTACCCTCATAAATAGCCCTCATAAATGCACTTAATGACTTTGTTAGGGGTACTTACCACTCTTGGTGCTCTTGCCAATCAATCATGTGTCCAGACTCTCTCCACACGGTGATTTGCTCATGGGATACCAGCCATATCTACACTCTAGTTCGCTCTAAGCTCTGAACTCTCTAATGCATTAGAAGACAAGATCTCTGAAACTCTGAGGATGCAAATGACCTGAAAGTGACACTTGGGCCTAACTTATAGCCTCCCAACCCTATTTTCTTCCCTCCCATGACCCTGTTTTCTTCGTGTCATCCTTAATCTTTCATGCTGTCAGCTTCCACCTTCCAGTCTAGTCCTTGTTAGCCTCTTTCTACCACGTTGTTAGCCATTTCTTCTAGTCACAAGTTAATCCATTCCTTCATCTATTTCCTTGATTTTTCTCTCGAGGGGGCATCCTACATCCTATCACAAGTTATACTGGGGCATAGTTGTCAATCATATATCATCAGTATTTTCTTTGAAATAATGTTGTGAAACACGTCTCAAAGAGAGGCAAAATGTAGACACCTAAAAATGACCATTGCATTATTCACCTTGCATACATCAATTTTGTCTAACTCACCTTCATCCAACATTAATTAAATAACTTAATTATTTAATTAATTTCATCAATTTCTTCTAATTCACCAAAATTCAACATTAATTGAATAAACCTTATTTATTTAATTAATTTCATCAAATTCACTATATTATTCTTCTATTTCCATATTAATTAAATAAATCAATTATTTAATTAATTTAACATCTTATTTCCTCCTATCCACAACAATAAAATAATTTTGATTATTTAATTAGCTAATTATTCCTCCAAAATTAAATAAATTGTTCATATTTATTTAAGTTGACTTTTCGAATATCTTCTAAATAAATAAAATCAATATTTTATTTATTTTCTTATTTTCCTCCATCATGCACAACAAATTAAATAAATTTATTTATTTAATTTCTAATTATCTTCTCAATCTTCTAAGAATATTTGTTTCCTCCATGCACACAAATTAAATAATTTACTATTTAATTTTATTCATAGCTTATCAAAAAGAAAATCAAAAGTTGAGTTAATTGGCTTTAAAATCATTGTTTTTATCAATCAACTCATAAAATAGAAAAAAAACATTCTATTTTTATGAAAATCAATCCTATCTTGAGTCAACAAAGCAATTAACTCAATAAAACAACCTTTTGCATTTACACTTGTAGTGTGCACATTCCTTCATGTCTCCTCAATTTATCTCATCCATTGATTTCATTGAATTTCCTCCACCGTTGATCGATCTTTGTTGAAAGCTATAAATACACCCATTCACCTCTTTACAAACCCTTCACGATTTTTGAGCATTGGCATCCATATCTTCTAGCACTTTGAGCATTCGTTGAAGCACCTCGCATCATTTGAGCTATCATACATCCACTTCCAATCATGGTTATGCTACGTTTAGAGCAATCCACATATCAAGACACCAAGGAATGAATATCGTAGTGTGGTAACTTTGTATTTATTGTTTTCTTTGGATTTTGTTATTTATTATTGTGATTATTTCTTGAGTTATGTAGACATTGGAATAGGGTCTCTTTTGTTCTCTTTTGCATTCTGATTTCTAGCATATACAACTATCTTATTGTATCATCCCTCCTTGGAGAGACAATAACATCCTTCTTATATCCTCTTGAAGAAACTCCCTATATCTCTTTCCTTTCTATTAGTAATTGGTTTTAAGAGTTTTTCATTAACATTCTCCTAAGTTTTATTGCAAAACCCTCTTTAATTCTCCTTCCACATTCCAGTGACCCTATTGTTTATTATCTCCTTTGGTAATACTCATGGAATCCATCTCCTTATTCTCCCTTTGGACAGAAGAGTAATATTATAATTCTATATATTTTATCATTTTTATTTAGATTTGCTTATAATTATTTTTAACTCTTGGTGCTAGACACACTTAGGCTAAGTTCACACACACTCTTTCTATTGGCTAGTTACAAGATCACACAATAGTGTGTCCCACATATGGGACATCATGATTTTTGTCTAAAATCACATATTTTTTAAAAAAATTAATGATTTAATCCTTGAGGGGTTCCATCTATAGGGGTTTAATTGAAGGGGACTACCCCTTGGAAAGAACCCCCTAGTCTTAAATCAAACCATCAATGGAGTCTCCTCCGCACCTATCAAAATGTTGAAAAAAACAAATTTTGCTTCACTTTCTGTGGGATCCAATGAAGTCATTTAGAAATTCTATTTTTTAAATATGTAGCTCTTAGTATAAGCTTTCCAAAAAGTATGATTTTGAATATATTTCATTTTATTATTATATTTATTTTATATTTTCTAGTGAACATAGGTTTTTCATTGAACATCAAGGTCTCTATTCCACACGTGTGGAAAAATTAAAAAATAGAGAAAAAATTTCTAAAAAATATTTGCACACTAGGTATTGATGTCTTTATTTCAACAAAAAAAGAAGTTAATTTGGATACATACATAAAACTTTATGTTATATGGTATAAACCTATGTCTGAATTATAATTAATCTCAATTCAAAAAGTAATAAAAGAAATATGGAACAAAAAGTTATTAAAACATATCTATGCACTAGATATTGGTGTTATAAATCTATGTTTAAAATTCTATAATTTTATCCTTTCTATAAAAAAGTTATGTTGTATGGTATAAACATCACTTTTAAAATATATTGTTAACTATAAAATATAAGTTTTTAAAAGTTACGTAAAAAAAGTTCACAAATTATTTCTTAAAATTAAAAAAAAAATACATTTAGAATCTATATATAAAATCTTAAAAATCATTAGTTCACATCATCTTCAAATTCTTAACGATATTAGTTGCTATAGGTGTCATAAAGTGAAAATTTGGTTTAAAATGTGATTTCAATGTCCCACTTTGGTCAAAAAGTGGGACACAATATTGTGGGATCACTAAAAGAACTTGTTCTTGGTAAAAGTAGACTTCTACTTCTTCTACACTTCACTACTTCTACTTACCCATTGAATTTGAAAGGTTTAAATAGGGGTTTGACCACCTTGGAAAGATCCTGTGTAGTCTTAACCCATTTTCTTGTACTAGTAGTAGGCTTATCTCATGGTGTCATATCTCTTCAAATTCCAAATTCTACTTAGTGATCTCATGTCTTTATATTTCTTTTCTTTCTTTTAGTGCTTTTATTTATATTTATACATCATATAATTTTCTCTTGTGGTTGTCTATGTTATTCTTATACATGTATTGTATATTACTAGTCATTATATGACTTAAAGCTATATTTTGAGTGCATGGTCAAACACTTCCATGAAAGGATGGCCTATACCATGCTCACAGTATCATCCTTGACCTATGGTACTATTTATTTCATTTTGTTTAGCCCTTTCCTAGTTTGGCATATGCATTTTAGCCTTTCAAATAAGTTTCATCTATTTTTTCTACCATAAATCCAATTTCCTTTAGCATTTAGCCAACTCTAGTGCTTAGTTGAATTGATCTTAGTTTATATGCTTCATTAGTTTAATTAATTCATAAATGTTAGATGATTTGATCTCCCTTTAACAATAGGGTAGCTTAAAATTTATCTTACATTTAGGTGAACCCAATACGAACACCTCTTTCTCTTCATGATGTTGTCCTTTTCGTGCTAATTTCAGTTAGGACTTTTGTTTGTACATTTTTATAACACTTTAGTATTTAATTATTGTAATTATGTCTCCTATTCTTATGGATATTTTTATTATCTATAATAATGGTTTATTCAAATCTAATAATGTCTTTAATGATATGTTGAATGATCTAGATGACATCCTATTAGCTCTTTCCCCTTCACCATATACTCCTAAAATTGAAACTATACCAACCTATTCATGTTTTATGACTCAACTTATCACACCTACTATCATGGGATCTAATAATCAACTCATCAATCTTAACCAATAATGTGTAATTTTTTATAGCTACATCCTATCCTAATTTTGTTCCTATGTATAACCATATTTCTTTGTATGGAAAAACTGCTTCACACCCATCCTCTTGACCAATTTATACTATTTAGGGTTTTTTGATGAACCTAAGTAATCTCCTTTGTTGGTCCCCATATTTTTTTTCATTTCCTTCTTTAGTAGTTGCACATGAGGCCCCCTCTATTACTAATATTCATGTGGTAGGATACACATACAACACTAGATGAAACTAATAAACCAATCTTGTGACTATTCCTCTTCCCCCTTCTAAACCTATCCATCCATTAGCTCCTTGTATTACTTATAAGAATACTAAAAAATATGATCTTATAGAACTCCAAGCTACCCAAACTAAAATTTACCTTTGGGATTTTCTTCAAGTCTCTCCTTATTGTTAGTTACTTTAGAAAACTTTACATAATATTCCTATTCCTATTTCTAACAAACTTACTAAAATAGCTTCTATGATTGAGTGTATTTATATTGGCATGATAGAGATTATATTTCTTCCTTTTGAACCCCCTTCCTATGTAGTTCAAGAGAATCTTCCTCTTCTCATTATGGTTGGAATTAACTCTATTGTTATAACATGTACCTTGGTTGATAATGGTTCTAGCCTTAATGTTTGTACTATCAAATTCATAAAGTGAATTTGTATTGATACTTTTAATCTTGCACCCTTCGATATCTTTATTAAAGTTTTTGATAATGTTGGATAGGACCCCTTGGGTACCATTACCCTCCCTATCTATTGAGGGCCAATTACCCTTCCTACATTATTCCATGTCATTATAGGAACTCTTTCCTATAATCTTCTTTTAGGTAGATCATGGATCCATGCAATGGGTGTTGTTTTGTCTATTGCCCATCAATCCATGAAATTTACCTATGGAGGCTAAACATTCAAAATAAGTTAGATAATGATACTTCCCATTATTGTCATGTTGGTAGCTCTATTATTCGAAACCCACCCATTATTTTCCTTGATCCCCATATTCTAATTAATTCTTCATTAACTATTATCACCTCTCATCATATAGTGATACAACCTTCTTTAGCTACATATATACTATCAATAGTAATTAGCCCTTCGGTTACTCACATAATGCCCAATGGTAGTCCTCCAACTACCAAAGTATGTCTTGTGATGATTGGGGTTTGCTCAAATTTACCTCTTCCTATGTTGGTGAATATAAGGTTGGATTCACTCACTTTGATACCCCTCTAATACACATGGATCCACATAATTCTAGAACAACCATTACATCTCTTTCTATTTAAACCAATCTTCCACCTCTCCTACATGTGAGTATATTGCTAATTTTGGTACTTATCATGATGAAGATCTCTCTCCTTTCTTTAAATTGGAAAATCATTATGGGAAAGGGTTAAAAACGCTCTCTAAACATATCTATAATGGGAGTGGTCATGGTCATTTAGAATAAGGAATCAAGTTCCCATTATAATCTACATTGTACCTCTCCTCTATTGGTTTATGATGCAAACCTCGTTTTCCTAAACCCTCTTCTTGATAATTTGTTGGGGTGTTCATGGCCTCTCTTTCCCATGAGATCTCATTTACTCTTTGGTATCTTGAACTCATCACCAATTCTTTAACTTCAAACTCACCCTCTTTAGATATCTTGTCTAGTGAAGAGGCAATGGTCAAGTTTCTATGTGTACATTTGGATTTCCATGATTTTCATCATGATCACACTTTTCCTTATTACCTTAAACCACAAGCTTATTTTGATGAATTAGTCATGCTATCTTCTAAGCCAATTATTCCACCTAAGCTTCAAGATGAGATTTCTACAAATTTCTCTTTATTAAGGGTTATAGTAACCTCGCTATAAATCATATCATAGATGTTTCAATAGACCCTATCAATCTTGATAAGTTCTTAATACTAGTGAATGTCTTTCTCCTATGTAAAATGTTTTCCTCATTATAACCTTTTAGATGACTTCCCTAATATTTTTTCTACAAAATAAGTGCCTAATGTTTTACCTATTGAACATTTATTTTCTCCCAGAATGAAGAAATATTAGGAAGAAACACATAATTGAAAAGGCCAGTAAAGAAGAAAAACAAGAATATAAATTGGATGACTTCTTTTGGCAAGATGAAGATGATCTCATTGATGACCCATTGGTGCAGGAGCACCTAGTCAATAGGGGTCAAATGATGTAGATAATGTATAGAGTTGGTTTGGTGTGTGTCTAAGCACATGTGTGATGCAATAAGGTCTAAATAAGACCATCTCCAATGTATTTTTGTCATTTAAGTCCTAGGGATGCAATTTTGTCCAATATTGCTTTGTAATAGTAATGTCATATGGAAGATCAAAGGTTAAATTTTGATTTGTAGTTGATGACCATTGGAATTCAAGAGCGAAAGGTTTAAAAAGGCCTAAAAACACTCGTGGCACTTGGAGAAAGTCAAATAAAGAAAGAAACTTGCCTTATTTCCCTATTTTTCTACTAAAAACTATATTTTATGTTTTAAAACGGTAGTACGGCTTGGTACGGCTCTGCCATGCCATGCAACTTATATGGATGGAAAATATGGTGTGTCTACTTCTTTTTGTAGGTGTTCTGAGGAGTCATCATCAAATTTTAAGGGAGATTGAGACAATTGTTTGAAAATGGTCTGCAGAATAGGGGATCTAGGGTTTGGTGCAGTAAAATGGGTTTTCCAAGCCTCCCCACCACTCAAAACTCTTGGAATTTGAATTTATAGATACTAGGCAATGTATTCCTTGTGTTTAAAGCATTTTGGCGAGTAGGGTATGAAACAGAAGAGAGTTTGAATGAAGCCTAGTTGAGTTTTGCCTATATTTTAGGAGATACAAGGGTTTAGATAGAAATATTGCATCCAAATCAATTGATGATTGTTCCTGACCTAATAATTTGCATTTTCTGACCATTGGTGATGAGTTGAAATCATTCAAGTGCAATTGGGAAGTTTAGAGGTCAATAATCGCATACATGCTTTGGAAAAAAGGTCTAATTAGGCCTAGGAGCAACATGAACAGTGAATTGTTTGGTGTTTTGGTCTAAAATAACCCTAGGCTAGATTTTGGTATGTTGTGCAAAGGCATAAAGGGTGTCTAAAAAGGATTCTTTTGTGGGTTTGTGATCCCCACAGAAAAATAAGTTGAAAAAACCTCTCTAGGAGGGCAACAAGGATTGAGGAGGCCTAAACAAAAAACCCATAATCATAGGTTCTCCTAGCTTGAAAATTGGTTTGTTGAGGAGTTTGAGATCAGTTTACCTTGCTCTACATCATAGTGGTATCAGAGCTCAGGTTCTGATTTGAAGTGGGAAGGTAAGTGAGAATTGACATAAGCAAAAATGCCTCCAAAGACTAATGCTATGGCCAAAGAGATCCAGGAACTAAAAGAGCAGGTGCTCCATAGGGAAAGGCTCTATAAGGAGTCCCAAGAAGCAACCCTTGCTAGATTAGTAGCCCTGGAGAAGAATTACAGAAGAGGAATGGTTAGTGATGACCAAAGTGATTAGGAGGATGAGGGTGAAAGTGAGTCCCCTCCAATTGGAGTCCAAGATGAGGAAGAAGAAGTCGACCCAAATGAGGCAAGAATACTCAGGATGCTAAGGGTAGTCAAGGGTGACAATACTCCAAAGATGAAAGTTGAAGTGCCTATGTACGGTGGAAAAATGGACAATGAGGAAGTTTTGGCCTAGACAGATGCATTGGACAATTTCTTTGAGTTTGAGGACATAGAAGACAACAAGAAGGTGAAGTATGCAAAGACTAAATTAAAGGGACCAGCCCTAACCTGGTGGAATTTTGTTCAAGAAGAAAGGGTTAGAAAAGGAAAGCCCAAGATAAGCTCATGGGATAGGATGGTGGCCAAGGTGAAGGCCCAATTCTTACCTGCAAATTTTGCTATACAAACCTTCATGAAGCTGTAAAGTTTGAAGCAAAGGGAGATGGATGTAATGTCATACACTGAAGAATTTCATAGGTTGTGTATTAGAGTAGGTCACAATGAAGATGAGGTTGAAAACGTGGCCAGGTATCTAAGTGGTTTGAGATTGACAATTAGAGATGAAATTAGTTTGAATCCTCCTAAGACAGTGGAAGAGTGTTTTCAAATGGCAGTTAGGGCATAGGAGAGAATCAAAAGAAGGCAGAAGCATCAAGGTAGAGGTAGGGGAAAATTTTTTAGAGATAGGTAATTTTGGTGGAAGAGGACAGTCAACAAGGCCACAAGGTGAAACAAATAACCAACAAGAACAAAGGGGTGAGTCAAGTGAAAGAGGCAACTTTAGAGGAAGAAGGCTCAATGACAGAGGAAGCTTTGCTAGTCAGAGAAGAGGTACTAATACCTTTTCAGGTAGATGTTATAACTGTAATCAGTTTGGACACCCTGCTTGGAAGTGTCTAGATAAACAAACTGCAAGCTCTCATAGTGGTGAAAGAAGAACCCAAATTTTGCAAGAAGAGGACAAAGAAAGTGTGAACTCACCATCTCTGCATGCTATCCCAGAAGGAGGTGAAGCCTTGATGATAAGGAGGACACTAATCAAAGTGCCAACCACTAAAGAACCCCCACAAAGAAAGGCCTTATTCAGGACAACTTGCAAAGCATAAGGGAAGGTATGTAAAGTAATAGTAGATTCTGGTTCTACAGATAATCTTGTGTCATTAGAGATGATTGAAAAACTAAAAATAAAAAGGTTTCCTCACCCAACACCCTACAAAGTTTCATGGCTCAATAAGGGTCAGCAAGTTTTAGTAAATGAGCAGGTTTGGATTGAATTCAAAATTGGTGTTTATAAAGACAAAATACTATGTGACATCATCCCTATGGATGTGTGTCACGTTCTCCTAGGAAGGCCATGGCAATTTGATAAAAAGATCAAATATGATAGGGAGAAGAACATTTATGTGATAGAGAAGGATGGTGTGTCATATACCCTTTCACCCATGCAAAAAGATAGTAGTGTTGTTCATGAAGGACCAAGTGTGATGGTGGTCAAGGAGAAAGAGTTCTTGAAGAGTTTGAGTGAAGAGAATGTTGGTTATGCCATCATTGGGAAGCCTACATCAACCATGATAGCAGCAGATGGAGAAGAGATAGCTAAAGAAGTGCAGACCCTATTGGATAAGTATAAAGACATAGTGGCAGAGGAGCTCCCTAATGCATTACCACCCATAAGAGATGTGAGTCACCACATTGATCTCATCGCTGGTTCAAGCTTGCCAAACAAGGCAGCATATGAAATCACACCCAAGCAAAATGAAGAGGTCAGAAATTAGATTCAAGGATTGTTGGATAAAGGTCTCATAAGGGAAAGCTTAAGCCCTTGTGATGTGCCTAGTGTCTTGGCACCCAAGAAGGATGGTAATTGGAGGCTATGTACTGACTCAAGGGCAATCAACAAAATTACAATCAGATATAGGTTTCCTATACCTCAGATGGAGGATTTGATGGATAGTCTAGTAGGTGCTTGCTACTTCTCTAAAATTGACTTGAAAAGTGGGTATCATCAGATTAGAATAAGGGAAGGAGATGAGTGGAAAATAGCATTCAAAACCAATGAGGGTTTGTATGAGTGGCTAGTAATGTCATTTGGGTTGTCTAATGTCCCAAGCACATTTATGCGGCTGATGAATGAGGTCCTAAGGCAGTTCATAGGTAGATTTATGGTGGTGTACTTGGATGATATCCTTGTATACAGCAAGGCAAAAGAAGAACATCTGCAGCACTTGGATATGGTGTTGAAGAAGTTGAATGAGGAGAAACTGATGATCAACCTCAAGAAATGTGAGTTCATGAAGGAAGAACCTGTCTACCTTGGTTTTGTGATCTACAAAGGTACCTTGAAGATGGACCCCACCAAAGTTGAAGCCATACTCAATTGGCCAACTTTAAAGACAATAGGAGAGGTAAAAAGTTTCCATGGGTTAGCCACTTTCTATAGGAAGTTCATAAAGAATTTTAGCCATATTTGTGCTCCTATCGTAGATACAATCAAGGGAGCTCAGAAGAATAAGTTCAAATGGACAGATGAAGCTGAGAAGAGATTTGAGTATTTGAAAACTAGAGTGGCTCAACAACCCATACTCACATTGCCTGATTTCAACAAGGTATTCCTAATGGAGTGTGATGCAAGTGGTTATGTTGTGGGTACAGTCCTGAGTCAAGAAGGGAAACCAGTGGCATTTTCAATGAGAAGCTAAATGAGGCTAAAAAGAAGTAGTCATCATATGACCTAGAACTCTATGCCATGGTACAGTCCCTCAAGAAGTGGAGGCACTACCTCTTGCCAAAGGAATTTATTATCTTCATAGATAATCATGCATTGAGTTTCTTGAACAGTCAGGATAAGTTGAGTCATAGGCACATGAAGTGGATGGAGTACTTGCAGGCTTATACCTTCACCATCAAGCACAAGAAAGGTCAAGCAAACAAGGTTGCTGATGCTCTTAGCAGAAGGTCTATGATGATACAAGAAATCTAATTGTAAAGTGTGGGGATAGATGCATTAAGAGGTATACATATAATGATGATGATGATTTTAAAGAAGATTTTGATGTCTGTAGTCAATTTTAGAACTCCTTTCACAGTGAATTTTTAGACTTTGTGTTGCAAGATGGACTTTTGAAGATGGACTTTTGTGTGTGCCAAAGTGCTCTATGAGAGAAAATTTGATCAAGGAAAAACATTGTGGCAGTCTTGGTGGACATTTTGGGTTTGATAAAACTTTAGAACAACTCAAGAGGTTCTATCATTGGCCAAGGATGCATGTAGATGTCAAGAAGTTTGTAGAGAGTTGTGTAGTGTGTCAAAGAGCAAATGGCTCAAGTTCTAGTGCAAGGCTTTATCAGCCTTTACCAGTGCCTAACCACCCATGGGAATCAATCAACATGGACTTTGTATTGGGTCTACCCAAGACACAAAGAGGGTATGATAGTGTTCATGTTGTTGTGGACAAATTTAGCAAGATGGCTCACTTTATTCCTTGTAGGACAACCAATGATGCATCTCGTATTGCTGGACTTTTTTTCAAAGAGATTGTAAGGGTTCATGGAGTTCCCTTAACCAATGTGTCAGATAGAGGCTCTAAATTCATAGGACACTTTTGGAGGACCTTATGGAGAAAGTTGGGAACAAGACTTTCAGCTCTGCCTATCATCCACAAATAGATGGGCAGACTGAAGTGGTCAATAGGTCATTGGGGAACTTGTTGAGGTGTCTCACTAAGGAACATGGTCTGCAATGGGATTTGATTCTCCCTCAAGCAGAGTATGCTTACAATGAATCCATCAATAGGAGCATAGGAAGGAGTCCATTTGAAGTAGTATATGGCATGAGCCCAAGGGGGATACATGAACTCATATTTGAAAGGAATGGAGAAGAAGAGTGCAGATGGGGAAGAGTTTGCAATGGCAATGAGGGACATCCATCAGCAAGTGAAAGAAAACATTCAAAGGAGTGTAGAGAAGTATAAAAGACATGTAGATTTGAAGGACATTCAATTCAAGGTTGGGGACATGGTACTTGCACACCTAAGAAAGGAGAGATTGCCTAAAGGCAAATACACCAAGCTATTGATGAAGAAGATTGGACCTTGCAGGGTGGTCCATAAGTTTGGACAAAATGCTTATGAGATAGAACTCCCTCCTGGAGTGGCTATCTCACCAATATTTAATGTGGCTGATCTTTATCCTTTTAGAGGATTTGTGGTTGCAGGTGAAGAAACAGGTGCAGCAAGAGTTGATGATGAAGAGTGGATCAAAGACCTACCACCCAGCCAATGAAGCTTGAAAGCATATTGGACACAAGGGAGATCAAGAGGATAAGGCACAAAGTGCATAATGAGTACTTGGTCAAATGGCATGGCCTACCAAATGAAGATGCAACATGGATGTCTGAAGAAGATATCAAGAAGCATGGAACATCAGTCTAAGAGCTGATCTCAGGAGGAACCTGAGATTCTTTTCCCCATGGGTGTATGGTGCAGGAGCACCTAGTCAATAGGGGTCAAATGATGTAAATAATGTATATAGTTGGTTTGGTGTGTGTCTAAGCATGTGTGATGCAATAAGGTCTAAATAAGACCATCTCCAATGTATTTGTGTCATTTAAGTCCTAGGGATGCAATTTTTTCCAATATTGCTTTGTAATAGTAATGTCATATGGAAGATCAAAGGTCAAATTTTGATTTGTAGTTGATGACCATTGGAATTCATGAGGGAAAGGGTTAAAAAGGCCTAAAAACACTCGAGGCACTTGGAGAAAGTCGAATAAAGAAAGAAACTTGCCTTATTTCCCTATTTTTCTGCTAAAAATTTGTATTTTTCTGTTTTAAAACGACAGTACGGCCTCGTATGGCCCTATCATGTCGTGCAACTTATATGGATGGAAAATATGGTGTGTCTACTTCTTTTTGCAGGTGGTTTGAAGAGTCATCATCGAATTTGAAGGGAGATTGAGACAATTGTTTGAAAACGGTCTGCAGAACAGGGGATCTAGGGTTTGGTGCAGTAAAACAGGTTTTCCAGGCCTCCCCACCACTCAAAACTCTTGGAATTTGAATTTATAGATACTAGGCAATGTATTCCTTGTGTTTAAAGCATTTTGGCGAGCAGGGTATGAAATAGGAGAGAGTTTGAATGAAGCCTAGCTGAGTTTTGCCTATATTTTAGGAGATACAAGGGTTTAGATAGAAATCTTACATCCAAATCAAGTGGTGACTATTCCTAACCTAATAATTTTTTGATCATTGGTGATAAGTTGAAAGCATTCAAGTGCAATTGGGAAGTTTGGAGGTCAGTAATCACATACATGCTTTGGAAAAAAGGTGTAATTAGGCCTAGGAGCAACATGAACAATGAATTGTTTAGTGTTTTGGTTTGAAACAACCTTAGGCTAGCTTTTGGTATGTTGTGCAAAGGAATAAAGGGTGTCTAAAAAGGTGATTCTTTTGTGGGTTTGTGATCCCCACAGAAAAATAAGTTGAAAAAACCTCTCTAGGAGGGCTACAAGGATTGAGGAGGCCTAAACAAAAAACCCATAATCATAGGTTCTCCTAGCTTGCAAATTGGTTTGTTGAGGAGTTTGAGATCAGTTTACCTTGCTCTGCATCACCCACCACTTCTTGTGCCAAAGGTGAAACCTGAAAATAAATTATTCAATGCATTATGAGCATCATTGTAGCACATACATACATACATATGCCTATAGCTTACATTTCACTTTTTTCCATTTTGGTTTTCTATTTATCTTTATGTTTTGACCATGCTCTTACTTTTTGTGCTCATTTCACTTTATATATTTGTTTATAGGATTGTTTTCCCTTGCTTGGGGGAATTTTTGTTGATATTGTGCTTTGCTTGAATACATTTTTTATGCCTATTACATCCTTTTTATATATACTTATTTCATATGTGTTTGCCTTTTCTGTACTTATATTGATTCTATTGTCCCTTTTCCACCTTTTGCATTTTCTATCCACACTTGGTTTGTCCACTTGTTTTTTCTTATCCTTTTACCTCTTATTCCATTATGCTTTTATGGTCTTTACTCTCTTACCATGTTATCCTTTTGTTCCTCACTATATTCTTTTTCTATAAGGTTTAGTCTTTGACCATTACCTATTTTCATATCTAATCTAATATTGTTCTATCTTGTTTATTAGACATTACATATTGATCTTGCATTTCTATACCATGCTTAACTAAAGCTTGCATTTTGCACCTACATTAATACATCTCATTTTTTGGAGTCACTTGTTGAGCCTATATTGCTATATTATTCTTCTAGACCATTCCCTTTATATAATTTTCTCTCCTTTTTCCATGTCATTAAACCTTACATTGGGGGCAACATGCCTTTCCTTTTTCGTGTCTTAGTATTTCACAACCATCTCTTCTTACCATATGTTCGTTATACACAAGGGTGTCACACCTTTCCCTATATATTAGCTTCTTCCTACCTTATACACTAGAGACTTAAATTGCCTTACCTACACCATTGTGTGCTCATGCTCTTGGATGTCACACTAGTGCATATGCTACATTGGTGCTTTATGTACTTACATAGGTGTTTTTGGCCATTAAGGGTTGCATCAAAATTCTATATTGCCCATGTTGGGAGCAAAATTACTTCCTAGATGTTATCTCAAACCCACTTATTACTATTATTTTACATGATTACATGCTTACACACTTAACTCTAGATTACATTTACTTTCATATACATTTTTTTCTTCTCCTTCAATTCATTGCATCCTTCAGATACAATTAATGAAAGGGGGCCATATATTGTAACTCGTGTTCTTGTGTTGAGTTTTTAAGTAGTAATAGGTGCTATAGAAACTCACCACCATGACCAAATAGAGAATTATCACATGACATGTCTTGTGCTTCATGTGCCTTGTCATCCCATGGCCACCATACCAAACATACCATTCTCATTTTTTGAACAAATGGCATTTTCTAACTTTAACTCATTTCATGTTGTTCATGTTTCCTAGATAGTTGGCAAGCTCCTATTTTGTACTTAATTTTCACTTCTAAGACAAAAGCTACTCATGGAATTATTTCCCTCTTTTTTGAAGGTTCTCCTAATGAGTGTATGACAAGGAACATATTTACACACTCACATCCCTATGGGGTCCATTACTTTATATGGACCTCTTAATGATATATCCTTTGATGTTTGATTATTTATTTTACATGTATGTTTATGAGTGTTATGTACTTTGAGATGCATAAACATTTTAGGATTCACATGTACCTCAAAGTGAGAGAAAAGTGTAATGGTGAAATTTGCATACACATTGCATTTTTTGTGCTCATTTTGATGAAATGTCTTGATACATGTACATAGTGACAAATGTCACAATCTTGTGCAAAGTTGAGCTCGTTGCCTTAGCCTTTTACCCTTCCATATACATGCACATCCGCATACACTTAGCACCTACCTTATTCTTACATGCATACATACTTAAATACATTCACAAGTTATACTCACATTCACCACATTCACCTATCTCTATATAGTCGTTAGCCACTTGGATTTGACCAAATCATTAGCTAAGGTCATTTACATGTCATGCGGTGGATTCTGTAGTTATGAACTTGACTCTTTCCTTTCCAAAACTAAAAATTGAATATAGTTAATTGGCCCCCTTTATTTTCTTGCCTTGAGCTAACTAAATACATGTTTTTTGTGAAGTTTGATGCTATGTGCTAGTATTTAAAGACATTTAATTGCATTTGTTTACCATACACACCCATCAAAGCATCCTCTCATTCTAAAGGATGAAAGGAGTAATCAATAGTAAAATATTTGGACTTGGTGCACTAAAAGAGAAACTAATCTACATGCATCATCTTAGGAGGCTTGCTTGTTGTCTTTGAATCTTTGTGCACATTTCCATGCGTTGACCTAGGAGAGCTTGTCTCTTTGTGATACAATGAGAGTCTTATCAAAGTATTCTTAAATATCGTTAACCCTCAATTTAACAAGAAGCATAGAGAAGATGAAAACATATGAGGCAAACAAAAAAGTAGAGATTTACATTAAGTGAGGTAAAGTTTGAAGGCACAAGACGAGTTTGTGATTGCAGATCTAGCCTAAGCGGCTAAACTCAATCCATCCTATACAATACACAGGATCGACACAAAATCCATAGTTCATTTGAGAGAGAGAATGCATTTCTATAGAAAAATTAAAGAATATTCTAAAATCTTCAAGTGACGTTCATTCTTCAATCATAGAACTAAGTGCTCCTATTCTCCTCATTTACTTTTCTAAAATAACTAGCACACTTGGCTAAGTTATCAATTACTAGTTATCTATAACTTAATCTAAGCTGATTTATATATATGTTTGTATAATTTGATAGGTTATAAAAAATTGATCAAGATGATAGATGTTTGGAAAGAAAACTCCAATCTAAAATGTTATTTTGAACCGTTGGCCAAATTTGTCTGGATTCTGAAAATGTTTATAATTCGACCACACTTTCTTAGAATCTAATACCCATCCCTATCTTTTATCATTGAAGAACAGACTAATTAGCTGGACGATTTTATTATTTATCTACGCTCGGTAAATGACAGAAATACCAGAGTTTTGTAATATTAAAAACACAGACATAGCTTGTTTCAGTAAGTAAGAGATTAATAAAACATACTAGTTTCTGGATTTCAGTGGGTTGAACACCTCTATTCCACAGGTGAATTACCCATCTTTTTCTGTTACAGAATGATTTGAGGATATTGGCCTGGACGTTGAACACCCAAGTTTCCAAAAGCAAAAAAAAATTAAAAAAAAATGATTGCATGCAGAAAGACTCGTCAATCAAAATCTCTTAGTTAGAGGCAAAGCGTATGTCTGTGTGGGAGTGAGGAAGCATTAAGCAAGGAGGAGGAAGTTGGTTGCGACATTATTTTGGGGATTGGGTTTCATTTACACAATATCAAGATTTTATGATTCTACGTGACAGAAAATCAATGGTGGAAGGAACAAGAACAGGGATTCCAGAGAAAAAGAAATAAAAAAAATTACTTTCGTCTGTTAGATCTTGCTTTTCACATGCTAACTGTTCCCCCTCACATGGATGTAATTAGTAGGGAGATTAGTTCAATGTTTAGAATTGCGTAGTTTTAGTTAGTTTAGTCGGCAAGCGTACTTTTTTTTGGGTTACTCTGTCAGGCAGACTTGCTTATCAGACTGCGTACTCCAGATTCTTCTGTCTGTTTAACTGCAGGTAAATATAAGGCTTTCTATTCATCTTTTCTTTTCTAATGCAGTTACCTTTATAGCTATATACTTATTCTTTCTACATAGCTGTGCAGAAGCTACCTTGACCAGGAGTGGAATTGCAAACCATTTGCCTCAATTAGTTGGCTTCTTAAGATGGGTGGGTAGCTTTAGATCATCAGATGAGCATGTGATGAGCATGTGTAATGGGTAGTTTTTAGAGTGAGGATTCTTCTCTATCAATTGAATTTTAGTAAATAAAAAGAAGACAAACTATTTAATACTTTTCTGGTGTGGATGAGGTATAAAATTGCTATTGACTGTTTGATTATTGAAATAGAATCTAATTATAGTCTAAGATGTCGGGTGACCTGATTTTGGGTCTATAGGTGGCTCATAACATACGAGACTACTTCAACGTAGGAGGCACCTAACTGTCCTAATATGAGGTATACATACCCTACCCCTTAAAGGATTCAAACTTGTGATATCTCTTTCAAGAGGACAAATTTTCCACAGACAAGCCAACTCAAGGTGTATATAATTGAATCCCATGATGTTTAAGTAGAATGCATCATAAATAGTTGTGTGTGCTTAAGTGTTGTTTGTTTCTTTAGATTTTTGTGACCATATACTAATGCACCACATTTTTATTATAAACCTTCTATACTATTCTTAAATTTATTCTATATTTAATAAGAAATATTAGAAACGTTTTCAATGAAAAACACAACCATAGTTATCAAATAAAAATTTGTTGACGAGTGTAAATTTTTATTGTTATTATTTTATGTTATATTCATTTACACTATTTATTACCTTATAATAATGGTCATGAACATGTATTAATGGGAGATAATTTATTTATTGAATTAAAAACAATAGAATAGGATAAATGTTACATCTTTTCATGATATATTTTTATTAAAAAGAAATTGTTTAAAAACGACATGTATTTAAATAATAAAACACTAATGTTTGTACATAGTATTATGTAAGTATAGATTTGAACTTTCGTATATAGCCTGCTTAAATTTTTGGTATAGACCTTAAAATCTGAATTGTTTTAGGTTGGGGCTATGCCTATTAAATGTCAATGAGTAATGATCACATTCAAAAGAATTAGTATACAATAAATATTTATGGTTTATCAAACTAATACTTGTAACATTACAGTTCTCAAAATTTGATACTTGCACATATCTATGACTTCTTTTCAATTTGAAATGTAAATTATGGTCAAAATGAGAAAAAAATAGACCACAAACTATCAATTTCTAGATCTACTTGTGACATTATACTATTATAATCTTACTTTATTTTGGAGGATAAATATCTTAGATCTTTTTTTCAACTCAATGGTATCAAGAACATGAATTGTTTTAGGTGTACGAATAATTAACCTCTTTTGACTTAGTGTCAATAACTAAGGGGTACTCAATCTTTGCCCTCATTTGTTTAAAGTGTTCAACTTAGCATTCAACCAAACTTGATCCTTGGTAAAATATTTGAGAGCTATTATTATAATCTTACTTGAATTTATCGTTTTAATTTAAATTTGATCATGCTTTCTTTACATTTCATGTTTTAATATTTTATCTTTATTTCAATTAGACTTTATGATCTTTAATCGTGTTATTAACTTGTATGTGGATGATGTAAAGATAACTTTAGCTGTGTATATTGATACAATTAGCCATGAACATTCATATTTGGTTGATGTCCCCTTTTTCTTTGTTAGATTTGTTTGCAATAGTGTTTCATTCTTATGGATTTTGAATGATACAAACTGATAGAGTGTTCTAAAAAACACATTCATCATGTTGAAAAAACACATTAACTTTTTCTTTTTGGTTTTATGTTTGGCCTTTTTTATGGAGCCATGATTTGTGTGCTCCTCATCTCTACCACCTATCTCTTGTCTCTTTGTGTTTTTGATATTTATATTTTTTGCTTGAGCCTTGTTTACATCATGTTTCTACTCCTTATGGATCCTTTATCTTGTTGCATGATCTCTCTTTGGCCTTTTATTTACACTTTGATTATTGTATTTCTCCTATTGTCACTTTCACGTTTCACTTCCTCCTTTACACTTATATGGAACTTGTCATTTCTCACACACCATTTGGTTAGTTTTCCTACCCTTGGAGGGCATTCATTGATCACATTTTAACTATCCTTTTGGAGAGTGTACATTGATACATATTATACCATGCCTTTACAAGGTCACATCTTACATGGTATCTTTTCTAGGTACACTTCCATATGGATGATATCTTGTATGGCAATTCATTAGCCTTCAGCCATTTCATTTATAGTGGTCCAAACCTAGTCTAATTACTATCAATTTTCCTACCTTGGACTAAATCATAGGTATGATTCTATCGTTTAGATAGAACCACATTCATGATCACATACCTTTTATCTAAACTCGCCTTTGACTTGTTTCAACCCAAATCTTTCTAAAAATTGGACCACTACTCATCAACTTGCATGCTAAAGAATTTGGATTTAGTGCTTAAGATGTCATATTTAAGAACAAGTCCTATGAAACTAGAAGATCATCCTTGGAATCTCATATCTCATAGAGAATCTTGGAATTGTCATATAAAAGCATCATCTTGAGATCATATTAGAAAAATTCGTGTATGCATCAACAATTACTAGAACTTAACCATCTTGCATTCACATGCCTTTTGTGTTTTTGACTCTTGTGAAAACAAGGAAAGGATTTTGACTAAGGCTTAAGGAAGTTTAGCACTTTAATCCTAACACAGAAAGTCCCAAAGATTTTTATTAACATCATATTGGTACACAATTAGATATCAACATAGGAATGTAAGATTTGGAGGCATACACTAACAAGAGACAGTACCATGCCAAGGCAAATAAAATTAGGCTAGAGAAAGAAAATTTACCATCCATGATCATATTTGATAGTAGATTAGACACCAAAGGTAGATCAATTATAAGATTCATAGTCCATGTCTAATATCAAGATTCCATATTTAGTTGTCAAACACTTCTATGTAGTTAAATAAGCCACATCAACATTTAACCTCATCAACAAGATAAGTACACTCTAATTCTCTATTTACATTTATCAATCTTAACTAATATAATTAAGTTTCTAGATTTGATTATTGCATAATTTACTCATCATTTATAAAGTCCTAAATATCATCACATTATTCTTGAATTTTACTTTCATTCTCTACAATATTCATTGTGAATATTAAAAAGTTTTATAGAATAATAATTTTATTACCTAGTAGTGTTTTAGATTTAAAACCCTTTAATTTAGTTGCATAATAATAGCACAAGATATCTTCAATTTGAAATATTTCTAAACAAATTTACCTTAAAGCTATTATTTCAATCTTAATTAAGATAAATTTTGTATTGATTCTCTCCAAGTTGCATGATTAACTAATTATAATTTTGTAACTTATTGTTATTTTTTTAAAAAGAAAAATATTTTTTTTTCCCTAAGTTTAATCTATGCTAATTAAATAAATATGAGCAATTATAAACAAATTAACCTCTAGATTAAACAAGTGGTAGGTGGGTATGATAAATTAAAATAATTATAATTGTTATTTTTGGGAAAAGTAAATGTAAAGGAGAAGTGTACTTAGCTCTAAGAAATGATGTTTGAAGATACTTCTAATCTCTAAGCACTTAAATCTATTGTTTTTGGTACATAAGAATAGGTAATATAGATCTACCTTACATCTCAGAGTCTAGATGCAAGACTATATCTTTTTTAGGTCAAATTCATGGCTTTAGATTGCATTCATAGGTTTAGATCTATTCTATAAGATGTGGATTTAATCCTGCTTCTTGTGCACTTTTTATCTCTAGTTCTCTTAATTCCCTACTTATTTTTGGTCATCAAGGACTAATGGTATTTAAAAATGCCTTAAGGAGGCTATCAAATCACTAGGGGACAAGTTCTCCTAGCGTAACCCTCAATATAGACTAGCTTTAAAATCATGCTAAAGATCAACAAGCCTCAAACAAGTGTGTAAATGTCCTAGATGATGATTATAAAGTAAATGCTATTCCTTTTAATTCACCAAGTGAAGTTTTCGTCTAATAAATGCTCTTTGAATTCTCTAAGAAGTCAAATGATTCTAGAGTTTCTTAGAATGATGAATTAAGTGCCTATAAATACAAGTATGTAGTAATAATCACATGAAACATGTACAAAGTTGGCTCATGGAAAGAATAAAATGGGTAGGTGTCACAAAAATTAAATTTAAACATTTGAATTTTAGTTAGATCTGTAAGTGTGGGATTGATCTTTCATTTGTGAAATTGACTCAAGATAAGGAAATAGTTATGTATGTGTGGATAATTAATGTCTAGACATGGAGGATGAGATAAATGTAAAATGTATGGAAGTATATTTAGAAATGGATAATTTAAGGTTGAATATGTGGCAATATGTGTAAATGGGGATAGTATAAGGATCAAAGAATAAGCCCAAATTTGCACAAGATTGTGCCATTTGCTGATATGTAATTACACTAAGACATTGTCTCAAAATGGACCAAAAATTAATTGTGAATTGGCATGGGCATGCAAGTTTCATAGTTACATTTTCCCTCAAAGTGAGGTGCATGTGAATCATAAAATGATGATTTATCTCAAAGTATATAACCACTCACAAACATGCATGAAAGTAAATACTAAAAAATTGAAAGGATACTAGGTCCATATAAAGTAATATGTGTTTAGTGTCCTTGGTATTCGTGCTCCATGGGAACTTACAAAATAGAAGAAAAATGTGAAATAAGTATCTTTTGTCTCACAAATGAAATAAAAATAAAATATAAACTTGCTTAACTATCTACAAAATTGAAAACTTAAAAATGAGGAGTGGGGTTAGGAAACTTTGCTTGTATGGAAAGCGATATGGCACACATTGTCATCTGGCATATCAAAAAATACCACACTATATGGTAAAGCTCTATTTGGACATGATGATGATTCTTTCTGTAGAATTTGTCATTACATAAAAGCTCAATCATAGGAAATTTAGTGAAAATATATGCCCCCCTACAATTAGATGTGTGTATGCAGAAAATGGAAATCAAATAAGGAACAAATACATCAATGAACCTACTCCATATTCAACATCACATCAAGAGCAAGTAACTAACAAAAGGAAATGAAACAATATTACCAAAGTAGTCCTTATTGTCCTTGATATTTTATAATGATATTTGATGTATAAATGTTGATTACTCTCAAAATGTGTAGATAATGGCTCCTTTATCATGGCGTGCTCTAGGGAAAAATGACTTAAAGGATGCTCTAATTTATATGATCTAGGGCAAATGGTTGAATGGCCAAGATTAAATTAAGCATCAATGGCTAAGATCAAATGAGACATCAAGACATGGATCAAGGATGGATGGACAAGATTAAAAGGTGATGGATGGACAAGATTAAGTGAGAAAACTTAAGGGAAGGATAAGATCTATCCTCATAAGTTCGGCTTAGGATTTTTAGATTTTTGTGCCAAGATGAGGATAAGTGGGAAAAGATAATTAATTAAATAATAAAATTATTTTATTAATTATGGGAGAAAGTGGGAGCTAATAATTAATTAAATAATAAAATTATTTAATTAATTATAAGACAAGCTAGGGCAAATAATTAATTAAATAACTAAAATTATTTAATTAATTTTGGCTAAGGAAAATGGATAAAATTAAATAAATAAATAAATATAATTTATTTATTTAATTAATTAGCTAAAGGGAAGGACAAGGTGATAGAAGACGACTAAGATGGATGACAAGGTAAAATCTAGGTGTCTACATTTTGCCCCTCTTTGAGATGATGTTGTGACCAAAAGGAAGTGACATCATTTCAAAGAAGAAAAGGTATTGACAATCGGAAAGGGATGACGGGATGGGATGCCCCCTCGAGAGGATAGGCAGGTATGAAGGACACGGGTGGACTCTCGAAATGGATAGGACAACAAAAAGATGGAGAAAGATAAGTTATGTTGGATTAGGTGAGCAATCATGATTTTTTCTTAGCACTATACATTATGCAATACCAAGGTATAAAGACCAGGGTGATGATGTGTCTCATGCGTAAAAGGATACCCCAACACATCACAAGGCATTTGGAAACCTTAGTGAGTACTATGATGACACAACTAATAAGGTCACAAGTAACCATATGCCTTATAGCACCATGATATGAAAGACCATGATACTGTTGTGGCAAGTAGATTACAAGGACTGATGCAGATGCAAGATGATGATGCAAGATAAAATGAATGTAATGTAGATGCAAGATGATAATGCAAGACAAAATGATCATGTAGATGCAAGATAAAATGATGATGTAGATGCAAGATAAAATGATAATGTACACAAGCGAACATATGACATTGGACATCATGATATGGAATACCATGATGTCATTGTGACAATATGTTACAAGAATTGATACAAATGCTAGTAAAATGATAACACACATAAGAAAGAAAGCAAGTGTGCACAAAACCACACAAAGATAAACAAGGTGTTGCCCCTGCCAAGATGAAAACTGATGATTGATTGATTGGATAAAGATAGTGTTGTCATTGTGGGGAACAATATATCCCTAGAACAACACAAGGATAGGGAATGATATATCCCAAAGATGATGATTGACGAGTGATTGATTAAAGTCATTGATTGATTAGGTTGGCAGCAAGGTAGGAAACAAAATTGGGGTATGCTTTTGGATGATTTGGCTAGATTGCTTGACTAAATTAGAATGGATTAAGGTTGGCTTGCATTTGATGTTATTGCTTGGATTTTTGTATGCTTTGATTTTTTTGGATTTTTGACATTTTTTTTTTGAATTTTTTACATGATCTGACTTTTTTTAGATTTTTGACATGTTTTGATTTTTTTTGGATTTTTGATATTTTTTTATTTTTTGGGATTTTTGACATGTTTTGATTTTTTTTTAATTTTTGACATATTTTGTTTTTTTTGGATTTTTGGCATGTTTTGATTTTTTTGGATTTTAGTGTTTTTGTTATGGGATGCTTGTCTGCTATTGGATGGGTGAAGGAGTGGTGGGCAAAGTTAGGGAAGGAAATGGAGAATGTTTAAAGATGCTAATGCTATAGGTGTAATATAGGATATATGATATCATCATATATGTAAGGTCATGAAATGCACAAGTGTCTGAAGCTCAAAATGATGCATTTAGATGTACCCCAAACCACAAAATTTAATAAGGAAATCTATGTCCAAAGAAAAGGCACAATTTGTTGTCCCCATGTGTATGACAAGGATGGAAACATTCAAGATGGATGTGATGGGATAGGATAGACAACCAAGCCGTGGAACGATGATGGGAAGATATTGAATGGATCAAAGGATAATGGGTGATGGAAGACAAAGGCATGGAACTAAAATGGGAGGATGAAGAAATGAAAATGGATGTGACCTAAAGGATAACGAGATTTGGTTACTACACATAGTGCTTGCAAGCAGGTTTTCACCATGGTACTTATTCAAGGTGCCACAAAAGTGGTTTTCACCATTGGATGAATGATTTCTCTTTACTATTTTGATTTATTTATTTATTTATTTTTGACAATTGGGATATTTTGGAAAACTAAGTATGGAATTGTTGGAGCTAGTGGATGTGGAAAGGTTCATCTGATTCTTGACTATCTAGAGTATTTAAACAATAATCACTTGAACTAAGTTGAAGACTCTTTGTTGCAAGGACAATACCACTAGTATGGGCACCACATATACCATCATGCACCTCTTTGAGTGCAAGATTAGTATCTTCTATGTTTAGGCAATGTAAATGGGAACCATACTTTAGTAGGTAAACTAGAGTGAGAGGCATGACAGGAAATGGACTTGTGGTGATTGTGAGATAAGTGGGGTGGAGGTATGTGATCATGTAAGGTGGCAGAAGTGTCGGGAATTAAGGTGATGAGGGACCACCAATTTTATTTTTATGGAGCTTCTTTGGATTTTCTTTTATGCTCAAATGGAGTTGCTTTTCTTCAAGTAAATGCTCTTGTGATGCTAGGGGCAAGGTAAATTTTTCTTTAGATTTTGATACCATAGATATATATAGCATGCTTTTTCTCTTTGAAGTCCAATGCTTTATTATTCTTTTTATTTCTTGATTTTGTATTTGTAGGACTAAGGAGATCATCATCTCACCATTTTCTCCATTATTTTGACAAGTAACGTGAGAGATGGCATTTTATTGGTCCCATGAAGGGGGAGTAGGATATGGCGATGAGGGTTCAATGGTAAAGATGTACCATCATGGAAGAGGCATGAAATATTGAGGTCTTCAAAAGAGGCATTGATGGTCCCATTGACGATACTTTCAACAACATTAGAGGATTCGCCTTGACTTGTAGAGGGAGCATGAGGATCTTTGGTTTCCACACTAGAAGGCATGTATCCTAATCCATAAGAATGTATCTCATATTCTCCACAACCTTTATCAATGATCTTGACCTTGGTAACTTTAGGATCTTAGGTGGACAAGGAATTAGAAGCAAGGTCATTGGGTTCGATATAAGATGCGAAACTAGTGACCTTATCTTTAGTGGAGATATTATTAATAGGACAAATATTATCTTTATGAGAAGAACCTTCCATAGCTCGACAATATTCAAAGGGTCGAGGATCCATGGGCGACCAAGTAGGATGTTATATGGAAGATCATGATCAAGGACTTGGCATGTGGTGTGCTATATAATTGGTCCCACTTGTATGGGGAAACATATAGTTCCTTCATATTCTCTCTCAGCATCATCATAACCTTTGATGGTAAAAGTATAAGGTTCCAAGTTAGCTGGTAAATATCCTAATTGTTTTATTAGTGGTTGTTTAATGGTGAAAAGAGAGAGAATGATTAGCATGTGCACACTAGGTCAAGCCCCTCTTTTCACACACAAACATTCAGAGTATGAATCGAGCTCAATCACTATGAAAGGATTAAGCTACAGATATCTTATTCATCTGCTGCTATACATGAAAAGATGTCCCAACTAGGTTTTCACAAGCCCTAATTAGCTTTATCCAACCAAAACCCTCGTTATAAGATATGTATGAAAAAATTGATTCTAGGAGCAGAAACCTACATGATGAATGTAGAAATGCAGATAAGAGACCACAGTGACTGTGCACCTAAAATTTGAAGGACTGATGGACTTGGGCAGCCACTGAAATCATCCTAAAGTTTCCCTGTCATAGAATTGACTGTACCAGGCACCTGAGTCTCTGATGAGGGTTTCAAATTCTAGATTTGAGGGTCTGAAGGACTAGGACGGCCACAAAAATCATCCTAAACTTATCTGACGACAAATCTATAATTTATGTAGCTAATGTAACCACAATACCTATTTCTTCTCCACATCTTTTCATTAGATCTTCCCAAACCTAACCTACACAACAAAAAGAAGGATAATGAAGGTTGTGGATATATAGGAGTTTGCCTTAGTCAAACCCCATCTTCATTATTCCTACCTCAACAATAGCCAATGTCAAGAGATGCATGTGTGTGTGCTCAAAAACCCTATGTGAGAGCATGAACAAATGCAAGATCCTAAATGACTCAAGCATAAAGGAAATAGATCCACACAATGTTTCACTCAAGGAAACAACAACTTCACCTCAAGGAGATGACATCAATGAAGACTTGTAGAACAAGAAGGCGAGGCATCCATATCTTCGGAGGATTCCAAAAGGCAAGTTGGAGGCTTCAACCCTTCTCCCGATCGTACAAAAGGCTTCACAAACCCTAGGAAGAGCAAGATAGACTTAAGATCTTGATTCCTAATCTTCACAACATATCTCCAAGATTGCAAAAATCCAATTCTTCAATGAGCTTCCACACTTTGTAGACCTTCAATAGCACTTGTAGCAAATTTTTTATGTAGTAATCTTGCATGTGAGTTGTGTGCGATAAAATAATTTTGAGTGCTCTTTAAATATCCAACCTTAGATGTGGAATAAATTGAAATAAAATGCTGACATCACGTGGGAACAAAATTTCAAATTTAGAAACCTAAAGCACATGACATAAGCTGACACCAAAATTAAATTTGGGTCCTATAAGCACAAAAATCACGCATAGCCTCCACAAGGACCCCTATGATGATATATGATCCTTGTCACGTACATATAAGAATGAAATAATGTCCTCTAAGTAGAAAACCTCTTGGTGATGTGTCATTTCTTCCATCTTGTGTTGTTTCATCTCTGTCGTTTTCCCTCTCTCCTTGTTGTCGATGTTTTTCGACACTTTGCGACACTTGTCAATTTGCATTTTTCTGAGCTTGTGACCTTGTTCCTAAGCCTTGTAAGCATCTTTTAGGTGACCTTTCAACTTTCCCCTATGTTTTTCATCTTCTCCACCCCCTAGAAGCCTTCTAGAGGTCCCCCAGAGCCATCTCCCACTTTTGGTTTTCAGTTTCACTCAACCAATCCAAATCTCCCCTATTATTTCTAGATCTCCCGCTGAGAGATCCTACTTTGCAAGTGGAGATTTGGATTTTTGCACATGATTGACCTATTTCCAGAGGCAGATCCCCTCCTTTTCATCTCCTCTACCATCTCCCATCATGCATTTTCACCCAAACCCCTTTCTTTCTGAATCTCCCATTGGGCGACCCTCATAAAACAGGATCTCCCCCAGGCGACCCAGGGTCGCCCCCCAAGCGACCCATGGGTGACCCTTTCACATTTCCAACTGTAGAAAAACTTGAGTTCCTAACTCGAAATAGCTTTGTTTTCACCCATTTTTCTTCCAGTTTGCATGATTTTTGACACCTAATTTAGATTTGACTATTTCATGCACCCACACATACATAATTAGCTCCATTTGATCTAAAATTAACAACTCATTCTCTCCCATGCATTCTTCTAACTCTATTTCTTCTTTAGTGATAGGCTATTATTACATTATCACTCCCTAATTAACTGAGTTCACTGGGTAATCAATCCAGTTCACTCCCCAATCAATCTTTGTTAACTCTTCAATCAATTGAGTTAACTTCTCAATCAATTCCCTTCTTCCAACCTATAAATACCCCCTCCCTCAAACACAAAGGGAGGCAAATTCATTGTGCACACAAAGTTCTTGCTAAGTTATTACTCTCCAATCAGTATTCTCATGCTCACACAGGACGCAGGTACCTTTTATTTGTTCATTTGTTCATCAAGATTTCACATAAATCTCTTCAAGCATCCTTACGCTGCTTCAATCAAGCCATTGTGCTCGTCAACAGCTCTCATTGCGCTCTCTTCGTAAAGCTTCTAAAGCTTCTTTCACTTCTTTGTGTTGTCTTATCACCAAGAGGTCTTCCCGCTACTTCAAGAGATACGAGGTTGCCATCAAGGATCTCTGAGGGTAGTGGAGAATCACAAGTCTTCTTTATTTCAGGTTTCTCTATGCTTTTTATCAATTGGCAATAATTAGAAAATTAAAATTGCTCTTGGTATTAGTAATTTATTGCTTTTTCCTTAATAGAATAGTTAGATCTAGCATTCTAAAAGTAATTTGCATTCATAGTATAATTCATTATTTGCAATTTCCTTTTCTAGATTAAATCATTTCAAAACATTTGAAAACCCCAAAAATATAGAATAATTGCATTAGATAAAATTTATTCTAGCTGCATTCATATTTCTTTTCTTAGATTAAAAAGCATCTTTTATTTCCGAAAATACCACAAAAAAGCACAAAAACAAGTTTTGCATTTCATATAGTTGCATTCATAAAAATATAGAAAAGAACAAAAACATTAGGCAGTTAGGTAAATTGCAAACCCTTGTTATTGTCACAAGGTCAACCACGGTCAACTATTCAAACCCTTGATATCGTCACAAGATCAACAAAATTCAATGCACAACTAAACCTTAGGTCAACTCATAACCCTAAGTCAAAACCCAAAGCCTAGTCAAGGTTAGTTCACATACACCAATCTCTTGTCTCGGCACATGAATGTGCCCATAATTAAGAGGTGAGTGGGTGAGGGTAGTCCTCGACAAGATTGAGGAGATCCATTCGAGACCACAACAAGATCCATTCATCTTACAACAACTAGAGGCATTTAGACAATGACCAATCATCCAACGAATTGAAAGATAACAAGCCATCAACGAAAGTAACAGCTTACCCACACAGAGGTGGAACAGCAAAAACCCCAACTTAAGAAGAGTAACTAGTGACCCTTCAGGTCATACGGTTATCTCTACAACAACAATCATCAAATGAAACATCTACATTAGAACACAACAACAAAGGCCCCAGGACATGTTGAACCCTCTCCACGAATTCTAGCTCTCCAACGAGCCAGACCACCCCGGTGTCTCACCTCCTCTCGACTAGCTACTTCCATGAGATTGAGAGTGACGTGGTTGTTTGCCCTATGGCAAGCAGGGAAGGGTCCATGTGCTTGCCAAAATCTGACCCGACAGCCCCCAGGCAACTAAGGTCACGATTTTGAGCGTACATATTTTGGTGAACCTGACATGAACTACAAATCCTTCTGTTTATGTTGTTTGCATTCCCATTACTTGGATCTCATTATCACTATCACATATGCCATCAGCTTCACCACATATTTTGGTGAACCTGACGTGAAGAGCAAAAACTTTTGTTTATGCTTTTTGCATTCCAAATATTCAACACTTCAAAACAAAACTCGGTAAGCATTTTCACTTTATTCTTCATAGTCGCTTCTGCCACTTCAGTTTCTGTCACCTTCGCCATCATCCATTCCATTTATTCTGTGGTGTCTACGGCACCCCTGAATATGATGGAACCTAATCTAAACTAAGGGAATATTCCCTCAAGAGAACCAGAAACTCCTTCCTTCAATAGGTATGTGTCACCACATCTAGATGCACCAATCACCAACTGCTATGACTACAAAGACTCAGATTATGAACAAGATCAAAGAGACCAAAGGGAGTCTAGGTGCTCTCTGTCTTTTAACAACCCAGTTTGGGAGTACAATCTGGCCATGCCAAATGCGCCACATAAAGCTAGGAGGGTAAGGTCAGAAATACATCGACTTGATCAACCTTCCACAAGCACATCAAGTACTTATCTCAATGAAGAAGTAAAATGATAAGAAAGACACTTACAGGAGGCAAGAGATGCTCAAGAGGCATTACGAGTTGCCTTGCGAGAAGAACAAAGAGAAAATGTTGCACGAGAAGAAGCTTACCACCATGACAATACTTAGAGAGAAAATCCTAGAAATGAGGAAACACCTAGAGCTGCCACTCCTGCAGACTTAATCACAACTCTAGTGCAAAGGATTAGAACACTAGAAGCAAAACAAACTGCTCCTGAAAGAAGGCAGAAATCCAATGACAACTTTCGAAATGAACAAGACCACGGGGCATCTCAGAATCCCCCTATCTCAACTACTATTCAAGAAATGCAAGTAATGACACGAGTCTGAATGAGAACCCTCATTTTTAGAACAATCCAGTAGTATTAGGAAATCCAACAAATCAAACAATGGGTTATCAAAACCCACCTACAGGGTTGTTGCTATCAACCCCGCAATCTCAAAGCACCCTTCTCGGAACATATCTCGAGTACTTGAAAGAACCTCTCAATCAAAACATAAGGAACGTACAGTTATCTCAGCCATTGCCAAATCTCTAGAAATTCAAAGGGGAAGGAGATCCAAATTCACATATTAAAGCTTACACTATAGCAATAAGAGAACTCCTCCCTTGGGATGGGGTTGTTGCCAAGATCTTTTTGAAAACTCTCGAAGCAATAGCCCTGGGCTAGTACTATCATTTGCCAGAGGCTTCAATTCACTAGTTCAGACAACTAATTAGAGAGTTTGTCATGGCATTTGACATGAACAAACTCGTCAAAATAGGAATCAGAGAATCCCTCACCATGAAGAAAGAACCAAATAAATCTATAGCCCACTTTGTGACTAGATGGAGGCAAGTCCTCTATTCCTCAACCAGTGCCCCAAACATGGACCACAGTGAACTATGCAACCTTTTCTTGCATGCCCTGAACAAAGACATAAGAGAAGATGTTCAAAAATTACCATACAGATCCTATGAAGAAGCATTGGAAAGTGATTTGAGGATCAATCAAGATGCCACTGACAGTTGTCGAAAGATTTATGATACTAATGGAAGACTCAAAATGCCTAAAGCAATTGAAAAGGTTACATCAAATATCTCCTCAGACAAAGATGTCAATTTTGTGAAGAGCAATCCCAATAATTACAAGTGGCGACAAAAAGGAAATCAAGGGTCAAAACGTCACCCTTATGATCCCAACACTTATTGTTAGTTCCATGGAACAAAAGGTCATGAAATAAAAACCTGCTATGGATACAACAAAGATATCTCCAAACTTACTCCGGATCAACAACAAAACTTCCTCAAACTCCTTCAATCTCAAAGGAAGGCGAAGGAACCTCAAAATGAGAAGGGCAAGGCCAATCAAAATAGCTCCCACCACGTAGAAATGAATCAAGAAGTGTTCATAATCCAACAAGAAGAATAAAAAGATCAAATAGAAAATGTCTTCTCACAAGTAATAAGTTTGTTGAGAGCCTCCCCCTCACATCAAAAAACATTCATGGAAGTATTAGAAGTGGGATGTTCAACACAAGAGGAACCAACCCCTCTCACATTTGATATCTCCAAACTGCCTCAAAATGAAGAAAGTAACAAAAGGGATTCACCGCTATTCATAAAAATTCAAGTTGAAGGGGTCACCATAAAGAGAGTCGTGGTGGACGAAGGATCGGCAATCAATCTCTTGTTGATGTCATTCCTACAAAGAATGGGATATAGAAAAATAGGAATCAAGAAATAGGCTGTCACCTTAAGGATATATGACAGCCACAATATTCAAACAGTTGGGAAAATCAATCTATCACTCACCCTAATGGATAAAACTATTTCCATGGACTTTCATGTTATCAACAAAGAAACCAATTACAACATGATCCTCAAAAGACCTTGGATTCATGCTATGAAGGCCATTGCCTCCACCTTGTTTCAAGAGATGCACTTTCATCATTTGGGAAAGATTTGCATTGTCAAGACAGACCCTGATCCTTTCAACGTTTACAAGAAGGAACAAGAGGAAAAGGACAAAAAGTTAAAAATGCAAGAGAGAGAAAAGAAGAAACTCAAAATTTTCAACCAAACACAAGTACTCACAATATATCGTATCAAAGCATGGACAATCTCAGAGAATTCCCCTTTGATCCTCACACTACCAAGTCTCATGCTTCATTCGGCTTAGCAGCCATACCATGCTTTAATGAATGGGACATCAAGAACCTCTCAGTAGGAACAATTGAAATCATCGAAGAAGGAGAAGACAAAGAGGAAAAGTGAAATTCCACCTACAAGTTTGGAGAAACATCTCAATCACAAAATAATCAAAAATTATGGACTCTCCACTTTGATGGACCTAGTTGTAAAACCGGAGTAGGGACAGGGATAATCCTAACCTCCTAGGAAGGAAAAGTCCTCCCCTTTGCCTTCAGGTTGGATTTATTTTGCATAAACAATGTCACTAAATACGAAGCCTTATCCTTAGGAGTCATGTTAGCCATGAGAATGGGGATCAAGAGGATCTTTGCCTTTAGAGACTCCCAATTGGTGATCAACCAAGTTGTAGAGAATTACAAAACAAAATCAGAGCAACTATGACCCTACAAAGAAACCATTAGAAAATTTGTCCAATTCTTTGACTTCTTCTCTATAAAATCTATACCCAAGGAAGAGAACCAAGTGGCAGATTCAATGGTTGCGTTCGCCGCACTATTTTCACCACATGCTCAACTTCAAAATTCAGAGTACATTGTGTCAGTTTGAAGAGAGCCATTGTTGGAAGGTCAATAATTACCAAGCATTCTAAATTATGTCGTGGATCAAATAGCAAAACCTACTCGAGATTACACTGAGAACGATGAGGCCATCTTAGAGTATTTACATGCTTATGATGGCCTCCCAAGAGTGTTCCACAAGAAAGGATACATGCTCCTCCCACACCCAGAAGATTATTTTGGGAGTGAAAAAGAAATCCTCTAGATCGAAGCAAATTTAGATTTACCACCTACCCCTTAGAAATTCAAAGAGGGACATCCATCACTAACTAGAGATACCATTGATATTAACGTAGGAACTTCCGAGAAACCAAAAAATGCTAAAATTGGGAGGGGAGTTAAATGACGAAGAGTTGGAAGAATACACTAAGTTCCTTATCAAATATTCTGATCTCTTTGCATGGACATACTTAGACATGCCTAGATTAGACCCAAAGATCGTGGTACACAACTTAGTAACAAAACCTGATGCAAAATCCATAAAACAAAAATTGAGACCCATAAAGCCTTAAGTAGCTGAAATGGTAAAGGAAGAATTGAAGAAATTATTGAATGTCGACTTTATCAAACTAGTGGATTATTCAAGTTGGGTATCAAACATTGTCCCAGTTTTAAAGAAAAATGGAAAAACTTAGAGATGCCTTGATTTTAGGGATATCAATCAAGCTTGCCCAAAAGATGATTTTCCCTTACCATCCATAGATCAAATTATCGATTCAACTGCAGGATATGAAATACTCTCTTATGGATGGGTTCTCGGAATACAATCAAATCAGAATCTCAGAAGTAGATCAAAACAAAACAACATTCACCACTCCTTGGGGAACATTCTATTATGTAGTCATGTCGTTCGGACTAAAAAATGTAGGGGCTACCTGTCAAAGAGCCATGACACACATCTTCCACGATTACATTCATAAGATAGTAGAGACATACATTGATGATCTTTTGGCTAAGTCAGAGCAATGATTAACACATGTGGAAGACCTTTGCAAGATCTTCAATAGGCTTTGAGAATACAACTTGTAAGGTTAAATCCTAAAAAGTGTGTTTTCAGGGTTATGGCAGGGAAGTTGTTGGGTTTCATTGTGTCGCGAAGAGGAATTGATGTTTATCTAGAAAAAGTTAAAGTAGTCCTAAATGCAACCCCACCAACAAGTGAAACAACAATAAGAACCATTTTGGGACAATTAGGTGCAATCAGGCGTTTCATACTGGACATGACTTTCAAGATTCACCCGATCAATCAATTACTGAAGAAACAAGTTGCATAACCTGGACGGTTGACTATCAAAACACATTTGAGCAAGTAAAGAAGTTCTTATTGACACTGCCCATGCTAATGCCACCAAAACATGACAATCCTTTCATCTTATACTTTAGAGCAACTAATATCTATGTAGCATGCATGTTGGCTCAAGAAGATGAAGGTAGGAGAGAAAGAGCCATATATTTCATAAGTTGAACCTTGATAGAGTATGAGAAGAATTACACTCAGGCTAAAAAGGAGTGTCTTGCCATAGTCTTCGCAACTCAGAGATTATGACATTACATGTTGAATCAAGAAACAAGAGTTATGATATGATCCGAACAGTTGAGGACTTTCTTAAATCAGCCAATGTTATCGAGAAGGGCTAGCCGGTTTGTGACATTACTAAGTGATTTTGAATTAACCTACATCAATCAAAAGTCAGTCAAAGGACAAGTGATAGCGAATTGGCTAGCAAACAATACAGTTCCTCAAGAGAAGCCCATAAATGAAGACTTCCTGGATGAAGAGATTTGCGTAATTGATCTTGAGAAATATGCCGCTTCATATTGGTATAGAGACATTGTGAACTACCTCACAAACAAAACCTACCCCAAAAATATGACTCCCTTGAGAAAAAGATGATTGCATGTCCTCATTGCAAGATATGTTCTAATAGACGATGTGCTCTATCGAAGGGCCTTAGACGGGATGTTGCTTCGATGTGTTGACAAAGAAGCACGTAAAATCCTAGAAGAATGCCATAGCTGAATCTGTGGAGGACACTTTGGTGGTCATGCCACAACAAGGAAAATACACATGATGGGATTTTTTTGTGCATGTTTACAAGGGAATGTTATCAAGATCGTAAAAAGATACTTGAAATGCCAAGCCTACGCCCATGTCCACCACACACCTACAAGAGATTTGCAACCAATAGTTACCCCTTGGCCCTTCTCCACTTGGGGCTTGGACCTCGTGGGAAAGATATCTCCCCCATTGATGGATGGACATTTGTTCATCATCACCGCGATAGAAAATTTTACCAAATGGGTAGAGACCATGCCTCTCACTACGATTGTAGGGACCGTGATTGCCAACTTCATATTGAATCAAATTATATGTCGATTCGGGATTCCCTATGTGATAGTGACTAGACAACGCATCATCATTCAAAAATCCACAAGTGAGAGAGTTATGTGAGAGGTTCCACATCAATCATAACTCTCCCTCAGTCTACTATCCTCAAGGGAACGGAGAGGTAGAAGACACAAACAAAACATTGAAATCAATATTGGTCAAAATCGTGAAGGATTCTAAAAGAGATTGGCATTTATAATTACATGCAAAGCTCTGGACTTATAGAACAAGTGTAAGGACTCCAATTGGAACCACCCCTTATTCCCTCACTTTTAGGTCGGAGGCAGTGTTACCCTTGAAAGTAGAATTGACTAGTCTAAGAGTGTCGTTACAAGGACCATTGGATAATGAGGAGTATCGAGTAATAAGATTAGTTGAACTAGAAATGATGGATGAAACATGCTTAAGAGTTGTCCAAAGACATGATTCTTACCTTGCGAGAATGAAAAAGCAATATAACAAGAAAGTCATCCCAAGACCTTTTCAAGTGGGAGACCTAGTACTTAGGGTAGACAACTTGATTGATAAAAGAGCCGGTGAAGGATGCAAGTTTAGACCAAACTAGATAGGACCTTACATGGTTAAAGAAGACATCAGAAATAGTGTCTATCTCTTGTGTATAATGGAGGGAGAGGAATTTGGCGAAACAGTCAATGCCTTTCACCTCAAGAAATACTATGTCTAAAAACCAAAAAATCATAAAACATAAAAATACAAAAAAAATTATAAAAATCAAAAATGCCAAAAAGAATTTGTTTCTTGCATTTAAATATCATTTTGTTCATCTTACATTACAGTTAATGACTCACTCTTATATTATTTTCATTTTAGTAAGGAGTCTAAGGTTGCCTAGATATACGTCATCCTTTTAGGACCTAGAGATTCCCTATTTTCACAATCACCATATCCCCTTTCATTCCTAGTGATTCTAATCAAAGCCTAGCTCTTAGCTTTACACTAATCCTAGTCTTAATGAGCCAAGATGTTAGGTCTAAAAAAAGTCAGTATTCAAACCTACAATATTCAAAGGAAGCTTGCAAGTAGACCTTCCCAATTCTTCCATAGTAGAAGAGAAGTCTAAATAGATTACAAAAACTTTAGGTGGCACACAGCCCCTTATCTTCCCTGGCCAAAAACGTTAGGAGGATCAAAACTCTAAAGGAAGCAATCTAAAATCTGAGTGAATAAAAAATGAATGATCAAAATAAGAGTGTTGAGATAGAAAATTGAGTGATCAAGCTATTGCATATCCAAAGTTCCAAAAGCATTCATTTTCATAAAAGTCAAAAATCCAAAAAAGTGGAAAAAGCAAAAAAAAAGAGATACAAAAAAAGAGTGAAAGAGAGAAGATTGTTTAATGTTTGTACTCTTAGGTGGAGATCATTCTAAGCTCAAAGCCTCAAGGGTGACATTCTAACAGAGAAAATAAAGAGAAAGGTACAAAGCACACGCACGCACTAGCTGAGCAAAGCCAAGAATCTAGTAGTCTTTAGGCTCATCTTCTATCTAGGGACCCTTATTCTTTCCCATTTATCCTTTACCCCTGGTCTATCTTGCTTGCCATCTATGATCTAAGTCTAGCAAACATCAATAAACTTTGTTACTTGTCTAAGTTCAAAGCTTGTCAAATTGTCTTATCTAGATAAGGATCAATGTTTACCCTTAGCAAAGCCCAAATTCAAAAGCACTCCATTTCATTCCCACTCCCCACTTGAGTTCTAAAATCCTATCTCACAGCCTTGAATAGGTCTCTTATATCAGGACAACTTGCAATCCCCTGGATTGGAAATCATGTTAAAGAGCAGTCATATTGTTTGTTTCACAATGCATTCATATCAAAATCAGAAAAAGAGTCTCAAAGCAATAAAGTCAATGTCATAACTCATCACATTCAATAGAAGTAAAAGTTTCATTTCAAGAATTTCTTGTGTTCTTGCATCTGCATATCGTAAACTGCATCTCATATATATATGCCAAAAAATTACAAAAAACATGTCATCGGTATCATACTTGCATTGGTTAGAGTTGAAGGTCAAAAACATAATCAAAGAGTTCTTAAAACCTCCAAAATACACAAGAGATGAGTACCCTTTCGATAGCCAAAACCATAAAAAGATAAACTTTCATAGATATATCTGAAGTTTACATGTATTAGAGTACAAAGAGCTAAGACAGAATGCTCTCAATGGAAGTGAAGGCTCCCCATGCAAGGGGGTATGATTTTAAAGGAAAAGCAAAGTAAAATCAAGGACAGTTCCCTCTGACAGAACCCTCAGGACTCCTGCTCCTCTGCCTATGTCCACCACTAGTCGCTTCATGAGATCTATGGGAGTGAGGCATCCTACTATGAGCTTGTGATTATGAAGGCCCCACTGCACTAACATCTCGTCATCTAAATCAAAGATGAGCCATCTCATGAAGCACCTGATTCTCACCCTTAAGGATGAGATTCTCGACCTTCAAATCAGCACTCGCCTGACATCCATGATAAGCAAGAGCAAAAATGTCAGTGTATCACCTAGAAGTAGGGGGTACACCAAGATCAACCAAAAGACTCTCTTGAGACAACCTAGTGAATGGAGAAGCTAAGCCAACATTAATCTCACGAACGAAATCCCTCCACTCTTTAACATTACCTGCGAATTGAACCAAGGAAAGAAAAAAGTGTGTTATCTCTTCATGAAAAGAAAGGAAAGAGAAAGGACAAAGTGCACAAACAATAAAGCAAATGAAGACTTACGTGGGTCACTAGGTTGCCAATCAGGGTCAAGTTACCGCATCACCTCATTAGAGTGAGGAGGTCTAGGAACCGTAGGTGGACCCTCTGGGACATCATGAACATCATTAGCATCATCAGAACTATCATCCTATGCATCCTCTGGTGGACCTTCGTCTGTTGAATCATCCCCATCAGGAATATAGTCCTCATCAGAAGAATCTAATTCCTCAACCACAATGAGTGCTTGGAAAGAAGTTCCTCTCCCTCCCCTCTGTCCTCTCAAAGATCTAGGAACTCTGGTAATGAAGACTCTAGGAGTCAAAGGAGTCCAAGTAACTATCCTCTGATTAACCTTGCCCATCTCTTAAAAAGTTCTATAGCAGGTAGGCACTGGGGGCAAATCCTCAGGAAAATCCTCACCAAACTGCTACAAGATGCCCTCAATGCAATGAGCCTTGACCAAGCCATTACGGTCTAAAAGCTCTAATACCCCATGACAGTACTCTCTGATCTCACTATCATGTGACCATGATCCCTCCAAATCCACATAAGGATCAAAAATAATATCCTCACCTGTAAGAGTAGCTACAGCACATAGAGAAGCATCAAAGTGACCCACCTAGATCCATCTACCTACTCTCGATAATCGTCTATCAAGAATTAGAACTAGCTTCTGATAAGGCCTAATGTGCTCAAAAATTCAAGTCATAACCAAAGAAGAGTGGCTAAAAATAAGAGCCCCTCATTGTGCGATGAGATAGAAATCTCTATATAATTGGTGCCCAACACCATCTCAAGCAAGCCAAAGCCTTGTCTCCAGACAGCCTTGATGTAATCAAGTTAGTCAAGAACTTCCTCAAATGAGGAATGTGAAGTCGTGGCATAGAGATAAGCTAAACTCCTATCTGATCTTTAGGGTGACTAAGCCCCATGAGCTGTGCCCAAGACACCTTGTCCTCAAAGGACTCACTAGCAGGCAAGATGACAAAATGTCCTCTCATAGGAAATCCAACTATACGGTAAACATCAAAAAGAGTGATAGTCCACTCTCTTGAAACCTACGGGAACCTAAAGGTGTTCCTATCCCCATCCCAATATGTAAAGATATCACAGCAGATGTGTACCACATGATGAATAACCAGCACATGACAAACTCTAGCTAAGCCCGCTCTCCTCAGAATAGCACGATCATCATCATTTGGTGAAGCAAACATCTCTAAGAGCCGCAACTATTATCTACAAGCATTCCATCGAATGTGCATGTCCTGCAAATTAGAAAAGAGCTTTAGATTAGATCTCGTCAACTCGCAAAAATCCTAAAAATCGTAAAACTTGCAGAAAATCTCACCAAAAAAGCATATAAATCATCAAAATTGTAATAAACAAGTGAATACAGTAGCCAAATTAGGTTGAAACAGAGTGAAATGAATGTTAGAAAACATCAAATTTTGGACAAAGTTCACCCACCAGGGTCTCCCCCCAGGCAACCCTGCTGTTAGCAAGATCTCCCCTCGAGCAACGCTATTGTCACCAGGATCTCCCTCTGACCGACCCTTTTGTTAGCCAGATCTCCCCCTAGGTGACATGCCTAACAAAAGGGATGACCCTATGTGGAGATCCCCCAAATAGAAAGTGCTCTAAAATCCCTGTTTCTCAGCCAGTTTCAGTAAACGAAAAATCGATCCTACTCTAAACGACAAAACAAAGACAATGCAACAAAAAAATCCCCAAAAAAGCTAATTTCAAGAGATTTTTCACAAAATTCAACATAAGGTTTAGAGAAGGGTTTTTCATTGTTTGCATACCTAATTCTCAACAGCTAAAGAAGAGGTAGCCATCTTCGCGATCTCCCCGATGATATCTACTCAATGACTATTCACACGATTGATTATGTTGCCGATTCACTCCAATCTCACTAATTTGCTTGCTTTTCTTGCCCTTAGCTTAGTTTCTTTATGCATTCTTAGATTAGTTCTTTGCTTTTATGCATCTTTCGTGCATCATTTTGCATGCATTCATTCCTACAAATCTCACCGACAAAGGCAAACAACTAGTTGAACTCTCACGATCTATGGTAAGTTCGTCATTTCAATTTTCATTATTCATTTTGATATATTCAAATGCCAGACTAATACTAGTTATTGTAGGTACAATTGCATAAAATTGACAATAGGTAAGGCCTAGTTCGGGAACGGTACCTACCTTTCATGTAGACTACCATCCTCAAGGGGGCAAATATGTAAGCACAAAAATCACGCACAGCCTCCACGAGGACCCCTATGATCATATATGATCCTTCTCACGTACATGTAAGCATGAAATAATGTCCTCTAAGCAGCAAACCTCTTGGTGATGTTTCATTTCTTCCATCTTGTGTTGTTTCCTCTTTGTCGTTTTCCCTCTCTTTGTTGTCGACGCTTTCCGACACTTTGCGACACTTGTCGATTTGCATTTTTCTGAGCTTGTGACCCTATTCCTAAGCCTTGTAAACATCTTGTACATGAGCTTTCACCTTTCTCCTATGTTTTCCATCTTCTCCACCCCCTAGAAGCCTTCTAGAGGTCCCCCAGAGCCATCTCCCACTTTCGGTTTTCAGTTTCACTCAACCAATTCAAATCTCCCCCTATTATTTTCAGATCTCCCATCAGGAGATCCTACTTTGCAAGTGGAGATTTGGATTATTGCACATGATTGACCTATTTCCAAAGGTAGATCCCCTCCTTTTCATCTCCTCTACCATCTCCCATCATGCATTTTCACCCAGCCACCTTTCTTTCCGGATCTCTCGTCGAGCGACCCTCATAAAATAGGATCTCCCCCGGGCAACCCAAGGTCACCCCCCAGGTGAGCCATGGGCAACCCTACTGGTGAAATGGGCAACCCATGGGCGACCCTATCACGTTTCCAGCCACAAAAAAACTAAAGTTTCTAACTCGAAATAGCTTCATTTTAGCCTATTTTTCTTCCAGTTCGCATGATTTTTGATGCCTAATTTGGAGTTGACTATTTCATGCACCCACACATGCATAATTAGCTCCATTTGATCTAAAATTAACAACTCATTCTCTCCCATGCATTTTTCTAACTCAATTTCTTCTTTAGTGATAGGCTATTATTGCATTATCACTCCCTAATTAACTGAGTTCACTGGGTAATCAATCCAGTTCACTCCCTAATCAATCCTTGTTAACTCTTAAATCAATTAAGTTAACTTCTCAATCAATTACCTTCTTCCAACCTATAAATACCCCCCTCCCTCAAGCACAAAGGGAGGAAAATTCATTGTGCACATAGCTCTTGCTAAGTTTTTGCTCTCCAATCAGCATTCTCATGCTCACATAGGAGAAGGTGCCTTTTATTTGTTCATTTATTCATCAAGCTTTCACATTAAGCTCTTAAAGTGTCCTTACATTGCTTCAATCAAGCCATTGTACTCATCAACAGCTCTCATTGAGCTCTCTTTGCAAAACTTTTAAAGCTTCTTTCGCTTCTTTGTGTTGTCTTGTCACCAAGAGGTCTCCCCACTGCTTCAAGAGGATACGGGGTTGCCATCAAGGATCTTTGAGGGTAGTGGAGGCTCACAAGTCTTTTTTATTTCAAGTTCCTCTATGCTTTTTGTCAATTGGTAGTAATTACAAAATTGAAATTGCTCTTGGGATTAGTAATTTATTGTTTTTTTCTTGATAGAATAGTTAGATCTAGAATTTTAGAAGTAATTTGCATTCATAGTATAATTCATTTATTTGCAATTTCCTTTTCTAGATTAAATCATTTCAAAACATTCGAAAACCCCAAAAATATAGAATAATTGCATTAGATAAAATTCATTCTAGTTACATTCATATTTCCTTTCTTAGATTAAAAAACATCTTTTATTTCCAAAAATACCAAAAAAAGCACAAAAACAAGTTTTCAATTTCATATAGTTGCATTCATAAAAATATAGAAAAGAACAAAAACATTAGGAAGTTAGGTAAATTGCAAACCCTTGATATCATCACAAGGTCAACAAAAGTCAACGCACAACTAAACCTTAGGTCAACTCAAAACACTAAGTCAAAACCCAAAGTCTAGTCAAGGTTAGTCCACATACACCAATCTCTTGTCTCGGCTCACGAATGTGCCTAGGATTAAGAGGTGAGTGGGTGAGGGCAGTCCTCAATGAGATTGAGGAGATCCATCCGAGCCCACAACAAGATCCATTCATCTTACAACAACTAGAGGCATTTAGACAACTTCAAATACAACAAGCAATCATCCAACGAATTGAAAGACAACAAGCCATCAACAAAAGTAATAGCCTACCCACACAAAGATGGAACAATAGAAACCCCAACAGAAGAAGAGTAACTAGTGACCCTTCGGGTCATACGGTTATCTCTACAACAATAATCATCGAACGAAACATCTACATTAGCACACAACAACAAAGACCCCAGGATGTGTCAACCCCTCTCAGTGAAGTCTAGCTCTCCAATGAGCTAGACCACCCTCGTTTCTCACCTCCTCTTGACTGGCTACTTCCACGAGAGCAAGATTGACATGGCAGTTTTCCCTGTGGCAAGGAGGGAAGGGTCCGTGTGCGTGCTGAAATCTGATCTGACAACCCCAAACAATTGAGGTCGCGATTTTGAGCGTACAGGTCATGAGAATTAAGGCAGGACTAGGACGGTTGGTGCCCAAGTCTAACCCCCAAATTTCACTCTGAAATCTACTTAAGGGTGCTCTAAATTCTAGAATCCATAATTCTTTTTCAGGTTATGTCAGAAATTACTCTGAAATACGACATTTCCTCGGTAAGATATATGCTAATCAGGTTCTAAATAGGTCCAATGATGAAAGGGGTTGAGGGACACCAAAGGGGAGGAGCTAAACTTAGTGAAATTGTGTTAATCCATGCAAGAGTACAATTTATGACATAATAATGGCAAGGTACATAAATTCAAACCAAATCCATTATCCAAAAGGACACACTTGAATTTGCGTTTAGCAATCAGGAACTCAATGTGGGGTTTATTATGAGATGGATCAATGGGTGGCATGGCATGTTGGCTAAAGGTGAGGTGGCAAGTGGATGAAAGATGACTCACAAGGGCTTGGAATTGATCATGATCAATATTATGTGGAACTTGGGATTCTTGTAAGGCTCGATCCATTATAGCTTTGTAGATAGGGGAAGCTCTAAGGAGATCCAAAATGGACATTTGTGCAAGAGTCTTCCCAAGATGGTCTAGGAGATTGTAATGGGAGGGTTGGGACGATGAAGAAGATGGAGGTTGAGGGATGGTGACCATTCTACATCTTGTTGTAACAACACAATTAGGAGATGGAACTTTTAAGGTAATAGTGGCAACAGATGAGGGATCATAATCTATACACCCTATAATAGAGTCATAGGAGTAAGGGGTCTTATTATAGCAGACATTTTTGGGATTGGTTTGAAGTGGAAGGCAAGGATGAAGTGGATTGACCATGCTTTGGAAAAGGGTCCTAGTAAATACCCAATTTATCACTGGATGAGAAGTTGGGAGTTACTTCTAATTTTCCTTGATCAATAAGATCTTGAATGTAATGTTTGAGCCTCATACACTTGTTTGTAGGATGTTCGTGGACATGATGATAACTACAATAATCCTTCTCACCATATGGTCTAGTGAAAGGCAATGTAATCATATTATCTTGCATTAACTTTTGAAATACCATTTGACTGGGTTCCCCTAAGTTAGTAAAGTGACGTCTTGGATTAGAGGGTGGCCCAAATTGTCTCTCAAGAAGGGAAATGGTATTAGTCTTAAAGACAATTTGTACATTGGGTTCAGAAGGTTATGTTGTTTGAATGTGTCTTGAATCCGTGACTCCATCACTAACCACATGTTTATTCTTAGCCCAAGGTTTAGATTTGTCATTCGTTTGATTATTATGCTTGGTATAGGTCTTGAGTAAACCTTTAGTGATAAGGGCTTTTTCAATATTAACACCTTTCTCAATGATTTCATCAAAGGTGGAAAGATAATGGATTTGGAGATGAAAGGCCATTTCTTGATTAAGGTTTTGGATGACAATATTGACTAATTATTTTTTAGGGATTGCCCAAGGGATTCGAATTGCAATCCCTCTCGACCTGTGTAGGTCAGTGTTTAGGTGGAAATTTGATGGTTTATTTACTCTAGGTTAAATACCTCAATTTCACCACTAAGCATTGGGGAGACAAGGATTGAGCTTGTAGACAAGCTTCTAATCACTTTGCCTCCCTTTTTATGCTCACGTGGTTATGGAACCTAAGGCCCTAATCAAGATTTTATCAAGTATTGTACTTTCAACCAAGTAAAACCCTAATTATGCCTCAAATCAATAGTATACAGAAACTAATAAAGTACCTAATAAAACTGATCACATAAGTGCAGAGGAGGGGTTTCAGAGACAATGTACCCAAAATTTGAGGGCTACCTGGACTAGGGCACCCGCCCCAATGTCCTACAAATTCCTGAACATGAAAACCTTCTACACAAGGTGTCTAAGACTGTTAAAAGGCTCCCAAACACCTGGTTGGACTAGGGCGCCCGTCCCAATGTCTTGCAAGTCTCGAAATCCAAAAAATTGAAAGTTTGTCATGACTGTGCCTGCAATATCCTTCTTCTTGTAGCTTCTTTTCACTGGAACCTGCGAAACACGATCTGCACATACAAAGGAAGGAAATTGTTCCTGCTATATAGGAGCTTGCCTCAGTCAAGCCCCGTCTTTGGTATTTCTACCTCAACAATAGCCAAAGGAAAAGATTTGTAGAAATGTGTGCAAATCTAACAATGTATTATGCATAAATCAAACCGTAGATGTCTCAATCAAGGGAAGATCAACAACTTGCTTTGCATCCATAAACACATACAACATCACCTCAAGGAGATGAAACAAATGAAGACTTGCATGAACAAGAAGGTGAATCAGCAATGTCCATGGAGAAACTCCAAGCTTGTTGTTGGAGGCTTCAACCCTTCTCCCAATCATGCAAAAGGTGTACAAACCCTAGGAAGAGCAAGATAGACTCAAGATCTTGATTCCTAACCTTCATCCATTGTCTCCAAGATAGCAAATAAAAAATACTTCAAATAGCTTCAACAAGTCACTGATCTTCAATGGCAATTACAGCAGAGTTTTGGAATTAAGCTTGCATAAGAATTGTGTGTGATAAAATGATTTGCAAATGTCTTTTTATATCAAGCTTTAGGGAATTCAAATTTTGAAGTAATGTCTCGATATTGCGCAAAATTTGAGAATTTGAAAATGGAATCTCGAGGCACTCGGCGGGAATCGACACCCCACCAAAATTCAAAATCCTGTGAAACCGGGGAGGACTAGGGCACAGGCGCCCAAGTCCAAACTCCCAATTTCAGCTCAGATCTGCATTTTTGGGGGTCCTAGGGACCCTAATCTCAAACCTCTTTCCAAGTTTTATCAATCAGTTACCTCAAAAAGTGAATAGATTGCTCCTAGACTAAGTCAATCAGGGTTTCGGGAAGGCCAAAAAAGAAAAGGTTGAGAGACCACCAAGAGTGAGGAGCTAAACCGAGGGAAATTGTACCATTCCATACAGGAGGATAATTTCTGACGTTACAGTAAGAAGCAAAGTTTTCTCCATGATGTTAATTGGCATGCAAAGGTCTAACATGGTAAGTTCATGTTTAACATTATAGGAGAAATAGACCGCAATTTTTTTGGCTAGTTGAGGGAATATTGTGATGGTACTAGGAGTGAAATTATGAAACCTTGATCTAAGGCTTGTCCGACCAAACTTAGTGGGAAAAGTTTCAATAGGTAAACATCGTAGTGAGAAACTTCTTGACAAGCCATGAAAAATTGTTTGACAAGCAAATAACTCAGATATGAAGCAAGAAGGATGCAAAAGTGCAAGATACGTCAGGTTCATCAAAATGTTAGATGGAAAAGGGAGACTTAGCCTAAAAGGTTAAATTAGATCAAACCCTCTTCTATCAATATTGGAACACAAACCAAGTTTGGCTTCTACCTTTCAAGGAGAGCCAAATTACAGGGGTTTTGTCCCTTGTTGTATAAAGGAGTGGCAACCAAATTCAACCAACCAAACTAGGGCAAAGCATGAAACCCTAATTGAGAAAGATCGATGTATAGCAGATGAACGGTAACAAATATAGGAAATCTAATACCATAGCAAAGATCAGGGAACAGAGGAGAACCAAGATCTAAGTTCGAAAGAAGAGAGGTACCAGGGCACTAGGCACCCTAGACCAAAATTAGGGTTTTGCAAGATCTCTGAATTTGGGTGCCTTCACCTACTTGTCTTCTTATCTCCTATCACTTGTTATCTTCAGATTCCTTCAGATGTGACTTCCATACAAACAAGAAGAGAAAAGGGTTGGTGCTATTTAGGAGCTTGCCTAAGTCAAGCTCCATGAATGGTGTTTCCACCTCCACAATAGTAATGATGAGAGATTGAAAAGAGTGTGTGCCCTAGGAGGGCAGAGACAAATCTAAAGTAGAACAGAATGTTGTAATAAAACATAAAGGAAAGAAGTCACCATGAGCATGGAAACCCTAGCTTGCTTGATGCGGCATCACAACTTGACTCAAGAAGTTGGTGTAGCCTCAAATAAGTAGAGAGATCTTCACAAAACCTACAAGAAGTTAGTACAACAACAATAATTCACCATAGAGAGTTTTAGAGAAGAATAGAGAGCGTGAGAGAGAGAGAGAGAGAGAGAGTTAGAATCCTTAGAGAACTTAGAGATGTTCAAATGAATAAACTAACTTGCTTATATATGCATTCCCGCTCACCAATGAATAAAACCAAATGGGGTTGACATCTATAAGCCAAGGAGGTGTTCTAAGACGACACCACAAAAACAAAAGGCTTCAATACTTGTTGAATCTAAGATTGAAAGCATTTTAAAGAATTGAGCTAATAACTAAGCCAAAAAACACAAATGAGGGGCCACAAGTGACACCAAGGCACCAGAAGCTAAAAGAAAGGCTTCACTCATACCATGACACCCATGGTTCAAACATTGAGTCATAATCTAGGACTTGAAAGAAGGAACCTTGCAAATCACAAGGACAATCTAAGACTCAAAGAATACATCACCTAAAGAGAACCAAAAGAACCCATCTACAAAAACATAGATCACTCAAAGGGAGTGTATGAGAAAACACACTATGTAACCATTTTTTTTTTATAGAGAAAAATAGATTTTAAAAAACCTTTTGAGAAATCTATTTGAACACAAATTTGTGCAAATATATAGTGTAGGGCGAGGATTTCAAAAATTTGTTTAACAAATTTTCAATATCTTATAACACAGACTCGCACTAAAAGTGTAATGGAAGGTATGGCAGATAAACCCAAATATAAACCATTATAAAAAGAATCAGAGTATTGAAGAGGGAAACCATGGCTTTAGACATTAAAAAAATAACCCTCCCAGATCCATGTTCCCAATGAAAGAATTTTCTTGCAATCAGACTCATTTACAAACACGATTGTGAAGAAACCTTGCTCGCAAGGTAGCACAAAAATAAGCCCTTTAAATAGGGCCTACAAACCTTAGCGATCTAGGCCTTCATATTAACAAGATTTGGCATAATCCATTGAATTTACCAATTAGGGCAAATTTTGCACAGGGAAACTTCCCAGCCATGGACATTTTCATTGGAATCCAAAACCAGTTCCGGTATAATTTCTGCCATTTTAACACCGGTCCCTGCTTTTTAAAATTTGCCGCCTTTTGTGGAATCAGCCATATTTCCCCAAAAAACAACAGACTACATCTAATCTGAGAGGCAGCCATTAACAGTCGAGGGCTCTCAATTTGGAGAGTTTGCCCTATTCAAGGAAGCCCTATGAGCCCAGGCAGGATAGGGGCCAAACTCTTTCTTCTACAATCCTTAACTAGTGGGAGTTATTATCTGGAAGAAGAGAATTATTTTCTGTCTTTTGACTTCACATCATTGCCCCACCCATTATCATATGTAGGTTTAAAGACCAACAAATATAGAGTGATCCATTATGGTACTATCCTCTAGCAAGAAAAACAGTGTATTTGACTTTTGAAAGCACTGAAGCTACCCTATAAGTTCTGTTCTTTTAACTAGGGCCTAAATTTAATAGCTATATAGTTGTATTTAGGCATTTTTGTCATAAAATACAATTAAATTTTTAGGAAGACTGTATTACATGTTAGACAAACTTGTCAAAATTTATATAAGATTATTCTAATATATATATTTAATTTATATATAAAATTTTTAAAATAAAGTATCTCTTACTATTTAAAAGATAACTTTAAATGAAAAACCCTCAGAAAAAAATTGTTTGACAAACAAAGTAGATTGTCAAATTTAAGCCCTGCTTCTAAAACTTTCTTGAATTTCTTGAAGGATATTTGTAACTCAGATAACCACATCTACAGCAGGGGTTGCAGCTGTTGCATTCAAAAGGTAATTAATCTTTTTTTTTGTTTATCTTTTTCTTTTTTTTTTTCTTTTACCCATTTGGGTAGGGTTGTAATGTTATCTGAATTTCTTGTTTTGTAAATACTCTTATAGTGTATTTGAAACAAAATGGGCTGCATTACTTCTATAGGGCTAGGGAGTCTGACAGGCCTGTTTGGAGGAATTGTTATTTCTATACAGTTAATTAGAAAGTTTTTGGTAGAAAATTGTGTGCAAGTTTTTATTGGTTTTCCATCAGAAACTTTCTAATTAACTGTAGCTAAACTGGAAAAATATGGTATGAAAGTGAATTGTATATCTTTTTCTACTGTTGCCACAGATATAGTTATGAACTAGTTTGGAAAGAGCCCTTCAGATATAGAATGAATCAATTTTAGGATATCACTTTTTCTTTTATGGTATGATTTACATTTTAAGACAATAATAAAGTAATGAACAGTAAATAACTAGTTTAAAATTAAAAATTGAGAATTAATTAGTGGGAGAGGCTTAAATTTGATGGCTGTATAGTTGTATTTAGGTATTTTTGCCGTAAAATACAATCAAAATTTTGAAAAGACCCTATCACATGAGAGATTTTGGACAAATTGTCAAAATTTATATAAGATTATGATGATATTTATATTTAGTTTATATATAATTTTACTTATACTAAAATATATCATGGTATTTTAAGGGCATCATTGAATAGATAACTGTCTTAAAAAAAATCCTTGCCAGACAAGGTCAAACGTCAAATTTAGGCCCTGGTGGGAGAGTTATTAAGGGTATTTCTAGTTATTAACTATGTGAATTCTTTTTATCAATATTTTAAATCATACTCCATAATCCATCTTTAAAATTATACCTAAAAAAATATTAAATTTTCTAATATCAAAATCACAGACAGACTTATTTCCATAATTCAAAGATCAGGTAGAACACCTTTATTCCACAGGTGAATTTCCCATCTTTTCCTGTTACAGAATGATTTGAGGATGGTGGATTTGACATTGAACACCCAAGTTTCCAGAAGACCCTGCCTTCCCCCCCCCAAGAAAATTGCAAGCAGAACAACTCGTCAATCAAAATCTCTTACAGCCAAAGCTTATGTCTGTGTGGGAGAGGGGAAGCATTAAGCTTATTTTAGGAATTGGGTTTCATTTAGCAATTAGAAAAAATGGTGGCAGAAACAAGAAGAGGGATATTGGAGAGAAAAAAATATAGTTTCATCTGTGAGATCCTGTTTGTCACATGCTAAATGTTCCCATCGCATGACTGTAATTAGTAGGGAGATTAGTTCAATGTTTAGAATTACGTAGTTTTATCTAGTTTAGTCGGCAAGTGTACTTTTTTTTGGTTTATCTGACTGACTTATCAGACTGTGTTTTCCAGATTCTTCAATCTGTTTAACAGGAGGAAGATTGGTTTGGATTGTGAGTGAAAAGTAAGGAATCTTTAGTACGATTGTTTGGTCAAACTTTGACTGGATTGTAGACATTGTAAAATTCAAGATAGTAGTACTTAGTCATTTACACGATCCATCATGGAAAACAAGGTCCTCATATTGTAAAGAAATAAAATATATTTTTTAAATTAAAATTAGGTCTAATTATTTTAAATATTTTTTTGTTAAAAAGGTAAGAGAAATTATTTTCAAGGTACCTATTTTGATATTTGCACTAGATTTTTTTTGTTTCTTTTTTAAGGGTTTTGTTCTTTTTCTTAATTTTGTTCTTCTTTTCTCTATTTGTTTTGGTTTTGAAAAGTTGCCAATTTTTTAATTTTATATGTATAAATTTTTATTATTAATATTGAGCATTGTCAAGCATACATTTTTTTAATAATTATTTTGGTATATCTCTTGTTTGTCATAAATTTTATTTGTATTTTTATTATTTTTAAGTGAAAATAAACTATTTATTTACTTTATATTTTATCTATATATAATGTAGGACGTTTTTTAATATGATAAGCAGCAAAGGAGGGTGATCCCTTTAACAAAAAGCCACAAGGGCAGAGAAAGCCAGGCCACCAATAGGCCTCCAACAGTAGACAAACAACAATAAAGTAGGATGTTAAAATAATGTCAACCTAGAATTTTTCTTCAATGGTCACAACATAAGATGCTTCTCCCCCCTACTACGACTGTAGGTTACACCTCAAGTAGCATAAGAAGTTAGTATAATTAAATTACTTTAATTTATAGTTGCAATTGATGATATGATAGAGTTTAAAATTTTGAAAATTAAGAGGGGTGAAAATATTTAGTTGAGTTTAAGGGTTGTTTGGTAGTTGTCTATTGTTTTGATCATAATTTTTTATTTGTAGCTCAAAATTACTTGATCTTAGATTCGTTGGAAGGAAAACAATGAAATGATAAATGAGGTTGTTCATAGAATTTGTCTAAGGTTGAATCCACGACTATAGATTTGAACCTTTTCTTGTGGATTTGAACTTATCTAAAATTGAACTTCGATTGTAGAATGAACTTATGGCCTATAGAAAACAAAGATTTGCCTTGGTGCTTGGACCTACAATAAAAGATAGCGTCAATAAATACCTTTGGCAACTTGCTAAGCAAGGGTATTCTCCTTACGTTAAGAGCCTTGATTCAATTCAATGTTTTTTTTATAAAATTAAGAAAGATAACATGCAATATATGCATCAAGCACCAGCGTACTTGTCATGCCCATCCATACACATGGACATAAACACAACACAACTAATTTTTTTTATTTACAAAAACATTATTGCTAAGAGTGTGCTAGTCATAGTAGTGTGTTTGTGTCCATGTGTATGGATGGGCATGACACTATTAAAGGTAACTTGAATTTGGAATAAATGCAAAAGAATGATGCGTAGACCTAGTGTGAAACTAGGGTTTTGAAACTTGCTTTGACAAAGAGAAAATGTTGTCAGAGAATGTTGATGCATTGTAATGCTATGATAGGAGCAAGATTGATTGAGAGTGACTCAATTAGATAAGGATGCCTCCATGATGTTAGATGGAATGGTTTCTAGATGATCAAATAAGCTAGAGGTGATGCCCTTGTACTTCACTTAGACATGTAATTTGAAAGTTTTGACATGGGAGTCAACACATAAGGGCTAGTTGGAAAGGGGTTGGCTCCAACCCATAATTAAATTTGAATTTAAAACTTTGGAGGTTGAATTTGCATATGAAAAATGAATTGGATCAAATACACAAGCATGGAAATTAACCTAGGAGAGGAGATAATATTTTATGGTCTAGAAATAGTTTGAGAAAATGTTACATTTTTTGTGATGGTTAATCAAAAATGGTGCTAGTGGGAGTGCCAAATTAGTCAAAATCATATGCTAAGACAAATAATTAGGACACCCACAAAAAAGGGTGTAAAACAAAGAATAAAAGTGTAAGGTATGCACTTGTCACCATTATATTTTGCCCCCACTTTGGTGTGCATGTAGATCTACATGAATCAAGCATACCTTGAAGAAGAAAAAGGTGAAAAATAAACATAACTTGAAGTAGTAGCTAGAGCAACATGATCTATTCTACGTATGAACTACACATAAACCTTATGAATGATTAGTAATAATATGCCCCTTGACTTTTTTGGTGCCCCTCAAGGCATACACAAATCACAAGGGAAAAAGATTAGATAAAAACTAAGAATGATAACATGTAAATGTATATAGAAATGAATTATAAGCATGGTAAAGTAAGTGTGAAGCATAATCATGGTAAACATGAGCATGAAAAATCTAAGACACAATCAACAAAAAATCGAAGATACATAAATTTATGCAATACTTACCTTTGTGTGCGTGTGTGAAAGGTGAAATATTTCCTTACTTTTCCCCCAGATTAGAACAATCATGAGTATATGCAAACATGTAAAAAGTTAACAATGTCCTTGCCCTAAGTGGCAAGATTAAGTGAAAAACATAGAACACAAAATAATGTGTAAATCAAAAATATAAAGAAATTTAGATCAAATGGAACCACAAGATGTATCATAAAATAATTGCCCCAATGGGACTTTGTCCATTAGCATCATGACATATAAATAAAGTATGATCCACTATTGTTTCTTTATGAACAAAAGTACCATGTAATGATAGAATCTTTGGAGAACTTGTTGGCAAGAGACACTATATGGATTCATGGTTGTTGTCATTGATGGCAACAAAGGTCATCCCACATATCCGCAAGTCATAATGTGTCTCTACCGGAAGTCAGAATAAAGATTGTTGTGGTCCGGTGAACAAGAACAGAGCATGTGGCAAGGTCCGACAGATTGATCCGGATCTCTCAGAGGAAGTGTCTTGGTGCAGTGCAGATTTGGGGAAGTCAAGAGGACTACCTTGAGTGGTATATTCCAAGGATTTAGCCTCCGGTGATGGACAAGGAGAAAGATATGAATAGTTGAGTACCGGATTCCTGAGAGACAGTGAAAACAGAGGAAGAACTGACTAACAGAGCATCAGACTACTTTCCGGATGTGTTACTATTGATGATAGAGGTTGTGAAGGCATGAATCATGTTTGGCCGACATGATTAATGATATCTACAAGTATATGCTTGATCCGCATTGCTTGGTGAGGAAGGATTCAGCCGACAGAACAAAAGTTTGTAAGAAACTAGACTGTTCTGGATGCCGACTAGAAAGGTGATGAAATTACTTGTGCGGATATATATAGAGGATGGATTTAGTTGTGAAGTGTGTGATGGTGTGAAGATATATGCGAAGAAGTACAGAACAGAGCAGAAGTAGCAAAAAGGATCCGGTATGTGAAAGATAGCAGAATAAAGAATAGAGGAAAGATGAAGTGCAGCAGATCAGTGTACTGAGCCTAACCGGAACTGAACTCCAGCATATACAGATGCTTCCAATCAGTTCAAGACTGTGATTCTTATCACTTTGTAGACAGTGTGTCTTCTTGTAGGCAGTGGGCCTCTTGTGAGCAGTGTGCTCGGGCAGTGAGCCCTAATTGGCAAGTGCCATTTTTTTTGTAATCTCCTATTCTTCTAACAGAGAATAATTTTGGGTTAATCACCCCATGGTTTTCTCCCTTAACAGGGTTTCCACGTCAAAAATACTGTGTTATGTGTTTCTTATTTCATGGTAATGTTTTTGTGTTTGATTCAATGCTGCATCAATTAATAAGAAAGTTCAATAAGGGAAATAATTAGGATAATTGATTCACCCCCCCCTCTCAGTTATCAACAATTGGTATCAGAGCTAAGTTCCTCCTAATAGAGCCTAACAGCTTGAGGAAGATCTGGGAGTTCAAATGGATGCATATGGTTTAAGGGAGCAACTCAAAACTGCTCTTGAGGATCTTGAACAGTCAAATTCTGAAGTCAGTGAATTAAAGGAAAGACTCAAACAGGCTGATGAATTCATGAGAGAATTAAAAGACAAATTAAGTCTCTCTATGAAAAAGAGAAAGGAGCTGCTCCAACAGTTGGCAAGACAAAGTGAAGAAAGCAATACAAATGAAGAATTGACTGAGCAAACCAAGTTATGTGAAAAGTTATCAAAAGAAGTCATTATGTTAAGACATGAAATGGAATCAGGAACTATAAAGTTTACTCAAGAGATTGAAGAAAAAAGAAAGGCTGAAGACAATCTAAGACAATCTCTTAAAGAAAAATCAGAAGAATGCCACCAGATAGACAGGATTATCAGACATCTTGAATCTGATCTTGAAGATGCCAAAGATAATGAAGAAAAACTTGAGGATCAAATTGCCTCTCTCAAAAGAGACCTTCAAACAGCAAATGAATATAAAGAGAAATTCAAGATAAGTTCTGCTCAACTTGAAGTTCTTCTTGGAAGTCAAAAGAGGACAGATGACAAGTATGGTTTGGGATATGAGAAAGGAGAAAGCTCCGGATCCGGTCAGAAGAATCTTGGATCAGAAAATCCAAGGAGCAGGCCTAGAAGACCTCCGGTAAGATAGCCAAATGCTCAAAGATATCCATCCTTCAATGGATACTGCCACAGCTGCAACCACTTTGGTCACAAAGCTAATCAGTGCAGAATGAGAATGAATCAGATTAATTCATCCTTCTCCGGATAGTGCTTCAACTGCAAAAGGTATGGACACAAATCCCATGAATGCAGAATTATGCAAGTAAACAAATCATTCAAAGGTAGATGCTTCACATGCAATAGAGTAGGTCATATGGCTAATCAATGCAGATCAAGAGAATATCAGTCAAATATGCAAAGAAATGTTATTTGCCAAATCTGCAATAGGTCCGGTCATAATGCTAAAGTCTGCAGAAACAAGTATCACGACAAAAGAGGTCCGGTGTATAATCAGAATCAAGACAAGGGTAAACAAAAGATGAATGCGGATGAAGTTAGGAATCAGATGAGCAAGATTTGGGTGAAGAAAAGTTCAGAGAATGTAGAGGTTGGATCCGCACCAGACTCTGGTGCTGATATTTCTTCCAGAAATTAAAAAGTGAGCTCAGGCTCAGGGGGAGACTCAAAGAAAATCCTGTTCCCCCAGCCAAACAAGTGGTGCCGAATGTGGCACAAGATGCGGATTAAAGGGTTTGCAGATATGAGTCTTGATATGCTTCAGTCAAGTTTTCAGAGGTCCGCATGGAGTCATGAAGAAGCTGTGATCGATCAAATAAGACATGTTCAGGGAGATGCTCCGGTATGACAAAGGATTACAAAAAGGTTCGAAGAGATCCGGAAGTGCACTATCTTGTTCTGCGGATTGGACAGAGTGTTTGGGATGTTCTTGTAATATGTTACCTCGATTTATTCATGATTGAAAGATCCGGATGATATTCGCAGATCAGGACTAATCCGGGATACTCCAAGCTATCCAGACAAGGCAAACCGAAATAATGTAGGTGAAGCATTTATTGCAGACAGATATTAGGGTTCGCGGAGCAATATAAGGGATTTCTCAAAAGTCATTTGCTCATTCTGCACTCAAGAAGAAGCGAATAGTGGAGCTCTGCAACAAGATTCATCAAGCACACCAAGGATCTCCTGCCGAAGTCATTGCATAAAGAAATCAATCCAATCACTCCGTGCAAGTCGAAGGCGCATAAGGTATTCTCCGTTTTTCATTACCTCACTGCAAATCTTTGAAGAATGGCTACTCCAAACATAGTTAAGATCTCTGATAGACCTCGCCCCTCATTCAAGAAACATCCTTACAAATCATTGGAGGTAGATCCACTAGGAGCCTTCTCTAGTGTTCCTCATGGTGTATTGCATACGGAAGATATTAGGGTTTACATCCATGCGAATCTTGAAGACTTTGGAGAATCAAAACTGATGGATATCTATCACAAACAATTGATAGATGACTCCTTTGAGATCAAACCTCAGTATAAAGCCATCCAGGACAAACACTTTGCACAGTGCATTCATTTCCCCTGTTTTGAAGAAGATGAATGGGTCCGGTATGTACTAAGTAGAGTACATGACAACTTCCTATGGTTGAACAAGCCCTTCAAGATCACCAAGGACGCAATTAGGGCTGTAATCGGTCTGCACTCATCCGGTGGATTACCTGTTCTCAAATCTGTCAAAAATCAGACAGTCAGTGATGCAACCGGATCCAAGTTTGACAAAAGAGCTATGACAGTTGATGACATCATTGAACCGGATGTCAAATTTGCAGCTATGATAATTGGTTACAAAATCTATCATTCCAGTAGGGAAAATTCAGTACCGGGAACTGCAATCTACACAGCCTATCAGATGTTAAAGGAGAATGCAGACTATGACTTGTGCGAGCTTCTAGTAAACCAACTCTTTGAAAATCTGCAGAAGATTAAGAAGGACAAGAAAAACTCCTTCAAATATGGCAATCTGATCCTGTGTCTCTTCTTTTACTACATGAATGAGCTTCCCGGATCCAGTGGATGGATATGGCAGAATGACAGACCGGTTGCCATTCAAATCAGAGACTATTTGCATGAACTTGGGGATGCAAAAGCAAGAAATACAGCTCTATGGGGTTACTTCAAGAACTTCCAAAGCATGATGCATGCAAGAGAAAGAATACCCCAATCCCTTGTTGAAAAATACAAAGACACAGTATGCTTCATGGTAGAAACAGATCAGTGTCTGATGGAGGCAGTGGAGCCTAGGACTGTCTGGATCATGCCTATGGGGTATGAAGTGGATGAACAGATAGTAGAGCTGCATGTTCAACACATGCTAAGCCAGCCCAAAGATCCTAAGGCAGAAAGGTTTGGAACCTTTGAGGAACTGAGTGTAAAGTTACATGTAGAACTCAGGGAACCGGAGATAAAGAGGAAGGTAAGAAAAGAAGTTGAGCATATTGCTCAAGGCCTAGGCATCTCAAAAGAGGCACTTGATGCCAGCCGGGAAAAGAGGAGGAAGGCTGAGGAAGAAGAGAAAAGTAAAGAAAGTGTTCCGGTTGAAACTCCCACCCGGACCAGATCATCAAAAAGATCTGCACCTCCCTCAACCAAAAGTTCAAAACCGGAAGTCCAGGCATCCGGTAAAAGATCCAAGACAAAAGCCACAAGGGCTTATAAAAGCCAAAAGGATGAAGAGGAAACAGAGTCAGATGAGGGAGTAAAAGAAATAAAGAAGCAGAAGAAGAAAGGATCCGGTAAACCCTCCTCAGGACAAGACAAGGATGAAATGGCAGAGGTATCCGTTGAAAAGCCCACTCTGTCTCTAGAGAGTATAATCAAGTCGGTCACGGTGGATGGAAACCTTCAACCAATGACTGAATCTTATGATGACTTCAGTGAGGCTGACCAAAAGACTCTGTAGGAAGCCACAGTCAAATATCTGAACATATATAATAAGGCTTTCATTGAGATCATATCTCTTATTCCTAAAAGCCTAGAAAAGGAATTGGAAGTAAGAAAGAACAATGCTCATGCAAAAGATCTTGAGATCCGGGAGCAGATAGCTATTCAGCTATATCCTCAAATTGATCCCAAGACAATGAACATAATCTTCAAGGACTGCAAAGATGAGTTCAGAAGCAAAGCCAGGATGAATCAACTCATGCTTGGTGAGACTGACAAAGTGGCCCAAGAAACAGAAGAGATCCTCCGGAAGGCCTTCAAAAGGTTCAATCTTCCTGTTGTAGAGGACTTAGGTACAGAAACAGCTGAGGACTTGGAACCCTCTGCCCCAGAAGAAGTGGGTCCTGAACATACAAGCATCTCTCCTCCGGTTTCCCCTACAGTCTCCGGATCCAAAGAAGAAGAGCAATTACAGGAGAAGGAAGCAGTGGTGAAAGACAAAGAGGTTGACAGTTCCAAGACTGCAGAAGAAAAGAAACATCTGTCTCCGGCAAGAGACACTGCACAAACTGTTCAACAATTTTTGAGCAAAGAAACTTTAGAGATTGATGAACCGGAGCTTCTAAAAGGCCCATTCGACTTTGACTCTCTCTCTCCGGTACAAACAATGAAGATAGCTTCATTTGCAAATGCCAAGGCAAATGAAAAACTCCTGAAGTCTCATATGGAAGACTGTGAGTTGATAGAGGCTGCTTCCAGAGTACTTGTAAAGATTATGCCATCAATCCAGATAGATCCGACAGCCTCCTCTTCTGGTAATCTAAAAACCTTAGTCAGCAGTGTTGATACACATTTTGATTCTCTAGAAAAATCAGCTGAAGAAAAGGTCCGGAAGGAATTTTTGGATAAAAGATTTTCAGAAATATTAGAATTAATCTCTAAAGATAGGAAGATTGTGAGCATTGGAATAAAGAGCTTAGAGAATGCTCTTAAGGATGGCGGTGACATCTACAAATTTTGTATATCCTGGTCAAAGGCAACAGCAGCAATTGATAAGAAAATAAAAGAGGAACAGGATAAGCTACAAAGCTTATCTCAAAGTTTTGATCCTCTCTCTTCCTCCATAATAAATCAAGAATGTCAGACTATTGCAGTCTTGAATGAAATAAAGAATCTTGAGAAGGAAAGGAAGAATATCACTAACCGGATGGGAGAACTTAGAAGGATTATAATCCCTAAGTTGGAAACTATGCATGAGGCCATCAGTGATGCTCAGACCACCGCCCAAACAAAAGATCCGACAGATCTCAAGCGGGCAGAAGCTTTTGCATTTTTGTTGAGTGGTCACATTTCAATTTTGGATAGAATGAAGCAAAGTTGGGCTACAGAAATGATCCAATTGCAGACATCCTTTGCAGACATTCTTCAGTATATGTGAGTATGTAAATATGCGGCTATGTATAGAAAATTTTTAAAAATTTTGATATGCGGACCCTACCCTTTGCCATTGATGTCAAAGGGGGAGTGAGGAGCAGTGAAAAATGAGGAATCCAATTAAGGGGGAGTTCCAGAAATTGTATATAAAGACAGAGCATCAGCAAAGGGGGAGCATAGTGAAAACACTTAGTCATTTTTCACTAAGTGTTGCCATCAATGCCAAAGGGGGAGATTGTTGGCAAGAGACACTATATGGATTCATGGTTGTTGTCATTGATGGCAACAAAGGTCATCCCACATATCCGCAAGTCATAATGTGTCTCTACCGGAAGTCAGAATAAAGATTGTTGTGGTCCGGTGAACAAGAACAGAGCATGTGGCAAGGTCCGACAGATTGATCCGGATCTCTCAGAGGAAGTGTCTTGGTGCAGTGCGGATTTGGGGAAGTCAAGAGGACTACCTTGAGTGGTATATTCCAAGGATTTAGCCTCCGGTGATAGACAAGGAGAAAGATATGAATAGTTGAGTACCGGATTCCTGAGAGACAGTGAAAACAGAGGAAGAACTGACTAACAGAGCATCAGACTACTTTCCGGATGTGTTACTATTGATGATAGAGGTTGTGAAGGCATGAATCATGTTTGGCTGACATGATTAATGATATCTACAAGTATATGCTTGATCCGCATTGCTTGGTGAGGAAGGATTCAGCCGACAGAACAAAAGTTTGTAAGAAACTAGACTGTTCCGGATGCCGACTAGAAAGGTGATGAAATTACTTGTGCGGATATATATAGAGGATGGATTTAGTTGTGAAGTGTGTGATGGTGTGAAGATATATGCGAAGAAGTACAGAACAGAGCAGAAGTAGCAAAAAGGATCCGGTATGTGAAAGATAGCAGAATAAAGAACAGAGGAAAGATGAAGTGCAACAGATCAGTGTACTGAGCCTAACCGGAACTGAACTCCAGCATATACAGATGCTTCCAATCAGTTCAAGACTGTGATTCTTATCACTTTGTAGACAGTGTGTCTTCTTGTAGGCAGTGGGCCTCTTGTGAGCAGTGTGCTCGGGCAGTGAGCCCTAATTGGCAAGTGCCATTTTTTTGTAATCTCCTATTCTTCTAACAGAGAATAATTTTGGGTTAATCACCCCGTGGTTTTCTCCCTTAACAGGGTTTCCACGTCAAAAATACTGTGTTATGTGTTTCTTATTTCATGGTAATGTTTTTGTGTTTGATTCAATGCTGCATCAATTAATAAGAAAGTTCAATAAGGGAAATAATTAGGATAACTGATTCACCCCCCCCCCCTCTCAGTTATCAACAGAACTTACCTTTGCTTGCTCTTAAGATGTATCTTTTGGATCCTATGTTTCTTTACTTGGATTTTTATTATAAATCATGGTAAGCATACTACCATAAATTGTGCCATTGATGTGTACTTAGATGTATACATTGTCTTGTTCTTCATGATATTTTCCACATGGTGTGCTAGATGCAGATACTTTGTCATTAACCTTAAAAGAATGTTCTTTGTCCTAATGAAGTGAGAAATATAAGCATGTGTTATGTCAGAAAATGTCCCCTTGGGGGCTTTTCCATCTTAAGGTTTAGCTTCCAGGTCTTGTTTATGCATTTAGAGCATTTTTCATGTTAATTTGACATCTCGATGAGAAAACCCTGAAGTTTCATGGCAAATGGGACTTAGGGGGAACACTTGACATAAACCCTGCCTGAAATAGGGGGGAGGACTTGGGCACCCCTGCCCTAGTCCTGCCTTATTTTAGGTCAAGCCCAATTTCAAAGCATTGGTTTATGACCGTTATTTGAGTCCTATGCTGACACGGTAAGTCTCAACTACAAAATTCTTGGTGGGAATGTTTGTAGTTGCATATATAAGCATGATTAGTGATTCATTTGTAAACTAGATGGACATTTTGATTGACAAGCTGATGTTAAGGTGATTCAAGGCATTCATTGTGTGTGGCAGAGCAAAATTTTTGTTGTTCTTGTGTTTGTATTTGCAGATTTGGCATCCATCTCCTCATGGCATGAAGAGCATCTTCCTTCCATGAGATCTTCACTACAAGGTGATATCAATTATGTTTTCTATCATTTACAATTTGGATTTTGCCTCTATCCTGCAGGGATATGTACTCTTTATCTGACAATGGTATTCGGAAGACTTGAATGTCTCTCCGGGGCTTGACTGAGGCAAGCCTCTAAACACCACAACCCCCAACCCACATTTTTGTGATTGCAAGTTACAGGTTGCAAAAGCAGAAGAAGTGGAGTTGTAGGAGAGTAGTACAGACTGTCAGAATTGTAGATCAAAGAAGAAAATAGGGACTTGGACTCGGGCTCCTACTCATTAGTCCTCTAGATCCTACAACAGGAAAATCTCCAGAATAGCAGGAACAGGTTGCAGACAAGATTCCCAGATCCTGACAAAAATGGTGGCACTGGACTTGGGCACTCTCTCATTAGTCCCTGACTTTTTTGTTTTCTGAACTTTGAAATCTGGTACGCATTTGATTGTCATTTGATATCTCTGTGTGCGAGCATTTTCCGTGATTTGTTCGTTTGTTTTTGAATTTGAATAATTAGGGTTTTGAGCATAATTGGGCTTAACTGAATAACAAAATCACACAATTCCAATTTTTCCCTATGTTCCAAGTGACTGAAAGCCTGATAATAGACTTCCTACTTGGTTGAAGTCCTTGAATGTTTAGAGGTGAAAGGAGGATTCATACAAACTAGCAAATTCAACCCTAAACACTAACAAATCATCTTCATTCATTTTTCAACATTTTGGTGAACCCATGTTTTAATAAATTTTGCACCTTCCTGAGTGTTGTGCTTCAGATTTACATTTATTTCATTTATTCATATCATTGTTCATCTTATTGCATTTGGAAAATTACAAAAAAAATTAAAAAATTGGAAAATTTTGAAAAAATTGGCATTTTTAGCTTGAATTTTCATATAATTTGAATTAGTTGGCATTTAATTTCAATAAATTTATGTCATTATCATAATATCTGATTTAAAATACATAAATTCAACACTCATCATTCATTTAGATTGCATTTTCATGCTTAAATTGATAAAAATTGCTTGAAATTGTGCATTTTTCCATATAACCTAGTTTTGCATTAGCTAGGGTTCGTAGTCAAAATCTTGTTTCAAATTTTAATACCCTTTTAAAATACTCATTAGGACTGGTTTCTAACTATAGTTTTTCATCATAGTGGTTTGCTTGCAAAATTTCATGCCTAGAGTTTGAAAACCTTGATTTTTCACTAGATTTGGCCTTATCATCTCTCTAGATTTGCATCCTAGGTGCATTGTAAAGGATTTTTCTACACCAATTGGCTATTATTAGGGTTATTATCTGCTTCCCCTTCTAAAATTATTTACAACACCTTTTCATTGACCTCTTACAGTGGAAATTTGGTGAAAATTTGCATATTTTAGCTATATTTTCCCTAGGGTTTGACCTTGAGTTGCACTATAACCGTGTTGTGATGGATTTTTTGGTATTAGGTGGCTATTATTATTGTTATAATTTTCCCTCCATTATAATTTTCCTCACAACACCCTTTGTCATACTCTTGCATTAAAATTTGGTGAAAAATTACATATTTTGGCTATATTTGACCTAGGGTTTGACCTAGATTTGCACTCCAAGCGTATTGTGAAAGATTTTATGGCTTTAGGTGACTGATATTACTGCTATAATCTTCTACAGCTCCTAAAATTATTTACAACACCCCTTTTTTTGGGTCTTAGCATTGAACATTTGTGAAAAATTGCATGTTTTAGTGTATTTTCACTAGGTTTTGACTTGTCATCATTCTAGGTTTGCATCAAAAGTGTGTTGTGAAGGATATTATTACTTTATTGGACTAATATCAGGCATATTACTTGCTTCACTTGATCAATTTCTATACAACACCTTTTCCTTCACTTATTTGCATTGAAAAAAGTTGAAAGATCAAGCATTTTTGGTCATTTTCATACATAGTTTTGCATTCATGGATTCTCCTAACAGGTCATGTTTGGAAGATTTATTTGAGTACATTATGAATTATGATAATTTTTTCAAATTCACTGATAAACATCCTCAAGTCTTGCATCAAATAGCCTACATCTATGGTATTGACTTGTGCTTAAGCACTACCTATGATATCCTTCAAACAATAACTTATTTTGAAAGCTTTCTCACTATCGTGGGTGTTTTCCCTTCAATATTGCAAAAGATCACTAATTTCATTTCTGAAAATAACCATGGGGAAAGTAGTGGTGAAGATATTATTCCCTCTCTCCCTTCATTTCATGATGATATAATGGAAATTCTTTCTGAGACCTATGAGAATGATATAGCAATGGGTGATTCATCAAACAAAGAGACTTGTCCCAACATAACCCCACTTAGTGAGGATATTTTGGCACAAGAAGAAGATATCATTGACACATTTCTTAATACTACTCTGTCATCCCTTCCCACTCTCCCTAGCCAAGATGAAGCTTTGGATGATGCAGATTCTCTTTGTGGCCATTTGCTACAACCTGCTGAAACTAAAACTTTACAACCTAAATGTTTAAAAACTTCGATGAGAAGACTAGGATTGGCTCTAGTAATTCCAATACTCTTCCTAGCTAGGATGAAGCATTAGAGAATTATATAATGATAACATAGAACCATTATGAATATCTTGAGTTGTTCGGTGTAATAGATGTGGATAAGGCAAACTTTCAAAATTCACCTCGTCCACGAAGAGATGGTATTTATGTCGAGGTCCCTCCTCTATTATCCCTTCAAGGATCGGGAGGTGATCAAAATACATTAGATAGACAAATGGAACAACCTACACCTCTTTCTAGCATTCGGGTTTGGGAGGATGATGACCTCCTCACTGATGACTTCTAGCATCCTCCCTACAGGTAAGTATCTCTAACCTTTTATCTCTCATGATGTGCTTCCCCCATTATGTGTTATGTGTTGTTTAGGCCTCCTGGGATGACCCTTGATTCTTTTGTAAGGTCCAGGATACCAGGAGACCACCTCTATTGTGACCAGGTTCTATTTGTATCATCATTCTTCTATATTGCTTCTCCTTTATTTTCATTGTTATGTGTTGTGTCTTACAGACATAGCATCGTAGTTGGTGACTTGGGGGCACCCTCCTATGTGACTATCCCTAAGTCACTTGTTTCTCCTCTCTTGATTTATTGTTTCCCTTCCTCTAGTGTTTCTATCTAGCGGGCGGATGACGAAAAACATTTTATACTAATGCGGACCTAGCGTCCCTTTAGCGACAAATCAAAAATTGGACTTAGTTCCTATATGACAATGGGGTTGATATATATTATCCAACTCTTGACTAGTAGAATCACTCCATGCAATTTATCGTGTGATCTTGATGATGTCTTATCGCACTTACAAAAACATAACAATATTGTTGCTCCGTGCACTTTGTCTATCTTGAATCTTGCATTACGCATTGTTGTTTATCATGATCATATGGACACTAACACTTTTCTTGCATGGATGTGTTTGTGGGAACATTTGGAGATCATAAAATACATGTCACCTCCGAGGGCATGGGCCTTGTGAGAGCTTGTGTTCCCTTGTGTGTTTTCTTCCTACCTTAACGTGCTTGATATCGATACCTAATATCAACAACCTTAAGGTGGGGGCATATATAAGGTAAGCTGTCTATTGTAGATGTTAGCAATATGCTTGTTCTCAAGTGCAATCTTAAAGACTGGTGGCGATGAGTCCCTCTTGCACTCTGAGATTTGTTTGCAATCATTTAAGCCCTCATTGTGAGGCGGGGATATTGCATCCCTTTTCTATATTAAGCCCTATGTGAAGAACGGGATGGTGTATTTCTCGTGGAGAGTACACATCCTGTCATTTTCAAAAGTCCTCATTGCGAGGCGGGGAACGGTTCTGTGACTAACTCAACCCTTAAGCATGTCTTTGGTGATTGTTGTGGTGAAGCCCAATCATCGATGTGTGCTTGTAATGTGCCTGAGATGGTGTTGAACCTAGAAATAGGGACACTCCGTTGCTTGTTTGTCATGTTTTCTCCATGTCTTCTAGGTGTGTGTGTGTTGCGTGTTTGTTCCCAAGCATAGTCTTAAATACTGGTGGCGATGAGTCCCTCCTATGCTTTGGGATTTGTATGCCATGTATTGCATGTGTGTTGCCCCATATACAGTCTTAAAGACCGGTGGTGATGAGTCCCTCCTACATTATGGGTGGTGCATGTTTACTTTCCTTGTACTTGCATCTACATTTCATATATATGAAAATCAAAAAGAAAAAGAAAATAAAATCATCATTGTCTTCTCTGCATTCACTGTATTCACTATGTTTTATGTGTCTTCAATAATGTATTCTCCATGTTTTGCGTGTCTTCAATACTGTATTCTCTGTGTTTTGTGTGACTGTAATTATCTTCTCTATGTTTTGTGTGTCTATTACTGTCTTCTTTGTGATCGGCGTGTCTTCTCCGTGCTTGGCGTGTTTGTTGTATTTGTTGATCATACTTTAATGCATGTATTGGCCTTGCATTTATACATACATTAAAGTGGGGGCTAAATGTTACATCGAAAAATGTCCCCTTGGGGGCTTTTCCCTCTTAAGGTTTAGCTCTTGGGTCCTGTTTATGCATTTAGAGCAATTTTTCATGTTAATTTGACATCCTGATGAGAATACCCTTAAGTTTCATGGCAAATGGGACCTAGGGAGTACACTTGACATAAACCCTACCTGAAATAGGGGGGAGGACTTTGGCACCCGCGCCCTAGTCCTGCCCTATTTTAGGTCAGGCCCAATTTCAAAGTGTCAGTTTATGACCGTTATTTGGGTCCTATGCCGACATGGTAAGTCTCAATTACAAAATTCTTGGCAGGAATGTTTGTAGTTGCATATATAAGCATGATTAGTAATTAATTTGTAAACTAGATGGACATTTTGATTAACAAGCTAATGTTAAGGTGATTCAAGGCATTCATTGTGTGTGGCAGAGCAGAATTTGTGTTGTTCTTGTGTTTGTATTTGTAGATTTGGCATCCATCTCATGGCATGAAGAGCATCTTTTTTCCTTGAGATCTTCATTACAAGGTGATATCAACTGTGTTTTCTATCATTTATCATTTGGATTTTTCCTCTACCCCGCAAGGATACGCACTCTTTATCTAACAACGGTGTTTGGAAGACTTGAATGTCTCTCTGAGGCTTGACTGAGGCAATCCTCTAAACACCACAACCCCTAACCCACTTTTTTGTGATTGCAGGTTACAAGTTGCGAAAGCAAAAATGGAGTTGCATGAGAGTAGTGTAGACTGTCGGAATTGCAGATCAAAGAAGAAAAAAGGGACCTAGACTCGGGTGCCTGTTCATTAGTCCTCCAGATCCTGCAATAGGAAAATCTCTAGAACAGCAAGAACAGGTTGTAGACAAGATTCCCAGATCCTGACAAAAATGGTGGCACTGGACTAGGGCACCTACTCATTAGTCCCTGACTTTTCCATTTTCTGAACTTCAAAATCTAGTACGCATTTGATTGTCATTTCATATCTCTGTGTGCGAGCATTTTTTGTGATTTGTCAATTTATTTTTGAATTTGCATAATTAGGGTTTTGAGCATAATTGGGCTTAATTAAATAACAAAATCACACAATTCTAATTTTCCCGTATTTTCCAAGTGACTGAAAGCCTGATAGTAGACTTCCTACTTGGTTGAAGTCCTTAAATGTTTAGAGGTGAAAGGAGGATTCATACAAACTAGAAAAATCAACCCTAAACACTAACAAATCCTCTTCATCAAATTTTCACATTAAACAACATGAATAATCATTAATGTCCTCAACTTGTATTGCCTTCTTATCAATAAGATCCTACATTTTACACTTGAGTGTCATATGTCACCCTATAGTATGTCCATATATCTAATGATAAACACAAAAGTAGGGTTTTGAATGCTTCTTTAGCACATGTCTTAATGGATCAATAGGATTGATAGGAGGCAAATTGATAAGTTTGGCTTGTAAAATTTGTTTTAATATCCAATATCATGGAGAATCTACTAATGTAGTTAACTTTATTTTATTCCATACTTGTGATGGAGTGATGTGCTCATGCTCAATAATGCTAACAAAATGTGCAACTCCATGCTCTTCATGAATTGGAGGATATGTCTTTGGTATTGCATGATACTCATTGGATGAAGAAAGGTTAGTATGATCTTATATGTGTTGAACACAATAGGGTGCTGAGAGGGGGGGTGAATTAGCACACTTAAAAACTTTAATCAACCATTTTCTGATAAAACTAAATAACTTAGAAAACATGAAGAAAAACATGCAATCCAAAAGTCAACACATAGCACCAAAGTTTTACGTGGAAAACCCTAAAATAGGGAAAAAACACGGTGAGGATTAGCTCACAATATAATATGCTCACTACAAAAGTATTACAACATTGTTTTAGGGATTCAACCCAAGGAAGCTACTACTCCCTGATTTACAACATTGTTTTAGGGCTTCAACCCAAGGAAGCTACTACTCCCTGATTTACAACTTTGATTTAGGGTTATAACCCAAGGAAGCTACTACTCCTTGAATGCTCAGCTCACTACTGTTACAATGATAATGTAGATATAAGGACTGCTATGAATGACACATCTATTGTATGCTAGTGGTGCAGTTTGTTATTCTTGATCAACACATACTTTTAAACTGATTTTGCGTATTTCATATCTTCCACTATTTTGCTATATTCACATTCACCTTAATTACCTTTCAAATGAATTATATCTTCTATATATATCCTTCGCAAGACCTTGAAACATTGATTAGGTCAGCATTTAGAATAATATTGACTGTAACGTGTAGTTAGTCACTGGTCGGCAACAACACATGCGAAGTGATAACAAACTATTGTGTACCTCAAGGATTTATGAAGAACATCAAGACACACCTTTCCACACCTTTTAGACTTGGAGAAACTAGTTAGGAGCTGATGGTGTTAGGTTGTCATTGATGTCAAAAGTGTTCAGGAGCATGAGAAATCATCTTACAGATATAGAGAATGGTTTTATACTTCATAGGTTTGATCTTACATCATCTTGTTTGTTGTTGATAGGAGCAGGAGCATGAGACATCATCTTGTGTTCATTCATGGTTTACTTGGTTCATACAATCAGTTGGAGAGATGTGTTCTTCACAATGTCATGATTTATCAGTGAACATGACATATTCTTGGTAGGCATTGTCTTCATTATTCATCAAGTTCTTGACAAGGTTGATGACATCAGTTGATTGGTATTTAACGGTTTGCAGTGTGTTGCATAGAATGTCAAAAGGTTGATAAGTGAGTTCATATGAAAGGATCAGAATAGAGATACTCAGGAGTATCAAAGATGTCATATTTGGTTTGTTATGTTTGATCATTTCTTCACACAGGATGTTGAGTTGTTGCAATATTGATATTGTGCATTTATTCATGCTTCAGGGTCTTGGTTCATCATGCTCATGTTTTAGTTCACATCATATCTAATAAGGTCATAACAGGTTGTTAAGATCAGATGTGAAGTCATGAAGAATAACTCAGATCAGGACATAAGGTTGGTTGTCACAAGTTGAATTGATGTTGATTGATAAGCTTTACAATGATGAGATTTAGGATGTGCTTCTTGGTTCATACATCTTCAATGTTGGTCATTGTTAGCATGATGGTGTTGATATCTAAGTTGGTCATTGATGAGCTCTATTTCTAAATCCCAAAGTCTTCAGACTTATTCCTAAAACCTTAGTGTCATTGTGGTGTCCTAAAAACCTAAGTTCAATTCTTTTGCATCTATCATAAACAAAGTTTACTTTTGTTTTAATTTAATTGTGACCTGCGAGTGCAGGTTATTTCACTAATACCACCTGCCAGAGGGGTTTCTTGTCATAACTTATGACCGGTCCCTTTTTGTTTAAACCGACACCCTCGGTCTCTCCCACAAGTGTTTGGGCGCATCAACGGATATGTTTAAAATGTTAAAAGCGCCAAAAGCATTTCAAAAGTTTATAAGGACATGGGACCCGATGCCTTTTTTTTAAGGAGAAGTTTTTTAACTTAAAGTTTATAAAGTTTTTTTGCTCGAAAAATAAGGTGAAGTCTAATGTGATAAGCCATAAGTCATATGCAAATATCTTTGGAGATTGAGTTAAAATTTCTTTCTAATTATTAAACTTTCTTAATCGGCCTATATCCATATTTTATAGATTTTTAAAACAGTAAGTCTTATTTCAAAAGGTTTTTTAATAGCTTTGTGGTGTTATCTTCTTAAATTAGAAAGTATTTCTTCTAATTTAACAAGTCCAAGAAATGATTTTTGAGGAAATTTTTTATGCAAAAGGAATATGATCTAGAGAGATCTTTTTTGGTATTAATGGAATAAATGAAGATGATTTTTAATGAGGGAGTTTCCTAAGGCAAATTGAGATTTCATTTAAGAAGCTACAAAGTTTTTTTGCAGAGAATTTTGAAGAGGATTGAAGTTTGTTTTTTTTTTCCAGAGAAGATCAAGGTTTTTGAAAATGTGTTTTTGCAGAGACAAGAATGAGGGCAGATATGAAAGATGAACGGATTTCTTTTATGAAGAGAAAATAAATAGTGGAAATTATTCATGATTTCTTGCAGGAGAATGATGGAATTTGAAAGGTCTTTTGAAGATAAAATTGCACACAGAAGAATATCAATGTTGATCATTTATTTTGTGAATAAGATTTTCTTCTTGTACATGGATTGGCATTTGGATTTCTGGATGTTTTTATTTTTGAAAATGAAAGGGTTTTTGATTTACAGAGAGAAGGTGAAATGATTTTGTTTGCAGAGAGAAGGTGAAATGATTATCTTGTATATAATGGCTTTGTAGGTAGATTGATATTGCATTGTGTAGATTGATGATGAACTGACAGGGATCAAATACAGATATAGAGATTGACAAGGTGATTAAAAAGACAATATGCAATTGTAATGACAATCAGGTGCATGAATCATAAATTTGATTGATCAAGACATTGATACTTGTAAGACAGAAATGAAACAGACAAAGTAAAGTAGTGTTGTTGAGCATATTGGAATACAGGATTGATATTCAGTGTTGTTGAATGAAGGATTAGAATACAAGATTGATATGCAGTGTTGTTGAATGGATCTGATTAATTTGCAGAGAAAATTGTTTATAGAGACTTGTATATGGAGCTTGTTTTGATTTGAAAATCTAACAGGAGGTATAAGGTTGTATACAATGGTGCAAATCTGATTGAACAGCAATCATGTCTTGCACATGAAGTTTGATGTTTTGTTTATAGTGATTGTGTTTGCCAGTGAGGCACAGTATGCCTATGAGGCTTGTGGTCAGTGAGACCTCTGTATTTGTCAGTGAGACAATTTGTATTGCCAGTGAGGCATGTTTTCCAATTAAGCCAGTGAGGCACTTTATGAGTGGTTTTTCTACCCCTGAGGGTTTTCCACTCGGTAAAAAGGCTGTGTCTTGATTTCTTCTATGTGTGTGCATATTATTAGTTTGATCATGTTTTGTTTACATCTGTTATTGTAAGTCTTGTGCATATAAACTCAACAAATCATTAATGTATTCCTTTCCATCTATTCTGTAAGAGAAAGCTTGCAAAAAGTTGTAAAATGTTTGAGAATTAATACAACACTGATTCACCCCCCCTCTCAGTGTTGTCCGAACTCCTACAGGAGCCTCTATATGCAATAGGTACTTAACCAGTCGGCTCATACTGCTTAGCATTATTGATTGTTCATCTTTCAACTGCTGGGGAGAAGCCAAAAACTCAATGCGGACCAAGGATTCAATCGTGCAAGATCTCAATAATAATCATACACCTTACCAGAGAAGTATCATACCAAACTATGCATCCGCAAGACAAGAAATATATCAATTTGTAGAGAACAGTCTTTTGAACCTTATGTAATGCTTCACAATCCAAAATATGATATTGCAGACCTGAAGTGTAGGGTCTAAAACCTTTCGGGAATGATCATAGATATCAATGGATGCTACTCACCAAATCCATACACCTTTGTCTGAAGTTTCTGGAGGAGTTCAAGAATGGCTTAGGTACTTAGAGTTTCAGAAGACAGTTATACTTACAACTATGATATTTTGATGCAGTGCCATAAAATGAGAATTATCTATATGCAGATCATATCTGATGTGTCTTGGACCATATACTACCTCTGCACAAGCTTTGATAATAGATTTATACATGTTTCATCTTTTGAAGAACTTAACTTGTATATTCAGGCTCTGGAATATAATGTGATACCTCTGTCTCTTGAGTAATGTATTTGCAGACCACTAGAACACTTGAAACTTCATCATAGCATAAAACATACTAATCTTAGTCATTCCTTAGAGCCACATGACAAACAGATCTCTTCTGGAGGAATGCAGAGCATTCCATTGTCTCCCCATTACTGCTATGATCTATCTAGGTGATGGTCGATGAACTATCCTTGTAACTTTTCATGCTGAAAGAATGAGAGACTGAAACCTTGGATATAACATTTCAATACATGTCAAAAACTATGAGTAGAACCGCATGGCCAACTCTCTCTTTGCGAAGAAGTATGGACCAATTCAAGTTGACTCTGCCTTAGGTTTTGCGTTAGGAATGCCTTAGACACTTTACTACTTCTTACCCTTGAGTGCAGTACTCCCAACTGATGAGATATGTATGTATATATGCAGGAATCAAGCAAGGATAGGAGTTTTTACCTCCGCATCATGTTCAAGCCCAAAATTGATCCATACTTAAACCATTTTTCCCTTCTCCCAGACTGGTCTGTCTTAACCATCTTGACTCTAAGTTTATCTGTACATTTCCATCTGTTATGCTAACATCAATGACAACACATGTGGAAAAAAATATGATCCATAAAACAAGAGGTTATGCCTCTTGTAATCACTAACAACAAATATAGTTTTTATCAACTCACCTTGGCAACTTTCATCTATTGTCTAACATCCAAATTGAATGAAAAATATAGCTAACACATGTTCATTATCTCACAACAACATGGAATCATAAAAAATAAAAAACCATATAATATTTCCATAAAGTTTGACAAATCTATAAAGTTAGCACCCATATATGTCAAATTATTTGAAGTTATAGAAAAATGATCAATTTAACGGCCTATTTAAAGTTCTTTACCACTTGCTTTGGAAAAGATCTATAATGTGTTCCATGTGTTGCTTTTGAAAAGGTATGTAACATATTTAACTCATATACTTAACTGGATACATTATGGGTACAAGATTTGGGAATCATAACTATGGAAATAACAAAAGTACTTAAGAATTGATGAGTGAAGCTCCATAACTAGAATCTTGAGCAATGTAAGGTCCAATCGGACTAGTACTTTGAAGAGAGTGCAACTTGGGAAGACACCCTAGAAATTAAACATTTATTTTTGTTTATCTTTTACAAGACTAAGCTTTAGGATGTATGTGATTTGAGACATTTATATATATGATTGAACTACAAAATTATCCACCATTATGTGTTCTTGACACCTTGATCTTCTTTTCTATATGGTTCTCCACAAGAGCTTTGAAATCTTTGAGCCTATAGAAGACCTTGGATTTATGCCTAAAAAAGTAGACTTATGTCTTTTTGGAGAAGTCAAAAATGAAGGAAACATAATATAAGGATTTTTCAAGTGAAGGACATCAATAGGAGAAAACACATCACTATGAATCAAGTCCAAAATACCTACAAATCTAGTAGAGCTCAATCAAATATTAGCATGACTTTGTTTCCATAGATATAATGTTCACAAAAGTGAAAATACAAAGAACAATCAACTAATCCTCAAACATGTTTTTACATGTCAAGGTCCTAAGGCCTTTCTCACTAATGTGGCCCATGCACTCATGACAACATAATCTTTTCAACTAGAATCTCATGACTCTTTGAAGCAAGAACATGCTAAGGAAATTCTATGCTTGATAACTCATCTATTATAGAAATTGAAAAAAATGTCATGTTATAAAACTCCTTTTGTTGGAAAACCCAACTGTTGCAAAATGCACTAAGCCAACACCATGTGGAACTTTTTGGCCAAAAATTTGTTTTGTTGTAGAACCCATTATGGAACTTCCTTCCTAGGGAAATTGTTGTGGAACTTTCTATGGAAATTATGAGCTATTACATTCAATAAAAGTGCTAGCCTCAAGGTGAAACAAATTTCCAACACAAACTCCCTTAGCTAGCACCATGGCTCTATGAGCCATCTTACACTCATCCTTATTGAAGAGCATAGCACCTATTTTGAGCAATGGATATGTGATGTACTCTCCAACATTTGTAGGTTTCTCTCATCACTCCATCCTTGTTCCTTAAATGACTAACTGATTCTGGTTCACTTATCCATGTCCACCACACAAATTCAATAATTTTAACCAAGACTTTTATTACTCCCCCTGAAAGCATTTCCAGTCTAAGCAAATACATCAAATGCCCACAAAACAAGTTCTCAATGTTCAATTTTTAGGAAGATCTACACTAACTGTCTTGGATTAAATACCTCAACACTAGAAAAATTTATCTAATGCACTTCTTCTTGGAACCAATTAAATACGTTAGCACATAACAGAAAGGCTTAGTATTAATCATAAACAATATCTTGCAATGAGTAATCCAAGTCATCGTCAGCAACAAGTATATAACCATACTTCATAGTTTAGTACATTCACAATGAATATGAAGAGCCTTTTCATTAGGTTGCAAACCCTTAAATGATAAGAGCTTACATAAAGAAATATGAGTAGCTTCCTGATCAACAATAACCATTGTGTTCATAAAAGAAGTAAAATGTTAAATATAACATGAAAATCCCTTAAAAAAATCACCACTTTGACGTTGTGTAAAATTGTTGTTGATTGTTTGACTATTAAAGAGTGGTATTTAAGTAGAGTGGTCTATGGAGTTTAGAGTGCAGTACTGATACTCTTCCATTCTGAAACCCTGCCTGCCCTCATAGGGCTATTCTTAAATCACACACAGAAAACTCTGTAACATGACCATTCAATAGAAAGGACAATTATCAGAGATCAAAGGTAAATTTTGACCAATCAAAACAAAAGAACTATTTACCACTTTGATGAGGTGTAAAATTGCTATTGATTAATAGAACTATTTACCATTTTGATGGTATGTAAAATTGATATTGATTGTTTCACTGTTAAAGAGTGATATTTAAGTAGAGTGGTCTATGGAGTCCAGAGTGCAATACTGATGCTCTTCCATCCTGAAACTGCCTACCCTCATACTGCTATTCTTAAATCACACTCAAATGCTCTGTGTCCTTCACCTCCACATTTAAAACAAGTTCCTCTGAATGATCTTTTGTCAAATCCTCTTTCATCTCTCATGTATCCTTCATTGCGGTAAAAACTATGATTCCCTTTGTTGTTGCGGTAGAAACTCCTATCATCTCTCTGGTATGAATTGTTATCTCTGTCTTCCTTCTTGTATGGGCTACTTTCCTTGTTTTGCTCCACATAAGGTCTTTCTCCTCCAGAATATGTTCCACTTCTTTGAAATTTGCCTCATCTACCTCTCTGCCTTTGCTCATGCCTCTTATTCAACTTTTAATGCAAATTGATATGCTTCTTCCACTATTGTCATCATCACCAAGCTTAGTTCTTCTTAAATGTTCATTCTCAATCCATTTATGTACCTTGCTACTTTCTCCGTGTTTTCTTCACTATGTCCAGTCCTTATGATCATCTTATGAAATTCTTCAGTGTACTCCTTCACAGATTTCTCCTTTTGCATTAGGTTTTGTAATCTCTTCAACAATTCCAACTCATAGTCAGCAGGTATGAACTGATTCTTCAATTTTATCACCATCCTATCCCATTTTATGATATTCTCTTTTCCTCTCCTATTCCTATCCAATTGAACTTCTTTCCACCAAATAGCAACATGTCCTTTCAACTTAGTTTTTGCAAATCTCACTCTCTACAGATCTTCAATTTCCTCACATTCAAAGTATTCCTCTAGGTCATTTATCTAGTCAATCAATTCCTTAGGGTTCAAATTTCTAGTATAGTTTAATACTTCCATCCTAGGTCTCTTACCCATCTTATAAATAGCCTTCAACACCTTTACCTAATTTGATTCTTCTTCTAGGGCTTCTTCATTTTGGTCAGCAGCTTGAAATTCATCATCGTCACTTTCATCTCCATGTCTAGGGTTTAGTCCTCTTCTTCTATCTTCTTCTACAGCATCAAATCTAACCTTCATTTTTCTCATCATATCTATAATTTCTTCCATTCTTCTAGCAATATTGGCCATAGTAGGCATCCTCCTTAGCAGTATCTCTTCCTAGGAGCAGGTGCAACTGCCTCAATTCGGTGATCTAACTACAAGGTAGCAATTGCCTCACAATCGGCGCTCTGTTGACAAACACAAGTAGACTACCTCAGGTCAGTATTTTGTTCACCACAAGATCTTCTGGAATCCCTTCACTCCCAAAGGATTCACAACTTCGCTCTGATACCACTTGGTGCAGTCATGGATGGAGGGTCCAAGGAATGAATTGTCCAAACCATGCAACAAGAGTAAACACAATGGAAACAACACAAATATAGAATGCAATAGAAGATTCAAATGCTCAATATATCAGATAATCACAATGCTTATATGTCAGTTGCAATCAAAGGGCTCATAGGCCTGCCTTCTGGGTTACAACATACATGCAAGATATGGCATTGAAGTGCCTTCCAGAAAGGATCTACCTATCTATCTCATGAAATCAACTAACTTCCTAACGCATCTCATGAATGCTTATATAGCATCTTCAAGCTCAAAGAATCCTTTGCGTCGGCCTCAAGAGGTTACAAACTCCAAGGAATGATAAAACGTGTAGAAAACACACAACAACAAAAATAGAACACAGAAAATAGATTACAAAAGTTCAATTACAATCAGAGGAATCAATCCTCCACAGGTTGCAACACACTACAACTACACATCACCAAGCTCTGGAATCTTCTACCTTCTGTAACCCTAAATCAGCTAGGGTTTCTATTTTCCCAAATATTCTTGACTCTACACTTTCCCCCTTAACTCTACTACTGCCTAGGATTCCCAAAATAGTCATAAATAGAACTTTTTGGTGGCCTCCAGCTAAATTTCAAAATTTGCAACTCCCTCCAAAAGTAGGTCAACTTCCGGGAAGCATAACTTTTGATTCGGGTGTCTGATTGATGAACCGTTTTAAGCGCTGAAAAGCTCACGATGTGAACTATCACACTGAAAATGCGTAAATGGATTTCCATCAAATTTTTGAGACGTTATGGGATGTTTTAGTGCCTCATATCTCGTTTTAGAAATTTTCAAGGGCTTTTTAGAAAACAAAAACTTTAATATTTTTTAAATCACAAATGATCTTTGCCTAATTCCTTCACCAAAGGTCTTATATTTCAATTATTAAGCTTTCTGTAAGTTTTCTCTTACATCCGTGCCCAAATGCAAACTTTCCTAAAATGGCAGTTAAACTTTCCAAAACTGGCAGTTTGCTATTTTTAGCAGTTTGAAAAAAATTGAAAGTCCTACATCATTATTCAAGAGATTATGGAACCAGAAACACTAATTATGGAAAGAAATGAAAACAACTACAATGATTTTGAATTAACTTATTTTTGGGTGATGTAAGATTGCCCCTACACCACTGGATGCTCCTGCATCAGACACCCAGGGTAATTTGAGAAGTGACCCTGTCACGTCTCAGGTGTTTGTGTGAGGAAAACCCAAATGGTCAACCTCTGCCTTAGACAACCAAGAAGAATCTTTAACAAGCCTTCCTTTCCATTTCACCAGATATTCTTCATATTGCATGTTCCAAGTACTTCTTCCCACATGGCTATCCAAGATCTCTTCTATCTCCTCTGTTGAAGTAGATGCTAGAATACTCCATTGTTCTTCTGTTGGTCCATCCTCTATGCCACCTTCATGACATTCTATTAAGTCAGCAATGTTGAACACATGGAAAATATTGATCCCAATCGGCAGCTCTACCTCATATGCATTTCTTGAATCATACTTCTTTAGAATTCTGCACGGTCCAAATTTCTTCATTTTTAACTTATTGTATGTTCCAATTAGGAACCTTGCTTTTCTCAAGTGAACCATTACTTCATCTCCTACCTGGAACTCCTTATATCTCCTCTTCTGATTTGCCTTAGCCTTGTACTGATTATTCATCTTATTAATGTGCTTCCTCACCTTTTCATGCAAATTCTTCAGATGTTCTGCAAAGTCTTTGGCTTTAACACTTATCTTTTCTCCTTTGTACAACTTCCTTAACTCTGAAGAATTTCTTGGGCTATTGCCATATAACATCTGGAATGGTGATTTACCAGTACTCCTATTGACAGAATTATTGTAAGCAAATTCTTCCTGTGGTAAAATCAAATCCCATCCCTTGGGCTTATCTTCTACTAAGCATCGTAACAGGTTACCCAAACTCCTATTCACCACTTCCATTTGTCCATCAGTCTGTGGATGGTGTGCAGAACTGAACTTCAAATCTGTCTTCAACTTCTTCCATAATGTCCTCCAAAAATAACCAACAAACTTGGTATCTCAATCTGAAACTATGCTTTTTGGTAGACAGTGTAATCTCACCACCTCCCTAAAAAATAACTCTGCAATATGAACAACATCATTAGTCTTCTTGCAAGGAATAAAATGTGCCATCTCCGAGAATCTGTCTGCCACCACAAAAATGGAATCATGTCCTCTCTGTGTCCTTGGGAAACCAAGAACAAAATCCATACTAATATTATCCCATGGCTTCTCGGGTACATGTAGTGGCTGATATAGCCCTGTATTCTGACTTGCTCCTTTCGCCATCTGACATACTCTGCAACTCTGCACAAATTTCCTCACATCCTGCTACAACTGTGGCCAATAATAATTTTCACCAACAATAGCAATGGTCTTATCTCAACCAAAGTGTCCAACTAATCCCCCACTATGCTTCTCCTTAATTAGGTTCTCTCTCATGGAACTCCTCGGAATGCACAACTGGCTTTCTTTAAACAACATGCCATCTTCGATTATAAAATCCAACCATTTTGTCCTGTCCAAAGTAATAGGTTCCAGACAAGCTTTCCAAGCCTCTGCAAAATCTGGATCTTCAGGATATAAACTTTTGAGCTCATCGAACCCAACAACCTCTATCTTCATTTCTGTCAACAAATTTTGCCTTCTTCTCAAGGCATCTGCAACTCTGTTGGACTTCCCACTCCTGTGCTTCAAAATAAAAGTATAACTCTGCAAAAACTCAACCCATTTTAAGTGCCTCTGATTCAACTTTCCTTAACTATTAAGCTACTGCAAAGCTTGATGATCAGTATATTAAACAAACTCTTTTGGCAACAGATAATGTCTCCATTTCTTCAAAGCCTAAACTATAGCATAAAATTCTTGATCATAAACAAAATACGTTTTCTTGGCATCATTAAGCTTCTCACTAAAATAGGCAATGGGCTTACCTTCTTGACTCAAAACAGCTCCTATAGCACTACCACTAGCATCACAATCTACTTAAAATACCTTGTTGAAATCTGGAAGTGCCAAAATAGGTTGCTCTGTGACTTTCTGCTTCAATGTATCAAAGCTTTTGTCTACTCCTTTAGTCCATTTAAACTCTTTTCTATCTCCTCTCATTATCTCCGTTAGGGGTGCACAAATGCTACTAAAGCTTTTGATAAACTTTATATAAAAACTTGCCAAACCATGAAAAGATCGTACCTCTGTGGTACTCCTTGGCATAGGCCATTCAAGGATAACTCTCACCTTCTCTGGGTCCATTTTAAGACCTTCCTCTGAGACAACAAATTCAAGGTATACCAACTCCTTTGCAAAACTACATTTCTTCAAATTAATCAACAACTTCTCCTCCCTCAGCTTCTCTAGAACTCTTCTGATATGCATCAGATGCTCATCCCAAGTCTTACTGAAAATCAAAATATCATCTAAATAAACAATAACAAAACTTCCCAAAAATTCTTTCAGTACCTCGTTCATGAGCCACATGAATGTGCTCTGTGCATTGGTTAGCTCAAATGGCATGACTAACCACTCATACAAACCCTCCTTTATCTTGAAGGTTGTCTTCCATTCATCTCATTCTCTGATTCGGATTTGGTGATACCCACTCTTTAGGTCAATCTTCATGAAGTACTTGGCTCCACTCAAACAATCCATGATGTCATCCATTCTTGGAAATGGAAACCTGTACTTGACTGTGATACTATTTATGGCTCAAGAATCTGTACACATTCTCCACTCTCCATCTTTCTTTGGTGCTAGTACTACAAGTACTGCACATGGACTTAGACTCTCCCTTATCAGCCCCTTCCTTAACAAATCGTGAACTTGTCTGTTCAACTCTTCATTCTTTGTTGGAGTCATTCTGTGGGCTTCCTTATTTGGCAAACTGGCCCTTGGTATCAAATCCATTTGATGACTTATCTTCCTCACTAGTGGTAAACCTTCTGGTACATTATCAGAGATAATGTCCTAAAATTCTTCCAACATATCTGAAACTTCTACTGGTACATCTTCACATTTCTCTTGACTAATCTTAGGAATCAATGCAAAGCAATGACACTCATGCTTCGTACCCTCCAAAAATTTCCTACCATCTACCAAACAAATTTTGGCAGTACTACATACCTTTTCTTCCACCTCCTTCAAGGGCTTCAACTTATGACGAACTCCATCCTTTGTTAGGGAATATGTGTTTGCATGGCCATCACGGACAATGCTCCTATCATACTGCCACAGCCTCCCCAACAACATGTGACATGCATCCATCGGTATGATATCACACAACACCTCATCATGGTAGTCTCCAATCTTGAACTTCACTAAGTACTACTCATTGACCAAAGCGCTGTGGTCCTTCTGCAATCATGCAATCTGATATGGATGTGGATGCTTTCTTCTTATCAACCATCTCCTCTGAAATAGGATTGTCAGTGCTTCCACTATTAATAATAATATCACAACACTTACCTTCACATTTGCACCTTGTGCAGAATAAACTCTTCCTCTGATTGGGTTCTTTCTCCTCATTCAACAAAGTTCTTCTGACAACTAGGGTTTCTCCCCTTTCAGCATCTTCAGAATGCTCAAATTGCACATCTTCATCTACATGTGCAACTCGTGCATTACCTTCAGGTCTTCTATTTGTCCTTCTTTGATGTTGCGAACACTCGTATACTCGATGCCCTTCTTCTCCACATTGGAAATAGGTTCCTCTAAAACCTCCTCTTCTGGGTCCTTGCCAAGGTCAGCCTCTTCCTCTTCCTCTTTGTTCACCATTGTTCTGGTCACAAGGGCGGTAAGCATTATCTCCTCTTTGATTCTAATTGGTGCCAACTTCTTTACTTTTCTTTTGATCTTCATTTCGGCCTCCATAGAGTCTTCCACCAGTCCTTCCGCCTTGACCTCTTCCCCTTTTCTTATTGTCGAATCTTTTATTCAGCTTCTCTTCCACCTTTAGGGAAAATTGGTACGCATCTTCTATGGTGGTCATTCTGACCAGGCTCAGCTCCTCTTGAATACTTGGCCTCAACCCATTAATGTAATGGGCTACCTTCTCCTTGTTGGTCTCTGCATGGCCTGTCCTGATAGTAATCTTATAAAACTCTTATGTATACTCCTTAACAGACTTGTTACCTTGCTTTAGTCCTTGTAGCTTCTTCAGCAACTCCATCTCATAGTCCATAGGAATGAACTGTTTCTTCAGTTTCTCCACCATCCAATCCCATCCAATGATCTTTGTTTTTCCTCTTTTGTTCCTCTCTAATTGGACCTCCTTCCACCAAATATTGGCGTGGCCCTTCAACTTTATTTTTGCAAACTTTACCCGATCTGGGTCCTCCATGTCATTGATCCAGTCAATATGTTGTTCCAGATTCAAATCTCCAGAGTATGTAGAAACTTCAATCCTGGGCCTCTTTCCGATCTTCGAAATGGCCCTCAACAACCTAACTTCTGTATGATCTCCTACAGCTTCTTGTTCTTCCTCAGATAGCTCTTCTTCAACTTCATCTTCACTTTCTTCTCTTGTTCTCAGCTCAAACCCTCTTCGTAGCTCCTCTTGCAATGCATCGATTTGCCTTTACAGGGCTCTAAAACCCTCTTCCATCAAAACATTCCTCCCAATACGATTTCTTCATGGAGGCATCTTGATCTCTGCAGCAAACCCAAAACCTCAGGTCCTGGTGCAAACTGCCTCATGGTCAGTGATCTGTCTACACACTCAGGAACCCTTGCTCTGATACCACTTGATGAAGGGGGTAAATCATAAAACACAACAAAAAAAATAGAACACGAAAAATAGAATATTTCTTTATTGATCTGGGAAACTCATTACATTACAGAAGTTCAATTACAATCAAAGGAATCAATCCTCCACAGGCTGCAACACACTACAGCTACACATCACCAGGCTCTAGAATCTTTTGCCTTTTGTAACCCCAAATCAGCTAGGGTTTCTATTTTCCCACCTATTCTTGACTCTACACTTTCCCCCTTAATCTAATACTGCCCAGGGTTCCCAAAATAATCATAAATAGCACTTTTTGGCAGCGTCCAGCTAAATTTTGAAATTTGCAACTCCCTCCAAAAGTAGGTCAACTTTCGAGAAGCATAACTTTTGATCTAGGTGTCCGATTGACAAACCATTTTAAGCGCTGGAAAGCTCACGATGTGAACTATCACTCCAAAAATGCATAAATAGATTTCCATCAACTTTTTGGGACGTTATGGGTTGTTTTAGTGCCTCATATCTCGTGTCAAAATTTTTCAAGGGCTTTTCAGAAAACAAAAACTTTAATATCTTTCAGCTCACGAATGATCTTTGCCTGATTCCTTTGCCAAAGGTCTTATATTTCAGTTATAAGCTTTCTGTAAGTTTTCACTTCCATCCGTGCCCAAATGCAAACTTTCCTAAAATGGCAGTTAAACTTTCCAAAACTGGCAGTTTGCTATTTTTAGCAGTTTAGAAAAAACTGAAAGTCCTACATCATTTTTCAGGAGATTATGGAACCAGAAACACTAATTATGGAAAGAAATGAAAACAACTACAATGATTTTGAATTAACTTCTTATTGGGTGATGCAAGATTTCCCCTACACCATTGGATGCTCCTGCATCACTCTGATACCACTTGGTGCAGTCATGGATGGAGGGTCCAAGGAATGAATTGTCCAAACCATGCAGCAAGAGTAAACACAACAAAAACAACACAAATATAGAATGCAATAGAAGATTCAAATGCTCAATATATCAGATAATCACAATGCTTATATGTCGACTGCAATCAAAGGGCTCACAGGGCTGCCTTTTGGGTTACAACATACATGCAAAATATGGCATTAAAGTGCCTTCTAGAAAGGATCTACCTATCTATCTCATGAAATCAACTAACTTCCTAATGTATCTCATGAATGCTTATATATCATATTCAAGCTCAAAGAATCCTTTACGTCAGCCTCAAGAGGTTACAAACTCCAAGGAATGATAAAACGTGTAGAAAACATGTAGGTCGGCCTACAACACATGGTATTACTCCGCACATGAATGAAACTAGGTGTGGAGCTCAAGAGAGGTCTATCTGGTCCCAAATTGCCTTGTGATATGTTCCATTTGTTCCGCAAGTCACAGAAGTGCTCCACAAACCTTCTGCTCTCAACTGACTAAATGAATGCTCTATTCTGTGAAAACTGATGATCTTCTGATAGCAATAACTTTCTGTAGACGAATCCAAATCTCCTGAAATCTAAGTATGATGTAGCTAACATGGCATAGAAGTTAAATTCTACTCCATGAGCTCTAATATGAAGATGTAGTAAAAGGTTGTAAAAAACATTGAACTGCAAATCACTAAACTGCATCTGAAATTTAAAAAAATAAAAAGAATGTAAATGTTTTTTTGGTTGATGCAAGATTGCTCTGCAACTTGGGATGCTCCTTCATCAGATTATGATGATCATGATTATTTACTTGATAGTAAATTGGGAATGTTTATCCGGGTAATATGAGATGATATGTTACAAAAAATCATTTTAGTGATGTTCATAAGGCTAAAGTGAGTATTAGTATACGTCATCTGCCTTTCAAGCCATGCTCATTAGCTCAAGTATTCCAAACTTGAAGAATCAATAAAGAACCATAAGATGACCCATCAATGTATTATCATATTACTGACATCAAAGTGTCTCATCATAGCCATCTTGTTCCACAAGGCTCAACGCCAAGAGCATATTAATGAACTTGTAGCATATCCATGAAGATGTCAAAATGCACATTATCATGTGAAATCATTCAGCCAAGATGGCTATAAAACTCAAAATTCATCAAAGAATCAAGGACTTCATCAAATCAATCCAAAATAGTGTATATGTTATTAAGGCACCAATGCTATCCACTAACCAACCAACATCCAGGACCCTTACTAAGCAAGCTCAATGTGTGCAAAGTAGATGCAAAGTCTCAACACAAAACATCAAATCTCATATATTGTAGACCGACATAAGTAGCACTTCAAAACCATATGCTTTGTTGCGGCAACCAAGGCTATTGCATCATAAAGCAATCAATTATCACATAAGGTCAAAGGAGTCCTCAGCCAAATCCCATCTCACCCATGGATGTCATCAACATAAGGTCATCCTTCAAAATCACACTCAAAATATCCTCCAAGAATCATATACAAGATGGTAATACTCACCCATCAAAGCTAATGTCATCAACAAGATGTTATTTGTTAAATGAAGAAACTTATGCTCTGTTGGAAATAATAATCTTGAGCAGCAACAACCAACTACATTTAATGCAACTAACAGAAGGCATCCATTAGGATCATTCCCCCCATTTGTCGTGTCAGACATCTGATGTCCAGTTAATGCTTTCTGGTAGCTAATTAATTTTGGTTGGTGATTTTGAAATGGGCAACAATTTTTTTTGGTGAAGGAAAGAAAGAACATAACTGAAGAAGAATGTTCAGTCAGTAGACAAGGAGGAAGAAGTAGAACCTGCAGCAACAAAGGATATTGGACAGAGACCAAATCTCCAAAAGTTTGCAACAGCAACATAGAACACGGAAAGCTCTGGTTCTCTGGAATCTGGACAGTTTGTTGTATGGAGTAAATACAGAGCCATAGCTCTGATTTTTGTATGTAAACATTTTTTAATGTAATTTTTTGAATGTGAATGAAAGGAAATTATTTTGTCTCCTTATCTTCTTGGTCTCTGTTTTCTTCTTTGCCCACTTTAGTTGGGATTCATTTTTCCAACAGATTGGTATCAGAGCCCTAAGTTTTATAGGCATTCAATTCTAGAGCCCTAGCTTTTTGGGTGTGCAGTGACAAAACCCTAGCTTCTGGGTATGTGGGAAAGCCTTAGTTTTCTGGGCAGTCAAGAAAAGTCCTAGATCTTTTTTGGGTATTAGTAGTTTCGCACATTTAGCAAAATGACAGGAGATAATAGGAGTTGGCAGTAGCCACCTATGTTTAATGGTACAAATTATGACGTCTGGGCAAAGAAAATGAAAACCATTTTAGTTGCAAATGATTTGTGAGAGTTAGTAGCAAATGGATTCACATATGTGACTAACCTAAATGCATATACAACATTGAGCAATGCTCAAAAGAATCAGTTGAAGGAGACAAGGAAAAATGATGCAAAAGCCCTTGGTTTGATTAAGGCAGCCTTGACAGAGGCTATTTTTCCCAGAATAGTAGCAGCTAGTTATGCAAAAGAAGCATGGGAAATACTTCAAAACAGTTACAAGGGAACTGACAATGAGATTAGTGAAACTCTAGCTACTAAGGAGAGATTTTGAGACCCTACAAATGAAGGACAGTGGGTCCATTTCAGATTTTCACACAAGGGTTTCCACCTTGTTTAACGAGTTGAGGATAAATAGAGAAACCTTGGAAGAGCAGAGGATTATTGAGAAAATCCTTAGAAGCTTTCCCTCTAGATTTGACCCAATGGTTATTGCCATAGAAGAGGCCAAGGACCTCTCAAAAATGACAGTTGATGAGTTGATGGGTTCTCTTCAAACCCATGAGCAACGGCTAAACAAATTCACTCCTTCCCTCAAGCAAGCCTTCAAAGCCCAAGGAAATGTGAGAGGCAGGGGAAGAGGAAGAAATGGAAGAGGAAGAGGTCAAAGGGGCAGAAGTAGAAGCAACTCCGGAAGAGGAGGCTCAAGTAGTCAAGAGGAGGCCAGCACCTCCCAATCAGAGTTCCAAAACAAATAGTAGAACAACAACTCAAATCAGAGGTATGATAAGAGCAATGTGCAGTGTTACTATCACAAGTATAGTCACTATGCAAGTGAATGTAGGAAGAAACAATGTGACCAGGGGAGTCAAAATGCCAATGTGGAAAATGAGAACAAGACTGAAAATGAAAAACAGTCACAAGTTTTTATTGCATGCAATCTTGCAGAACAGGGCAGCACTGAGATTTGGTATTTGGATAGCGCCTGTAGCAACCACATGAGTGGTAACAAAAATTTATTTGCCTCCATAGACAACAACATCAAGTCTGAAATTAAAATGGGGAACAATGAGAAGGTTCCAGTCAAGGGCAGAGGCATAGTGTGCATACAAACCAAGCATGGTGAAAGACGACAGATCCATGACGTCTATTATGCCCTAGGCATAAAACATAATCTCTTGAGCATTGGATAGATGGTCTAAAATAGTTATAGAGTCCTGATGAAGAATGGGGGATGCATCATCTATGACAAGGATGGAAGCAAGAAAGTTATTGCAATGGTTCAAATGACAAAGAACTGAATGTTTCCCCTCAAAATGCAAATCCCGACACAGTCAACATGCCTGCAACAGTCAACCTTCAAAACAATCATCAAAGACGCATCCAACCTTTGGCACTTAAGGTATGAGCATTTAAGATATTCTAGTTTAAGTCTTTTAGCTAGAAAAGACATGGTTAGGGGCCTACCAGCAATTGTAGAGCCCGATAGAAAATGTGAAGCATGCATCTTAGGTAAACAACATAGACAACCCTTTCAATCAGGGTATTCTAGGAGAGCAAGAGCACCATTAGAGCTGATGCATTCAAATTTGTGTGGTCCCATGAAGACCCCAACCCTAGGTGGAAATATTTATTTCATGACACTCATAGATGACTACAGCAGGAAAATCTGGGTGTATTTTTGGAAGAATAAATTAGAAGCATTTGAGAAGTTTAAGGTGTTTAAGACCTTGGCTGAGAAGCAAAGTGGCCACTATATCAAATTCCTTAGAATGGACAAAGGTGGAGAGTACATCTCCAAAGAGTTTGTGATTTTTTGCAAGTATGAAGGCATTGAGAACAGCTCACAGCCAGGTATACTCCACAGCAAAATGGAGTGGCTGAAAGGAAGAACAGAACCATCACAGAGATGGCAGCAAGCATGCTGAAGGAAAAAGGTTTGTCAAATAATTATTGGGGTGAAGCTATAGCAACAACAATCTACCTATTGAATAGGTGCCCCACAAAGTTTGTTCGTGATAGGATTCCACAAGAAGCATGGACAAAATGCAAATGGAGTGTAGAGCACTTGAGAATATTTGGGTGTGTGGCATATGCACTCATGCCAAAAGAGAAGAGGCAGAAATTTGATGATAAAGGTGAAAAATGCATTTTCATAGGCTATAGTGAAGAGTCAAAAGCCTACAAATTGTACAATCCCATCACCAAGAAAGTGGTGATTAGCAGAGATGTTGAATTCATTGAAAATGAATCATGGGATGGAATGGTGGACAGCAACACGGGTATTTCTGTCACAATACCCTTTGAGGATGAAGAAGCTCCAGAAGTTAGGAGCTCTGAAACTTTACAACAAGGTAACAGTTCAAAAAGCAGGAGCTCCAGAAGTTTTCAGCACAGCAACAGCTTCGGAATTGTTCAGCATGGCAGTAGCTCCAGAAATTTACAATAGGGTGAAAATTCTGGTTCTCAATCTTCTTCATCAGTCTAGCAGTCAAGCAACTCTAGAAATTCAGACCCTAAGTTTTCATCATTGATTCCATGAAGGACAAGAAGCATGAGGGAAATTTATGATAGAACAACGTATGCTAATTTTGATGAAAACTTGGATTTTGCTTTGTTTTCTTATAGTGATCCAATGTATTTTGAAGAAGCTATGAAAGAGGAAAAATGGTGTAAGGCCATGGATGAAGAGCTAGACACTATAGAAGGAAAAAGACATGAGAGCTCACTGATTTACCCAAGGGGAAATCAATCATTGGAGTAAAGTGGGTCTATAAGACCAAATGCACTGTTGAAGGTAAGGTTGAGAGGCATAAAGCAAGGCTCATTGTCAAGGTTTACAAACAGCAACCTAGAAGAGACTGTCATGCCCGTGATGAGCCCACCCGTATGTCAACCATATAAGTGGACTAAAAGGTAGGAATTTTTTTTAAAACTTTAAATGCACAAATGTGTAACTTGCAAAGTAATTTACCTAAAGTTTCTCAGATGACGACAAACTCCTGAAGGGTTAAAATGTTGAAAATCCTTTGTTTTCAAAGATCCTATTGAACCATAAGTTAAGTTTTAGAACATTTGGATAAGTAAATTTACTGCACTATACTAGTTGTCTCAAATTTAATATTATTATTGCCACTCATAATCAAGTTCCATCATTTAATTAAATCACCAAAACGATAAAATTATAAGTTAAATTACAAAACACAATTCAATTTAAAATTAAACTAATTAAATTAAGCATTTATTGATTTCCCATTTTGAATTAATGAATTGAAATATTCCATTGTAATTTAACTAAATTAATTTGAGATAATTATCTAACTTCTTCATTTTACAATAAAGCAATATATTTAAAAGCATTCTCTTTTTTATATAACTAAATAAAGTGATTTCTTTTTTTCTTAGTCTATACAAGATCAAACTAAATTAAAATTCCTTCTATATGAAATAGAGTCATTGTAGGATTGTTCAATCTTAACTGCTTTTATTCTAACTTTGAAAACAATAAGACAAAGCTTGTCTTTTTCTTTTCATTTCTAACTTCAATTTTTATTTTTCATTTAAATAGTAAAATAAAACTAACTTTCTGATATAAACTGATTTATTCTCGTTTTAAATTAGATTTTCTTCCTCCTTTACATACTTAAAACAATAAAACAATTATATTTTTAAATACCAATATATTAACTATATAAAAAAATATATCTAACTATTTACATCCTTATCAAATGATAACAAACTACTATAAATGAAAACTATGTATATTAGTTTTGCAAGCCTGGAGGATTCGAAAACACAGAAATATAATTTGATAGCATCCATGCACAGTTTATATATATGTTTATATATATATTGGCAACAACTTAAACAACGAGTAACATACCATACAGAGATTCAAAGTTTAACAACGCCAATAGTATAAGGAAGACAAAGAGTATTTGTGTTGATAAGCAACGAATTTAAAAGTAATAAAAGTCACAAACATTAATGTTTGAGGCATCATATTGAATGGAAGAAGGCTTATAGGGGGTGCGACCCTCATGGAAGGAGTCCACAACCCTTTGAGGGCTCACGGCTCCCCCATGGGGCCATCGTGGGGAATCCCCACGACACCCCACATGCCGTGAGGATTGCTCACGACCTGCCAAGGCCCCATCACCATGAACATAAATATAACAGTTTTCTAAGTTTTATATTTGTTTTTACACATTTTCTCAATCGCAAACGGTATCAATTCTATCAATTCTTTTATATATAGAACTAAGAACATATATATAAAAGAATTGATAGAATTGATACCGTTTGCGATTGAGAAAATGTGTAACAACAATATATTTGATAAAAGAATCATTACAGCTTATCCTTGTTGGTAACACAACAATTGATTTCATGAATACAGAAATAAATTTCAAACTAGAACAATTTGTTTTCTTTCATATACTGAATTTATCACGAATAGATTTAATCTCCAATACAGAAAAGAATTTAACCATATTGAATTTATACTTTTCATATTTACAAAAACACAACACCTTACCAATTAATAACACAACAAAAATTACAAATAGAAAAGATGGTTTCTAGATTTACCCAACATAACCTTGAACCAATTGTTTTCCTACAATAACAAATACAGTTTATACAAAACTTCTTAAACACAGTGAAAGAATTTCCTTCGGAAATCTTGTCCAAAGGCACTTTTGCCAAACTTTTAACATGATTAGTTTTCTTTCCAAAACCCCATAGAGAACTCTTTCCATCTTCCAACTTTAAATTGCAACTTTCTTAAACATGCAAACATACATACGGCCAAAATAGGTGGCCAAGTCCTGCTCTCCACTCTACCATAGGGATTGTATAAGCACATCCCACCCTTGAGCAAGAGAACTCCATAAACCGGGTTTACTTACACATACAAAATCTTGCAAATACACAAATCCAAAAAGAAGCCAATCAAACAATTTGCCCATGGTTTGACTCACACACAAGGATCTTTCTTGGATCCAAATTAGGGGGAGAGGGGATAATCCTCCCTCTTTAGGAAAAACAAAACCAAATCAAAATCATCAAATATCACAATATACATCTTCTTCCATCATAAATCACCATCTCTCCATCTAAGTCACAACACCCACAACTCCACACATCTCCATACTTCCATACACACCAATCACAAGTATCTTCTCAACACATACCCACACACCTCAAAAACATCTCCAATAACTTACTTATCAAAACATCATTCCACATTTGAATACATAACCAATTTTTTCCAAGAAAGGCTCCACGCCTCTCTCAACCCCAAAACTTGGAGGCTCTCATCAAAAAACGGAGAGTCACTCCCATACAACCCAAACCCACAAAAAATAACAAAACAAGTAACCCAAAATCTCATTTCACATACAATCACATAATTTTTACAAAGATTCAAATTGCAAGAATTTTTAGAGTGTTACCTCAGCTCTTCAAGTTAGGGTGAGCCCAAATCAAAACCATAATGAAATTCCAACCCTTTGCTCTTGAATCCAAAACCTTGAAATCCAAACTCTTCAAGTCAAATCTCTCTATTCTTCACAAATTCTTTTTTTCTCCAATTCCATGCATAGAAAAAAGTGAAAAACTCTTCCCAAAATTTCCCATAAATAAAACTAAAAACTTCAAAAGGAAAGAAAAACAAAAAAAAGAGCAATTTTCTTTCTTTTTTCCAAAAAAACTCTTCTTTTTCCAAATTAAAACAAGAAATAAAATCCTCTTAAAAAGAAATATTAAAATATTAATTTTAAAACATTTATCATCATCCCACAAAAGAAATGAATTAAAATGGCTTTCACCCCAAAAGACAATTTTAATAAAAATTTATAAAATAATAAAACTTCACAATAACACACAAAAATTAAAATTAAAATAAAACAATAACTTTACATCACATTTTAGCCTTAACCCCTTCCATGGATTAGGCTAGGCTAACTTATATAACATATGGGTTTATGGAGTCTCCGAAACCACTTAAGGAATCTTGGCCACCCACCTGCACTTAATTTCGAATATCAATATGTCATGATAATTATAGCCGAAGCAACTTAATGCATAACAAAAATCATTTAAATAATCAATTTTCATCAAGATCACATACTCAAATAATTTAAAGATAATTTATTTAGTCACTAACATATATGCATCAATTTCTGTTAACACTTTCTTTCCCACATAATATAAGTCTGAAAAATCATCTACTCAATTTAATCAAATCATATAGTCTAACTACATAAATCCATAAAATGTAATCATAATAAATGTCCAAAGTATCATCTATCATAATGTCTAAAGAAATAACATAAATGTCCATCCAAATCAAGTATATAATCCAACAAACATAGTCAAATAGTTTAAATCAAAATAGCTAAAGCAGTAGAAAAAGATGGGCCTCACAGAGACTATGATGAAACATATGCACCAATTGCAAGGCTGGAAACAGTGCCAAATAGTCTAAGTCAAAATAGCTAAAGCAATGGAAAAAGATGGGCCTCACAGAGACTATGATGAAACATATGCCCCAATTGCAAGGCTGGAAACAGTGCGGGCAATCCTAGCAATTGCAATCCAACACAAATGGAAAGTATTTCGAACGAATGTAAAGTCAGCCTTCTTGAATGGAGTGTTGAAAGAAGAGGTGTATGCGGAGCAGCCACTTGGCTATGAAGTCTCAGGGCATGACGACAAAGTGTATAGGCTTCAGAAAGCTCTTTACAGGCTTAAACAAGCACCACGAGCATGGTACAACATAATTGATTCATATCTACTGAGCAATGGATTTAGCAAAAGCGGTAGTGAGCCCACACTCTACATCAAAGCAACCAATGGTGAGATTTATATTGCTGTTTTATATGTAGATGATTTGATTTTCACAGGGAATAGTGATCCCTTCATTGTTGATTTCAAAGAGGCAATGAAAAATGAGTTTGAAATAACAGACATAGGTTTGCTAAAATATTTCCTAGGCATAGAAGTCCAACAAACAGAACATGGCATCTTCATTTCACAAACTAATTATGCCAAACAAATCTTGAAGAGATTTAGAATGTTGGACAACAAACCTACCCCAACACCAACAACTACAAGTCTGAAATTAAGCAAAGAGGACAGCAATAGTCATGTTAACCCAACCCTCTACAAGAGCATGGTTGGAAGCCTCGTGTACTTGACAGCAACCAGACTTAATTTGATGTATGCGTTAAGCCTGATTTCTAGGTTCATGGAGCAACCTAAGGACACACTGGCAAGCAGGAAAAAGAATCCTGAGGTATGTTAATGGTGCAAAAGGCTATGGCATTATGTATACCGCCTCCAATGAGTTTCAGCTGGTTGGGTACACAGACTGATTGAGCAAGAAGTGTAGATGACAAGAAGAGCACATTGAGATATGTGTTCCATATGGGTTCAAGAGCAATTTCATGGGCATCCAAGAAGCAGCCCATAGTTTCTCTCTCCACAGCAAAAACAGAGTACATAGTAGCAAATGCAACAGCATGTCAGGCTATTTGGCTTAGAAGAATTCTTGCAAACTTGAATGAGCAACAAGATGATGATACAACCATATTTTGTGACAATGTGTCTTCTATAGCCTTGACGAAGAATCTTGTATTTCATGGACAAAGCAAGCATATTGAGATCCGTTACTATTTCATAAGGGAGTTGGTAGAGCATAGAGAGATTGAACTTCAGTTCTGTAGATCTGAGCAACAACTCGTTGATATTTTTACCAAGGCAATGTCAAAAGACTCCTTTGAATGCCTAAGAGATAGGCTTGGTATCATGGATATCTCTGGAAATTTTAGCTCCGAAACTTTTAGTTCTGGAAGAACAGTCTCAGGACATCTCTGGAATTTTGAACAGGTCCAGGTAGGACAGCTCTGGAACACAGAACAGGTGTAGATAGAATAGCTCCAAAAATTTAACTCCGAAAAGACAGAGCTCCGAAAATTTAATTCCGAGAAGACAGAAGAGCTCCGGAACCACATTTTTGGAAGGACAGAATATCTCCGGACATGAAAGTACCAAAAATATAGAATGGTGATGAAATACAGAAAGGCTCAAGATTAAGGGGGAGTGTTGGAAATAATAATCTTGAGCGGCAACAACCAACCGCATTTAATGCAACTGACAGAAGAGATCTGTTAGGATCATTCCCCCCATTTGTCGTGTTAGACATCTGCTGTCTAGTTAATGCTTTTTGGCAGCTAATTAATTTTGGTTGGTGATTTTGAAATGGGCAGCAAATTTTTTTGGTGAAGGCAAGAAAGAACATAACTAAAGAAGAATGTTCAGTCAACAGATAGAGAGGAAGAAGTAGAACATGCAGTAGCAGAGGATACTGGACAAAGACCAGATCTCTAGAAGTTTGCAACAGCAACACAAACAGCTCCGATTCTCCGGAATCTGTACATTTTGTTGTACGGAGTAAATACAGAGCCATAGCTCTGATTTTTGTATGTAAACATTTTTAATGTAATTTTTTGAATGTAAATGAAAAGAAATTATTTTGTCTCCTTGTCTTCTTGGTCTCCATTTTCTTCTTTGCCCACTTTAGTTGGGATTCATTTTTCCAACATGCTCATACTTGCCAAATGACAATACTAGGATGATGCAGGAGCATCATTCTGGGATATTTTGGTGTGCTTTATTTTATTTTGGTGTTTTGGGTTTGTGGGTCCTCATACCCGAATTTTGAAGTGTTTTAGTTCATTCTTGGGTCCTTTCGAGTCTTTGTAATTGTTTTGCTTACACATTTTGCCTACTTAGGTAATGTTTGACAAGTGCCAAAGAAAATTTTGGTCTCGCTTATTTACAAACCTTCACCAATTTGTAAAGCGGGCTACAACAAGATTTCAGTTTTTTTGTTCGTTCTGGGACAGTTTTCATGGGGAGAGAGAACACGGGAAAAAAAACAGTTGTAACATTTCATTTTTGGTTGGGCAATCCTCATTCTGGGAGGCGATGGAGACATATATGTGAAAAAGGAAAAGACAGAGATTGGTGACTACATTGTTGAGTTTAGAGACAGTTGGAAAATCACCCCATACGGTGGAATTATTTGGTATTGGGTAATCAGTTTCTTGTTTTATTTGTCTGGAGAGCAGCGATTCGAGAAAGAATGTCTAAGAAATCGATATAGTTTCGTGTAGCAAAGTTTGTCAAAGGGAATTTAATGGCAATGTATAGACTTGAATGCATTTTAGTGGAAAATTACACGACTCGGGTTTTGGGATGAATCAATTCTTTCTTCTTGACCTTTTTTGACATTTTTTGTAGGTTTAAGCAATGTTGGGCAAGCAAAACACCCAAGTTTTTCCATGTCTCTATAAGTGGAGTCCCTCCATGAGCGTAGGAAGTAAAAGAACTCCAATGTTGCATTGTATTCAGTTCAAAAATTCAAGTTGTTTCCAATAAATGAAATTGTTTTTATGATGTTAAACTCTCTGTAGCAGAGATACTAAGTGTTTCACTGTGTGGGCGGTTTGAAACGATATTTTATTTTCATTTAGAAAGTACATTTGCCACACAATTGCTGATATAACTGTTTTCCAGCAGAAAGAAACTTAGTATAGAAGGTGACCATTGAAGAGTTGTTTTGAAGGGAGGAAAGAACTTGAGTTTAGAGTGAAATTGAATCTCCAAACATACACAAACCAATTGTCCCACAGTTGTCCCCCTGTTCTCTAATGATCTTTCTATATATTGTTACTTTGTAGGCATTATAAATGCAATTTGTTATGCAAGTAACACCGTGGTTTCTAAGGAGGCAGTGAGAGCTTTGGAAGCTCCAAATCCTTTGCAAAGGACAGGGTGTTGATGCTATTTGAAAACATGTCACTGTTTTAGTTTGTTTTAAACCTCCGCTCTACTTATCTGTATTGCCACAGTTGCAGTAGAAAAAGAAATAAACTTGGAATTAACTTATGTAATGTCCCCATTTTCGAGTTCTCTTGCAGTTCAGTCAGAGCTAACTTTCTAGGTTGGTGACAGCATAATCAGAGGAGTATTTCGATGTCACCAGGGTGTTCGGGTGTTCCAGTGGAGCTGGTTAACATTTTCTGAAGAGATTTCAGACAATTTGTTTGTACTTACTATTTATAGTAAGTGCTTGCATGTCATTGATCTTTCTAGGTTTGTCACCAGGGTGTTTGGGTGTTCCAGTGGAGCTGGTTGACACTTTCCGAAGAGATTTCAGACAATTTGTCTGTACTTACTATTTATAGTAAGTGCTTGCATGTCATTGATCTTTCTGGGTTTTTCTGGGTTTGTTCTCCTTGGTCTTCAAAGAACACTGCTATTTTTAGTGTCGGTTTGGCGATGTTTTGGTGACTTGGCAGTCAGCTATTGGCTCTCCTAGACGTTGCACTGAGCTTAGAGTTATAAAATGGTTTGTGGTTCCAGTTGGCACCCTCTGTGTTGGCTCAGTTTGCTTATGGTCGTTACTATTTTTAGTAAGTTCGGGTTCAGTGTCGTTTCGGGATTTTTAGACTGGAAGTGGATGCGTCTCGTCAAGACTTTTCCGACGAGCTATAGATCACTGAATTTCGAGTTCATTTGGGCCTCCGTTTTAGAGTCCGTAAATTAATATTATTATTGGACTTTGGATTTATTGGTTAAGTGATGAAAAATAAAATATTTAAAAGTCACTTAAGTCATTTTATGGAGCACTCACATTGGGAAATATAAAAAGGTAAAATTAAAAGAAATATTTCCCTCCAAAGTAAAACACCCATCTTGGAGAGTTATAAAAGAAGGAAAAGAGCTCTCATTTGAATATGCTTGATTATTATTTTCTTCTCTCTTTAAGATTTCCCCTGTTAAGGTTTTGGAACTTGGCTCTAGGGTTTGAGGATTCGAACCAGAGGCTCTTGGAGACGAAAACCTCCTTGAGTAGTAGCATTTTACAGGTGTGCAATACCCAAAGGCGCTTTCGAGATGGAGACATCGAGTGCTCACTATTATGCTTCAATGGAGTTGACGGATTGTGGAGTTGATACATTTCTTAATATATCTTTTGCAGTTTATTGAGAGTTTGCATTTGCAGATTGGAAAAACTGATTTATGGTTGATTGAGGGCAGATTTATTTGGGGTTTGGAGTTGTTATTATCTGTTGTGTTTTTCCTTGGCTGGCCGTACACCCCTCATGGTGGTTGTACCATATTTATGCGCAGATTTGTGTGGTTTCTTTGCATATTTCTCTTCCTAATCTGATCACCCCACCTTATTGATAGGATTCAGTCTATTGCATAAGCATTTCAGAGATTATTTGTTGTCCTTGTTGCTGATAATACCTTCCAGCCATGGTCGTACATGTCCAGGCATGACGTTGAGGGTTTTGGGCTTCATTCTTCCTTGTGGGCATTTTCTATTTTGCATTGTATGAGGTGTCTAGGGCCCTTATTTGCTAACAATCATTTGTATGCTTGATACTTTGCATTTCTTGGGAGATTGGAGTGATTTCCAGCCATACCCATTGATGGTCCAGCTACAACTGTTGTATGAAGTTGCAAATCTCAACATGGGTATGTCATAGTAATTCATTATTGGCCATTTTACTATCTAGGTAGTTGATAGTTTCATCATATCTGTTGTATATTTTCTGGGTTTTTGTTATATGCAATATATTGTATGCTCTGGCAACACATATGTAGGAAAACTAAAAATCCCTTCTGCATTCTTCTATCTAGTCTGAAAGATCACACAAACAATATAATAAAACAACACATAAAAAGATCTTTTAAAAATACAAACAAGTACGGCACATTACAGTGGTATTAGAGCTAAAGATCTTATCATCCTGTGAGGTCAGACTTAGACATACAGATGAAAATATGAGACATACAGCTTAGACTTGCATGTAAGTGATCAGCACTTGCATGAGTGTTCAAAGTCATGGACAGATTCAGTGAAGAAGAATTACAAAAGAAACTATACAATGCCGGTAAGAAACTTAAACACCTACCTCAATCAAAAAAGGTTCTACGCAGCATTTTAGAGGCAATAGAATTGTGTCTTTACAAGGTTGAACGCCCACCTTCTAAGTTGATGCAACTTGCTATGGCTCCTGCGGTGCATTCTTTGGTTAAGCCAATACTTATGAGACATCATAGTAAAAGGGTAAAACTTTTAGTCACCGGCTATCTTAGTCAGATCACAAGGATTACAACTCCTAAGGAACCTTATGAAGATAACATTTTGAGAGAGGTTCTACAGATGATTGTTGAGAGCTTTCATGGGTTTCTTCATGACGAAGGCCCTACCTTTGGTAGGAAGGTGAAGATGTTAGAAGTGATGGCAAAAGTCAGATCTTGTTATCTTTTGATTGATTTAGAATGTGATGATCTTATTCTTCAATTGTTTCAGAATTTCATAGCATCGATCTGTGAGGATCATGGACATGTTTTTTCCTACATGAGAACCATTATGGTCGAAATCGTTGATGGATATGTTACTATTCCCCAGCCGCTTATATCCATGTTGATGACTATTTTGAGGCAAGAACAAGACGTCTCTACAGCTGCTTATGAGTTGGTTGAAAGAGTGTCCAAACAATGTGAGGGAAGGTTGAAGCCTTTCTTGGATATTGGGGAAACTAATGCAGCTACTAAGGGTGAAGATGTGTGCAATAAAAGTGACAAAACTGCAGCCATAGATACACATTTTGAGCTTTCCACTGAAGCTGATAACACAAATGCAAATGTTGGGATAATTGAGAGCATTAATATGCCTTCAAGTGATGGGCATATTGAAAACAGATGTGAAGAAGCCTTCAAATCCGCTGATAATGATGACTACTTATATTTTTAGTAATGATGATATAGGTGGTGTTCTGGATTTTGAAAACAAATCTGATTTCACATTGCATGTAGCTAATCCTGAGCAGACACCTTATGGCCTTGTTGATTTAGATTCACAATTCACTGTTGAGGATGATAAGGAAGAGGTACAGGTGATTTGGGACAACCTTGGAGTCATTGATGATAGGTATGAAGGTTCTGATATTAGTATTCGTCATAACAGCAATTCATTTCCTTTGCATGAATATGATTGCAAGAATAAATCTGTGGTGATTGCTAATAATCCATTACTTAAGATGGGTGTTGATATGGCATATGACAATCCACCTTTTGAGTTGGATGATAGAGTTGTTTTCAGTTGTAGCATTGCACTTGGAAAAAATAACCAGGTGTGGGATCCGGGAGAAGATTCAGAACTTGAGTCAAAGCATGGCACTCAGCTTGGTTTTGATACAGGTTTACTTTATGGGGAGTTTGGTTATCCTCCTGGGAGACAGTCGAATGTGAAATGTGCAAATGAGAATGATGTATGTGGGGAGTTCCCTAATGTTGACACTCAAGATTTGAGTGTTAAAAATGAATTATGTGATGCAGATTCAAGGCTCAACAAGTCTGATTTTGTAAATTAGACCTTAGAAAATGTGAACAAATCAAAAAATTTACTTGTTAATGACAGGTCCCAGGATAGCTCTTTGGATGAACATGCATATGCATTAAAGGCAGAAGTGTGCAATGATTATGTCCAATCAGCGGCTTCTATTATGTCATTGGAGTCATCCCGTGAGGTACATAACAATAGTACCTTTGTCGAGGAAGTGTGCAGAGCTGATAGCACACATGATGATGCTTACCACTCGGTGAGTGATGATGATTCAGCCTCTTACCATAGTGTAGAGTACAAACCAGAAAATTTGTGTGGAGACAATTTGTCAGAGGGGTCTAATCATTTGGCAGGGCAATTGAAGGTGAACGAAGGCATGGTTGCTTCAGCCTTAGAGCACTTTGATGTTGTATAGTAGTTGGTGACACACTGTTGTTGGACTCCAGGTATATATGAGCACCTTGATAGTGGACTTTCCCTTGCTGAGTTTCAGGCGCTTAGAGATGCAGTTGGGATCATGAAGAATAATTACCTACAGCTGTTATCTGATAGAGATCATCTTCTCAGGATCGACGGTATTTATCATGATGCTCTAAGGGGAAAGGAAGAGGAGGTTGATGAGCTCACCTATGAGCTTGAGGTTACCACAGACTCTTTGAAGAGCACTCAAACAGCCCTTCAAGAGTCAGAGCTACGGATAGATGACCTTACCGTGGAGTTGAGTTTAGCACAATCTTCATCTCCAGTAGTTACAGTTCCAATTCCTTTGACAGTTATTGGTGATGAGCATACACCCATAGATAGTGGTAAGAGTACTTTGTGGATGTGGCTACATCCATTGCAGTTACAGATGCAGGTAACACAGATGGGATGGGTGTTATGGTTGAGAGTAGCAGAGAACTAGATGTTGCATCAGGGGTCTCTGAGGTTAGTCCCATGACAGGTATGGCAGAGCAAGTAATTGATAGCTCTGGTGAGAAGTTGGTGAATTTCCTCGTGAGTTGTGTGACAGATTACCACACTACTCCATCTTTTTCACAGGAGACATGCAGGCATCTTTCAGTGGGGAAATCAATTTTCATGTTGATTTGTTTCCCTCTCTTGGAAGCAAATCAGAGATTGCATCCTATGCAGCTGATAGTGATTGGCAACTTACTAGACCTCAGAGTTGGAGAGATCAGCTGAAGGTTACAGGAGAGAAGGTTGATTCAACCTTATCTCATTTAGATTGCACTCATAGGAATGTTGAGAGCCTTCTTTGGACAGCAGAGTTAGAGGAGAGACAGTATGGGGTCTTGACTGGTACTCACATTCATGATTTGCAGTTCATCAGGAGTGCTTTGAAGGAGGTAAAATCATAATATCTCCAATTATTTCATGATAGGGAGTATGCTATTGGGTACGCAGAGAGGATTGCCAGAGTATCCACCCAATTAGCTATTCAAGATCAGAGACATGAGCCATCTTCTAATTCATGTGATGATGGTGATGAGGAGTGTGTTCCCCATGACTATGTTGATCAACCGTTGACGCAGGCAGGTGCTTTTTATTTTGACTGCATAGTGAGGAGTGTTCATCATTTTTCCTTTGGTCCACACACAGATGACTTGATGATGCGTAAGTGTGGATTGGCTTAGGATTTATACCATCCTTTGTGGGATGAAGGGTTGCCGTCTACAGAAGATGGAACTAGGGATTACACATGGCTGACTCAGATACATACAGAGGATTATTTGTAGGGTCAGAGATTAGATTACCATCATGGTGATATGCATCAGACAAAGTTTGCAACTTCTGTCTTGAAAATTTCTATTGGAGACATGGCTTCAGAGAGGTTGCAGTGTCAGTAGGCAATGGCATGTTTAGTTTTTACAGGGGTGATGGAGGAGAGTTTTATCATTCCCTCGATTTGAGAGGAGCAATTTCATATTTTCCAGTACCTATGTTGGATAGTCAGTACATCCATAGGAGTTTTGCAAAGAATGGAAGGGGATGTTGTGGTTCAGACACTTCGAGACTTAATTACCTCTTCATGATTGATGGATGTGAGGTTCTAATGTGTTGGGATCTAGGTGGTGACACGATTGGCATGATAGTTCAGCTAGATTTCGAGGTGTTGCTTCACCACTCTCTGCATGGTGAAGGATTTATCAGAGTAGCATAGCATCGGCATGGTGGTTCTATGCTGAGAATAACTTGGGACCCCGAGATCATTTTTGGTTTCATTTTGGTTCAGTCTGTTGATTGGAGGTTGTATTGGCATTGCTTGAGGACAAGCAATCTTTGGGAAGGGCGGACTGTAATGTCCCCATTTTCAAGTTCTCTTGCAGTTCAGTCAGAGCTGACTTTCTAGGTTGGTGACAGCATAATCAGAGGAGTATTTCGATGTCACCAGGGTGTTCGGGTGTTCTAGTGGAGCTGATTGACACTTTCCGAAGAGATTTTGGACAATTTGTTCGTACTTACTATTTATAGTAAGTGCTTGCATGTCATTGATCTTTCTGGGTTTTTCTAGGTTTGTTCTCCTTGGTCCTCGGAGAACACTGTTATTTTTAGTAACTGTCAGTTTGGCGATGTTTTGGTGACTTGGCAGTTAGCTATTGGCTCTCCTAGACGTTGCACTGAGCTTAGAGTTATCAGATGATTTGTGGTTCCAATTGGCACCCTCTATGTTGGCTCAGTTTGCTTATGGTCGTTACTATTTTTAATACTTTTGGGTTCGGTGCTGTTTCGGGATTTTTAGACTGGGAGTGGATGCGTCTCATCGAGCTATAGATCACTGAATTCCAAGTTCATTTGGGCCTCCGTTTTAAAGTTCATAAATTAATATTATTATTGGACTTTGGATTTATTGGTTAAGTGATGAAAAATAAAATAATTAAAAATCACTTAAGTCATTTATGGAGCGCTCACATTGGGAAATATTAAAAGGTAAAATTAAAAGAAATATTTCCCTCCAAAGTAAACACCCCTCTTGGAGAGTTATAAAAGAAGGAAAAGAGCTCTCATTTGAATATGCTTGATTATTATTTTCTTCTCTCTTTGAGATTTCCCCTGCTTGGGTTTTAGATCTTAGCTCTAGGGTTTGAGGATTCGAACCAAAGGCTCTTGGAGACAAAAACCTCCTTGAGTAGCAGCATTCTACAGGTGTGCAATACTACCCAAAGGCACTTTCGAAGTGGATACATCAAGTGTTCACTATTATGCTTCAATGGAGTTGACGGATTGTGGAGTTGATGCATTTCTTGATATATCTTTTGCAGTTTATTGAGAGTTTGCATTTGTAGATTGGAAAGACTAATTTATGGCTGATTGAGGGCGGATTTATTTGGGGTTTGAAGCTGTTATTATTTGCTGTGTTTTTCCTTGGCTAGCCATACACCCCTCATGGTGGCCGTACCATATTTATGGGCAGATTTGTGTGGTTTCTTTGCATATTTCTCTTCCTAATCTGATCGCCCCACCTTATTGACAGGATTCAGTCTATTGCAGAGAAACCACACAAATCTGCCCATAAATATGGTACGGCCACATTTCTCTTCCTAATCTGATCGCCCCACCTTATTGACAGGATTCAGTCTATTGCAGAGGCATTTCAAAGATTATTTGTTGTCCTTGCTACTGATAATACCTTCCAGCCATGGTCGTACATGTCTAGGCATGACGTTGGGGGTTTTGGGATTCATTCTTCCTTGTGGGCATTTTCTATTTTGCATTGTATGAGGCATCTAGGGCCCTTATTTGCTAACAATCATTTGTATGCTCGATACTTTGTATTTCTTGGGAGATTGGAGTGATTTCCATCCATACCCATTGCTGGTCCGGCTACAGCTGTTGTATGAAGTTGCAAATCTCAACATGGGTATGTCATAGCAATTCATGATTGGCCATTTTACTATGTGCATAGTTGATAGTTTCCTCATATCTGTTGTATATTTTCTGGGTATCTGTTAAATGCAATATATTGTATGCTCCGGCAACACATCTGCAGGAAAACTAAAAACCTCTTCTGCATTCTTCTATCTAGTCTGAAAGATCACACAAAAAATAATAAAATAACACATAAAAAAATCTTTTAAAAATAAAAACAGGTATGGCACATTACAGCTTAACCTCTGCCATCATTTTTGGTATCAGAGCCCCAAGATTTTGGGCAAGGAAACATTGGGCACAATGCCACCAAGAAGAATGCGAGGAGGTGGTCAAAAAGGTCATGATGAAGGTGTTTTGGAGATGTTACAAAACCTTACAACGAGAATAGAGCTCATGGAGTAGGCACTGAGGAGAGGAATACCTACTGGAGATGTTTAAGTGATAATGAAGAAGAGTAGCAAGCTAAAGAAGAGGTAGTTCAAGGCGAAGAAGTGGAAGGATTTGGGAGATTGCTAAGAACAGTCATGAATGTGGGAGCAAGGCCAAAAATTGAAGTGCCTATTTATTCAAGAAGCCTCAATGGTGAGGAACTCATTGATTGGATCAATGAACTTGACAAATATTTTGAGTATGAGGGTGTACCAGAAGAAAAGAGAGTCAAATTTGCATTCACAAGACTCAAAGGCCACGCTGCAATGTGGTGGAACTATGTCCAATTGGAGAGATGAAAGAAGAATAAAAGAAAGATTACTTCGTGGGATCGGATGGTTGCCAAGTTGAAGGCAAAATTTATTCCGAGAGATTATCAAACCAATCTTTTTAGAAGGCTACAAAATCTCAAACAAAAGGACATGTCGATGAAAGAATACACGGAGGAGTTCTGCAAGTTGGTCATTCAATCAGGCCATAGTGAAGAGGATATGGAAAAGGTAGCTAGATACCTTAATGGTTTGAGGTATAGTTTACAGGATGAGTTGAGTTTATTGTCCCCAAGATCACTTGAGAGAGCCTATCAAAATGCTATCAAAGTAGAGGATAAGCTTGCAAGAAAGCAAAGTCAGCAAAGTAGAGGTAAAGGAAGAGGCTATAATGGAAGAGGACAGTCGTTCAAAAGAGGACAACAACACTATCAAGATGAAGGGGCAAGTAGTTCTAGTGGGACAACCAATCTAGAAAGAGGAGGTTTCCAGAACAGAGGAGGGAGACCATTTGAAAGAGGTTACCAAGGAAGAGGAAGAGGTTTCTCTGGTAAATGTTTTAAGTGCAACAAGTATCGGCACAAAGGTTGGGAGTGTCATGAATACGTACAAGAAGGTCACACAAGGCCTGAAAGAAGTAATCAGATTGTATAAGCAGACCAAGAGAGTGTAGGATCACCTTCTCATCACATGGAGGAACCTGAGTCAGGTGAGTCATTGTTGTTCAAAAGAGTGTTGTTGAAACCACCGAAAGAGAACCATGAACCTATGCAAAGGAGAGCTCTATTCAGAAAGAAATGCAAGGCAAAAGATAAGTTTTGCAAACTTATTATTGACAGCGGTAGTACGGATAATATTATGGCTATTGAAATGGTGGATAAGTTAGGACTTATGAAAACTAAGCATCCTACAGCTTATAGAGTTTCTTGGTTACAAAAGGGGCACTAGTTCTTGGTAGATGAGCAAGCTTTGGTTGAATTTCAAATAGGGAGTTATAGGGATAATATTATATGTGATATCATGCCTATGGATGTGTCATGTGTTACTTGGTAGGCCTTGGCAATTTGACCAGAATACTATACATGATGGTCGAACCAATACTTATACTTTTGAGAAGGATGGTGTCAAACATACCTTGTTGCCTTTGCAAGAAACAAAAGAGGACAGCGGTAGTAACAACAGTAGTAAGGTGATGTTAGTGAGTGTGAAGAAGTTTGTATATGGTAGGAACGAAGAAGTCGTCGCAACAGCAACCAAGGAGGAGTTACTTCAATTTTATGAGTTGTACAAGGATGAAGACAATACTAATTTGCATGTAGGATAGCAGAAAGAAGGTGTTGAAATAAGTACGTGTGATGTTGGGACAACGGTACTAGACGGTCCCATGAAGGACATAGAACTACTACAAAGTTTGGAACAGCATTGACAAGATGAACATATGGATGAGATGCCTCATAGATAGCGTGAAGGGGCAACCAAACAAGATGATGAAGATGATCTGTTACTACAAATTGCAGTCGTGGAAAAAGAATGAATTGAATTGACAAAAGGTGAAACAAATATTGCAGCAAAAGATAATGGGGTACATGTTGTGTTTTCAAACTCCTTTGATGTAGATACAATTGATTTCCATGAATGTCCACTACCAGAATTGGAAGCAAATCATGTTTCACATACCTATGTTAGTTTCTCCAATTTTGTTCATGTTTATGTTGAAGCTGAAAATTGTTTGAGTGAGATGGGAAAGGAGGTTGTAGAGGATGCGATGGGGCGTAATGATAGAATTTCTAGGTGGAGGACGGACGGATCAAGAGGAGTTAATCCTCCTGCTGCGGTGTCATAACAGGAAGCCAACAAGTGGGAGGCAAAGGTAGAGGAGTTTGATGCATGGTGGACATAGATCCACAAGTGGTCTTGATAAGACTGAATTCATTTTGTCACAGTATGCAGGATCTATTTTGGCCACATGCTGGAAAAAGAGAAAGAGATAGATGGTTGCCGATCACTGAGTCCAAGCATTGGAGTATGCTGCAAGTTGCTACAACTTGAAAGGGTAGTCCTACTACCCTACTCCATTGAGGACCCTGATGCAGGAGCATCGTTCTCAGATATTTTGGTGTGCTTTATTTTATTTTGGTGTTTTGGATTTGTGGGTCCTCGTACCCAAATTTTGGAGTGTTTTAGTTCATTCTTGGGTCCTTATGAGTCTTTGTAATTGTTTTGCTTGCACATTTTGCCTACTTAGATAATGTTTGACAAGTGCCAAAGAAATTTTTGGTCCCACTCATTTACAAACCTTCACCAATTTGTAAAGCGGGGTAAAACAAGATTTTGGTTTTTTGGTTCGTTCTGCGACAGTTTTCATGGGGAGAGAGAACACGGAAAAAAAAAAACAGTTACATTTTGTTTTTGGCTGGGCAGTCCTCATTCTGGAAGGCGATGGAGACATGTATGTGAAAAAGGAAAAGACAGAGACTGGTGATTGCATCGTTGAGTTTAGAGACAGTGGAATTATTTGGTATTGGGTAATCAGTTTCTTGTTTTATTTGTCTAGAGAGCAGCCATTCGGGAAAGAAGGCCTAAGAAATCGATATAGTTTCGTGTAGCAAAGTTTGTCAGAGGGAATTCAACGGCAATGTATAGACTTGAATGCATTTTAGTGGAAAATTACACGACTCGGGTTTTGGGATGAATCAGTTCTTTCTTCTTGATCTTTTTGACATTTTCTGTAGGTATAAGCGGCGCTGGGCAGCAAAACACCCAAGTTTTCACTGTGTGGGCAGTTTGAAACGATATTTTCTTTTCATTTAGAAAGCAGATTTGCCACACAATCGCTGATATAACTGTTTTCCAGCAGAAAGAAACTCAGTATAGAAGGTGACCATTGGAAGAGTTGTTTTGAAGGGAGGAAAGAACTTGAGTTTAGAGTGTTTTGAATCCCCAAACATACACAGATCGACTGTCCCACAGTTGTTCCCCTGTTCTCTAATGATCTTTCTATATACTGTTACTTTGTAGGCATTATAAATGCAGTTTGTTATGCAAGTAACACCGTGGTTTCTGAGGAGGCAGTGAGAGCTTTGGAAGCTCCAAATCCTTTGCAAAGGACAGGGTGTTGATGCTGTTTGAAAACATGTCACTGTTTTAGTTTGTTTTAAACCTCCGCTCTACTTATCTGTATTGCCACTGTTGCAGTAGAAAAGGAAAGAGACTTGGAATTGGCTTAACCTCTGCCGTCATAGGATCATTACATTTTGTGACATAAAAGTCATTGTCAACACGAGGTAACCCTACCTCATTATTGTCACCGCAACTACCACAAGGCTCACTACTACTGCTGCAACTACTGAAGGGTCTTGTATTGCTGCACCTACCTCCCATGTGCCCACTCAGTGCTCCCTAACTCATTACAATCTTCAGGGGGAGGATGTAGCTACTCTCAGAAGAGAGGAATATGATGTGTTTCTTGAATAGTAATTGACTATGGTAATATAATGTATTTTGAACAATTTAGTCATAATTTTGTAGCTTATGGATGTCGTTGTTTCTATTTATTCTTATTTATGTGTGATTTTGGACCTTTTATGCACAAAACATAATTATGTTTAATATTTTTGATACGTACCTTCCCACATCATTTTGTATCCAAAGCTATTGGAAAATTGGTATTCCCTATACCCAAACCCATAATTGTGTCCCGTTAGAATCTCTCTTGCATTCTCTTGAAAATGATAAAGAGCAGGTGGATTTGAGAAGCTAAGCACCACAACTTCATTCACAGTGGTCAATTAATTTGCAGAAATCTGTAACCCACATGAGTTCTTTTCAAGCATGGTGTCATATCAAATCTTTCAAACTGTGTGAATATCCCTGGATGCGTAACAGAATGAAACCAAATTCATGGTAAATAAGATCGTTTTGCCTACAATATGGTAGGTGATTCAAATAAATGTGCATAAATACAAATTGATTTGAAACGACCTTTCCCATGTGAATAACATTGGCTCTCAGGAATTAAATAACTAATGAATAATGTTCCCTGATTAAATGGCTTCATGAGCGTGTATTCATAATTTTGTACTTTTAAAATCTTACAATCAGGTAGTCCCTTAAAACTGTGGAACCAGATGCTACAGAACCGACACAAAATACTTTACCAGTGCATTTTAAGGCCAAAATCACAAAGCAACTATCTGATAAATGGAGCAGTGTTTGGCTATTCGAAGGCTAGAGCACGGCTAGAGACAGAACTGCTACTATGCCAAAACAAAGAAAATTGAATGGGATGTTGATGTCATTGAAGATTTCAGATTCATCAGTTTGCTGGCACGAGAAGCATTACAGGAAAGGAAAAGTGTTCTGTTACAACCTCTGTTTAGCAGCAGCAAGTATATTATAGAATAACACTTCATCAATTTATTTCCTTGATTTAACTACCAAAGATTTAAAGATTGTTATAAGGAGCTCTAAGCCTGCAATCTATACTCATCTTGATCTTGATGATCAGAAGCATGGATGTCAAAACGACTCTTATCACAGGTTTTTCTGAAACAATTTAATCTAGCAACCAAAGATTAACTTAATACATCAAAAGAATTAAGCACTTGTTCCAATAGCATTCGAGTGTTGGGCAAAAGAGGCTTCTCAGGACTGTCTGAGTAGGCAATATTCAATAAATAAAGTTTTTTGGATGCAATAATAACTGCAGACAAAACTCTCTTTATCCCTCTTGAACTGTCTAGAGTATATTCAAGCTCATAAAGAGGAATATCTCCATGGATAGGCCTCTGATCAGCCTTTATCAGTCGTGCATCATTTGTACTTGGCTGTTTTGCATATGGCAAGCGAAAAGAATGCCTCAGAATTACAAGGGAAAAAATATATGCAACAAACCCTAAGAAAAATGTAAGACACTTCTCCAGAAGAGCACTAGCTATAATTTCAAGATTGACCAAAATAACATTAAGCAAATCTGTATTAATATTAAATGGGATGGATGGAACCTTTTTCTTTTCTGCTTGAAGTAATTTGGCAGCAACAACCTCAGGAGTGCCAAATTCCGTAAGAGAAGATATGCGTATAGGATTAACTACAACTCCTATGTTGTTGCTCTTAACATCAGGGTCTTCAAACAGAACTGTAGCACCTGCTTTGTCAACCTACTCGGTGAGACAAGAAAAATATGATATCATACACATGCAAGTACTGTTAGGACTTCCCATAACAAGGCATTCAAGAAAAAAAACCACTATAAACTCCCAAGATAGTAAATATACAGCAAATCTAACCAACCATAATCCCACTCTGTCATACTATCAAGGATAACTCAGAAAATGGAAGCAAAAATGCCAAAATTCCCTTCCTATTTATTGTGGATATGTGGTTACCTTCTTCCAATCAGAAGGTATTAATAGAGTAAAACCTTCAGTTTCATCATTATATCTCTCAAAACTAAGCTTAATTTCCTCACCTGCATATCAAGCATAAAAGCATCTTTTAGGTGCAGATAAATTAACAGAAATACTATGTTTAAACTACAATTTTTTATTAAACATATGTGCATTCATTGGGCAAGTTCGATTTGACAGTGTCCCAAACCTATCATATTATTTTATAGAGTTTGAGAGTTGAGACAGACAAGGTTCAAGGTTAAATAAAGAGCAATGTGATTGGTCTCCCTAAACACCAGATTTTAGGAGCACTACTCTAGATACAACTTACCACCTGCAAATTTATGATAAGGCTCACCTTTCAAATATAAAAAAAATTGCATACTAATTTGCATATCAATGTTTTGCCCATCTTTTTAATTGCAGAAATTATAACTTGATCATTGTTTAAATGGCCATTGTTTTGCAGCCCTTCTATTGCAACCAAAAGGGCCTTTAAAAGAAAATAAATTTTCAATCTTGCAACTATAAAAACGAACAAATTCCTTTAGCATAAGCATATGAGATCAGCAGCAATTCATGGTTAACCATTATTTTAAAAGTATCCGTTTACTGGTTCTAAAATTCAACTTCTGCAAGCAGGCATTAGTACCAGCAACTTGAGACAATGCCAACCATTACACTGTAGCCAATAATTACCAAGCAATAAAAAGAGGCATGCTAAATATAACTAACTATAAGTGGGGAAACAATAATCTGTCTGATGATAATGAAATTCTTCACCTTGGAGGGAAGATTTCGGGTATACTATCACTACCACTTTGCTCTTCTCAATCATTTCAGGGATAAAATTGAGATTAGCTTTCCTTTTTTTCTGCTCTCTTCGTTAGATAATTCCATCAAATCTGTTAGAGAGCTCAGGGCCAAGAATGCTGCTCACCCGCTTATCCCCATCCATCAAGGTCTCATTCTGAGACTTTATCACTTCCACCTTGCTCTTTGCCCACCAAAACAAATCAAAGTTAAAATGCTTGAGGACCCACAGCAGAGCACATCCCCCGGGAGTGAAAGGTAGTATGGGGACCCCTAAGACCCCTAAAAGTGGCCCCCGTGCTGTGAAAGATAACGGCACAAAAGATTGTCAAAAGAGATAGGGTGGAGTTGGAGGAAACTGAGAATATCCTGAAGAAAAAACCTAAGGAGGGTAAAGGTCGATCCTAAGGGTAGCAGTGAAGGCGGTGTGGCTGTTAATCCGAGGATTCGTCGGTCCAAACGGATCGTTGGTAAGCCGCTGGTGAACCCCCAGGGGATGGAAGTTTCTGATCAGTCTGAGTTTGTGGAGGAGACAATGGAGGAAGGTGGGGATGAAACCCCCACAGATTCTATCCATGAAGTTGAGGGCACCAGTCATTTCGCCTCTATGAATGAATCCAATTCCGAAGGCTTGGGTGACACGGTGAGGGCTGCTGTTGGTCATGACAGAAAGGGGAGTTGTGTCTTGTGTGACAAGAATGCGGAGGATATTCAGCTCCTCGAGAGGAGAATGGAAACCCTGCAGAAGAAGTGGAAGGTGATGGCAGAGTTTGCAGCCAAAGCCCTGCACCGGGCTGCTTCCATCTTCGTTGCAGTTAAAGACTTGGATGAAAAAGTCAAGCAGGTGGGGATCGACAGCTTGGGAGATTATAAGGAGATGGTTGATTTCTTTGCTAAGTTTGGGGCGACTGACAGCCCATAGTTCCTTGTCCTTGTTGTTTTTTGTCATTGTCGTTTCTGCTGTTTTTTGTTTTTTGATCTGCTGTTCAAGTGCTGTTTAACTGTTGTTTTTAGCTTGTTAATGCCCTGATGCCCGGGGGCAGTTTTGTTGAAGGGTTCTGGACCCTCTTGTCCAGCTGAACTAATCAAAAACAATAGGTTCTTGTTTGCCCTCAACCATATGTATATGATAGAGGCCAGGTTGTTCAATAACACAAATCCAAGCATGCACATATGCAGGTATACAATGTAATGAAAATAATGAAGACTCTTAGGTCTTCGATCTGATGATCTTGTTCCATTTTTCTTTTGTCTTTTGGAATTCAATTTGGATAATTTTTTTATCCTCCATCATACCAATTGGGCCAATGCAACTTTTGCAGACATCTTTATATTCCAGACTTCAAGCATAGACAAACAAATTTAAAACAGTTTTTTAAAAAGTCACTTACCATAAAATTTTGCATATATGATTTTGTCATGCCTATATCAAACACCGAAGTTACTTTATTTAATTAATTTAATTTAATTTTATGTAGGATTAAAAGCATCCATTATTTTGATTTTAATATTAAATTAAACTCTATAATTTATTATACTTCAACTATAATTCTCCCTCTCTGCCCATCTCTCATTTCTTCTACCCTCTCTTTTCCCCCTCTCTCCATGAGACAATTACTATTGTAAAACTCAATACATGCTCAAATAAACATGTCCAAATTAGATAATGGAAGATAGACAGAAAATGCAAATAACAGCATTTATTATTCCCATTATCACTGCTTTATATGGTAAAGTATAACATTCACCCTGCATTTCCCACTTTTTTGTTTCATATACTGGAACACTCACCCTGCAGGAAACTACAGATAGAAATGTGGCTCAGATGCCATGTCGGAGAGGTGAGATATGGCCTGTTCATTTACATATGTTTCATCCCTACCTTCAGGTGTCTCCATGGTAAGGACTTCGGGCTGACTGTGCGGATTAGGATTAGTTTCCTGTCAGAGAGCTGCCATAAGGTCTGTGCATTTCATATGTTTCATCCCTACCTTCAGGTGTCTCCATGCTAGGGGACTTTAGGGCTGGTGGTGCCGGTTAGGCTTAGTTTTCTGCATTGACATAAGTTTGATCCCTACCAAAATGCCTCTAAGTCTGCCCAAGGGTTTTCTTAAAAGCAAAATTATCCAAAACATCCTACATAATACTTATTTGTCTACAAGAAAAAAATTCAAATTAACTGGAGTAATTTCCTGAAGCCTCTGGTCTTGACGTCCAAAATAACCAATTTCACATAGTTATAACAAGATTCCTTATTTGTCTGCAAGAAAAAAATTCAAGTTGGCTCGAGCAATTTCCTGAAGCCTCTGGTCTTGACATCCAAAATAACCAATCTCACAAAGTTATAACAGGATTCCTTACCAGAGTGCATTACAAAGCCAATGAAATCTACCTTTCTTTATCAATCACATTACTATTGTTGTTAAGTCAGAATATGAGAAACAGAAATCCCTTCTTTTATCCTAAGTTATCACCAATTGTGAAATACACAGCTTATGTTCAAACTTCAAACACAAAAGGAAACTAAAAAAACAAAATCATTTCCCAAGAAAAAGTAACTAATGGGTGCTTGAAAACTAGATTTGACATATTAAAGACTACCAATTGTGAAATACCCCCAATTGTGAAATACACAGCTTATGTTCAAACACAAAAGGAACCTTAAAAAAACAAAATCATTTCCCGAGAAAAAGTAGCTAATGGGTGCTTGAAAACTAGATTTGACATACTAGAGACTACCAATCATCCCCAATTGTGAAATACACAGCTTATGTTCAAACACAAAAGGAAACTAAAAAACAAAATCATTTCCCCAGGAAAAGTAGCTAATGGTTGCTTGAAAACTAGATTTGACATATTAGAAACTACCAATTTACATAGACAACAAAGAGGGTGAAGGGAAAAAAACCCTTGGCCAGTTGAGGCAAACTGATGGAAACTGAAGCTGCTAGCATGGATATTGAAAGGGACAGTGGCAGGGACAGTGATAGTGACAGCAGCCCTTCCCTGCGAGTAGGAAGCTTTCTAATACCATTCTCTTGATAATTTTGTCCAGCAGAAATTCTTTCATGAATGACAGCCCACTTCAACTGCCGTTGCTCTGATTTTTGTGAAAAACTGCATTTTAAACCTTCTTGTCCGGTGGAGAAGAGTGAGAAATAACGAGCATGGTATGGTAAAGAGGGCAGATGAGATAATGAACACGTTGTTTGCAAAAGAGTGGTCTTCATTTTTAGTTAGTATACAGTCCATTTGCCTTCTTTAAATATAACCAACGATGTTTTCTTGTTTCTCATCTTAGAAAATGAATTTGACACCTATCGTCTATACTCTGTATATGTTGTGGTTATTGCATAATCATTGCATTTTCTTTGGGCTATTGGAGAAGATATGGGGGGTTTGATTTAATGGAGGATTAGGGTTTGTTGGTTGCTCTTTGTCTTAGATTGGATAAGTACTTGTTACCCTGTAGACCTCACAACTTTTCTACTATTCCTTACTAGGGAAATCATAACTTATGCAAAAATTAGTGTGAAAAGAGGTCTCTCAAAAACTTTTTAAAATGTTCTTAAACTTTAAACTTTAACTAGTGTGTCAGGGTGAGGTGTTTACACTTTGTAAGTTCTAGGTCTAGTTACAATTATTTAATAATTGTGTAATTAGTGGATAGGCTTTTATATGTGAGCATTATACTGTTCAGAATTTTCTCACAACGTAAAAAAAATTCAAGCCAGAAAATTTTCTAACGTCATCGGTTGTTCCTATCGGCGTATTCCTTGAACCTCCTATGGGTGCAAGTGCTAGTATTGTAATGTTGTGTTTATGTGGAAAAGGGTACTGGATTGTAACATTTCTTACTTTTTGAGCTTTTGTGATATCCATTGAGATTATATGTTATTCTATTATGTGGACATGGATTATTGTTTTGGTATATGAGTGCAACTCTCCAATTATATGCATTATACATGTTGTCTAACAATGTTATTAAGGATCTTGTCGCAAGATTGTACTAAAGAAGGCAAACTAGGTTATGATATGATCCATTTGTCTAGGCACTAATTAATTAATTAATTTGACTAAGATAATTAAATAACTAGTATAGATATCTTAGATACATCTATCTAAAAAATGCCAAAAGATATAGTTAGAGTTATTTTATTTTATTTTAAATCTATTTAAAATTTATTTTATTTTATTTATATTGTTTTCTTTATTTTAAATTTTTTAGTTTTGTTTTTACTTTATTTTGTAGTTTAACTTTTCTAAATAATATATGTATGTGCTTTGATTTTTATGTACAAGGTAACAAAATGAGACTCTTGATGCCATTGTAGAATACATATTAGCCTTAATGAATAATAAATAACTATGACATTGAATTATTTATTTGATGCTTAAAATTTTTTTTATTTAATTATCTAATTCTTGGTAATTTCTAATATTTTTTTTTAAAGAATTAAAGTCATTTAGTAATTTTAATTATTATAATTAAGATGAACTTAAATGTGTAAGTCACAATTAGAGTTTAGAAAATAAATAATTATATTTATTTTATTTTGGGAAAAAGAAAGATAAAGAATTTCTTATTTTAAGTCATGTTGAGTTTTTAATTAGAAAAGATAACATTTAATTTTCTAATATTTTATTATTAGATATGTGCATAATGGAAATTATTATTAAAATATAATTTTTATCTAAATTGGAAGAAATTATTATTTTAAGAGTTTTTATTCCTTTATTAGAATGCATGATTTAGGGTTGTGAGAAGAAAATAGGAAAAAAGAAACAATTTTTTAATCGGTAAATTTGGCCTAGGGGACCATACCCTTAATATTAACTTGCAAAAAAATTACGAAACATGAGTTACTCTAGTATGGAGGACCTGAATACAAAATCCCCAAAGAGGTGCTAATTTTTCCTTTATACATACTATCAACAAAGGTGTGTATATATCTAACCAGTCTACATGGGTTTTACATACTCACCCCTTTAAATTTAATATTATCTCCCTATTACAACTTATACCTATGTTTTTAAGTCCTCCTCACCATTGTCTAGGTTGTAGTTCTCTATAATAAATAATCAATCTATCCTAGGTGATGGCATTTCCCTAGTTGCATATTTTAGAAACTTGGTACCCTATTTCGCTTGATGTTTATGTAGAGACTCGCTATGACCAATAGCAGTATTATGAATGGAATCCATGGTCTTGTGGAAGTTGTATTGAGCATTAGCCATATGCATGATCCCAGGTGAAAACCACAACCAATCTCTACATCATCTAGAATGACTTAAAGCCCATGATGCCATTAAGGTATGATCAAAGATTTTGAGACTATGTGAATTGTATCCTTAGCCTCCACTACCTCTAAGTATACTACAACAGATATTGAAGACACATCCGTATTGATCTTAGATATCTATGGGTCATTGACAAGAACTACTCCCCAAGGGTTACTCTAACAATTTGTATCATGATAACAACATTTTCCTTAAAAACCTTCCTCAACCTAAGATTTATGATGTCCCCCAAGAATGTGAGTTGCCTCTTCTTTTCCACCAACCTCACTATTGTATCCATTCTATGTTTTCTCTAGAATTGCCAAAAATGGAATGACTAGGAAGTATTTATGAACCAAAGGTGGGAGGTGATTGCATATTTGTACATTATGATTTGCATGCTTAAACATTTGCAACAACACAATGCCTTCTACATTTGCTTATACCCATGGTTGCATCACCACCTTCTAATGATGAAGCCTTACAAGTTGTGATGGGAGTGTTAATAAATATGTTAGGCACAAGGTCTTGCCACATTTGCATTAAACTATCTATAAGGCATCTCCCTTCACATCAATAATGGAATTAACAAGGGAGACTCTGTGGATATTAATCTCCCTATATATGTGCTTTAATATGAAGGCATCAAGAGATTCTAGGAGGGGCCAATATTGTCTTATATATGTTATTTATCTTCCAATTCAGTGGTCCTTTCTTCCTAATGGAATTTACAATAACCATTGAGTTGCCTTTGATAAATGTACTTATTTGGATATGAATTGTTCACAAGTCTGTAGACCAAGGAGAAGTGCCTACATTTCTATTTCATTGTTGGTCCCTAGTGCTAATCTCTTTGAGGCATCTCCAACCAGATTTACACCATGATCCTTGATTATGCAACCAACTCCCAAGATTCTAGGGTTTCCCCTTGAGGCTCCATCAAAATTAAGTTTGACCCATCCTTTGAGGGGACCAACTTATTCCCTTTCTTGAATTTGTTAGGGGATTAAACCCTTTGTCCCCATTAACAAAAGAAAAAAGAAACTATTATTAGGATTGTGCATTAAAGAAAGAAATTCATAATTCATTATTGCATTCAAGGAGAAGGAAATTAGGAAAGGAATTACAGATTGAAGATTTGAGTTTTTAGGTGATTGCTTTTTGGATTTTCATTCAAGAATTGTGTTCCTATTGTGTAGAATTCTTCATTAATCATATCAAATTTGTAAAGGAATCAAGGTAGGATTCTTGTACATGGAATGACTTTAGAAAACACTTTGAATTTGGTTAATCAATGAACTTAGATCAATGTTGTGAAAGGGGTGTTATTGTTTCAAATAAATGATATTTTATTTCAAAAGAAAATTATAGGAAAGATGAACACTCATTATATTTCAATCTAGAGATGAAATTAAAACACTTGCATATTAGTGTATGACATAGGGGAATCAATGAATTTATGTTAGTGTAAAACAAGTTATAAATCTTGAAAAACTAGGATTACTTGTTGGAGAGAAACTTAGTAAGACTTAGAAAGAACAAGAGATTTATGGTGTTTGAATTTAAATTTGGATTAGGAATGAAATCTAAACATATAGAATATTCAACTACTATTTTTGATGATATATATTTTGGTGTTGTAACTCTTTGAACTTTAGGTTGGAAAGGATGGAATAGGAAAACTTGTTAGTGGATTCATATTGGAAACAAGACTCATATCTTATGGGGGATCTTCTTTGAGAAATTTTGAGTTTTCCTTGATTGTGTTGTGTGTATGATTATGCTATGGTATGGATTGAATGATAATTCACATGATTTGTGTGAATTCAGATTGAAACATATGTGTTAGCTAGTGAACTAGTAGAACCTATTAGATGAGTCTAAACCAAGTGTTTGACTGAATTCTATGTTTTTTTATGATTTGGAAATTGTATTGAAATTTTATGTGAATTATAAGGTTGGGAGCAAGTAGGGAATTATGTTTTTAAACTCCTAAAAAACTTGTCTAGTTATCTCTGCGTTCATGTCATGTTAGAATTTTGATTTCAATGTTAAAAAATCTTTAGATAGGTCTATACTTTTGAGTTGAGTTGTGAGTTCTAGTAAATTCTTGACCCAAAAGTTCCATATTCTAGAGGACTGTAGTGCATGAGTTCTACTGTCTTGAAATTGTTCTAGTGTCCTAAAAGTTGATGTGTATAGAAGTTGCGTTGGTGTCCAAAAAGTACATCGGTGTCCTTGATGTGTGCTGATGTCCTTGAAGTGTGATGTAGTCTAACTTATCAAAGGTTTATAATAATTACATACAATTCTATGATGTCTTCTAGACTATATTTTATTTGTATGAAAGGACAAAAACTAGTAGATAATGTTGTGTTTAATTTTTTTGTGTAGAAAGGTTAGGATGGTTATCCTAATTGGTTGTATGTAATTCTAGTTGTATTATGCTATCTCTCATTATGAGTTAAACCTAATATGTTTTGTTGTATGATGTGAGTAAGAGTAATTGGAAGCACGTATTCCATGCTTCTCTATACTTAGTGGTCTTGTTACTAGACTGAGTACCTTGTTATCATAAAGGTATCAAGATTAGATTGGATTGAGAAGAATTAGGTATCTTATGGGTGATTCCATCTAACATCACTTTCTTTACTTCATTTTACAACACATTAAAGACCATCTCCTCTTAAGTTAATATTGTATGAGATTTGATTTTAATCTTATCACCATATACTTGCATCACATATGTTCTAGTGCTTTGGATTGGGGGAGCTTCACATGCTATGTGGATACACAAATTATATTTTCCCATCAAATCACTAGAACTAGGAGATCTTTGATGAAGACCTATGGCCTGACTTGGTATACCATTATTCATCCGATGGTGACCCATTTTACGGTGGCTTGCTCTATGTATTGCTATGGTTAAGCTTTACTTACTTATGCTCAATTTTGGTACAAATGTACACTACTAATGGGAGATGAATATCTTGGTGTGGTGTGGGACTTTAGGATGGGTGTCTTGGATGTGTTGTTTGTGTTTGTGTTCATGTGTTTTGGTCTTGTTTATACATAATTTTATCTTCTTTGGTGTATTTGTATGCATATGTGTGTTTGATGATTTTTAAATGTGTTGCGAAGTGTTGGATAATCTTTGTTGTCTTGGAATGAATCTTTGGTATGTGTGTGTTGTAAACTTTATTTTCATTTGATTATATGTGTTGGATCTATACAAAGCCCAAAAAATATTACTTACCAACCTATAAGTTGTGTCCCTTCTAAAGTGACCTCCCAGACCATTTTAATCCATTCAATAGTAAACATCTCCCTCTAGAACGAAAAGGAACACAAAGTTGGATCTCCTTTAACAAAAACCCATCAACTAATAAAGTATTCATCATAAAAATCTTTACTTGCATTTGCTAGAATGGTGAGAGCAAAATAATTTGTTGAAATGGGAACTAACTACATATTCTTTTTCATTTCTTCAAACCCAACAATCACATTTATCATTGTAACAAGTAAGTGTTGTCTCCTACTCAAAGGATCAACCACAATGTTGATTTTGTCACTCACATGTTACACTATAAATGTATAACATTTTTTAAAAATAAGACCCATTTTGCATGCCTATATGATCGAAGGATAAGTAAGGGAAGATTTTGTGAACTATTATTCATCCAGATTAATGGTTGTAAAATTTCAAAATGGTCTGGGAGTTTCACGAGGCAAGAGAAGGCATAAATTTTGAGCTTGGAGTTAATGTCGTCTACTATTCTAGTGACTTGGCACATTTAGGGTTTTTTGTTTAGAGTGAACATTTTCAGATTTGATAACTCAGTTGGGAGACTTGTAGAATGAAAAGGATTCTAGGTGGGTGGAGAGCATCTTACTTGCTTCAAAACAAGTGTAGGAAAGCAGAACTTTGGGATTGGAAAACCAAGAAAACACTTTTTGGTTTGTTGGGTGTGAGGTGTGGGGGAGCAGCATGTCAATTCAGAAGTGGAAACAATTAGAAAGAATTCAAAAACATCTTATCACCAGTAGTTTTAAAGTCAAATCAACTATTCCCTACGAGATTCTTTTAGATGAAGCAAGTACTTTCCCGTTGGAGGCATCGACGATAATAAGAATGCTAAGCTACTTAAAAAGGTTGAAAATATGGATACATATCAGTGGCCCAAAATGGTAGTGGGGGAGAGATTAGACCGTAGGAAGAAGACGTGGATGAAGTAGAACAACAAGTGGCTAGGTAAGTGGGACATTAGCTTGCAAGATTGTCCTAATAATAAGGAGGAAATAAAAAAGTTTGTGTTAGATAAATTCAGGACTGCCATGTGGACAAAATAGATTGGCCGAAAAAGATCATTATATAAAAGAGTTAAATCCCACATGGGAACATGGTGAAAAAGACTATGTGAGGGCTATAACACCATATTTACATGGAAACCCAAGAAGGGAAAAATCAAGATGAGAAAACTGCTTGGATCTACTGTCCAAATCCAACCTCACAAAAATGAAAAAGTGAATTACAGTATTTTATAGGCTCCAACCCATAGGACTTTCAACCTGAGAAGGACTACAATCCTTTTACAAATCTATAAGCTCCAACCTACCAGAGATTTCTATCTCCGAATCAAACTAAGCATCAACCCAACAATGAAGCTCCCACTTCTTCTTTTGAGTACCAACCCAGCAAGAGGATCCAACCTCTATCTGATAGGCTCCAACCCAGCAAACTAAAACATAATTGATTTTCAAGATAATGAACACACACTATGTGACATCAAGATCATTAGCAACTCATGCCCTTCGTACACTTCACATTTGCATAACTCCACACGCCTATTCGCCTGATATTCGCATATGTTTCACTTATTCAGACACTCGCATATGTTCAGATACTTCACTTCAATACTCGCATACTAGAACACCTTGCAAAAGAAAAACTGATCTTCATTTTATATCAATCTAAACATTTTCAATTTCATGTCAGTTACAGTGCATTCTCCAAAGTCGGCCTATGAAATTTTATCTCCAACATGTTCATTTCAAAGGATCAGGCCCAAATTTAATTTCCAATGTCTGCACGATCGAAACAGGGCCCAATTCACACTTACTTAGGTCAACCCAAAAATAGGTTTGGACCCGAAACAGAAAAACCCACACACTACAACAACGGTCCCAATATTTAAATCTTTAGACTGTATCACCAAGTTGGCCATAATGATTATTTAAATCTTCAATTTAAATATATTTTATCTATATATGGTTGCCTTACCAACTTAACTTCCATGACCTTTAATGGCAAAAACTTACTTTCACAAACCTTGGCCTTTAGTGCCTTTATCAGCAAAAAGTCCCTTTGACGAACCTTTGCCTTTGTCGCCTTTACTAGTGAAGGTTGATTTTCATGAACCTAAACACTTTTCCTTCTCTATCAACAAATTACCCTTTTCATGAATTGTCTCTTTAAATACCTTTATCGCCAAAAGAATACTTTCACAAACTTAGACTAAAGAGCCTTTATCGGCAACAAGGCCACTTAGTGAACTTACCATCTTCATCATATTACCTATCAGCGAAATCACTTGTCGACAAACCTCTTTGTCGGCAAACTGAGGCCTTCGCGAACCAAAACCTTTCCCGAAGACTGTCAACTTTTTCTTGAACCACAAGCCAACTTTTCTCTTTATCGGCAAAATCATCAAACCATGAACTAACTTTTCTTTATCATGAACTTTCCAAGTTCTCCTTTGTCAGCAAATCAGTGAATTAGTGAACTTTGAAACTCGCAAACTAGTTCGCAAACCAAAGGTTTTGCTGATAACTTAACTTTGTACTTCAAACTTTTCTTCTTCATGCCTTTGTCAGCGAACTGACAAATCGGTGAACTTCAAAACCCGCGAACCAACTCTCTGCCAAGACTTTAAATTTTTCTTTCTTTCAAATCTTCATCACCCAGCTTTCTCCTTTGTTGGCGAATTGACAAATCAACGAACTTTGAAATTGGAAAACCAGTTCGCAAATTGAACATTTTGCTGACCGAAGGCAAAAATTATTCATGCCTTAGATTTTTCTTTGTCACCTTTTCATTGGCCAACAGGGTGTCGGTAAAACTAGTTGTCAGCGAATTTGCAAGTTCGTGAATGGAACATTTTGCAGACTAAAGGCAAAACTCATGCCTTAGAAACTTTTTCTTCCTTTCTGCCTTAGAAACTTTTTCTTCCTCTCTTACAACCATTTATCCTTCAACAACAACTCCTCTTGGATATCAATGACAATACTTCCAACAATCTCTTTTGACATCAATGACAACACTTCCAACACTAACATGAATAATGTATTTTTATATTTTAAAAAAATATAAAAATAACAATAGTAAGAAAGGCTCTAAATTAACTTACCGACATAACTCTAAATAAATTGATTTGTAACAAAAAACTCCTCCCTTTGATAATTGTATTAGTATAATAACTTGATTTATTTGATTATTCTAATATCAAATACACCAACAATATGTAGTCTAAGTTAAAATACATTTTTGTGCTTTTGAGGCTTTAAAGAAAATTCAAATCATAACGGAAATTATTATAATTAAAACTATTATGTAATAAGTTATCTTAAAAGGAGCGTGTTTGCTAAATTCTTTTCAATGGAAAACCCCCCAAATTGTGAACATTTTATAAAATGAACTCAAGTAATTTAAGCCTAATAAGGGGCTCAAGGAGAAGATAGGATAGTCGGGATCAGATTGGTGGCACATGTGAAGTTAAGAAGAGTGGTAGGTTGCCTAAGAATTGAGATAAACTTTAATTATCAAGGGCATTTCAACATTTTTAGAGGTGAATGATATAATCATTATGTAAATAGGTGATGGCATTAAGGTTAGCAAAATAGGGTAAGGAGATGTTAGAAGTTGGTAATTGAGGAATTTTGATTGGTTTAACATTGGACGCAAGTTGCTCAAGTGGATGGAGCAAGAAAGCATGGTTTCCTAAGCAATATCTAGTAAAGGGAAGAGGAGAATGACAGAGAGGAGTGGGTTGACAGTTGTTTTTAGGGGAAGGAGGAAGGAAATAATCAGATGGGAGAAGATGAATTGAGATTTTATAACTACTTGGAAAGGAAATTACAAATCTAGACTTAAGGGTGTGGGTTCTAAGAATATGGAATCTTGCAAAAGAAATGGAAGGCTCCCCATGTGTTGGTATTAGGGTACCAATGATGAAGCTTTTTAACCCAAACCAATGAGTAGGTAGGCATAATGTGTTTGACACAATCAGACATTAAGTTGTGCATATTTACTCTCCATGGCTATAGGTATACTTGCTTCATGATGATATCAAGGGAGTAGAAAACTAGGTGGAGGCCTTCTTCAACTGTTAGTTGGGAGGCTTCCATGACTTGAGCGAATATATATGCAAAGTCCATCAAACAATTATGGAGTTGGCCAACGGTCTGAAGGTAAAACTTTCTACTGATGCTATTTTCAATACACCAATTTTCTATTGTGATGAGTTTGGTGATGAACCTATGGAAATCCCAACCCCAATTGTAATGGAGAAATGTAAGAAACGTAATTGTGCTATGGGGGCTACAGGGGGTCTATGTAATTTTACCTCCTCCAACTATTGGACGTATGGATAAGGTAATTGTCCTCCTCTCTATTTTAGATATTGTTGATAATACTTTGAATCCTTGATTATTAGAGGGGTAGCTAAGGCAATTTGCCCTCCCTCCTAGCATTATAATGTTTTTGGGATATGTTTGGACTCAAGACAAGAGATCGTATTATATGAACAAAATGAATATAATAGATAAGCCCATATTTAGATAGTCTATATTTTAGTTTTGGGAAGAAAAGTTGAAATTCAAATGCAAGAAGCTTCTTTGAGAGTGTCTTCAAGCATTAGTAGCTCCCCTCTAATTTGGGAGATGGAAATGAAATATTGTTTTTTTTCCTTGATTGGATCTAGTGTACTGGTCAATTATTGGAATCCAAGGCTTTACAAGGCTCTTTTCTTGTGACTCCTAGGTGCCTTGCCAAGTTAATTTAGCAAAAAAAAAAATCTTGAGTTATTTGATAACTATAGCAACTAAGGAAATAATACTCAATTTGGTAATTAAAATGTTTTTTTTTTTTTTTAATTTAATCTTTGTAATCACAATTTTCTTTATTGTTAGAATCTCACCATGCATGTAATATGAACTAGCTTTAATTTATAAAACACTATTTATATTTAAATGATATAAATATTTACAAATAAGCTTCTCTTAACTTCAAGAATACTTATTTAAATATTCTCTACTAACAAGGCTAACCACATGAAGGTGGAAGCTCGCATGACCTCCCCTAATTGACCTAAAGCTTTAAATTAACTTATAATCACTCTAAATAAAATCTGAGTTGTAATAAAAATTTCAACTCATTGATAATTGTATTAGTATATAATAAAGTTTTATTTGATTATTCTAAAAGCAAATACACCAAAAATATAGTTTTTTAATTTTTTTTTTGAGTTTCTTAGCCTTTAAAATAAAATTTCAAATCATAACAAAATTTATTATAATTAAAACTATTATGCAATAAGTTATTTACAAGGAGCATGTTTGATAAATTCTTTTCATTGGAAAAAAACCCACATTCTCAAATTATTTGATAGTAACAATAACAACTAAGGAAATATCTCTCAATTTGGTAATTAATTTTTTTAAAATTTCACTTTCTTTCATTTTAAAATTTCACATGCATATAATACAAACTAGCTTAAATCTACAAAACCTTGTTTATTTTAAGTGACATAAATAATTACCAATAAGCTTCTCTTAGCTTCAAGAATATTTATTCAAATATTCTCTACTAACAAGGCCAACCACGTGAAGGTGGAAGCTTGCATGGCCTCCCCTAATTGACCTAAGACAACCACAACACAACACAACACAACATTACACAAAACACAATACCACACAAAACAACAACATTACACAACACATACATTTTATTTTATTTATAAAATATATATTTACATACTTTTAAATATGCAACTTATATATGATTATAAAAATTATATTACATGTCAAGTTGTCATAATTTATAATTTGTTGTGAGAAAAAAATATTTTAAAGTTTGAAAATTAAATATATCTCATTTGCAATAATGTTAATACATGAGGGTCAAATAGGACGTCTTTAGTGAGGTGCAAGAGGTTTTAGTCATTTGCAATAATGTTAATATGTGACAAGTATGGTAACATGGTCTGTAAATATATCTCATTTGTAATAATGTTAATACATGAGGGTCAAATAGGACAATGTCTTTAGTGATGTGCAAGAGGTTTTAGTCATTTGCAATAATGTTAATACATGAGGGTCAAATAGGACAATGTCTTTAGTGATGTGCAAGAGGTTTTAGTCATTTGCAATATGTTAATATGTGACAGGTATGGTAACATGGTCGTGTGAAATGCATTCATAAAGTGAGTTCATGGCTGTCTTTTAAGTGTTGTTTTCATAAGGGCGATTTATGATTGTCCATTGTGAACCATTTTATAAAGGAAGTGACTTGTGTTATGATTCATAGTATTGAGATCAAAATCAATAAATTCTTAAATAAAACCTAAAGAGCAAATAAAAAATGCAAGGGACACAAGATAAGACCTTAAGGAATGGCGATGGCCAATGGCCATTCCCTTCGGTCTTTGAAAGGGGTATTTAACCCCTTCCAATAATTTTTTCTTTTATTAAATATTGTATTTGTACATATTACAAAGATACTTGGTTAATGTGATCAACCAAAGTATTACTAAAGAAACAGAAAATGCCCAATCTCATCCCTGACTGCTCTAAATCTGCACCAGGTCACTCCTAGGCTTGCTCCCACCATAACCGTGAAAAATATCTAGTTGAAAAAGCTGCTCAACTCTCTTAAGGATCCTTGTTATCAAAGTGCTCGACACCATTGTTGGAAGAGTGGCCTTCAACCTGCTTGTTCCAAGAGTAACTAGGTACAACTGCAGTGTTTTACCTGCAACATGGTAGCAATTCATAGCAGGCTTCAATGTTTTGTATTGAGGTGGTTAAATGGAGGGGTTGTGAGCTTGCACTGTCTGCTTGAATGGTGTGTAACCCTGCCACCCAGTCATACCAAATTAGCCATAAATCAATGAACATAATGCAACAGATATCAATATTAGACTTAAAGAAATTGTGAGTTCTGTAGATGATAAATTAGATAATGAAGATAGATCAAGTATCCGTCTAAACATAATGCAACAGATATCAATATTAGACTTAAAGAACATTGTGAGTTCTGTAGATGATAAATTAGATAATGAAGATAGATCAAGAATCCGTCTAGAAAATGAAATTTAGGATGTTGAAAGATTCACAAATTCTACGAGTACACATACGCACACCAAAAAAAAAAAAAATCACAAAAGTAAAAATCCTTTTGAAGAGTTTGAAGACTCACAATTATAGAAAAAGTCAAAACTCACAGAAGTAGAATTCAGAATTTTTTCAAAGACAGTGTGCACCACTGCCACCCAGTCATACCAATTTAGCCATAAATCAGTCAAAGTGGAAGCCCCAACATTTCTGACAATTAAAAATGTAATGCATGGCTAACCCATTTGGGCAAAACAACTTACTATTCTACATAGGGAAAAATAATGGCGTGGGATCAGATAATTAATGAATTGGGTATAGAGGCTTCAAACTCTGTTTAGTATTCTTTCAGCAAAATGATCCTGAACTCCCAACCCCCTGGAAGAAAAGATCAAACCATAGACTCTCAAGAGCTAAGTGTAAGTTATTATTAGCTCTGCAGTGTACATGGTGTATTAGGACAAGCGTGAGCTTTTTAAGAACGGTGATTCTCTATCTGTGGTTGACATCCTTCTTCTAGACTCTAGACCATCTGAGGTTGCTAATTAAGTTTTCATTGTACAGGCCTCCTACAATGGTTCCCTAGTTCATTCTCCAGGACTTTATCAACGTGGGTCATATCCATATTTGTTTTTTGTCATATCTTCTTTTTAAAAAACGTTTAATCATTGTCTCAAGTTTAACTCATATAAAGTCAAGTGTTCCATTTCTACTCATCATGTCAAAGCCTGCAAAGATGTTTGTTTTGCAGAAGCTACTGATGTTGATTCTTTGCCCTTCATTCATCATTTTCGGAGCAACAGCTCATGCACTCAAGGTAAGTAAACTATCCAACAAATTCATTAATCCTGCCAATGGAGATTTACAGTTTATTACAGCAGTGCAAAATATTCATAGCTAACGGTTGGAATTACAGAATTATATTGTGTACATGGGTGATGTCGCCCATTTTACTGGGGAAGCAGCAATATCTTCCAACCAAGAACTTCTTGCTAAAGTGACCACTACTAGGTTGGCAATTCAATATTAACTGGTTTGTTTACTTGAGAAGGGCATATCATTCAAGGAAGTTCCCAATTTTGAATAAAAATAAAATTGCAGAATGATGACATTTTTAACCCCGATCAAATGTTTTGAAATTGCAGAATTGATTATACTTTAATGAATTCAATCCTCATTGCGAAATGACTTTAAACAGAGTCGGAGTAAATGAAGGTGTAATTCATCATTACACAAAAAGCTTCAGAGGGTTTTCTGCATTGCTAACTCCTGAGGAAGCTGCTTCTCTATCAGGTAAGTGCTGCCACATGGAGGATCAGTGAATTTGAGTAGTTGTAGAACATGTATTGAACTATATCTATAATTATTGCAAAAATGGATGAGGTAATTTCAGTTTTTGAAAGTAAAACACGGCGCGTTGATACAACGCACTCATGGGAATTTCTGGGCATCAATCAAATGTTATCATAGGAATGATTGATGGCGGTAAGTTGCAGTATTGGGTTCCATATAATAGTAGATGTTATAATAGCAAATGCTGCAAGATTGTAGAAGTATCCTCAGGGTTGATTCTAGATCTTTGGCTCATTCTCATGGGTCCAAAGGTAATGTAACTTCTAATATTTTTTTAAGTGTCCTCTGTTCAATGTTTGAATGCACCATTATTGGTAGAATAATTTGTTTCCAATTAAATAGGGGTTGTTAGACCTAGTGGCATCTGCATTTTTCCCATACTGAATAACTTTCAATCTAAGGTCTATGTTAACAATTTCCCTGGTATGTCTATCTGGGTCCAATTTTTCATTGTTGGTATAACTCAAAACATATAAGTTTTAAACATAATTTTAGCTTTGTATGGCTCATTCTTCTTGAAGGTCTTCTATTTTTTCTTAGTTGGTATATTTCAATACTCTGCGTGAATGTTAAAACCTTAATGACTCTTATTCTTCTTCAAGATCTCGTTTAAATTTCTTACAGTTTTATATTTTACTCATTTAGCTATTTTTATTGCTTATCTACTGCATTTATTTTTAGCTGCCTCCAACTCAAATGTATGGTCTTTGAGACAGACAGTAAACAGGGGAGAAGAAAGTAGAATTGTTACAACATGTGGTTTTAGGAATGAATATTGTTTACATTGTATCTGATTTCTACCATTATTACAAGGTGGGAAAGAAATAAAATGATTAAATCATAAAAGGCTCAAGAAAATCAATGTGAGGAATGTTTTTTAAAGGATTTTACCATCTGTCTGTAGACAAAATGGAGGTCTGGACGACATTTTTTATAGAGAACAGAGAATATTGTAGCGCAATAATATGTCAGGCAAGTCACTCAAAGCATCAATCTCAATCTCCGTTGCAATTCATTTATATTCAAAGCAGCAATGTACTGAAATGCATACCAAAAAAAAGGTCCCCAATGTGTAAAATAACTCTTACAAATTCAACATATAAAAAGGAAGAGGATACACAAGAAATACATAGAACAATGGCAGGAGTAACAAAAAATGGTCATCAAGAAAATCTAAAACATCAGGCATATGTACATACCGGGTCCCTTTTTATCATTCTTGCCAACCTCACCAAGCACATCAACTTCAATGATTGCAGCTTCTCTGTATTATTACAACTCACGAAAAACTCTGATAGCTACAAATTCTCTTGATTGTCAGTCATAGCATTCCACAACTTGACCAAAATTACTGAAAATATAGAATATGTGGGAACAAAATGACCTAAACCACTCTATAAACATTTTTCCTAAGTGAAACAATGGCATCTGCCTAGTAAATTTTTAGAACTTAGAAATATGGAAAAAGAAATATAAAAAGAAAAAGAAAACCACAGGCCTAAATTTACCTTCCAGCATTTTGCCGAGTATCTTGTCTGCAAGAACATAAAAATAAATCTGAGTGAGTCTATTAGAACTAAAGGTAAACCAAAATGTTCATTCCTAAGTAAAGTAAAACATAGTGTGAAAACTTGAAAATTAAAAAAAATGGTCTCTGAAGTGGTTAAATCTAAAGCATTTTATCTATAGATTTATATTCCAAAATGGGAAAAATACTAATGAGTAGTTCAGATGAAAAGGTATTAATTACAACAAAAGTATTAAATTATCTGGAAGATCTACCTACCTAGAAGAAGAATTTTGCCTCCTCAGCTTCGGCTTCCTTTGCTCTGCCTATTCCTCTGCTCTTCTTCTTTCTCTGCTCTGCCTCTTCCTCTGCTAACACACATGGAAAACCAAAAAACCAAAAAGAAAAAAGAACAAATCACAATGAAAAACATGGAGAGACAGACCAGTGTGCACACTGTACCAAACTATACCAGAAAAATGAAAAACTCTAAGAAAACCCCAAAAAAATCAGAAAAACCCAACACGATAACACGAGGAGAAAAACATTAAAATCCTAAGACAGAAGACAACACGTTAACAGGAGAAAAACATTCAAAAAACAGAAATAACATTCTCAATAAAAGAAAGAAACTGAATTGTTTGTTTATATGCTTTTTCCCGCCGTAACATCAGATTTTTCTCCCGTTACATTTTTCTTTCCCGTTATATGCTTTTTCCCGCCATAACATCAGATTGGCATGATGATTTTAATTTTTAACATTCAAGCAACGGCTATTTAGTCTTCCACTAATTTGGTGAACAAGTGATGAGTAATTTAAACAACGAAATAGTTTTTAAGTATTAAAACTTTTTATGAATATTTTAATTAAATTTACGTGGTTAATAAATTTTTTTAATTAATTAATTTAGATTATATTAGTAACTTTTTAAAATTTGTATTACTATTATGAAAACTTTTTAAATTTTATTTTTGTATTTACTATTTAGTCTTAAATAATTATAAAATGATATTTTTATTAAAATAATACACATATACATAGTATTTGATAATTTTATAATCATTATAAATTAAAATTACTATTTGTAAAGGTAAAATTTGCATACTCATATCATTTCCTATTTATTTTTGTGTCCACTTTGGTGGAATGTCCTAAATGCAATAGCATATACAAAGTGGCACACTATTGTGTTGCATTTGGCTCATGCCCTAATCCTTATCCATCCCTATTTACTCATGTGTATATTTGTCCCACACATTTGCCATTTACCCCTCAATACTTTCACACATAATTGCACTCACTTCCACATAGTTGCTACATGCCTGGGAATGGTGGTTTATCCTTGAGGTTCATTTCTATGCCACTTGGGATTAACCTAGTTTAATCTCAAGGCACATAGGAATGAACCTAAAAATTTTAATTTCCAAATTTCAAATTCAAAGTCCAAATCTCTTGCCCCTTCCTACTAACCATTATGAGCTAACCTAACACACATTTATGTGACATGTTGCTATGTCATGGTATTTAAAGACATTTAACGTGCCATTAATTTATATGGAATTTTAAAAGGTGAAATTATTAGAGCACACTTCAATTTTTTAAGGGACAAAGAATTGGATCCACTTTATTTGCAAATAGGCCACATGTGTGCTTTTGAATGTTTTCTTTGATATTAATCCTCATTGTTAACCTGACCCAAAAAGGGGTTGACCTAGGAGAACATGTTTGCTATTGACTCAACAATCTCCTAAATGTGTTCATAAACACCATATTACATCAACCATATTCAACTACCAAAGGAGAAAAGACAAAAATAGATTTATTGAATAAACATTTTGTCAAATCACTTGGACACATGGCACAATTTAATTTCACACATCAAATCAAATTTGTGTCATCAAGATCAAACTTGATGGGTGTAAGATTGAACTGCATTGAATCCTAAGACTATATATCTAAACTCTGACACATTCATCTAATTGAGGACAATCGATTTATGCACAGTGGAAAATGGATTTTGCATGACATGACTAACAGTATTCCATTATTTGTCTAGAGCTAAGTACCCTATCTTCTAATTTATTTATCTCATGTATTACTATTCATTTATTGACCCAACTAATTTAATCTAGGTTAATTTGTGCTTATTGATTGCATTTATTTAATTTGCCCAGGTTATTTATGTTTAAAGGTATTTTATTTCTATACATTTTTGTGAAGTCAACATTTCCTTATATACAACCTAGGGTTTGACCTTGAGATTTTACCTCGAGTCTTCCAATTAGAGTTTGCCTATATAATTTATCCTTTCATTTTAGATATCTTGGGGTTTGGATCCACTTTTATTTGCATATGGTTACCATACTTAGATTAGGGTTTGACTATACATAGTGACATATGTACCTTTGATTCTACCCACCTACCCTTGAACAATTCACCATCATGGCTATTCTTAAATTATTCCTTGGTTGATATGCATGCATACATTTCAAATTTTGACACATGTTATTATCTTTTGTGATACATGATCCTTCCATCCTTGATACTCGTGATATTTTATGCGATCTAGATGAGGATGATGGTTTTTTATGGGGGTGTTATTTTATCATGTATTAGCATTTCCCTCCTCTATTGAGTTGATTGGTGCTAATCCTTTCCTTTTACACATAATTCACTTGTCCATGAGTATTATATTAAACCTTTTTCTCCTATGGCTTGTGATAATGATAGGCATATACCTAGTGAGGAATCACCATGTGTTAATGACACAACTAGTGTGATAACCATTAGTAACATTACATCTCTTCACAAATTCAAGACATTGTTATACATTTTGATGTTATTTCTTTTATATGTTATGATGAAGGAGCATCCTTGGGGGAATATAGCAATTCTACATCACCATCATTCACTTGGTTTGTTTATTTATAGTTTTAATTCATCAGTCAATTGCAGAACAAGTCATTGTGTTTTGCCGATTTTACATTTGAGTCTTGAGGTTTTGGTATAATGGGTGCTGCCACAATAATGGGTTACACTTTCTAGGACATCCTAATTTTTGCTGAAATCACATATTTTTATAAAATATAATGATTTAAGCCTTGAAAGGTTTTATTTTAAGGATTGTAATTGAATAGGGTTTGATCAAACCCCCTTGGATAGAACCCTGCTAGTTTTAAACCATACCTGTCATAGAGTCTCCTCTACACCTATCAATTTGTTGATTAAAAACACTTTTGATTTACTTTTTGGGGGATCAAATGAATTCATTTAAAATTTTATGTTTTGTAAGTATGTAGTCCTTATTATAAGCTTCCCAAAAAGTATAATTTTAAATATATTTAATTTGATTATTATATTCATTTTTTATTTCTTGTGAATGTAGGTTTTTTAATGAACATTAAGGTCTCTGTTTCATACATGTGAAAAATAGGAAAGTACAGAAAAAAATAAAATTCTAAAAAATATGTGTCCTCTAGGTATTGATGTCCGTATTCCAACCCAAAAAAAATTGAATTCTGATAAATACAAAAAAGTTATGCTTTACATAGTACACCTATGTCTAAATCGTAATTGGTTTGACTTCAAAAGTAAATTAAAAGAAAAATATTCAATTAAACATTATGAAACCAAATGCATCCTCTAGATATCGTAGTTAAAAATCTAAATTCAAAAAATTAGAATTTTATCCTTCATAGAAAAAAGTTATGTTTTGCACAGTCCACATCACTCTTTAAAAATGTTTACTGTTAGAAACTAGTTATTGAAGGAGATGGAAAAAGGAAATATAATTTGATTCCGAAAAAATTTAAAAATATATATTTAGAATCTACAAACAAAATGTGGCAAATCATTAGTTTACATCATCTTCAAATTTCTCACAGTTTAGCAACTATAGGTGTCTGAAAGTGAATATTTTTTTCAAAATGTTCATTTCAATGTCAACTTTGGCCAAAAAGTGTAACCCACTATTGTGGGATCACCCTAACATAATGGAGGAATATTTTAAGGTCATATCCACATTCAAGGAGAATTAGATTCATGTAACGACTTATTTGGGTTTGTGAACCTATAGATCACACTAGAAAATTGTCACAGTTGTAGAGTTACTATTGGCACTAGAGAATTTGAAGTTTGTGGCAATCAAAGAAGACATGTGAAGACATATTAGACCCATGGGAGAGAACATTGGGCACCACACAATTTTATTTTCTATTGTTTTGGTTTGGTTCACAAAATTAGCTCACATTATCAGGGAGTATTGAACTTCTTGCAGCTGATGTAGACTATTAAGAAGTTTGTAGATTGATATTTATTGGTTGTCCACGATCATTTGAAAGGGCAAAGAGGATATAGAAAATATTATCTTGTGAAGGTAGGAGATATGATTTTAGGCATGAATATGAGGGTTCAAGATGGATTTTGGGGATAAGGATATTATATGTATTAGTTGGCATTTGGTTGTAGCCTGGCATATACGTTGTTGTGGAAAATTGTAACTTCTTTGAGAATTTTAATAATGTAATGAAGAATTATTTGGAGACTGGGTTTTTACCTCTTTGAGGGTTTTCCTAGGGTATATATTGTTTCATTTCATTGTGAGTTTATGTTTTGTGTATGTGTTTATTGGCGTTAGCTACATGACTAGTCATTCCATGGGTTCTACTTTTGAACAAATCATCGAACTAAGGTGACCTACAAGAAACTTGTAAATAGATCACTATCTAAGAGGTAGCTACAAGGGGTGATTGTAGGTGGACCACCTGCCAAAGGTATTTTGCAAAAAATCTAGAAAAGATGCTTCCACAAAGAGTCTAGGGAGTTGACAACATTGCTAGAAAGTTGGATGAGGTATTGAAAGAGGTAAGAGAGAGTAGGATTAGATTGAAGGATTTGGGGAAGATAGAAAAGGGGAGGAAGCATGAGGGATGATGATGAGATTTATGTGGAGGAGATGCCAAAATGATGTACAAGACCTAGAAGATTAGGAAGAAGAGTTAACGTAGGTGAAGGTGTTAAAGGCTATTTCCAAAATTAGCAAGAGACTTAGAATGGAAGTTCTAAACTACTATGGTGATCTGAATCCAGAAGAATTGATTTATTGAATAAATGGATTGGATGAGTATTTTGAGTAAGAGGAGATTGAAGACCCTCAGAGGGTTAGGTTTGTAAAGACCAGGCAGAAGGGACATGTTATTTTTTGGTGGAAGGAAGTACAACTAGAAAGAAACAGGAGTGGAAGAAAGAATAACAAAATGGGAGAGGATAATTACAAAATTGAAAAGACAATTCATACCAATGGACTATGAACTAGAACTACTAAATAAATTACAAAGTTTGAGGTAAAGGGACGTGACTGTGAAGGAATACACTGAAGAATTTCACAAACTAATTATTAGGATAGGGCACAATGAGATAGGCAAAGAAGGGGTTGCGAGATACATCAATGGGTTGAGAGAAAGTATTCAAGAAGAGTTGAGCTTGGTTAGATTGACTAACATAGAAGAGGCATACCAATTTATGATAAAGGTAGAAGGCAAGTTAAATAAGAGGTTTGAGAATTAGTAAGGAAAGAGGAGAGACCCTAGAGAGAGATCATGGTGTGTTGATAGAAGAGCCTACTGGGAAGACATGAGAACTAATAATTTCTACTGTAGAGTTAAAGGAGAAGGAGATGCATTCCATACAAATGGATAATAAAAAAGAAGAGAAAGATATAGGCTCAGAAATTAGAAGAGGAATTTTAAGGGAACATGCTTCAAGTGTGAAGATGCCCACAAAATGTTTGAATGTTTTTAAGACCAAGGAAAGCAACCAAAAAGTAGCACTAGAGCTAATTTTGGGGAAGAACCCTAAAAATCATGTGAGATTGATGATGACCCTAAACATGGTGAATCAATAATTATGAGGACCTTGATGAAGCATCCTGAGGGAGAAGGACTAGTACAAAGAAAAAACTTGTTTAGAACTAGATGCAAAGTAGGAGGGACATGTGCTCGAAGGTAATTATTAATAGTGAAATCACATACAACCTGGTATCAGAAGAAATGGTTGAAAAATTAAACTTGAAGAGGAAAATAACCCAAACCCTTACAAAATTGTTTGGTTAGAGCTGAGAGAACAAAATGTAACGGTCAATGAATAATGTTGAGTAAGATTCAAAATATGGGGTTACCATGATGAACTCTCATGCAATATAATGTCAATGGTGAAGAGAACTTGTGTCTCAAATTACTGCTTGAACCTCTTCATTGAACCTTTCTGGAGTTCATTAGGTTCAATGGTTCAAGGGTTCATTGAACCGTTCATCGATGTTTAATCGTTGTTCTTCGTTGAACCTTTCTGGAGTTCATTTGGTAGGTTCAACGACATTGGTTCAACGGTTCCTTGGTTCAATGGTTCGGCAGCATTGGTTCCTTGGTTCAACGGGATAGGTTCAATGGTTCATCGGTACAGTGGTTCATAGTGTCTCCCCGATGAAAGGCTTGAACCTCGCTTCAAGGTTCAATGGTTCAACAAGTTCAAGGACATGCGAAGTTGGCATCGGCGTGAGACTAACTATCAGTCCAACCTAGGGACGTTGCTCCGATATGAATTGTCTTATCGATGGGAGTTAGTGCTTTAGACATCAGCAAGAGGATATCTGTCAGCATAGCCTAAAGGTTTTGAGCTGATGTACTGCGGTCATCCAGATGGAGGTTTTGTTGGTATCGGTGAGACGAAGCACTGTCGAAGTGAGAGCTGAATCTTTTGCCGATGGTGAAAGTCATTCCAATGGTAACCTTGGTGATCAGGGAGACTATGCTTATCGGTGGGAGATGAAGTCTGATGGCCGATGGGGCTTGTTATGCTGATGGACTTGAAGGCTTGGTATCGTCAGCAACAAAATTGCCGACGATACTCTTTGGTTCATTGACGGTTATAAACTGCAGTGACTTAGGCAACATGCTACATGTGGGACTAAACATCTCGCTAAAATATGAGTAGTTACGACTATTACACATGTAACGTTGCTAGAAGAAGTTGATACATTCAGTTAGGGCGACAGTTGGGTAACCGATGCTCTTGCAAACTGAAGTTAAAACTAATCTTTTGGCGTTAGTGAGATGTGATGATGAAATTCTTTTATACAGTTTATTTCTTGCAGAATATGTAGATGAAATAAACGATCTAGTACATAGGAAAGAATTGAACAAAAGAACAGTTGAGCAGATTTCTTTATTTGTAATTTTTGTTTACTAAAATAAAGAGGATTATTCTGTGGGGGTGGGTTTTTTACCCGTAAGGGTTTTCCCACGTAATACTCTGTGTCTGTGTTCTGAATATTGTCTATTTTTGGTTTCTCTCATGTACTTATCTGAGTTATTTAGTTTGAAAAGTGACCGATCTACACTGTCCCCTGGGAATTAACATTAGGGAAGCTGTTTTCCGCACCTGTGCTTTCCTTACAAGTGGTATAAGAGCCTGGCCCGTTGTGTTATCCTTGTCGGTAGTTTGGGTTTTTTGTGTTAATTCTAGTGTGTGGGAGTTCTGTAGAATGTTATTTTTAAATTAAATAAAGATGGCTAGTACATCAGACGAAATAGACATTGAGAAATTCAATGGCACAAACTTTGAGTTGTGGAAACTTAAAGTTGAAGACATGTTAGTCTATAGAGATCTTTGGGTTGCTGTGTCTGGAGTTCAACCTACAAGCATGAAGCAAGAAGATTGGGATCTGATATGTAGAAAAGCCAAAGGACTAATAAGATTGAGTTTATCTGACTCTGTTCTATTAAACATCCATGAGGAGAAGTCTGCAAGTGATTTGTGGAAGAAGTTGAATAATATTTATTAGGGCAAGTCCTTGGTGAATAAACTTTTCCTCAGAAAGAAATTGTATTCTCTGAAGATGGATGAAGGTGCATCTGTAGCAGAACATCTGAGTGTATTCAATACGATTGTTGCTCAGTTGACATCTATAGGTGTAAAAATAGAAGAGGAAGATCACTGTATGCTTCTGTTATGTTCCTTACCTAACTCGTGGGACCATCTAGTGATGGCTATTGGAAGTACAACAACTACATTTTCACAAGAAAATGTTGTTGCCTCTTTGTTGTCTGAAGAGATGCAGAGGAAGTCTTCTGGAATGGCCAAAGAGGCTCTGTCAATTCGTGGTAGATCAAAGGAAAGAGGCAAGAAGAAGGACAAGAAGTCTAAGTCCAAATCAGAGGGGAAATCAAAATCTCCTGGTAAGAAGTCCAAGGTGAAGTGCTGGAATTGTGGGCAGAAAGGTCATGTCAAGAAAGACTGCAAAGAGGAGAAAAAGAAGAAGAAGAACTTCTCTGACTCTGAGTCTTCTCACAGTGATGCTGATGCTTTCATTGCTACTCTGGCAACACCTGCTTCTGAAGATGTTTGGCTGATTGATTCAGGAGCATCTTTTCATATGACATCTCATAGAGAGTGGTTCACTAAGTATGAACCCTATGTTGGTGGCAAGGTGTTCCTGGCTAGTGATTCAACACTAGAAATTGTTGGCCAAGGTTGAGTTAGAATCCAGTTCCCGGATGGCAGAATAAAGGGAATGAATGGAGTTCTTCATATACCAGGTCTGGCTTGAAATTTACTTTCTGTTAGTAAGCTTATTGATGTTGGAGGGCAAGTTACTTTTGTGAATGGTGGTTGTAAGATGACTAGAGGTTCTATTGTTTTGGCAAAGGGTGAACGCATTGGAACTCTGTATAGGTTAGATGCTAAACCAATGTGCTATAATAGTGTCTCTATAAAATCTGGAAAAGCTACTATTGTAACACATGATGCAAATTCTATGGAAGTTAAACTTCCTGCAGAGAAAACAATGCTCTGGCATCATAGACTTGGTCACATAGGTGAAAAAAGTTTAAAAACCTTGAAAAATAAAAACCTAGTAGATGGGTTGATTGATTGTAATCTGGAGTTCAATTTCTGTGAACATTGTATATATGGAAAGCATAACCGTGTTTCGTTTTACTCTAGTTCTCATAAATCTTCTGGTGTTCTGGACTATGTGCATTCTGATGTCTTTGGTCCAGTTGATGTTCCTTCTTTATCTAAGTCAAGATACTATGTATCATTTATTGATGATTATTCGAGAAGGGCATTTGTATATTTTTTAAAAAATAAATCAGAAGTGTTCAGTCGATTTAAAGAATTTAAAACTCTTGTGGAAAATTAGACTGGTAGAAAACTAAATGCTTGAGAACAGATAACGGTGGTGAATATTGCAATGCGGATTTTGATAAGTATTGTGTAGACCATGGAATTAAAAGGCATAAAACTACACCTTATACTCCACAACAGAATGGAGTTGCTAAAAGGTTAAATCTATCATTGATGGAGAAAGCAAGAAGTATGTTGAGTTATGCTGGTCTTGAACAGAAGTTCTGGGCTGTGGTAGTTGCTACAGCTTGTTACTTGCTGAATCATTCTCCCACTTAAGCATTGGTTGATAAGACACCTATGGAAGCATGGTCTAGTAAGAAGCCCTCTCTAATACATATTCGAGTCTTTGGCTGTGAGGCATATGCTCATATTCCTGAAGTTAAAAGATCTAAGTTGGATAACAAGGCAGTTAAATGTATCTTTGTTGGCTATGGAGTCGGTATTAAAGGGTACAAGCTTTGGAATCCTGAAACTGAAAAGGTCATCTATAGCAGGAATGTAATTTTTAGAGAGCTGAAACCGTTGGTTATTGATCCTTAGCCGGAAAAGACAGAAGAAAAGAAAGGAAAGAGTGTTGTGAATATTCCTCTGACCCCTGTAAAAGAGGAACAACAAGCACCAAGTGTAGATGGTTTAGATGAGAGTCCAAGTAGCTCCGAAGATTCTGATCCAGAGCAAGAACTTGACCCTGCACCTCAACCTTTGAGGAGATCTACACGTGAAAGAAGACAACCAGATAGGTATGGATTTTCAGTACTTGATTCAACTTGTACCTATGCTTTACTTACTAATACTGATGAACCTAGGACTGTGAAAGAAGCCATTAGTTTACCTGATTCAGATTCTTGGTTGGAAGCCATGGATAGTGAAATGACATCATTAAAGAAGAATGGAACCTGGGATCTGTTGCCCTTGCCTGAAGGAAGAAAACCTGTAGGCTATAAGTGGGTACTTAAGAAGAAATATGGTCTAGATGTTAGTATTGATAAGTACAAGGCAAGACTGGTTGCTAAGGGGTATTCCCAAAAGGAAGGTATTGATTATGGAGAAATCTTTTCTCCTATAGCTAAGCTAACATCCATTAGATTTCTGTTGTCACTTGTAGCAGCATATGATTTTGAAATTGAGCAGATGGATGTGACAACAGTGTTTCTTCATGGAGACCCTGAAGAAGAAATTTATATGTCCCAACCAGAGCATCTTGTGGAAAAAGGTAAAGAACATATGGTATGTAAACTTAAGAAGTCTCTTTATGGTTTGAAACAGTCTCCCAGAATGTGGTATCAAAAGTTTAATACGTATGTTTTATCCTTGGGGTATGTGAGATCTAAATCTGATCATTGTGTCTATTATAAAACTGAAGGTGATCAGATTCTTATAATTGCACTATATGTGGATGATATGTTGTTCATTGGCAATGGTAAGAGGATGATCTTAGAATTAAAATCTCAGTTGTCCTTGAAATTTGAAATGAAAAATCTGGGGGCAGTAAAGTACATTCTGGGAATGGAGATCAAAAGGGACAGATCTAAGAGAAAAATTTGGCTCAGCCAGAGGAAGTATATTACCAATGTTCTTGATAAGTTTCATATGTCTGATTTTAAACAGTTAGTTGTTCCAATTTTGCAGGGAACGAAATTATCTGTTGAAGATTGTCCACAATCTTCAAATGAAATTGATGACATGAAGAGAGTACCTTATGCAAGTGCTGTTGGCAGTTTAATGTATGTAATGGTCTGTACCAGACTAGATATTGCCCAAGCAGTGGGAGTTTTGAGTCGGTTTATGGCGAATCCAGGCAGATCACATTGGGATGCTGTGAAAAGAGTTATGAGGTATTTGAAGGGAACTTCTGACTATGCTATTTGCTATCATGGAAACTCAGAAGGGTCTAAGAGATCTATTAGCATTCAGGGATATGTTGATTCTGATTAGGCAGGGGACATTGACAGTAGGAGATCCACCAGTGGATACGTGTTCACGTTACATGGTGGTGCTATCAATTGGATGAGCAAGTGACAGGTTGTAGTCACTTTGTCCACAACGGAGGCAGAGTACATGGTAGCTACTCGTGCATGCCAAGAAGCCGTTTGGTTGAAGAGGTTGTGTTCTGATGTTGGTTTTAATGCAGGGCAAATACAAATTCACTGTGATAGTCAAAGTGCCATATGTTTGGCAAAGAATCCTACATTTCATGCTAGGACAAAACATATTGATGTCCAATATCACTTTGTTCATGATATGGTGGAAGACAGGAAGGTAAAGCTGGAAAAGGTTGACACTTTGGAAAATGTCGCTGATGCCTTAACTAAACCAGTGAGCACGGCCAAGTTCAAATGATGTTCAGATGAAATGGGTCTTCGGGCCCATAGTTCTCAATAATCAAATGAGGACTAAGAGGTAGCAGTAATCTCTTCGACAAGTGGGAGATTGAAGAGAACTTGTGTCTCAAATTACTGCTTGAACCTCTTTGTTGAACCTTTCTGGAGTTCATTAGGTTCAATGGTTCAAGGGTTCATTGAACCGTTCATCAATGTTTAATCGGTGTTCTTCGTTGAACCTTTCTGGAGTTCATTTGGTAGGTTCAAAGACATTGGTTCAACGGTTCTTTGGTTCAATGGTTCGGTGGCATTGGTTCCTTGGTTCAATGGGATAGGTTCAATGGTTCATCGGTTCAGTGGTTCATAGTGTCTCCCTTATGAAAGGCTTGAACCTCGCGTCAAGGTTTAATGGTTCAACAAGTTCAAGGACATGTGAAGTTGGCATCGGCGTGAGACTAACTATCGGTCCAACCTAGGGACGTTGCTCCGATATGAATTGTCTTACTGATGGGAGTTGGTGCTTTAGACATCGGCGAGAGGATATCTGTTGGCATAGCCTAAAGGTTTTGAGCCGATGTACTGCGGTCATCCCGATGAAGGTTTTGTTGGTATCGGTGAGACGAAGCACTGTCGGAGTGAGAGCTGAATCTTTTGCCGATGGTGAAAGTCATTCCAATGGTAACCTTGGTGATTAGGGAGACCATGCTTATCGGTGGGAGATGAAGTCTGATGGCCGATGGGGCTTGTTATGCCGATGGACTTGAAGGCTTGGTATCGTCGGCAACAAAATTGCTGACGATACTCTTTGGTTCGTTGACGGTTATAAACTGCGGTGACTTAGGCAACATGCTACATGTGGGACTAAACGTCTTGCTGAAATATGAGCAGTTACAACTGTTACACATGTAACGTTGCTAGAAGAAGTTGATACATTCAGTTAGGGCGACAGTTGGGTAACCGATGCTCTTGCAAACTGAAGTTAAAACTGATCTTTTGGCGTTAGTGAGATGTGATGATGAAATTCTTTTGTACAGTTTATTTCTTGCAGAATGTGTAGATGAAATAAACGATCTAGTACATAGGAAAGAATTGAACAGAAGAACAGTTGAGCAGATTTCTTTATTTGTAATTTTTGTTTACTAAAATAAAGAGGATTATTCAGTGGTGGTGGGTTTTTTACCCGTAAGGGTTTTCCCACGTAATACTGTGTGTCTGTGTTTTGAATATTGTCTATTTTTGGTTTCACTCGTGTACTTATCTGAGTTATTTAGTTTGTAAAGTGACCGATCTACACTGTCCCCTGGGAATTAATATTAAGGAAGTTGTTTTCCGCACCTATGCTTTCCTTACAAATGGATGTGTGTCACCTATTGTTGGGAGGCCATGGAAGTTTGACTAGTAGGCTATACATGATGGGAGAGAAAACACTTACACTGTAACTAGGAATGGCCAAAGACATAGGTTAATGCCATTGAAAGACAAGGAAGATCAAGTTGTAGCAATGCTAGGATATGCTTGGTAGATGGAAGGAAACTTTTGGATGGACTAAGGCATGAGATTTTTTGTTTTGTGTTGATTCCCAAGGCATGCAGTGCCATAGATGAAGGGATCGCCACCGCAAGTGATGATGAAGCACCATTGGAAGTTTTAGAATTGCTAGAAGATACCAAGATATCATATGCAACAATATGCTAGAAGGGTTACCGCCAGTAAGGAGTATCAATCATCACATGGATCTAATTCTACAAGCAAGTTTACCAAATAAAGCACTGTATAGAATGACACTAGCAGATAGTGAGGAGCTAATAGGTAGGTACAAGAGTTATTAAGGAAGGGTTTAATCTAGGAGAGTTTGAGCCCATGTGTGGTACCCATAGTACTAGCACCCAAGAATGAAAATGAGTGGAGAATGTGCATTGATTCTAGATAAATCAATAAGATCATTGTAAGATATAGATTCCCATTTCCAAGGATGGATGATATTATGGGTTGTATACGCAAAGAAAAGTACTTCACCAATATTTACTTGAAAAACAATTATCATTAGATCACGATAAGAGAAGGGGATGAATGTAAAATACCTTTCAAGACTAATGAGGGGTTGTTTGAGTGGCTTGTTATGCCTTTTGGACTAACCAATGTGCCAAGCATGTTTATGTTTTTGTTGAATGAGGTATTAAAGAAATTATTGGGTAATTTTGTAATAACTATTTATTTGGATGACATTCTAGAATAATATTCAGTAAGACCAAAGAACACTTGGAGCATATCATATTAGTACTACAAAGGTTGAGAGAAGAAAAGTTGTTGATCAATTTGAAAAAGTGTAGTTTCATGAGGGAAGAAATAGTACATTTGGGGGTTGTGATCTCAACTAAAGGTTCGAAGATAGATTCAAAGAAATTATGAGCCATTATGGAGTGGCTTACACTAACAAATGTTACAAGTTTTTTTTTTTTTATTATGTTAGGGGATATTTTTTTTCCTACGTGTATTATTAAGCTTGCTTAGGTTAATTAGGCATGGTTATTATGAGACCACATGGCATAAACCATTAGTTACATGTGTCACTCTCACCCACACTTGGGTAGTTGAGTTTCACACCCTCTTTTAGATTTTTATGTCACCTCTCATAACCATTTATTTGTCTTTATTTTCATAGATGCAACCATGCATTTTGGCATTTACTAAGTAGGTAAAACTTCTTCCTATTTTAGACAGTTGGAGTTATTACACCTCTTGGATGTATTTGCCCTTATATTTCTATATGTACAACACTCTCCTCTCAATTTTGTTGTTTAGTGAGAGTAATGTGAGTATTCTCAAATTTCTCTTGCAATTTGTCTCTTGAGTTCTCTCTTTCAAAATAATCTCTCCATTTTGTTATTTTGATCTTCGATCATCTATCGACTAGAGTACATGTGATCTATGACCGATAATAGATCCTGGATATAATTCTCACTTCTTGTAGAATCTAACATGGTATCAAAGTCTAGTTGTATGGTATAGTTCATTTTATTGTCTAATTTTTAAGATATTTGAGACTAATCATTATTGATACTTTTCTCAAAAACTCAGTATGCTCTTCTCTTGCATCCTTGGATGATCTAGAGAATTATAACAATTTAGAAGAAAAATAAGCTTCTTTATTACTCTAGTTTGCATATATGTGTTCTTGTGAGATTTGGGTGATTGTAGCTTTTGGGTAATCCTAGAGGCTTTTTAAGTTATTCCATAACATCCAGAAGGTTTGAGAAAGTAAAGATTGGCTTTCATTTCACCAAAATTAGAGATCTGAGGACCTAGTTGCCATAGAGGTTTTTAGAGAGGTTATATACGGTAGTTATTAAATCAAAGCATTTTTAGCCCAAACAGTCACCATCGCACTCAGAAGGCCCAAAAACCTAAGGATCGATTATTAAATCATCAAAATTAGAGTCAGCACTTTCTGAGCCAATTTTTTTCACTCCCACATTATATGGACTATTGTAACTATTATGGAGTAAAAAGTGGACACTGGCCTTTTTACCTCCTAGTTTAGCTCCTAGGTCCCATTTAATTCATCATGCATTATAATTGACTGTTGGCGTTTCAATTCACACCTCTGGAATGTGAGTTGGGAATGGACAGCTATGCATAGTTAAACTACTCTTCTATTATGAGGGGAAGTTCCCTTTTTGCTGATGTTCGCTTAAAAGATAAATAAAATAAATTTGCCTATCTTTTTTGTTTCTCAGCTGCGAGCACAAGGTTATAAAACTCTAACTGCTGTAGCAGAGGTTTTTCCTTTTTGAAACTTTTAAATACAGCTAGGCCTAAACTAAATGATGCTTTTACTCACCTAAGTAAATTCAGAGCACAGGGATTAAAATTTAATAAAGAATGATTTGTTTTAACATAAAAGCTCAAATAACTCCTTCAAGATCACATCAGAAGACTCATTGTACTTTAAGATGAAAACTGAAAGTAAGATTATACAAGCCACACATCTGATGACAAAAATAGATGATCGCGAGATAGAGAATCAAAGCAAATGGCAGCCATAACATTTCTATTCCAATATCATAAAGTTCTTACAACTCTAAGACAACAATATTGTAGCAAAAGGCAGACATACAATATGCGATCAAACACTGGAAAACAAATAACACAGAGTGAACAAGCACTTGAAATAACAATTTATGCAGGCTAGAATAGGCACAACAAATTTTGCTATTACAATTACCTTTACAAATGGGCAAGGCTGCCCTTATTTATACTAAATCAAAGGAGTAGGGAACCCTAAAATCTCCTTGATTTAACCTAACTAATTTGCCAACTCGCAAGCTTTATTTCTATTATAAGACAAAAATTACAACTAACAACCACTTTAAAACAATTTGCTTTAAAGCAAAGAAAGCTCCAACTATTACAAAGTGATTTTTCCTATTTTAAGGATGGATAAGCTTTGAATGAAAGAAAATGCTTTAAAATGGAAAAGCATTGAGTTAAAACTACTTTCTTTTGAGTCACATCCTCATCTTCATTCTTGCTCTATTGGTGATGTCATCCACTAATATTTTAGGAAATAATATCTTCTAAAAAGCCAGTGACCGCATCTTTGCCAGGAACACTGATACTCTCTAAGATGATATTCTGGTTTTCCAACATTTCTTCACCATTTGCAACCATCTGAAGAAACTCACAAACTTCGCCCACAGCTTTATCAAACTTCACTGTCATTGCGGCAAAATGATCCATCTTGTTGGCACCGTGATCACCATTAAAACTATTGCGGACGAGAGTGTGGAACTCTGTTTGTACTTCCCTGAGATCATTTAGGGTACCATCTTCTTTTTCATATGAACACAGGATCTGAGAAACCAAAGATCTGACAAACTTGAGAACATTTACCACTTTTTCTTTCCATTCTGCTAACTCTGAGATTATATTGTCATAAGTTTTTACTGTGAAAAGATACTATGCTTTCCAAGTAGAAACAATCTTCTTATTTTCAGTTGAATCAACAGAATTATATGCTATCTTCAAGTCAGAGATAATGATCTCAAATACCAGTCTATTTTCAGCCAAAGTCTATTGTAATCCCTAAATGCCTTGACACAGATCATGAGCGTTGTACTTCAATTGATAGATCTGTGAAAGTACATATCTGCCTTGACAGTTCTTAGGTAATCATGAAGTAATGTTGTTTTTGGTGCAGGAGCACCTAGAAAATCATGTTTTCTTTTGTAATAAGGTCTATTTGACCAATGCATTTTCATTTCAGTTTGTCTCTAGGTCCTTCAGGACCTAGAACCCATTTTGTAAGTCCCAAGTGACTTAGGACACATTTGTCAAATTGTTAATCATGTAGTGCCAAAAATAGGGCAGTAGGACAGTTTGAAGCCGTTTTGGATCGGTTGGTCTCCCAACTGTTTGCATCGGTTGGTTTTCCAACTGCTGGCAGGTTGAGTTGATAAAAACCAGGGGAAGGAACCATCTAAAGAGGAGGAGGAGAAGTGTGAATGTAATTGTGCATTGTTCTGAGGAGGAATAAAATCGTTCTGTTCTGTCAATCTAATTTTTGTTCTTTGCAACTGTAAATTGTGTAACTGTAGATTTATGTTCAAAGTGTAGTTTCTTTCTATGTTTTCCATTGTTGTCGTATGTCGACATGAAGCATTCCACTGGTATGATTTCTGTCAAAATCAGTGGAATGGCTTTGTTGTACCAGTATTTATTTTGTTTCTTGTTTCATTTTTGTGTCCGACAGTGCAGAGGATCTAGACAGAGTGTTTCTGTACAGTAGATTGACCTAGCATCTCCATGTGCTAGGGTTTGGTTAAAGAGGGAGAAAGTAAACTATGCATTGGCGTATCGCTGGGACTCAAAACAAGTTCACCGAAGGTTGAAGTCACATCATAGAGTGTTTGGTCCATCGGCGAAGCAAATTCTAACATGGTCAATAGTAATTGTCTTGTCGACAGGCAAGAAGCATAGAGTCACCCATCGGGAAGAGCTGCAATGTCAGAGTGACAAGTTTGAAGATGCCCAATGGCGATTTTCTTGCCGATAGGCAAAGAGTGTTGAACCTCCCATCAGAGTGACTAAGACTTCGGAGAGATAAGTTGTAAAGTGGCCGACAGACAAAGTGTTGCCAAAAACAAAAGGTTCAAAAGGTTCAAAGGTTCAAGAGTTAAGAAGGTTCAAGAGTTCAAAGGTTCAAAGATCTGTTCGCCGAGACCATAAACGGTTCAAAGGTTCAAGAGTTTAAAAGTTCAATTTTTTTGATCAATTGTCCATTCCCATTGTGTGCTTCTCATCATATTGGTATTAGAGTGAGTTTTGAAGATCACTTAGGTGGTGTGGTCTTGGTGTATGTCAGACAAGGAAAGTAAAGTAGAGGCTGACACGATGCCTCCTAAAAGCATGTCACAAGATGCAGTGAAGAAACTGATCGAAGAGATGTTTGAGTCCAAGCTCGAGGAGTTTAAAAGAACCAAGGGTAAGGATAGGGAAGATGAAAGTGACAGCGATGAAGGAGATACAAAAATTGATGGAACCAATAAGAGGACAGAGGAGATACCAGCAGACCAGAGGGCATTTGTAGATGCTTTGAAGTCAGTCAATAGGGACACCATAGATGGGTTACCTATCTATGGTGGAAGTGTGGAAGCTGAAGAGATGATTGATTGGATTGAGGCATTGAACAATCATTTCAAATACAAAGAAGTCCCTGATGATAAAAGGGTTAAGTTGGCAAAGGCAAGATTGAAGGGCTTCGCTCTTGCATGGTGGAATTATGAGCAAGGAGAGAGAGTCAAGGAGGGGAAGAATATGATAACCTCTTGGGAAAGGATGAAGACCAAAATCAAGGCACAATTCTTACCTTTGGACTATAATGTGCAGATGTATAAGAAATTGCAGAACCTCAGACAAAGAGACCTTGATGTGAATGCATACACACAAGAGTTTCATAAACTCAGTCTCAGATCAAAGAGACAAGAAGAAGAGTCAGAGAAGGTGGCAAGGTATCTGAATGGCCTAAGGATGAACATCCAAGATGAGTTTAACATCTTAGCACCAGAAACAGTGAACAAGTGTTTCCAAATGGCCTTAAGGGATGAAGAGAAGATAAAGAGAAAAAGTGAGCAAAATAATAGAGGTAGAGGAGGAAGAAATTTCAGAGGTAGAGGTAGTTTTGGAGGAAGAAGTCCTAACCAGAGGCCTAGTGGTGAGTCTAGCCAAGAAGAGCAAGTTGGAGACTCAAGTAGCAGAGGAGGCTACCGAGGAAGAAGGCCTAATGGAAGGGGTGGGACAAATGGATTTGGTAGAGGATCCAAGTTCTCCAATATGAGATTTTATAACTACAATCAGATAGGGCACCCAGCATACAAGTGTCCAGAGAAGGCCTCAACTTCTCATGGTAGTGAGAAGAGAACCACTTTGATTCAAGAAGATGCAAGGAGTGTGACATCTCCCAAAGTGAATCTGGCATCAGAAATAGGATAAAATCTGATGATCAAGAGGATGCTACTCAAGGAACCAGTGCAGACTGAACCATCTCAAAGAAGGGCTTTGTTTAGAATCGACTGCAAGATCCAAGGTAAGGTTTGTAAAGTTATTATTGACTCTGGTTCTACTGATAATATTATATCTTTGGAAGCAGTGAATAAGTTGAAGCTAGAAAGGATACCCCATAGCAGTCCATATAAAGTCAGTTGGTTGAATAAGGGGCAGCACATACTCATCAATGAACAAGCATGGGTAGAATTTTGTATTGGGGGGTGTAGAGATAAAATCTTGTGTGACATCCTTCCAATGGATGCTTACCATCTTTTGTTAGGCAAACCATGGAAGTTTGACAGAAAGGCTCATCATGATGGGGAGAAGAATGCTTACTCATTCCAAAAGGATGGTGTAACTTATAGGATACAGTCATTGGTAGAAGGGGATCCACAGCCTGTAGGATCTAGTGTAATGCTGGTAGGAGAAAAAGAATTCATGGATACACTAAAGGAAGGTGGTGGAGTAGGTTTTGCTTTGATTGTGAAGCCTAATGGTGCAAGGGCACCATAGTAAAATCTACTATGTTGAAATAAGGCCTATTTGGCCGTGTCATTTTGTTCATGTTTTATTTTCTAAAAAAAACCTAGAAGTCTTTGTATTCCATTTGGCAAATAATGGACACATTTTGTAGAATTCAAAAAAGATCAACAGGAGTCGGTTGGGATTCAGGGCAGTTGGCCTTCCCTAACTATTGAGCAACCGTTGATCTTCCAACTCTGGCTTAATAAAAGCACAGAGGAGCAACCGAGAAGGGTTGAGTAGATTTAAGGATTGTGATTTGGAAATCATCTGAGAAATAAAAACTGTTTTGTCCCATCAATTTGGATTTTCTGTTCTCTGTAACTGTGTATTGTGTAACTGTAGAATTTTGTTTGAAGTGTAGTTCTTTCTGTGCATTCCATTGTTACATCATGTCAATGTGAAGCATTCCACTGGTATGATTTCTATCAAAATCAGTGGAATGGCTTCATTGTATAGTATTTGTTTTTCTTGTTTCTTGTTTTATTTTTATGTCCGACGGTGCAGTGGACCCAAATAGGGTGATTTCGCATAGTAGATCGCCTAGCATCTCCATGTGCTAAGGTTCAGTTGAAGGGTAGATGAATCATCGAGTTGTAGAATTACTGAAGTCATTTTCGGTGAGACCGAGGCCATTGGCAAAATATTTCTCTCTCGGAGCGATAAGGTTAGTCTAGCCAAAGAGAGGTTCAAACCACCGTATGGAAGTCGCGGTCTAATGATTTATATCAGGGTGACAAGAGATAAGTGACACCGAAGAATGGATGGTCCATCAGCGTATCGGCAAAGCTAATCATACCGTAGCCAATAGAAATCATCTTGTCGATAAGCGAAAGTCAAAGTTGACGTCAAGAGTTGGTAAATCGGCATATTGGGAGAACAGACAAGGAGTTAGCCGATGAAGGGAGTCTTGCCGAAGGCAACATAATGCATCGGTATATCAGTTAAAGGACTTAAGGCTTCACTGATGATCTAAGTCTTGCCAACGAGTGTGATTCAAAGGTTCAAAAATTAATAAAGTTCAAGCATTCCATTGATCGCTCCCAATCATATTGGCATTAGAGCGAGTTTTGAAGGTCACTTGGGTGGTGTGGTCTTGGTGTATGTTAGACAAGGAAAGTGAAGCAGAGGCTAACACGATGCCTCCTAAAAGCACATGTCACAAGATGCAGTTAAGAAATTGATCGAAGAGATGTTTGAGTCCAAGCCCGAGGAATTGAAAAGAACCAAGGGTAAAGATAGGGAAGATGAAAGTGACATCGATGAAGGAGATACATAAATTGAGGGAACCAATAAGAGGATAGAGGAGATACCAGCAAACTAGAGGGCATTTGTAGATGCTTTGAAGTCAGTCAATAGGGACACCATAGATGGGTTACCCATGTATAGTGGAAGTGTGGAAGCTGAAGAGGTGATTGATTGGATTGAGGCATTGAAAAATCATTTCGAATACAAAGAAGTCCCTAATGATAAGAGGGTTAAATTGGCAAAGGCAAGGTTGAAGGGGTCTGCTCTTGCATGGTGGAATTATGAGCAAGGAGAGAGAGTCAAGGAGGGGAAGAATATGATAACCTCCTGGGAAAGGATGAAGACCAAACTCAAGGCACAATTCCTACCTCTGGACTATAACGTGCAGATGTATAAGAAATTGCAGAACCTTAGACAGAGAGACCTTGATGTGAATGCATACACACAAGAGTTTCATAAACTCAGTCTCAGATCAAAGAGACAAGAAGAAGAGTTAGAGGAGGTGGCAAGGTATCTGAATCGCCTAAGGATGAACATCCAAGATGAGATCAACATCTTAGCACCGGAGACAGTGAACAAGTGTTTCCAAATGACCTTAAGGGCTGAAGAGACGATAAAGAGAAAGAGTGAGCAGAATAACAGAGGTAGAGGAGGAAGAAGTTTCAGAGGCAGAGGAAGTTATGGAGGAAGAAGTCCTAACCAAAGGCCTAGTGGTGAGTCTAACCAAGAAGAGCAAGTTGGAGACTCAAGTAGAAGAGCCGAGGAAGAAGGCCTAATGGAAGAGGTGGGACAAATGGATCAGGTAGAGGATCCAAGTTCTCCAATACGAGATGTTATAACTGCAATCAGATAGGGCACCCGGCATACAAGTGTCTAGAGAAGGCCTCAACTTCTCATGGTGGTGAGAAGAGAACCACTTTGATTCAAGAAGATGCAAGGAGTGTGACATCTCCTGAAGTGAATCTAGCATCAGAAATGGGAGAAAATTTGATGATCAAGAGGACGCTGCTCAAGGAACCAGTGCAGACTGAACCGTCTCAAAGAAGGGCTCTGTTCAGAATCAACTACAAAATACAAGGTAAGGTCTGTAAAGTAATCATTGATTTTGGTTCTACTGACAATATCATAGCTCTAGAGGTTGTAAATAAATTGAAATTGGAAAAAATACCCCATAGCTGCCCTTACAAAGTTAGTTGGTTAAACAAGGGTCAGCATATTCTCATAAATGAGCAGACATGGGTAGAGTTCAGCATAGGGGGATATAAGGATAAGATCCTATGTGACATCCTTCCAATGGATGCTTGTCATCTATTGTTAGGTAGACCATGGCAGTTTGACAGAAAGGCTCATCATGATGGAGAAAAGAATGCTTACTCATTCCAAAAGGATGGTGTGACTTATAGGATACAGTCATTGGTAGAAGAGGATCCACAACATGTAGGGTCTAATGTAATGTTGGTAGGAGAAAAGGAATTCCTTGAAACACTAGAAGAATCAGGTGGAGTAGGTTTTGCTTTGGTTGTGAAACCTAAGGAGAAGAAAAGAGAAAATATGAGAGAAATAGGACCTAGGGAGGTCAAAGAACTACTTGAGAGTTATAAGGAAGTAATTGCAGCAGATATACCAGACTCACTACCACCAATTAGAGATATCAGGCATCAGATTGATCTCATACTGGGAGATGTACTTCCCAATAAGGCAGCCTATAAGATGACTCCTCAGCAGAATGAGGAGATAGCCAGGCAGGTTCAAGAACTTTTAGACAAGGGGTTAATAAGAAAGAGTTTGAGTCCATGTGCAGTCCCCACTGTTTGGCACCAAAGAAAGATGGGAAATGGAGACTGTCTACTGATTCCAGGGCAATAAATAGGATAACCATCAGATATAGGTTTCCTATTCCTAGAATTGAAGACCTAATGGACTATTTGGGGGTGCTACTTATTTCTCCAAGATAGACTTAAAGAGTGGGTATCACCAAATACGAATAAGAGAGGGGGATGAGTGGAAGACAGCATTCAAAACTAATGAAGGGTTGTATGAGTGGCTTGTGATGCCTTTTGGTCTTTCAAACGCCCCTAGCACCTTTATGAGACTAATGAATGAGGTGTTACAGGAATTCATCAGGAAATTTGTGGTAGTCTACCTTGATGATATCTTGGTGTTTAGTAAGAGCAAGGAAGAACACTTGAAAGATTTGGAGATAGTCTTGAAGAGGCTACAAGATCAAAAGTTAATGATAAACTTGGAAAAGTGTGACTTCATGAAACAAGAATTGATTTACCTGGGCTTTGTCATCTCTAAGGGTGATTTGAAAATGGATTCTTCCAAAGTAGAAGCTGTTTTGAATTGGCCTACACCTAGGATAGCAAGAGAGGTCAGGAGTTTTCATGGTTTGGCCACATTTTATAGAAATTCATTAGGAACTACAGTGATATTTGTGCACCTATGTCAGAAACCATCAAGGGTGGAGGTAAGGTGAAGTTTGTGTGGACAAAAGAGGCAGATCAGAGTTTTGAAAGTCTGAAGCAGAAAGTTGTCCAGTATCCTGTCTTAGTACTTCCTGATTTCAATAAGGTTTTTACCATTGAATGTGATGCGAGTGGGCTAGCCATAGGGGCAATGTTGAGCCAAGAAGGTAGACCAGTAGCCTGTTTCAATGAAAAATTGAATGAAGCTAAGAGGAAGTACTCCTCTTATGATTTAGAGTTGTATGCCATGGTACAAGCTCTAAAAAAGTGGAGGCACTACTTGCTTCCTAAAGAATTTATTGTATACACTGACAATCATGCTCTCAATTTTCTGAATGGGCAGGACAAACTCAGCCACAGACATATGAAATGGGTGGAAAGTTTGCAACATACACTTTCACCATTAAGCATAAGAAAGGAGTCACAAACAAGGTGGCAGATGCTCTCAGCAGGAGGGTGTTGACAGTCCAAGAAGTGTAGTTGCAAAGCATGGGTGTTGAGTCACTCAAGGAATTGTATGAAGAAGATCAAGATTTCAGAGAAATCTACAAGGTATGCAATGAATTTGCTAATACTTTTCATAGTGAATTTTCATATTTTACATTGCAGAATGGACTATTGTTCAAAGGATCAGTTGTGTATCCCTAAATGCTCAATGAGGGATAATATTGTGAAGGAAAAACATAGTGGTGACTTAGGAGGACATTTTGGGTTGAATAAGACTCTAGATCTAGTAAGGAGATTTTATTTCTGGCCAAGAATGCAGTCTGACATCAAAAAATTTGTTGAAAGTTGCATAGTATGCCAAAGAGCAAAAGAAATCTCGACCAATGCAGGGTTGTATCAACCTTTGCCAATACCCAACAAACCTTGGGAATGTTTGAGTATGGATTTTGTGATGGGGTTACCCAAAACAAGGACAGGTTATGATAGTGTGTTTGTAGTGGTAGACCGATTCAGCAAGATGGCTCATTTCATTCCTTGCAGGACCACTAATGATTCTAGCTACATTACAAGTTTGTTCTTTAAAGAAATTGTCAGGATTCATGGGCTACCCTTGAGCATTGTGTCTGATAGGGATAGCAAATTTGTAGGACATTTTTGGAGGACTTTGTGGAAAAGATTGGGAACAAATTTCTCTTTCAGTTCAGCCTATCATCCTCAGACTGATGGACAAACTGAGGTGGTCAATAGATCTTTGGGCAATCTCCTTCGATGCTTAACAAAGGAACATGGCAGTAGTTGGGATGTGATACTCCCACAAGTAGAATATGCTTATAATGACTCGACAAATAGGAGCACAGGTCTGAGTCCCTTTGAAATTGTATATGGCAGTCACCCCAGGGGTATTTTTGAATTGAGAGACATCTAGGGGTTGGACAAAAGGAGTGGTCATGCTGATGCATTTGCAGAAGCCATGAAAGAAATACACCAACAGGTCAGAGATACTTTGCACTAGAATAGTCAGAAGATAAAGGCTCGAATGGATCAAATGAGGAGGGATGTGCAGTATCAGGTAGGTGACTTGGTCATGGTTCATCTGAACAAAAATAGGTTGCCAAAAGGAGGCCACAACAAACTGATGAGGAGGAAGATTGGACCCTGTCAGATTCTGGAGAAGTACGGTCCAAATGCTTACAAGATTGAGCTTCTTGATGATATTGCCATTTCACCCATATTCAACATTGCTGATTTGACATTGTACAGAAGTCCTAATACAGGGGAGAATGCTGAAGACCCTGTCCAGGAAAATGAAGACTGGCTGAAGCACTTACCTTATAGAGAGCCACCACAAATGGAGTACATTTTGGAAAGCAGAGAAGCCAGGAAGACAAGGCACAAAACATATTTTGAACATCTGGTTAAGTGGCAAGGACTTCCAGATTTAGAAGCTACATGGATGCTGGAGGAAGACATTCTAAAGCAAGGCGGAGATGTACAAGAATTGGTCTCTAAGAGGACTTGAGACATTTTCTCTTAGGGAGTATGGTGCAGGGGCACCATAGTAAAATCTACTATGTTGAAATAAGGCCTATTTGGCCATGTCATTTTGTTCATGTTTTGTTTTCTAAAAAAAACCTAGAAGTCTTTGTATTCCATTTGGAAAATAATGGATATATTTTGTAGAATCCGAAAAGATCAATAAGAGTCAGTTGGGATCAGGGTAGTTGGCCTTCCCTAACTGTTGAGCAACCGTTGATCTTCCAACTCTGGCTTAATAAAAGCACAGAGGAGTGGTGCAGGAGCACCAAGGCTCAATGCAGCATGTACATAGCCTTTTTGATTTGTCAATTTTGAGTTTGCAGCATGTGGTTTTGTCTTAGGAGTTTTTTTTAGTTTTCTAAAAATGCATTGGCAAGAGAAGCCTTTACTTTTGATCGGCCTTTTGGCCCAAGTGAAATACAAGTCAAAGAATGTAGGTTTGAAGGTGTTCGGCATTGGTTCAACCGCTATGCATTGGTCATTTTGTTGAAGGGTTGAACCTCGCCATCGAACCTCGCCGTTGAATCTTGCTATTGAAGTTCAATGGTTCAATAGGTTCATCAATATGGAAACCGATATGCATTGGTCATTTTGTTGAAGGTTTGAACCTCCCCGTTGAACCTCGCGTCAAGGATAGTTATATCGGCGTAAGTAGTATGATCGGGTGAGATGATAAAAGTCTCACCGATAGACAATGTTTGGGCGATGGAAAGTTTACAAAATTCAAAGGCATCGGTGAGAAAGTAACTATCAGGCAACAAGGATTAACTTATGCTGATAGTCATCAGTTTTGCCGATAGAGTATGTCGAAGAGACATCATGGTAAGTCTTGCCGCCGACCAAGAAAATGCAGAGTTAAACCGGGCAGTTAGAATACGAACCGGTCTGGTAACTGAAGCGTCCTATAACGGACATCAGATAACTATAAAATGTAGAATTCTTTTTGTAAGGGGGGAGGGAGAAAAAAGAAGAAGAGAAGAATTTTGGAGTTGAAAGCATTTTGATGTAAGAAATAGTTTTGAATAAAAATTCAATTCATCTGTTCAATCAATTTGTGTATTTTTGTACAGTTTTCAGTTTGTTATTCTGAAGTAGATTAGTTATTTCTTTTTCTGCAATTTTGTTCTCTTTTGCAAACCATGACTCTGTATTGATGATTCCTCAAGTTCCGCTATACAGTATGGAGGCCATCAAGCAGAGTCATGTTTTTTGTTTATTTTTCTTTTGTGGGTTGATCGAATGGTCGACCAGTGGAAATGCACACTTGTCCTAGGCGAGTTCTGCGAGAAATTCGGCTAGTTAGACAAGTAGGAGAATAGGACATTGTAGGGGTGGAAAACAAGAGATTGCAGACAGTGAGTGCCAAGCAGTCAAGACCCTGACCTAGAGAGGAGGGTTGACAACGGACTCTGAAAAGGCAAGGAGCCTTGATAGCATAAAATTTGGAAGTACTAGAGACAGATAGTGCGTCTCATACCAAGTAGGGTGGTCTGTATTGAGATTGCAGGCTAGTTGAGTCTTCCATCTCTGCAAGATGTCTGTTAGCACATTGAATTGGTAGAGAGGCTAGTGTTGTCAAATAGTCTTGTGCACCTACAGGATGCAAAGCAGGCAGCCTAGAGTCCTCCCTATCAAATTGGTATCAGAGAAGTAAGGTTTGGGTTATTCCTAAATTGGAATAGAAGAGTTGTATGTCATCACCAAGTTCAAGTGAGTCTGTAGGTTCATCCAAGAAAATGGTGACTAATGCAGAGTTAGCAAAGAAAGTTGAGGATCAAGAAGAGGAGAATAAGCTCCTACAGGAAAGATTGGCAGCAATGGAAAGTAGACTGGGTATAATGATGGAGAAGACTAAAGAAGTTAGCAGAAAGTAAACAAGGAAAAAGGTGTGTCTATAGAAGATGAAGAGCCCACACTTGATCCTAAGTTGGAAGAAGAACCATTCTTGAAAGCTTTGAAAGCAATGAGTGGTAAAACATTGGAAGGAGTACCACTTTTCAGTGGGAAAATGGACCCAGATTTGGTCATGGAGTGGATAGAAGGACTTGAAAATCACTTTGAATGTGATGGTGTAAGCAAGGCACAGAAAGTAAAGGTGGCCAAATCCAGACTCAGGGGAGCTTCCTTAACCTGGTGGAAATTTGTGCAGACTAAAAGAGCAAAAGAAGATAAGAAGCCCATAGCTACTTGGAAGGGAATGGTAGCTAAAATCAAAGAAGCATATATGCCAGAAGATTATGAAATACAGCTGCACAAGAAGAGACAGAATCTGAGACAGAAGGAATTAGATGTCAGTGCATACACTGAAGAATTCCAAAAGCTATGCTCAAGGTCCAAAGTAATGGAGGATGAAAGCATAAAGGTAGCAAGGTACCTTAACGGTCTAAAGTGGAATATACAAGAAGAAATTAGTTTGTTGTGTCCTACAACAGTGCAAAAATGCTATCAGCTGGCACTGAAAGTGGAGGAAAAGAACAAGAGGAAACAAGACTCAAATAGCAGAGGAAGAGGAAGAGGCAGAGATAACAGAGAACACAGAGGAGGTTTTGGTGGAAGGAATACTGACAATAGATCCCAAGCAGAATCAAAACTCACAGAGCAGAGTGGGGAGTCGAGTGGTAGAGGAAACCATAGAGGAAGAGGATCTAACAGAGGAAGGTCAGGAGGATCAGGTAGAGGATCCTATTTCACCACCATGAAGTGTTACAACTGTGGCAATCTAGGTCATCCAACATATAGGTGTCCAGAAAAGGTCACATCCTCTTCTCAAGGAGGTGAGAAGAGGAATCACTATGTCCAAGATAATGCATCCAGCAGCCAGTCACCTGAGGTCAGTCTGAACTCAGAAGACAGAGAGAACTTGATGATAAGGAGAACCTTGATGAAGGAACCAGTAAAGTCTGAACCAAGTCAGAGGAGAGCACTATTCATAATCAAATGCAAGATTTTGAATAAGGTATGTAAAATTATCATAGACTCAGGATCTACTGATAATATTATTTCTGATGAGGCGGTTAATAAGCTGAATTTGAAAAGAATAACTCATGCAAACCCATATAGAGTCACATGGTTGAACAAGGGTCAACATGTGGTAGTAAATGAACAAAGTTGGGTAGAGTTTAGTATAGGTGGCTATAAGGATAAGGTATTATGTGATATACTACCCATGGATGCATGCCATCTCTTATTGGGCAGACCATGGCAGTATGACCGAAAGGCAATACATGATGGTGAGAAGAATGCCTATTCTTTTCAGAAGGATGGGGTCACCTATAAGATTCAGTCATTGGAGGATGAAGATGCAGTTTAGACAAAGAGTCCTAATATCTTGGTTGTGAGTGGAAAAGAGTTTCTGAGTACTCTTAAGGAGGATGGTATTGGTTATGCCATCATAGTAAAACCAAAAGAAGGACAGCAGGATAAGAAGACAGAGATTCCCAAAGAGGTGCAGCCTATACTGGAGAAGTAGAAAGGCATAATCAGTGATGGTACACTAGCCACATTACCTCCACAGAGAGCAATAAGCCATCAAATAGACCTAATTCCAAGGGCATCTTTCCCAAACAAGGCACCTTACAAGATGACTTCAGATCAGCACAAAGAGATTTCCAGGCAAGTGCAGGAGTTGCTAGATCAAGGATTGATCAGGAAGAGTATTAGTCCTTGTGCAGTACCCATAGTGTTGGCACCGAAGAAAGGAGGATCATGGAGATTATGCACAGATGCCAGAGCCATAAACAAGATAACTATAAGGTATAGATTTCCAATTCCCAGAATTGAAGATCTCATGGACTGTATTGGAAAAGCAAAGTACTTCACCAAGATAGACCTGAAGAGTGGTTACCACCAAATAAGAATCAAGGAAGGAGACCAGTGGAAGACAGTCTTCAAGACCACAGAAGGACTGTATGAGTGGCTTGTTATGCCATTCAGTCTATCAAATGCACCTAGCACCTTTATGAGACTCGTGAATGAAGTCCTAAAGGATTATATTGGTAAATTCATAGTTGTTTTTCTAGATGATATTCTAATTTTTAGCCAGACCAAGGAAGAACATCTAGAACATGTAAATACTGTTTTGCAAAAATTACATGATGAACAACTAACCATCAATCTGGAGAAGTGCGAATTCATGAAGCAGGAATTGGTATACCTTGGTTTTGTGGTGTCCCAGGGAGAGTTGAAGATGGACAAGTCCAAAGTAGAAGCCATATTGAACTGGCCTACTCCAAAGGCAGCCACAGAGGTAAGAAGTTTCCATGGCTTAGCCCAATTTTACAGAAAGTTTATAAGAAACTTTAGTGGGATATGTGCACCCATGTTGGATACAATTAAGGGTGGAATGAAACCAAAATTTAGATGGACACCAGTTGCAGATAGAAGCTTTGAAAGGTTGAAGAAAGAGGTAGCAACACAACTTGTTTTGTTGTTGCCCAATTTTGATAAGCTATTTACTATTGAATGTGATGCAAGTAATATAGTTGTAGGAGTAGTGCTAAACTAGGAAAACAGACCTGTAGCCTTTTTCAGTGAAAGGCTGAATGAAGCCAAGAGTAAGTACTCTTCGTATGACTTAGAGTTGTATGCTCTAGTCCAAGCACTTAGGAAGTGGAGACATTATCTCCTGCCTAAAGAATTTGTTGTCTACACAGATAACCAAGCTCTGAGTTTTCTACACTCACAGGATAAGTTAAGCAGCAAGCATATCAAATGGATGGAGTACCTGCAATCTTATACCTTTACAATTAAGCATAAGAAGGGACAGCTGAACAGAGTTGTAGACGCCTTGAGCAGAAGATTGCTCACAGTGCAGGAAGTGCAATTGAAGAGCATTGGGATTGAAGATTTCAAGAATCTTTACCAAGATGATGAAGATTTTGCTGAGGCATACAAGGTATGTCAAAATTTTGAGAATCATTTTCACAGTGAGTTTGCAGATTTCACCTTGCAGCAGGGATTGCTATTCAAAGGTGGACAATTATGTGTACCAAGGGGATCTATGAGAGAAAATCTCATACAGGAGAAGCACAGAGACATCAGAAGGTATGTAGAGCAGTGTATCGTATGTCAGAAGGCCAAGGGAATCACTTCAAATGCAGGACTATACCAGCCCTTGCCCATACCTTCCAGACCATGGGAGTGTGTAAGCATGGACTTTGTAGTTGGTTTGCCTAAGACTAAGACTGGATATGATAGTATCTATGTAGTTGTGGACAGGTTTAGCAAAATGAGTCATTTCATTCCTTGTAAGGTGACTCATGATGCCAGTCACATAGCACATTTGTTTTTCAAAGAGGTGATCAGAATTCATGGGCTACCAGCAAGTATTATGTCTGATAGAGATGCTAAATTCATGGGGCATTTCTAGAAAATGTTGTGGCAGAGATTGGGAACAACTTTGTCTTTCAATTCAGCATATCCACAGACAGATGGTCAGACAGAGGTGGTAAACAGGACATTGGGCAACCTGTTAAAGTGTATAACCAAAGAATATGGACAGAGTTGGGATCTTGTCATTCATCAGGCAGAATTTGCCTATAATGACAGTGTGAATAGGACTACTGGTAAGAGTCCATTCGAAATAGTCTATGGAATGCACCCCAGAGGTGTATGTGAGATCAGGAATATGGGAAACATAGAGAATAGAAGTGGACATGCAGAGGATTTTACACAATCCATGAAAGAAGTGCATGAGCAGGTGAAGAAAATTTTAATAGAGAACACACAGAAGATCAAGGACAGAGTAGATGCCCACAGAAGGGATATTCAGTTTGAGGTTGGTGATCTAGTTATGGTGCACTTGAACAAAGCCAGAATGCAGAAAGGAATGCCAACCAAACTACAGATGAGGAGGATTGGTCCTTGCAGAATCCTGAACAAGTATGGAAATAATGCCTACAGAATTGAATTGCCAGAAGACTTGGCAATCTCACCAGTGTTTAATGTCCAAGACCTGGTGCCATACCGGGGTCCTCAGTCAGCAGCAAATGGATCCATTTCAGAGAAGGAATAGACAATCGAAGATGTGACTTTGCCACTAACACCCAAACTACAGGCAGAGAGAATACTGGATTCAAGAGTACAGAAGCAAACCAGACATGGTGTCTACATGGAGCATTTGGTTAAATGGAAGCAGTTGCCTGAAGTAGAAGCTACCTGGGTTACAGAGTCAGAATTCAAAAAGAGGGGCATTGATTTTGCCTCATTATCACCGGAGGTGACCTAGCTTCTTTCCGCACAGGGGGAGTATGGTGCAAGAGCACCAAGGCTCAATGCAGCCTGTACATAGCCTTTTTGATTTGTCAATTTTGAGTTTGCAGCATGTGGTTTTGTCTTAGGAGTTTTTTTTAGTTTTTTGAAAATGCATTGGCGGGAGAAGGCTTTACTTTTGATCGGCCTTTTGGCCCAAGTGAAATACAAGTCAAAGAATGTAAGTTTGAAGGTGTTCGGCATTGGTTCAACCGCTATGCATTGGTCATTTTGTTAAAGGGTTGAACCTCGCCGTTGAATCTCGCTGTTGAAGTTCAATGGTTCAACATGTTCATCAATATGGAAACCGATATGCATTGGTCATTTTGTTGAAGGTTTGAACCTCACCGTTGAACCTCGCGTTGAGGATAGTTATATCGGCGTAAGTAGTATGATCAGGTGAGATGATAAAAGTCTCACTGATAGACAATGTTTGGGCAATGGAAAGTTTACGAAATTCAAAGGCATCAGTGAGAAAGTAACTATTAGGTAGCGAGGATTAACTTATGCCGATAGTCATCAGTTTTGCTAATAGAGTATGTCGGAGAGACATCATGGTAAGTCTTGCCGCCAACCAAGAAAATGCAGAGTTGAACTGGGTAGTTAGAATATGAACCGGTCTGGTAACTAAAGCGTCCTATAACGGACATCAGATAACTATAAAATGTAGAATTCTTTCTGTAAGGGGAGAGGGAGAAAAAAGAAGAAGAGAAGAATTTTGGAGTTGAAAGCATTTTGATGTATGAAACAGTTTTGAATAAAAATCCAATTCATCTGTTCGATCAATTTGTGTATTTTTGTACAGTTTTCAGTTTGTTATTATGAAGTAGATTAGTTATTTCTTTTTCTGTAATTTTGTTCTCTTTTGCAAACCATGACTCTGTATTGATGATTCCTCAAGTTCTACTGTACAGTATGGAGGCCATCAAGCAGAGTCATGTTTTTTGTTTGTTTTTCTTTTGTGAGTTGATCGAATGGTTGACCAGTGGAAATGCACACTTGTCCTAAGCAAGTTCTGTGAGAAATTCGGCTAGTTAGACAAGTAGGAGAATAGGACATTGTAGGGGTGGAACAAGAGATTGCAGACAATGAGTGCCAAGCAGTCAAGACCCTGACCCAGAGAGGAGGGCTGACAACGGACTCTGAAAAGGCAAGGAGCCTTGATAGCATAAAATTTGGAAGTACTGGAGATAGATAGTGTGTCTCATACCAAGTAGGGTGGTCTGTATTGAGATTGCAGGCTAGTTGAGTCTTCCATCTCTGCAAGATGTCTATTAGCACATTGAATTGGTAGAGAGGCTAGTGTTGTCAAACAGTCTTGTACACCTACAGGATGCAGAGCAGGCAACCTAGAGTCCTCCCTATCAAGGAGCAACCAAGAAGGGTTGAGTAGATTTGAGGATTCTGATTTGAAAATCATCTGAGAAATAAAAATAGTTCCATCCCGTCAATTTGGATTTTCTGTTCTCTGTAACTGTGTATTGTGTAACTGTAGAATTCTATTTGAAGTGTAGTTCTTTCTGTGCATTCCATTGTTGTAGCATGTCAATGTGAAGCATTCCACTGGTACGATTTCTATCGAAATCAGTGGAATGGCTTCATTGTATAGTATTGGTTTTTCTTGTTTCTTGTTTCATTTTTGTGTCTGACGGTGCAGTGGACCCAAACAGGGTGATTTCGCACAGTAGATTGCCTAGCATCTCCATGTACTAGGCTTTAGTTGAAGGGTAGATGAATCGTCAAGTTGCAGAATTACTGAAGTTATTTTTGGTGAGACCGAGGCCATCAGCAAAATATTTCTCTCGGAGCGATAAGGTTAGTTTGGCCGAAGAGAGGTTCAAACCACTATATGGAATTCGCGGTCTAAGGATTTATATTGGGGTGACAAGAGATAAGTGACACCGAAGAATGGATGGTCCATCGGTGTATCGGCGAAGCTAATCCTATCGTAGCTGATAGAAATCATCTTGCTGATAAGTGAAAGTCAAAGTCGACGTCAAGAGTTGGTATATCAGCATATCAAGAGAACAGACAAGGAGTTTGCCGATGAAGGGAGTCTTGCTGAAGGCAACATAATGCATCAGTATATCGGTTAAAGGACTTAAGGCTTCACCGATGATCTAAGTCTTGCCAACGAGTGTGGTTCGAAGGTTCAAAAATTAATAAAGTTCAAGCATTCCACTGATCACTCCCCATCACCTAAGGGGGAAAAGAAGGAAAATGTGAGAGAAGTAGGGCCTAAGGAGGTCAAAGATTTGCTTGAGAGTTACAAAGGAGTGATTGCAAAAGATATACCTGATTCCCTACCACCTATCAAAGACATTAGCCATCAGATAGACCTCATACCAGGAGTAGCACTTCCTAATAAGGCAGCATATGAAATGACCCCTCAACAGAATGAAGAGATAGCAAATCAGATTCAAGAACTCCTAAACAAAGGGCTGATAGGGAAGAGCCTTAGCCCATGTGCAGTACCTACTGTTTTAGCCCCAAAGAAGGATGGGAAATGGAGGCTTTGCACTGATTCTAGGGCCATAAATAGGATAACCATCAGGTATAGGTTTCCTATTCCTAGAATAGAAGATCTAATGGATTATTTGGGAGGGGCCACTTATTTCAGCAAGATAGACTTAAAGAGTGGGTATCACCAAATAAGGATAAGAGAGGGGGATGAGTGGAAGATGACATTTAAAACCAATGAAGGGTTGTATGAGTGGTTTGTGATGCCTTTTGTTCTTTCAAACTCCCCTAGCACTTTTATGAGACTAATGAATGAGGTGTTGCAGGAATTCATAAGGAAATTTGTGGTAGTCTACCTTGATGATATCTTGGTGTTTAGTAAGAGCAAGGAAGAACACTTGAAACATTTGGAGATAGTCCTGAAGAGGCTGCAAGATCAGAAGTTAATGATAAACTTGGAAAAGTGTGACTTCCTGAAACAAGAATTGATTTACCTAAATGATAAACTTGGAAAATTGTGACTTCCTGAAACAAGAATTGATTTACCTAGGCTTTGTCATCTCTAAGGGTGATTTGAAAATGGATTCTTCCAAGGTAGAAGCTATTTTGAATTGGCCTACACCTAGGACAGCAGGAGAGGTCATAAGTTTTCATGGTTTGGCCACATTTTATAGAAAATTTATTAAGAACTACAGTGATATTTGTGCACCTATGTTAGAGACCATCAAGGGTGGAGGTAAGGTGAAGTTTGTGTGGACAAAAGAGGTAGATCAGAGTTTTGAAAGTCTGAAGCAGAAAGTTGCCAAGTATCATGTCTTAGTACTTCCTGATTTCAATAAGGTTTTCACCATTGAATGTGATGCAAGTGGGCTGGCCATAGGAGCAGTGTTGAGCCAAGAAGGCAGACCAGTAGCCTTTTTTAGTGAAAAATTAAATGAAGCTAAGAGGAAATACTCCTCTTATGATTTAGAGTTGTATGCCATGGTACAAAGTTTGAAGAAAATGGAGGCACTACTTGCTTCCTAAAGAATTTATTGTATATACTGACAATCATGCTCTCAGATTTTTGAATGGATAGGAAAAGCTCAGTCATAGACACATGAAGTGGGTGGAAAGTCTTCAAGCATACATCTTCATCATCAAATATAAGAAAGGGATAACCAACAGGTTACTGATGCTTTAAGCAGAAGGGTGTTGACAGTGCAAGAAGTGCAGTTGCAAAGCATGGGTGTTGAGGCACTCAAAGGATTGTACGAAGAGGATCAAGATTTCAAGGAGATTTACAAGGTATGCAGTGAGTTTGCCAATGCTTTCCACAGTGAATTTTTAGATTATACATTGCAGGATGGACTTTTGTTTAAAGGGAGTCAACTATGTATCCCTAAGTGTTCAATGAGGGATAATATAGTGAAGGAGAAACATAGTGGTGGTTTAGGAGGACATTTTGGACTCAATAAGACTTTAGATTTGGTAAGAAGATTTTATTTTTGGCCAAGGATGCAATCTGATATCAGAAGGTTTGTTGAGAGTCGTATGGTATGCCAAAGAGCAAAGGGAGTCTCAACCAATGCAGGACTATACCAACCTTTGCTCATACCAGACTGACCTTGGGAAAGTTTGAGTATGGATTTTGTGATGGAGTTACCAAAGATAAGGATACGTTATGACAGTGTGTTTGTTGTGGTAGACAGGTTCAGCAAAATGGCACACTTTATTCCTTATAAAACCACCAATGATGCTAGTTACATTGCAGGCTTGTTCTTTAAAGAAATTGTCAGGATTCATGGATTGCCTTTAAGTATTGTATCTGAAAGAGACAACAAATTTGTGGGAAATTTTTGGAGAACCTTATGGAAAAGATTGGGTACAAATTTGTCCTTTAGTTCAGCCTATCATCCTTAGACTGATGGCCAAACTGAGGTTGTGAATAGGTCATTAGGCAATCTGCTGAGATGTTTGGCAAGAGAACATGGAGGTAGTTGGGATGTGGTACTCCCACAAGCAGAATATGCCTATAATGATTCTACATATAGAAGTACAGGTCTAAGTCCTTTTGAAGTTGTCTATGGTAGTCATCCTAGAGGAATTTTTGAATTGAGAGATGTTCAAGGGTTGGACAAAAGGAGTGGACATGCTGATACATTTGCAGAGGCTATGAAAGAGATCCATCAACAAGTCAGAGATGCTCTACACAAGAATAGTTAGAAGATCAAGGCTAGAATGGATCAAAGGAGAAGGGATGTGCAATACCAAATAGGAGATATGGTCATGGTTCATCTCAACAAGAACAAACTACCCAAGGGAAGCCACATCAAGTTAATGATGAGAAAAATTGGACCTTGTAAGATTTTAGAGAAATATGGTCCTAATGCTTACAAACTTGAACTCCCTGATGATATTGCTATTTCCCCTAATTCAATGTTGCTGATCTAACATTATATAGGAGTCCTGATACAGGAGAAGGTACAGAAGATTCTGTACAAGACAATCAAGAGTGGGTGCAGCACTTACCACCAAAGGAACCACCTAAAATGGAGTGCATCTTGGATAGCAGGACAACCAAGAAGACAAGGAATCAGACCTATTTTGAGCACTTAGTCAAATGATAAGGACTTCTAGACTCAGAAGCCACATGGATGCTGGAAGAAGACATCAAAAAGCAGGGTGGTGATTTGCAGCAGTTGGTCTCTAAGAGGACTTGAGACAACTTTTACCCGAGGAGTATGGTGTAGGAGCACCTAAAAAATCCTGTTTTCTTTTGTAATAAGGTCTATTTAACCAATGCATTTTCATTTCAATTTGTCTCTAGGTCCTTCAGGACCTAGAACCCATTTTGTAAGTCCCAAGTGACTTAGGACACATTTGTCAAATTGTTAATCATGTAGTACCAAAAACAGGGCAGTAGGATAGTTTGAAGCCGTTTTGGATCGGTTGGTCTCCTAACTGTTTGCATCAGTTGGTTTTCCAACTGCTAGTAGGTTGAGTTGATAAAAACCAGAGGAAGGAACCATCTAAAGAGGAGGAGAACTGTGAATGTAATTGTGCATTGTTCTGAGGAGGAATAAAATCATTCTATTCTGTCAATCTAGTTTATGTTCTTTGCAACTGTAAATTGTGTAACTGTAGATTTCTGTTTGAAGTGTAGTTTCTTTCTGTGTTTTCCATTGTTGCAGTATGTCGATGTGAAGCATTCCACTGGTATGATTTCTGTCAAAATCAATGGAATGGCTTTGTTGTACTAGTATATGTTTTGTTTCTTGTTTCATTTTTGTATTCGACGGTGCAGAGGATCCAGACAGAGTGTTTCTGCACAGTAGATTGACCTAGCATCTCCATGTGCTAGGGTTCAGTTGAAGAGGGAGAAAGTAAACTGTGCATCGACGTATCCCTGGGACTCAAAACAAGTTCATTGAAGGTTGAAGTCACACTGGAGAGTGTTTGGTCCACCGACATATCGGTGAAGCAAATTCTAACATGGCCGATAGTAATTATCTTGCCGACAAGCAAGAAGCGTAGAGTCACCCATCGAGAAGAGTTGTGATGTCAGAGTGACAAGTTCAAAGATGACCGATGGCGTTTTCTTGCCGATAGGCAAAGAGTGTTGAACCTCCCATCAGAGTGACTAAGACTTCAGAGAGATAAGTTGTAAAGTGGCCAACAGTCAAAGTGTTGCCGAAAACAAAAGGTTCAAAGTTTCAAAGGTTCAAGAGTTTAGAAGGTTCAAGAGTTCAAAGGTTCAAAGATCTATTCACTGAGACCAGAAACGGTTCAAAGGTTCAAGAGTTTATAAGTTCAATTTTTTTGATCAATTGTCCATTTCTGTTGTGCGCTCCCCATCAATTTTTTAGGCTTGATTTCTATTGGAGAGTACTACATACTGTAAGACTTGAAGAATGACTGTGAACATGCCTATGTTGGAAAAATCTTAGACAAAGGCTAAAAATTATTTGCTGATTTCTTCTAAAAAGCAGATTCTGAGCAAAAAAGTTGGCACATGGGTTTTGTAGGCAATCTCGTTCTGAAGCAACCCAGATCGTCAGATTTTGAAAAAGCTGAGGATTTCTCAAAAAAATAGTTAAAAAGCAGATTCCCAAAAAAAAAAAATTCCCAATCTTTAAGAGGATGAAATTCTGGATGGACCCATCTTGATGAAAATTGAAAAAACTTTAACCTTGTTTCTGAAAAATGTTCCCCTAGAAAAAAGGACCTTGAAAAAGCATGCCTCCTTGCTTCCTCATCCTGAAACTATGAAGAACGTTGAAAAAGCACTTCGTTTGGGTCTTCGAATCTTCGTGGAAAGAAAATAAAAATCTTCCTCCTCTAGATGCAACCTGCAAAAGTAATGAAATAAAGAGGCCAAAAGCTTGTCTTTATAGAACTTTAGGGCAAAAAGCATCTTTCTTTGTGAAAGCACAAAGCTTGAAGCTTATCCGTGAAGATAACAACTTTTCAAGCACAAATCCAAATTGATATGCTTAAATAGGAAGAATCCCTATTTTATAGTTGCCTATGGCTCCACATGTGAGGATGATGAAAAATTGCTTCTTTGATGATATCATCAAACATGCAAAGTTGCAAAAGTGTTAGCCAAATTTTCCTTCGTTTTGAAACTTTTGCACTCGTTCTGACTCTGGTGTGACTTGCCTCTAATTTCAATAAGATGACAAACTATCACCATTGACTGAAAAAACTGATTAACCCTGGCATTTTGAAGTTTTATCAATTCTGATTTGCTCCCCAGCCTCGAATTGATGTTCTAACAATGTTTGACTGCAAATTTGACTTCTGGAAACTGTTGCCGAACGAAGATCAAGAAGTGGCTACAAGAGATGCTATCGGAACATAAAAAAACTAACTCTGGAGATCCCAAGTGCCCCTAGCCTCTAGGGGCGCTTGGAATTTCATACCTTAGTCATTTTTTTTATATTCACAACTTTGCTCATTTTTTGGAAAAAAACACGAAAAATTGGCTAAGTCTGGAGATGATGGGCACCCCTAGCCTCCTAAGGCGCCTAAGATTCCATGCCTTGGAAATTTTTTGGAATTCTTATTTTCTTCTGCAAATCTTGATGGCAAGTGGAATTCTGCCAGATTTTGAAGGTCCCTACCTGACGTATATTTTAAAATATATTTAGACGTATTTTTCAAAATATATTTAAGTATATGTTTAGATATTGAATTTCCTATACTTTAAATATTTTGAAATAAACTTTCAAGATGTTTGAGATAGGTCTTGGATCCATGGGATTTGACATGCAGATTCTAGATTTTTGAGGATCCACCAGATTTCAGAGTTAGTCAGTTTTTCAGGGCTTCAGGACATCAGACTTAGTCAATTTCAGGGACAGGCATAGGGATGAGGGTAGATTGGCTAGTCTGAGCATATCTGAGATGAATCCCCTACTTTTACGGGCCTTTTGACTGAGTTTGACTACTTTTGACCTCATGGAAGTGGGCTGACAAAATCTTTTTGATGTTTTTTGAAAAATGCAAAAAATATTCTAACTCTGGGAGGAATGGGCACCCCTAGCCTCCAGGGGCACCTGGGTTTTCTAGACTTAGTCAAATTTTGATTATTTTCAACTTTCCTTTGTTCTCTGGATTCACCATGCTTAGTTCTCTATTCTTCGTCAGTTAACGGTTGCTCGATGGCTCCTCACGTTCTGAACAATGCTGACATCTTGAAACTGACCCCTGATAGATAAGTTCTCTTCATTAATGCACTCGGAGTTCATGCTTCGCCTTCTAAAAAAGTAGAATTGACCCAATAGAGAAAACTCAATCTTTTGCATATTCTGTCTGGACCACCTTGATCGTGAAGCAATATCAGTCAATCAGAATCAGGCAGGACTCCTAAATCAGAGATTCTATTTTTAGATAAATTTACCAGCATCTGTATCTCAAGAAACCCATAAAACCTAAATTGACGTCTATTTTTAGAAACTTTCAAAAAATAGAAATTTCTATTTTTAGAAATTTTGACTTTTGACTTTTTGACTTTCACAAAATGCCTTAATGAAGCAATTTTTTTTGATTGGGTACAACAATTGGCTCTGTCTGGGGACCATGTCGGATACTTACAGCATAGGAGAATCGAGAATCTTTGGACTTTCTAGCTTAGACCAGTGTCTTATCAGTTGGGCAATAGAGTCAAGACATTTCCTAATCACCTAGAACAAGACTTTTTCCTAAAATCACCTAAGAGTTGGAACTTCCCAGAAACACAAGACAACATGATGGCCACATTACAACATAACAATCACATTACAAAAAGAGGAAACACAGTACACACACAAACGCTCTTTTTTCGAGTGAGGACAAGAAAAACAAAATTGTTACACAAAACCATCAACTGGTTTAGAAAAATAAGAGCCTTTTCTCCTGAGCTGTGAGATTTGTCTTGACAACACATAGCTTTTCTTCCTTTGCAACATCTTCTTAAAGAGCCATGATTCAGGTGGGTATTCACATTCGGCCCATGAGAAGTTCATGATGAACTGATTGATACACTAGAGATCAGGTGGAGCATCTTCCTCTAAAGTGAGCAACCTCTGTAACAGGTGAAGGTACCAAACCTCTTTATGAAGATATGAAGCAATGTCTTGTGGCTAAAGTATGCTTGTGGGAATAGTAACCACCACATATAGAACTTGACTTTCTTTATTTATGTCTTCAACATACGCAACCTTGAACTCAGTAAATGTATCATCCTCTAAAAAAGGTTGAAGCTGCTGATACAAAATTTCTGTTACTGGTTCCTGGCTTACCGAATCTTCAACTGTTATCATTGATTTATCTAGTAATTCAGGTACTTCTTCATGGTTCTCTTCAACTAGGTCTTCATCCATACATTCCTCAAAATTTGAATATGATAAATCATTGAGATCTGAATCTTCAAGCAATTAATTATCATCAAAGTATACTTGCTGAATAACCTCTTCACCTAGTAGCTCACTTCTCCATCCATCATTTTGAGTCTCGTCAACCTCCATAGAGCAATTTTCTTCAATAAACGTCTCCTTGAGATCATGAATGCAGATATATGGTAGCATCTCATCTTCAGTAACCATGTACCCTTCTTCTGATAGGCAAGCAGGATCAAAGACAAATTCCTCTAGGCCTTGTGTTTCTTCTTCATCTGCTTGATCGATTTCACATACGACATATCTCACCATACACTTGTTGAGGATTTTTTCTTTCTCCAATGGATTCTCTTCAGTGACAAAGACTGAATATTCCATGAACTTTTCTTCTCTAGGAGCCTCTTCATATGTAACATTTTGTGTTGACTTCATCATATTTGTGATGTCTCTTTCTTGCACAAGTTCATGGATAACCTCTGAAAGTTTAGCATCATTTTCTTCAGTAGTGTGTATGGAAACATCTTGAGACAAAGATGAACATGGGATAAACTGTAAATTTTTTTTTATAGTATCCTCTATTGAAGAATCACTCTCCAAGTGATGTAGAAAACTATCGAGATCCAATGATGAATCTTCCATATGATCTCCAGTTTTGAGAAATTCCTCCAATGATGAATCATCTTCAAAATGAAGAAGATCTTGTTCTTGCTCCAATTGCAATGCTTCTTTGGTCTCTTCTCCTTTGAATGTATCTAACACAAGTTCTTCAAACCAACCTTCAAAAGATGAGAAGAACAAATTGGATTCACCATTGCTCTCTATAGCATATTTGATCTCTTCCTCATAATTTTGCTCTTGAGAAGATTGTTGCACTTCTTCTTCCTCGGAGAAAGTATGCAAGTCGTGCATTTCTTCAGGTTCTTCCATCAATAATCCTTCTTCATATTCAAAGAAATTATGCAAATTTTCAACTTCTGATGAACATTCATGTTCCATATGCAAACACATGATGTCGCTTGAAACAGAGTTAGGAAAATGATCCCTTTTAATATTTGATTTACACTTGTAAAATCTCTTCATAGAGCCGCCATCGGATTTGTCAAAGAGATGTTCAGGATTATCTAAAAATCCTTGATTTTTATTTGATGCTTTTAATATTTGCATGAATCTTCTCATCTCAGGGCAATTTTCTCCATCATGTTGGTTTATTGTATGGAACAAGCAGTAGATTTGTATTACAGAAGACACATCTTCCTCTTGATGCATAGGTGATACTTGATGCATAGGTGAAATCACTGACATAGTTAATGAAAGAATCTAGTATACTTGAAGGAGATGGAACTTGCCGAAGCGGTATAACATTCAAGGGCACCAGTGGTTTGATTGAATCTCTCTGGATCTTTCCTAAAGTGATCATATGATCTTCTAATTCAATAGCATACTCCTGAGCTTCTTGTAGTTCTGTAGCGTGTCTTTGCTTGAGGTAGAAAGAATTTTTTTAAGATTGTGCATTCGTGAAACAACTTAGCAGAATTTCTAACGAATGATTCAAGGTGTTCATGACTTTTCCAACCAGATGGTTGAATCTGGCCATGAACTCTCGCATCAGCTCACTTCTGTCTTTCTTGATGTTTGAGAGTTGTGCAAACAAGACATGACTTTCTTCTACAGGCTTGAAACGGGTGAGGAATTTCTCCCTCATCGACTCCCAACTTGTGCTAGAGTTGGCAGCGAGGTGATTAAACCATTTAGCTATTGAGCTTTGCAATGATTCCACAAACAAATGCATAGCAACATCTTCATGTGCAATGCTAAGAATTCCATAGGCGGTGGTGAAGGCATAAATGTGCTCATCAGGATGTTGCTTGCCATCACCACGAAACTTCAGAAAACCTTTTCTTGATCCCTCGGGAAGCTCATGATTTTTTACTAGTGGCAATGGTCCAATGTTGTTACCCTAAGGTAATGGGGGTGGACGCTTTTGATTCTGATTATTGCGAGTATTATTATTAGCATCACCCATTGCTCTAGGCTAGATTACAGGTTCCTCTTGCTTGACTTTAGGAACTTGTTGAATTCCAACAATTATGTTGGATGCTTCTCTAATTTCTGTAGGAACAAGATCTTGGAAGAATGGATTTGTAGTACCATCTTTCCCCCTTCTTGTATAAATCCTGTGAGCTAGGATTATCTATTGCCATGCAGGAGGTGGTAATACTGGTCTTTCGGATGTAAGATCTACTTTGTTTTCTTCTTCGTCAAGAATAATAGCCGTGTTTCTCCACTGAGCAGGAGTTTCTTTTTGTACAAATATGAAACTCATCAGGCTACTAATGATGTATGTTTGCTTTCCTTCCACACATACAAGATTTGGTTGAATAGTAGGTGGTGTAAGATTTGGTTGTTGAATAGGAGTAGTAGGATGCCGGATAGTCATTCCCGTGACATAAGATTAAGCTTGCTTGAAGTTTTATGCCTTGTGTCCCATGGTGGGTGCCAAAAAACTGTTGGTGTTTCAATTTGCACCTCTGAAATGCGAGTTGGGAACGGACAACTATGCACAGTTAAACTGCTCTTCTATTATGAGGGGAAGTTCCCTTTTTACTGATGTTCGTTTAAAAGATAAATAAAATAGATTTGCCTATCTTTTTTGTTTCTCAGCTACGAGCACAAGGTTATAAAACTCTAATCCCTGCAGCAGAGGTTTTTCCTTTTTTGAAACTTCTGACTACAGCTAGGCCTAATCTAAATGACGCTTTTAATCACCTAAGTAAATTCAGAGCAAAAGGATTAAAAGTTAACAAAGAATGATTTGTTTTAACATAAAATCTCAAATAACTCCTTCCAGATCACATCAGAAGACTCATTGTACTTTAAGATGAAAACTGAAAGTAAGATTATACAAGCCACACATTTGACGACAAAACTAGATGATCGCGAGATAGAGAATCAAAGCAAATGGCAGGTATAACATTTCTATTCCAATATCATAAAGTTCTTACAACTCCAGGACAACAATATTGTAGCAAAAGGTAGGCATACAATATGTGATCAAACATTGGAAAATAGATAACACAGAGTGAACAAGCACTTGGAATAACAATTTCTACAGGCTAGAATAGGCACAACAAATTTTGCTATCACAATTGCCATTACAAATGGGCAAGGCTGCCCTTATTTATACTAAATCAAAGGAGTAGGGAACCCTAAAATCTCCTTGATTTAACATAACTAACTTACCAACTCGCAAGCTTTATTTCTATTCTAAGACAAATTACAACTAACAATTGCTTTAAAACAATTTGCTTTAAAGCAAAGAAAGCTCCAACTATTACAAAGTGATTTTTCCTATTTTAAGGATGGATAAGCTTTGAATGAAAGAAAATGCTTTAAAATGGAAAAGCATTGAGTTAAAGTTTTTTTCTTTTGAGTCACATCCTTATCTTCATTCTTGCTCTATGGGTGATGTCATCCACTGATATTTTGGGAAATAATATCTTTTAAAAAGCTAGTGACCGCATCTTTGCTAGGAACACTGATACTCTCTAAGATGATATTCTAGTTTTCCAACATTTATTCACCGTTTGCAACCATCTGAAGAAACTCATGAACTTCGCCCACGAACTTCGCCCACGAACTTTATCAAACTTTACTGTCATTGCGGCAAAATGATCCATCTTGTCAGCACCGTGTTCACCATTAAAATTGTTTTGGACGATAGTCTGAAACTCTGTCTGTACTTCCATGAGATCATACAGGGTACCATATTCTTTTTCATATGAACACAGGATCTGAGAAACAAAAGATCTGACAAACTTGAGAACATTTACCACTTTTTCTTTCCATTCTGCTAACTCTAAGATTATACTGTCATAAGTTTTTACTATGAAAAGATACTGTGCTTTCTAAGTAGAAACAATCTTCTTATTTTCAGCTGAATCAACAGAATTATATGTTATCTTTAAGCCGGAGATAATGATCTCAAATACCAGTCTATTTTCAACCAAAGTCTGTTGTAATCCATGAATGCCTTGACGCAGATCATGAGCATTGTACTTCAATTGATAGATTTGTGAAAGTACATATCTGCCTTGATGGTTCTCAGGTAATCATGAAGTAATGTTGTTTTTTTGGCTTGATTTCTACTAGAGAGTATTGCATACTGTAAGACTTGAAGAATGACTGTGAACACGCCTATGTTAGAAAAATCTTTGACAAAAGGCTGAAAATTACTTGCTGATTTCTTCTAAAAAACATATTCTGAGCAAAAACGCTGGCATATGGGTTTTGTAGGCAATCCCATTCTGAAGCAACCTAGATTGTCGAATTTTGAAAAACCTGAGGATTTCTCGAAAAAGCAGCAAAAAAGCAGATTCCCAGAAAAATAAAATTTTCCAATCTTTAAGAGGATGAAATTCTGGATGGACCCATCTCAATGAAAATTGAAAAAGCTTCAGCCCTATTTCTAAAAAATGAGCCCCTAGAAAAAAGGACCTTGAAAAAGCGTGCCTCCTTGCTTCCTCATCCTGAAACTATGAAGAACGTTGAAAAAGCACTTCATTTGGGTCTTCGAATCTTCGTGGAAAGAAAATAAAAATCTTCCTCCTCTGGATGCAACCTGCAAAAGTAATGAAATAAAGAGGCCAAAAGCTTGTCTTTATAGAACTTTAGGGCAAAAAGCAACTTTCTTTGTGAAAGCACAAAGCTTGAAGCTTATCCATGAGGATAGCAACTTTTAAAGCACAAATCCAAGTTGATATGCTTGAATAGGAAGAATCCCTATTTTATAGCTACTTATGGCTCCACGTGTGAGGATGATGAAAAATTGTTTCTTTGATGATGTCATCAAACACACAAAGTTGCAAAAGTGTTAGCCAAATTTTCCTTCGTTTTGAAACTTTTGCACTCATTCTAACTCCGGTGTGACTTGCCTCTGACTTCAACAAGATGACAAACTATCATTGTTGACTGAAAAAGCTGATTGACCCTAGCATTTTGAAGTTTTATCAATTCTGATTTGTTCCCCAGCCTCAAACTGACGTTTGACTGCAAATTTGACTTCTGGAAACTGTCGTCAGATGAAGATCAAGAAGTGGATGGAAAAGATGATGTTGGAACATAAAAAAAACTAACTCTGGAGATCCCAAGCACCCCTAGCCTCCAGGGGCGCTTGGAATTTCATGCCTTAGTCATTTTTTTTTATATTCACAACTTTGCTCATTTTCTAGAAAACCACAAAAAATTGGCTAAGTCTGGAGATGATGGGCGTTCCTAGCCTCCTGGGGCGCCTAAGATTCCATACCTTAGAATTTTTTTGGAATTTGCATTTTCTTTTACAAATCTTGATGGCAAGTTGAATTCCGCCAGATTTTGAAGGTCCCTGCTTGATGTATATTTCAAAATATATTTAAGTATATATGTTTAGATATTGAATTTCCTATACTTTAAATATTTTGAAATATTATAGGTCTCGAATCCATGGGATTTGACATGCAGATTCTAGATTTTTGAGGATCCGCCAGATTTCAGAGCTAGTCAGTTTTTCATGGCTTCAGGACATTAGACTTAGTCAATTTCAGGATTTCAAGGACAGGCATCAAGATGAGGGTAGACTGGATAGCCTGAGCATATCTGAGATGAATCCCCTGCTTTTACGGGGCTTTTGACTGAGTTTGACTGCTTTTGACCTCATGGAAGTGGGCTGACGAAACCTTTTTGATGTTTTTCAAAAAACTCAAAAAATATTCTAACTCTGGGAGGAATGGGCTCCCCTAGCCTCCAGGGGCGCCTGGGTTTTCCAGACTTAGTCAAATTTTGATGATTTTCAACTTTCCTTTGTTCTCCAGATTCACCATGCTTAGTTCTCCATTCTTCATCAGTTGATGGTTGCTCGATGGCTCCTCGCGTTCTGAACAACGCTAACATCTTGAAACTGACCCTTGACAGATGAGTTCCCTTCATTAATGCACTCAGAGTTCATGCTTCGCCTTCTGAAAAAATAGAATTGACCCAGTAGAGAAAACTCGATCTTTTCAGATTCCGTCTGGACCACCTTGATCATGAAGCAATATCAGCCAATCAGAATCAGGCAGGACTCCTGAATCAGAGATTCTATGTTTAGAAAATTTTGCCAGCATCCGTATCTCAAGAAACTTAGAAAACCTAAATTGACTTCTATTTTTAGAAACTTTGACTTTTTGACTTTTTTGACGAAAAATTTCCTAGACTTTCACAAAATGCCTTAATGAAGCAATTTTTTTTGATTGGGTACAACATTGATCATCCTGAAAGTTTTTTCCCGACACACATGACATTTTGGACCCTTGGAACCTCCTTTTGCTTATCCTAGACCAAAAAGGACCCCTTGGACTTGGGTGCCAACCGCCCAAGTCCTCCTTGATTGGTCATGGCAAATTTAAGGCATGTCAGCTTGGGCCCTTCCAAAATGTTTGTCCTTGTCGGCTCTTGAGGGTTTATTTCACGATTGTTAGCAGGAATGCATATTTAAATAGGGTTTTAAATTCATTATGTACCTAGCAAGCTAATAGATGGAGAGTGCAAACTTATGATATTGGAGCAAAGAGCATTCAAGGCATTCATTGTGTTTTCTAGAGCAAAATTGTGTTGTTTTTTATTATATTGGTAAAACAGGTTTTGAAGGGGCCCCAAAACCCTTTACAAAAAGCAGAAAACTGAGAATAGAAAGCTAGCCAAATGCAAACTAAAAGCTAACAGACTAAAAAAGCATAGAAAACCATGGCACAAAAAGAATAGCCAAGATTATATCATCTTCTTTAAAGTTTATGTTGCTTCAAGTGCTTGCTCATAAAATTTCTCATGCAATTTAGCGAAATTCACCAACTCTTTCTTCTCATCTTCAAATTATTTATTTATGCTACCTCTTGTATGAGTTGAAGGGCCACCAGTATCCTCCAACATCACCTATTTCCCTTTATCTTTGTTACCTTCACCTTTATCCTGAACAATAGTTTCATCCACCTTCAGAATGTTTTCAGCACCGCAGTCTTTCATCTAATAGTTTATGAGTTCGTTGAGCTTCTCAGTGAGCATCTTCATTCCCTTTAAGCTATTCTGAATAGTTAGCTTACTAATCTACATCATTTTCTCCAGATTTCATTGATACCCATTAATTTCTCTTCCAAGTATTGGATTCTCGTACCAAACTCTTCCCTCATCCTCTGCATCTCACGCTCCATCTCTTCCATCTTAGGGATAGCTTCCCAGTTCTGGAAGATCAATTTACCCTGCTCCATCGTGGTGTCACCACCTCTTTCTAGACTTTCCTGCATCAGCTTCAACTTAATATTAATTATGTTGATTTCCACAAAAAACCATTTGGTCATTTTGTGTTGAGAATTGACAACAATTTTGACCAACCCAATCGCCTCCTCCATGTCATCGTTGTTTCCTGCCTTAGCAACTAAAATCTCAAAATCATCTAGGAGATTTTGAGACGGGTCTGGAATCTCCAGAAAGCGAGAGTCGATGTTGGGTTCAGAAACATGCATGCCATCTTTACCACAATTCTCCTAAATATCCATACCTCTTTCCACACCCTACTCAACCGCTTCACCATGATTCCCCTGCTTTTAACTACTCTTATCAAAACCCTACTCAGTGACCAAATCCTCATCCCCCCTCCCAGGAATCTGCTTACCTTTCTTCATAATCGATGGGCTTTTCATTTTGATAGGCAAAATCTTTCTACATTCACACCCTTTGTTAGAATCATCACCCGTCTTTGAACCCTCCAACCAAGAAATGTTGACCTCTCTTTTTTTGGTCCTTCTCTTCTTCTTACTAGTCCCTTCTTCACTTTCCTCCCAGTCTTCTTCCATCACCCACTCCTCATCATCAGATTGGGTCTCTGAGTCACTATAGACCATACACACCTTCTTCTTGGCACAATGCTTATCCTTCAACCTGCCCTTAGGAGTATTAATAGAAGAATAAGACCTTCATGAAGGATAGGCAACTTAGGGTTTCTAGAATTTTCCTTTAGACCATATTCCATAGAAGCAAGCAAATAGAATGGGAAGGAAACATGCATACCATGGAGAAAATGATTTAACAGATTAAAGTGATAGCTATACATAGCCATGTACCTTCCATCCAAGGTAATATACCACATAATGACCTCCTGCCACCTCAGCCCAAATCGGCTTGATGGAAAGGCGATTATAACCCATCGGTTGCAACTTAACCAACTTGATCCGCTCATTGCCCTTGAAGAAATGACTCAGGGCTTCCTCACTGTAGTTTCTCTCCCTGAAGAATTTCTTCCCATTGGCTGACAACCCAATAATCGAAGCTATGATGTCTTCAGTGATAGTTAGCTCCCAGCCAAAAGCCATAACCTTCCCGTTTTTCTAATTCTTCACAAACATCATTGTGACATTGCGGTCGGCCCCATGCAATCTTTCCATAAAAGGGGTTAAACCCCCAGCTTCCAAAATCTTCCAAACCTTCTACTTGTGGTGGACCCCTTCATAGGAAGAGGGCTCCACTCTATTCCTCTCACCACCCATGTTAAGCTTCAAACCACTATATCCATCGCAAACAAAACACAACAAAAGGAAGATAAACTGATACCTTCTAGGAATGCTCAGGCCATTAACATACCCATAATCCATGTGTTCTGGATCTTCATAATAGAAATACCTTTCAAACCTTTTGAGTTCATAATGACCTCACTAGTAATCCCCGAGCATCGTTCCATGTTTCCAACATTAAAAATCAAAGTTTTAATCTTTCTCGGGATTAAGTCCACGCCATCCTAGATGGTTCTCGACTGGTTAGTGACCCCTAGGTTGGTAAAAATATCTACAACTCTATTCTCTTTGTAGAATATGTAAGAAATAAAAATTTGATCAAAGGATTCCAATAGCTTAATAGCATCTTCAACAAAGGTAGCTATCGTCCAACTAGGACTTAGGGAATTCCTTAAGCAATTGATAATATTATTGGAGTCCCCTTCGACCCAAACCTTTTTATACCCCTTGGTATGAGCAAGAGCAATAGCGTGATAGGCTGTTGTAGCTTCGGCATAGTGGTTTGTTTGGGTACCCAGAGGGAGTGCCGCCGTTGCCAAGAACCTACCAAAGTCATCTCTCATCACTCCCCCACTACCTGCAGCTCTAGGATTCCCTTTAGCTGCCCCATCAAAGTTAATTTTGATCCATCTTTTAGCAGGCAGTTTCCACACCACTTCCCTGTGAGGATGTTTCATATTTTTAAAAGGAATGGAGATATCACCAGGGATATTCTAGTTCTTAGAGATAGCCAAATCTGATTGTGAAACCATAATCTTAGTCCCACAGGAGAGTTGCTCCTCGAGCCTAACTGTAAAATTCTCCTTGATGCATCTTATTACCTTGAAAAATAGGCTTTCAGAATCCAAACTAGCCTCCCTGAACACCCTATTATTCCTTTCCTTCCAATGGTTCCAAGCAATATGAGGGATCATCAAGGACCACAGAAACTTGAGGGACGAGTTGGAGACAGGGCAAATCCATTGAGAAACCAACTCTTTGAAGGAGTTAGGGAAGATCCAACTAAGGTCCCACAAAGAAAGAACTTTACCCCAAACCTCCAAAGAGAAGGGGCAGGAAAGAAACAAGTGGAAGGAGTCTTCGGCATCCTTAAGGCACAATGGACATCTATTAGGCAGCGAGAAACCTCTTTTACAAAGATTATCAGTAGTCAACACTCTATTATGAATGAGCAACCAGAAGAAGATATTAATCTTTGGGATGATTTTAGCATCCCAGAGATTGGCCCAAAAGGGAGGATCATCCAGCTGAGGGATCATACCTTTGAAGGCCGAAGCAACAGAAAAGTACCTAGAAGAAGTGGCTTGCCAAATGAACTAATCTTCTTTGGGCCCCGAGGGAATATGATACAAATTTAACCTGGTCTAAAAATCCCCAAGATGCCTATCCACCAACAAGAAATTCTTCCATCTACCATCAACGATGTAATCCACCACCTTCCTACCAAAAGTAGAAGAGCAAAAATCTACGAATGGGCTAGCCCAAACCCGCTGCCTAAGCGGGGAGCCACCATACCACAAATCATCCTAGAAGTCAACCTGTCTTCCATCCCTTATCTTCCGTTTAGAGTCTTTTTTAATAATTTATGTAGCCTGAGATATATTTCTCTAGATTTCTGAGCCTTCCAGGAGACCAATGCAATCCAGGGTTTCCCTGAAGAAACTTTATTGAACCCAGTCAGATATTTATTCTTAACAATCTCTGTCCATTCTTTCTTCTCATTCATCAGATGCCATGCATTTCTGACTAGAAGAGCAAAATTGAACTCTTTCAGCTTTCTCAAGCCCAGACCACCCATCCTCTTAGGTTTGTAGACCAGATCCCAAGCTAACAACAGAATTCTCTTTTTTCCTCAAGAACTGACCAAAGGAATCTTTTTTGTATTTGTTTAATTCTTTCTCTAAACTTTGCTAGAATCTTAAACAGGGACATGTAATAGATAGGCAAGGGTAGATTTAATCAATTGGATTTTACCCTCCTGGCTAAGAACCACACCTTTCCATCCAACAAGTTTTGAATGGAATTTATCCAACATACCCATCCAAAAGGATTCGAGAATTCTTTTCTCATAAAGAGGCATACCAAGATAGATAGCTGGCAAGGAATCAACTTTACATTGAAGGATACAAGCTATCTTCTGCTACCTCACCTCAAGAGTGTTGAAGAAAAAAATCAAACTTTTAGGAAGGCTTATTTTCTATCTAGAAGCCATTTCATAATTAAGCAAAATAAGCTTCAGCATTCTAGCTTCCTTAATGGAGGATTCACCTAAAATGATAGTGTCATCCACGGATTGTTGATACAAACAAGAAGGACCTAAAGAAGAAGGGCATAGCCCCTTGAGTTGTCCATTAATCATAGCTTTCTGAATATTCCTTTCAAGAACTTCCACCATCACCACAAAGAGGAAGGGTGATATAGGATCCCCTTGCCATAAACCTCTAGAACTCTTAAAGAATCCTGATGGGGCTCCATTAATCAAGACCAAAAATTTAGGGGAGAGGATAAGCATCCTGAAGAGCACAAGGGATTTCTCGTTGAATCTGAACCTTTCCAACACTTTCAGAAGGAAGTTCCAGTCCACCCTATCATAAGCTTTCATGAGATCAGGTTTAAGAATAAATCCCTCCTTTTTATTCGCTCCCAAAGAGTGGATGTTCTCTTGAACTGAGATAATGGAGTCAAGGATCTGCCTGCCCAGCACAAAACCGCTTTGCTGCATAGAAGCAATGCCAAGAAGGAGTAACTAAAGCCTACAAGCTAACACCTTCAAGATGATCTTATAACATGAGTTACACAAGCTAATGGGCCTAAAATCAACAAAAGAATTAACTCTGTTCTTTTTAGGAATTAGGACAAGAAAGGTGGAATTTAACTCTTTAAGCAAGTTTCTCCTACCAAAAAATTCCTTAGTGGCATTACATAAATCTTTGGCCACTATCTCCTAGAAGGTTTGGAATAAGAACTGGGGGAAACCATCTGGGCTCGGGGCCTTGTTACCTTCAAACGAGAAGACAACAGCTTTGATTTCTTCCCTGGACAGACTCTTTGTCATCATCTTATTATCCCTATCATTCACAACTTTAGGAATCACCTCGAGCATAATGTTTTCCATATTTTGATTGAGAGGGCCCTAGGTTCTGAGTAAGTTAGAGAAGAAAACCACCGTTTCCTTTTGAATCTCTTCATCCTCCAAGACCAACCTTCCATTGGAAGAGATTTCCTTAATCCTATTGGCCGCTCTATTCTTTAAAGTAGTCATATGAAAGAATTTAGTGTTTCGGTCAACACTTTTAAGCCAAACCGCTCTAGACCTCTATTTCCAAAAGTCTTCTTCCTTGGCGATGATCCCATGGATAGCATTGAGGAGATCAAATTTGTTTTCCTGGGTATCAAGAGACATACCCGCTTGTTGGATCTCATTTTGGATAATATCCAACTAAGCTTTAATGTTCTCCTTTTTCCTTAAAGATCTACCTAAAGGAGGATTTGTTCCATTTTTGCACATTAATCTTGACATTGTGTAGTTTTTTCGCTAGTCTGTACATTGCAGTTCCTTCCATAGTTATGTCCCACCACTATCTAATTTTCTCCTTCAACTTCGGGTGGTGAGTCCATATCCTTTCATATTTGAAAGGGAACCTTTTTCTTCTTCCAAATTTTTCTGTAGATAGAACAATTGGAAAATGATCAGATCCCAGTCTTGTAAGGGCTGAGAGGGAGCAAGAATAGGTTTCAAACCAATCCATGGATATAAGTGATCGGTCCATCTTGGCTTGAATAAGATCTTCCCTAGATCTTTGGTTAGACCACGTATATTTGGCTCCCTTCAAATCCAGATCAAACAAGGCTTCATCATTCACGAAGTCCATCAAATCCATTCTACTGTCAATAGGAGCTTGCGAGCCACCTCTTTTCTCATCATCTCTAAGAGTGGAGTTGAAGTCTCCCATAACTAATCATTTTGATTCAAAGTGTTGTCTTCTAAAGGTGCCCAACTTGTGCCAGAGCTTTTTCCTAGCATTCTTGATATTAGGAGCGTAAATATTAGAAATACTCCAAGTAGATTCCTCTCTCTTATAGGCAAACTTAGTCACCATCTAACTTGAATCCACTACGATGGGAGTTCCGGTCACCGAATTGGGATTCCAAAGGGTAGCCACCCCACCTGAAGCTCCCTCAGAATTAACCATGAAAACCACAATCCACAAAAAAATTGTTCTTAATATTAATCAATCTATCAATCTGCATCTTGGTTTCCTAAATAATCACAATATCTGGTTTATGGTCCCAGATTAAATTTGATAGGAGGTCATGCTTATGACTATTATTTAACCCCCTAATATTCCAGGATAGCACCTTCATGATTTAAGCAGGTTTGTGCTCCTATAGCATAGCTCCATGAGGGTTTTTTGCATTCCTCCTACAACCTCTTTCTTACTATCTCTCTCTCTTGTAGCTAAGCCTAAGGGTCTTTCTAGCTTTCTTTTCTCTGATCCAAAATCAGCCTTGACTCAACTTCGAGTTGCTACTCCACTAAGGATGGAGAGAGTAACCTATTTTTTCTTTTTCCTTCCTTTAACCTCCTTGAAGGGCAATTCCTCCTGAGGCTTATCCACTGCAAACTCCACCAAAGGAGTGTGTACAAAGGAGCAAGGGTTACCCTCCTTCCTATGGGGTCCTAGAGAATCTTCATCATTATCCACAATGACTATAACTTTGCTTGGAGAAATTATCTCTTTGCTAGGGGTCTTCAAAACTAGAAATCCATCCCCTATGGGCTCAAACGGAATCAGATCCATCCCCAAGGGGGTCATATCAACATAGGCTTTGCCCTCAACTAATATACCATTTGGTTTTTCTTTTGTAGACTAAGTATGGGTTTTCCCCTAAACATTCCCTTTCTTTTCCTTCCAGACTTTCTGGTTAGTCTTCGGCTTCTTAGAGGGCAATTTTTTGCCCAGTGTCCCGTCTTATTATAGAGAAAACAAGCAAAAGGGATAGATTCAAACTCAATAGATTGTTCCCACTCTCCAAGCTTAGATTTAATCTTGATGGAGGGCGGTAGGCTAGTATATTGATTCACCATTACACAAATCCTGGCAAACACCAATCTCTTCCTGGACATAATGATCGGGTCCACCATAACCAAATAGCCAAAAGCATTAGCCAAACCCTTAAAAACTTCCTCATCCCAAAATTCCATTAGCATTCTCAATAATTTGACCTAGACCGGGGCCACATTAAAAGAGGTTTTCAAAGTGTCGAAGCCTGACTCCCATCTCCTCAAAGCTAGGGTCGAGTTCCCAAAAACTTAGAGGCCTCTGGCTAGAGAGCAGAACAAATCTTCCTCACAGGAAAATGTGAAGGAGAATAAGCCCTTCTGTAAGATAGCTATATCCACTTTCCCTTTTAGGGCCCATTTCTAATGAACCCAAGACCTCACAATTTCAATATTAGGTCTAGGAACCAAGAATTTACCAACCACGATAATTCCATATGGGAGATGCCTTTATCAACAACACTATTAGGAATAGATAAGGAGAACTCATCTGACCCAGGTTCAGAGGAACAAACCAATGGCAGAAGAGAGATTTTCTCTTTTGGTTTAGAACTAAAAAGTGACTTCCACAGATTATTGGTAGCCACAAAGGGCTCAGAGGGGCTAACCACATCCTCTTTAATCTTCAGGTCAACCTTGGAGGACTCCTCTCCCAAAGAACCCCTGGGGTCCGAAGGTCTAATCTCACCTTCCAAAGAAGAAGGATATGCCTCAAAAGCACCATGATTCCCATCATCAGTTGGGCCCTCCTCAGAACATTCCCCCTCAGTACACCTACCATCAACACTCTGCCCATCGTCAGCAATACTATCTAAACCTGACGACAAACCAACTACTTTTCATGCATTAGCCTCCAGGCCACCTACAAATCTGCCATTACCAACATTCAAGAAACCTTTTCCTGCCAATTCACCACCACCTCCGATCGCCATTACCATGTTCTTAGAGAAAAATTATGTTGTTATTGTGTGTGTTGTTGTAGATTTGAATTCATCATCCATCTCCTTATGATTTGAAGGATCTTCATCTCCATGAGGGCTTCACCGTTGAGGTGATATCATTTGTGTTTGAATCATTCAATTATCATTTTGTTTTAGACTCTACCCTGCTAGGGCCTGCTCTCTCATCTAACAACGGTGTTGAAAGGCTTAAATGCCATTCCAGAGTTTGACTGAGGCAAACTCCTAAACACCACAACCCCCCAAAACCTCTCTTAACGTCTTGTGTGCATGTTATAGGTGTGAGATTTGGGAGAAGTGAAGGTACAACAGAGCAGAGCAGAGATTGAACTTTTAGGATCTATAAATAGTGCCAGAATAACCTATACCAGGACTTGGGTGGTCTAGGGCAACCTAGTCTTTTGGCATATCTAACTCCAGATTTGAGTTCTGAGCATCATCTGTGACATATCTTTAGTTTTGACTATCAACATATTTGGACTTCTTGACTTAGCCACCCCTATTTCATCCTCCAACGCCTCAGCTTCTGAGACACAGGTTCTGACATCTCTCTAATCCTCCCTGTATATATACTTTCTGGGTTTTAGTCATTTTCCATTTGTTATTGGCTAATCACTCTAGAACTAGGGTTTGTGACATCTGATAAAAACACTTGATCTAATCTATTCTTTCCATAGAAAATAAGAGCACAAAAGTCTGTAGCTAAGTCCACCTTCATTCGGTAGTGATTTGGCTCAACTTTGTCCTTGAGTGTTATTGTGAAAGGAGGGTTTGATTTGATACACCATAACTACATTTCATTCTCCACCTTTTCATAAATAACATTTTGGTGAACCCGTAGCAGCGAGCATTTGCATCTTACCGAGTATTGAAATCAGATCTTGCATTTATTCATAGCTTACTTGTCATCATTCATTGAAAAATCTTGCATAAATTTGAAAAAATTAAAAAATTAAGCATCCTAGGCTTGCATAAAGGCATAGTTTTGCATGGTTTGCATTGCATAAGATTGAAACATTTAATTTTCTGATATTTACATCAGATCTGATCCATATTATAGTAATTCATCATTTCATATCTTGCATTTGAAGATTTCATTTGCTAGGGTTTTGGTTAAAAAGTTGTATTTTTCATATAACCTGGTAATTCCAAAAGCTAGGGTTTGTAGTTAAAATCTTATTTCAGATTTTGCTGCTCTCTTTAACATTCATCCAAATCTGATTTTTAATTGTAGTATTGCATCATCTTACATCCTTTCACATCCTTGCTTTCAAAACTTCACTTCTTGCAATTACACATTGTATATTTCAACATTAAGCAATTTAACACCTTCTTCACATTTTTTTGAGCAAAATCTTAAATCATTTAATTTGCCTTTTTGTGCAACACTTTTTCACATCATATCACTTTGTTTGTAGTGAAATTAGTGTGTTTTTTATTTTCAAAAACCTGATTTCCTCTAACTAGTGCCTTGGTGTGTAAAGGTCTCACATACATGGCAGTTAATCAAAACAAAGGTGATGTGGCTCCTCCCTGATCTTACAAGAAAAGGAAGGACCCTGAACCTGTCATCTCTTTCACACCTCATGAAGTCACCATTGAAAACATTGAAGGTCCTCTCTACATAACAATAAGAATCAATGGAAACCCTACAAGAGGAGTTCTTATAGATCCCAATCGTATAATGAATATCATCATGAAAGAGTTCCTATACATGCATGATTTGATACAAGAAACTTACACTCCAACAAACATAATGATTAAGACACGTAATGGATACTTTGTTCCAGCAATTGGGAAGATAAAACTTTGCATTAGTGTGGTGGAAAGAGCCCTAGAACAATCCTTCACCATCATCCCCACCTCGGACCTCTTTCGTGTGAAATTAGGACATCCTTGGCTTAAGTCCATGAAAGCGGTCCCTTCTACCATTCATAAATGCCTAAAGCTCCCTTATAAGGTATGAGTGCATGTTATTCACCATAGTGGATGGGTACCATTGGCCACTCATGGAAACTTCAGCTTGGACTACTTTTGGCATGAACCTACTAAACCAAATCAACCTAGAGAATATCAATTTTTCCTAGCATATCAAAAGTACAAGGCAAAACTCATAACTAAACTAGCATTTAGCAAAGATGCTCATGGGACCTCTCAGTCCTCTGAGGCTACACTTCCTTCCACCAACCAAGTAGAAAGTGAAAAGTAGCCCGAACTAAAAGAGTCCCCTCGACCAAGAGGTAAAGGAATCTTTGTTGAGGTTCCTCCTCCGCCATCCTTACAAGGATCGAGGGATAAACTCCAAGAGCGAAGCACTTCATCACAAAGAATCACTTTTGTGCCAGCTTCCTCTTCATGAGAATTCATGAATGTGGAAGTTCATGAGCCACTGTAGGTTGAAAAAGAAATTAATTTTGAGAATATCACAAACAAGACAAGAAGGAATTGAAATGCAACATAAAGAAGGAGAAAATGACAAGCTTTAGCTCGAAAAGACTCACCTCAAGAAGAAAACATTCCACCAACAACAATTCAATCAAAAGAAGAGCTAAAAGAAAATGAAATACAAGATGAAGCTTTAAAGTGGGTCATAGTACCTTATGTATCACCTACTCCATGTTATAATTGGGAAGAAGATGACTTGATGAAAGACAATTGCTACCAGGTTCGTATTTCTCACTCATTCAGCCAGAATTGATGTGGCACCTTCCTAAGATGCTCTCAAGAGTGGCCTTCTCTTATATGTCATTTTGTGTTCCTTTGTGTTGTGTTAAATTTTTGTTTAGGTCTCCTTTGATGACCCTTGATATTCTTGTAAGGTCAAGGATACAAGGAGACTGCCTCCATCATAATATTCTTCTATTTGTTTCTCAATTCTTCTATACTTCTCTCATATTTTCAAATTGTTGTGTGTTGTGCCTTGGGGGCATAGCATTGTAGAGGGTGTTTTGGGGGCATCCTCTTACGTGGTGTTCCTAATTCACTTTTGTCTCCTCTCTCATTTTCATGGTTTCATTCTTTTGTCATGCTTGTGGCTTTACTAGTCGGCGGATGACGATAACAAACATATATTGATATGGATCATGTGTCCCTAAACAAGAACAAAAATGGACCTAGTCCATATGTGAAGATGGGTGTAACTTATTTCTAACGCTTGAATAGTAGAATCACTTTTTGTGTTGTGATGTAATCATGTGTTGTGTTGTGAAGAATCTCGTAATAGTCCTTTGCAATACTCTAATCTACTCTAGGCACTTTGATATGTTTTGTGTCTCACCTTGTGCTACACCTGATTCTAAGATACCTACAGTATAACCTCGCAGATATTCTCGGTTTCGAACCTGCAAGTATAGCCTTAGTTTGTTTATGTGATATGTTATCTTATTTCTATACATGAATATGTTTAGCATTTGATACTAATGTGTGTGATTGTTGGAAGCATTCAGCGATCGTAAGCACATGTCACCTTGGGGGCATGGGCTTTACGAAAGCTCTTGTTTCCTTACGTGTTTTCAACTTTACCTTAAATGTGATTGCTCTCGGCAAGCGGAGTCAACCACTTTAAGGTGGGCACATATTGTGTGTGATTGCTTTAGACATTGAGATAGAATGTATTTGACAAGCTTATGAACTTTGTTTTATATACTTCTTTTTCATCGCAAGGCATCTTCGGGATGCGGGTGGGGTTGTATACTTTATGCGCATGCTTCCTTTTCACTATAAGGTGTTTGTAGATGTGGGTGGGGTTGTATTTCAAATCCCTTCTGCGAAAGGCAGGATTATGTCTTCTCTTGAGCAATTACACATCCTTTTTAACAAAGTCTTCTACGAAGGCAGGGTGGGCCTTGAGTTATTCACCCTTAATTGTGTCTTTGGCGGTTGTGGTAGCATAGCTCAACCGTCAGATGTGTTTGAAATGTGTCTTAGATGGTGGGACTTAGCAATAAGCTCCTCCCTATCACCCGTGTTTGTTGTGTATAAGACATATAGTGTGTCAACGACATGCTATGCGACGCTCGTGTATTCCGTGTGTTTTCTATGTGTCTTCCTTGTGTGTCTTGCATGTTTTCCCTAGTGTGGTCTAAAGGCATGTAGCGATGAGCTCCCTCCACACTGGGTGTTTTCTGTGTCTATGCGGACTACTATGCAGACTAAAGGCGCATAGAAATAAGCTCACTCTGTACCCTAGTTAGGGATTATTTTAGTTGTTAAATCAATGTCTTCTCTTGATGTATCCTTTGTGTATTATGTGTATGTTTTCCTATCTTCTCCATGGATTACGTGCTTCTTACTATCTTCTTCATGTTTTGCATGACTTTCACATGTCTTCTTATGCTTGCCTAAGATAGGGGCTAGAGATAGTCCTCCAAGCTTTAGGTTTGCTTTAGCTCTATGTGCTTGGCGTCTTTAGTGTGTTTTGGTCATACTTTAATGCATGTACTGATCGTAAGAACATACACACATTAAAGTAGGGGCTAAATGATATGGAGTAAAAAGTGGACATTGGCCTTTTTACCTCCTAGTTTAGCTCCTAGGTCCCATTTAATTCATCATGGATCATCCCGAAAGTTTTTGCCTGAAACACATGACATTTTGGACCCTTGGGACCTCCTTTTTCTTATCCTAGACCAAAAAGGACCCCTTGGACTTGGGCGCCAACTACCCAAGTCCTCCTTGATTGGTCAGGGCAAATTTAAGGCATGTCGTCTTGGGCTCTACCAAAATGTTTGTCCTTGTCAGCTTTTGAGGGTTTATTTCATGGCTGTTAGCGGAATGCATATTTAAGTATGTTTTTGAATTCATTATGTACATAGCAAGCTAATAGATGGATAGTGCAAACTTATGATATTGGAACACAAAGCATTCAAAGCATTCATTGTGTTTTCTAAAGTAGAATTGTGTTGTTATTGTGTGTGATGTTGCAAATTTGAATTCATCATCCATCTCCTTATGATTTGAAGGATCTTCATCTCCATGAGGGCTTCACCACCAAGGTGATATCATTTGTGTTTGAATCATTCAATAATCATTTTGTTTTAGCCTCTACCCTACTAGGGCACTCTCTCTCATCTAACAACGATGTTGGAAGGCTTGAATGCTATTCTGAGGTTTGACCAAGGAAAAATCCTAAACACCACAACCCCCCCATACCCTCTCTTATCGTCTTATGTGCATGTTACAGGTGTGGGATTTGGGAGAAGTGAAGGTATAGTAGAGCAGAGCAGAGATTGAACTTTCAGGATTTGAAAATAATGCCAAAATAACCTCTACCAAGACTTGGGCAGTCTAGGGTGACCTAGTCTTTTGGAATATCTGACTCCAGATCTGAGTTTTGAGCATCATCTGTGACATATCTCCAGTTTTGACTATCGACAAATTCAGACTTCTGGACTTGGCCCCCCCCCTATTTCATCCTCTGACACCTCAGCTTCTGAGACACATGTTCTAACATCTCTTTGATCCTCCTTGTATATTTACTTTTTGGGTCTCAGTCATTTTTCATCTGTTATTGGTTGGTCACTCTAGAACTAGGGTTTGTGACATCATTAACCTAGGGTTTGATAAAAACACTTGATCTAATCTGTTCTTTCCATAGCAAACAAGAGCACAAAAGTCTGTAGCTAAGTCCACCTTCATTCAGTAGTGATTTGGCTCAAATTTGTCCTTGAGTGTTATTGTAAAAGGAGGGTTTGATTTCATACACCATAACTAAATTTCATTCTACTCCTTTTCATACATAACAATACCGTACAAAAATTTATTGTTAAAAAATTCACAGTGTTAACTAACCGCTAGCAATTAACCTCCAACGGTTATAATAATTGCTAGTGGTTACATTGAATGCTGGCAATTATACTAAATGTTGGTGGTTGAGTAAAATACCAGAAAAACCACCAGCTACCCAAAAGTGGTTTACCTCCAAAAAACAAGTGGTTTTGATGTTTAAAAGGGTGGTTTTGACCTTAAAAGTGGTTTTGAAAATTTTTGAGGGTAGTTTTGGAATATTCTGATGACATGGAATATTTTGGGAGAATATAAGAATATTCCTTTCTAACATCAGCATGACATTATCCATCCTCACCCTCCAAGATTGACCCCTCACCATTGCAATTTTCAAATTTGTAGGCCAACTTCAGAAGGATCATTCTTAGGCATACAGAGGTCTTTTTTGGCACAATTTTTTTATTTGGAGTAGAATTTCATGCTCTACATTGTGGTGAGATTTGTTTTCTTATTTGATACTCCTTTCTTCAAAAATTGAAGATTCTCTAAAAAATTGTTGCACAATTCTCATTTTGAGACCTTTCGAGAGCGATAACTTGTACAAGTGTGTGCAAACATACTCCTTTTTGGGTGCCATTCTTTCCAAAGTTCATATTTTCTATGTACCATGCATTGATGCTCTCAAATTGATCATATTATACTTGAGCTATAATTTTAGTGTTTTGGCCATTTTGGGCACTATAAGAGTCTGAATATCTGATATTTTCATTGTAAATCACACTAATTATAAAGTGCCAACATTGTAATTTCTAGGGGGTCATTTTAGAAACTAGTGAAAAAGGGGGCGTCTCATGTGTCACTTTTTTCGTACTTCTCTTTCTGCATAACAATCTATTTTTTTGCACTAATAGATCCATCAACAATTCCTATTTTAACACCCTATAACTATTTTGAATGGAAATCTAAAATGAAAATCTCTCTCAAAAGGCATGGATTGCACAAGGTTACTATGGGACTTGAAACAAAACCCACATAGGATGTAGAAAAGCCTAAATGGTTTAATAAATGTGATGAAGCATTTGGTACTTTATGCATGTTAGTGTCTCCTGACTTACTTTCTCACATTGAATCTGCCACTACACCAAATGATGTGTGGACCACATTAGAAAGCCTCTTTGGTAATAAAGATGAAATAAGGGGTTATAAATTGGAGAATGAACTCACAAGGTTGAGTCCTATCAACTTTGACACCATACAAGACTTTTTCACAAAATTAAAAGCCATCAAATTGTAGTTGAAACATTGTGGAATAGAAAAACAAGATACACAATTGATCTTGAGCATTCTTTCTAAACTTGGTTTGAACTATTATGTATTTGTTTCTACATTTCATGCCACAAATGTGTTCTAGGTTCCAACTATAAAATGCCCTCTCTAGATGAGTTTGCTACAAAATTCACTAAGGAGCAAGACAAATTGGTTCATATGGGTATAATTAAACCCTCTAAGTCACATGTCTTGGCTACAAATCAAGGCACAAAATAACAAAAAGGGCCTAGCAAACAAGATAAGAAACAAAAGAAGCAAGGAGATAAGAAGAAAGATCAGAAACTTGTTGCCTCAAATATAGTTAATCAAACCTCTTTGTCAAGAGAACAACCTAAGAAGGAGAAGGTTAAGTGTTCCTATTTTAAAAGGCCTATCCACGATGAACATAAGTGATTAAAGAAACATATTGATCACCTTTCACATATTCATGAAAAGAACAATTCCAAGGTGCCTGACTCTATCAAATAGAGTTCATTAGAAGGTTTTTCTAAGGACACATACAAAAGTAAGGGGATAGGAAAGGGCAAGGCCCTAGTTGTTGTTGTTTCACAACTTGATACTTGGATCATTGACTTGGATGCTTCACACCACATGGATTTCTCATAGGATAGTTTTTCCTCCTTAGAGCCATGTTCTATGCCTTCCATTCTAATGGGTGATGACACTCTTGTAGAAGTGCATGGGAGAGGGTCTATTGATGTGGGTGAAGAAACATTTCAGGATGTTCTCTGCATTCCATCTTTTTCAACTAATCTCCTATCTGTTTATCAAATCACTCACATAGGCTTTGGCAATCGAGTTGAGTTCACACCAAACAAAGTAGTAATCAATGAGTTGCATAGTGGGTCTATGATTTCCATGGGAAAAGAAGATCATCATTCCAGAATGTATCAATTTTCTCACTTTATTCCTGACTCTCCTTCAACAACATTACTCATTCACTTGGATGAGGTGAGTCATTTGTGGCATTAGCGGTTTGGACACTTGAATTACTACTACTTGCAATAGCTCAGTCAACAAGACATGGTCTCAAGGTTGCCTTCTATTCAATTTTCTTATGGAGTTTTCTAGGGATGTATTCTTGGTAAAAATCTTGAGGAGAAATATGACAAAGGCAAAGCATGGGGGACACATAACTTCTGGAATTAGTACACAGTGATTTGAAAGGCCCATTTCCACATAACTTCTAGATATGTCTTAACAATCATTAGTGATTCTCCTAGATACACTTGGGTATATTTTTCTCAAGTAGAAGTCTGGGGTCTTTGAGTCTTTTTAGGACTTCAAAGCTTTTGTAGAGAAATAATCAAGGAAGCCCATCAAGATTCTATGCACTTATAACGGGGGTGAATATTTCAATCATAGGTTTGAGTAGTTTTATGTCTTAGAGGGCATTGGTCTTAAGCACATAGTTCTCTACAGTCCATAGTAGAATGGTATCACATAATGAAAGAATAGGTCCTTGAAAGAGATGGCCAATTGTATGATACGTTCTAGATAATTGGCACCTTAATACTGGGTAGAGGCCATCAATTATGCATGTTACATCCTAAATTGAGTTCCTCACCAAGTTATGAAGGGGGTAACTCCTTTCCAAGCTTGGACCAGTTGGAAACCCATAGTTAAGCATTTTCATGTGTTTTGTTCTCCTACACGGGCCCACATTCCAACAGAGAAATACAAGGCTATGGATCCACAAAGCAACCCTTGCATATTTGTTGGGTACCTAGATAGTGTCAAAGGCTACAAGCTTCTCCACCCTACCACGCATGAGTTGTTCATTGAGAGGAGTGTTTGTTTCTACGAGGATGCTTCTATTTATTCTCCTACCACTTCTCCATCTACTATCTCATTAGAGACACTACAACATGATGATAATTCTTCAGAGGATATTAATCCTCCTAATCATGATGAGCAGTCTTCTTCCTCCTCTTAAGATTCTCATACCAATGTGCCTCTTTGGGATTCTTAGACATTGCAACTATCAAGTGATTGGGTTGGTGATCCTTTAGATACTCAAAGAACAAGGTCACAATTTTAGCAAGCTACATCTCTTCATTGCTTCAACTTCTAATCCAAAAACCTTTTACAAAGCTTCTGGTGTCCCTGAGTGGGATATTGCTATGCAGGAAGAGTTCAGTTCCTTGGAAAGGAATCATACATGGGATTTAGTCCCTCTTCCTAAGGGAAGGAAACTTATTCAATGAAATTGGATCTATCGAACAAAATTTGTAGTAGATGGGTCACTTGAAAAGTATAAGGTTCACTTGGTTGCCAAAAATTTCTCCTAGGCCTAGGATTGACTACTCTAAGACTTTTACGCTAGTCACCAAAATGAATTCCATCTAACTTATCCTTGCTATAGCTACAACAAATCATTTCAGCGTTTATCAGATGGATGTGAAGAGTAATTTTATTCATGGTGACCTTCAAGAGGAAATCTACATGGAGCAATCACAGGGGTTCATTCAGGATCCTTCACTTGTTTTCCATCTTTGGAAGTCTCTCTATGGCCTCAGACAGGCTCCTCAGGCTTGGTATACCAAGATGGACTCCTTCCTTATGTCATTTGTGTTCACTTGATGTCATTTTGATTCAAACCTATACATTCTATAGCAAGATGATACTCTCACCTTTCTAATTCTCTATGTCAATGACTTGTTGATCATAGGGAGTCACTCATCCACCATCAAGGCAATGAAAAATTGCTCTACATGATCAATTTTAGATGTCAAACTTGGGTCTTATACATTACTTCTCAAGGACTAAAGTCACTCAGTCATCTTTAGGTATCTTCCTTGCATAACCTGAGTATGCACTTGATATAATCTCCAAATTTTGCATGGCTGAATGTAAGCTTGTATCAACTTCATTTTTGTCAAGGGTCAAACTTGAGGCTAAGTGTTCTCCACCTTTGGTTGATGCCACTTTATGCCAAATTTTTTTTGGGAGTCTCATCTATCTGACTCACATGAGGTTTGACCTTTCATATGTCATGGGCATGGTCTCTCAGTTCATGCAGGAGCCTCGTGAGTTTCATTGGAAAGTAGCTAAGTGCATTCTCCACTATGTTTAGGGCACTCATAACTATGGGATTCACTATGTAGTGGGTGTGGATATTAACTTGGTGGGAGACAAATTTAGATTGGGTAGGTGATTCTTAGGATCACAAGTCTACTTCAAGGTATTGCTTCTCACTTAGTCCTATCTAGTTTGTTGGTTGAGCAAGAAGCAGTCTGTAATTGCTCTTTCATCTTGTAGTGTCGTAAATTATCGCCACTCACAATTTCACATTGGACTTAGTCCCTTGTTTAGTGTGCATGATTAAATCCATTTGTAATGTGATTGTTTCATTGCTTGCATAAGAAATTGTTAAGGAGTAAAAAGTGTCCACATGTCTTTTTACCTCCTTGTTTAGCTCCTAGGTCCCTTAATCACATTATACATTCAAAATGTTTCTCCCAATGCAAAATTTTCTGACACCAAGTTAAAATTGGAATATGGGCCCCTTGATTTAGCTTACCCCAAACCTAAAGGAGGCTAAAGGACCTAGGCAGTACTGCCCAGGTTCCTCCCTTTTGGTTGGGGCAAATTCAAATGTATGTCATCTCCAAACCTCCCTAGAGGTTTCTCCTTGTTGGCTCTTTTGGTTTGAATTGTTGAATGTAATCGGGAAAGCATATATAAGTGTGTTTTTTAGTTCATTATTAACCTAGATGGAGAGAGCTAACTTGAGACCTTGAAGTGAAAAGAAGGCAAGAACATTCTTTGTGATCCTAGAGAAGACTTGTGTATTGTTATTGTGTGTTGTTGCAAATTTGGAGCTATCATCTATTATTCCTTAGGAGTTGAAGGATCTTCATCATTCTAAGGGTCCATAACATAGGTGATATCATTGTTTGTTTATCACCATTTGAATCATCATATTATCATTGTTTTCAGCCTCTTCCCCCACAAGGGCATGCACTCTTTATCAATCAAACGGTGTTTGGAAGCTTGAATGTTATCCTGAGATTTGACTGAGGCAAGTACCTAAACACCATAACCCCCAAACCCTCTTTTATCTTCTTGTGTGTAGGTTATAGGAGCAAGATCTAGAAAATTTAGAGTTGCAAGAAGACTGAGTATAGATCAGGGTTTTAGGATATGAAGATAGTGACATAATATTCCCACATCAAGGACCTGGGTAGAACCGTCAAGGTCCTCTGACACCTCTGCTTTCTGGAGATAGGTTTTATCATCCCCTTGATTATCCCCATGCAATTAGCTTATGGGATTCTGTCGTATTTGCTCCGTTATAACAAAGCATTGTAAAACTAGGGTTTTCAAGCATTGTTATCTTAGGGTTTGATAAAAAGACTAAGTTAAATCTTATCCATCTATAGCATACAGGATCCCAAGGCCAGCAGCTAAGTCCTCCTTCATTTGGTAGTGATTTGGCTCAGCCTTGTCCTTGAATGTTATATGGAAAAGGGTTTGATCTAGTTCCTAACCTAGTTATCATCATTCTCCTTTTTCATACTAAACATTTTGGTGAACTCGTAGCTTCTAGCATTTGCATCATGCTAACTATTCAAATCAAATCTTACATTAATTTATTGCATATTTTTCATTATTCATTTCAGATTTTGGAAAAAGCGCATATTTAGGTCTTCAAAAAGCTTGCATTTTGGAAAAAAATTGCATTAGGGTTTAAAAAATTCTCTTGCATGATCATATTAATTGCATCAAATATTCATCAAATTTAATTTTGTATCATAATCTTGCATCATTTTGCATCCTTGATTTGGAAAATTCATACTTTTATGTGACAATGTCCGATCTCTTTTTTACAAGACTTTCATGCATATGATGAGCTGTTTAATAGTGATGACTTCGATATGTTAGATGAAGCCCTAGATGAATTTATCTCTATTGAACATTCCACTATGACTCCTAAACTGTCATTCTTCAAATATTAATAAACACAATTTATGTTCCAAGATCTCAAGAAGAACTTGTGAAACTAAAAATAGTTGTCCACCGATGTTCAGATGTGCCTCAAACACAAACAAAACTGGTGCTCACTGTAAGAGGTCTTTTGAATTCTTCTCAACCTCTTGGTTACATTTATAACTATGGTAAGAAAATAACAAGTCAAAATCAAGTGTATCAAAATGCGTCGCAACAACCCAACTATAATGTGGTGTACAAAAGTCTCACATATATGGCATCCAATCATAACAAGGGTGGCATGGCTCCTACCTGATCGAACAAGAAAAGGAAGGATCCTAAACCCGTCATATCCCTCACACCACATGAGGTCACTATTCAAGATCATGATGGTCCTTATATAACAACAAGAATAAGTGGAAACCCTACAAGAAGAGTTTTCATTGATCCCAATTGCATGACAAATGTTATCACAAAAGAATTTTTATACATGCATGATATAGCACAAGATACTTATGATCCAATGGACATAGTGATGAAAGCACATAATGGTTATTTTGTTCTAGTAATTGGAAAGATAACACTTTGTATTAAGGTGGTTGAAAAAGCTCTAGAAGCACCATTTGTCATCATTCCCACCTCATATCTCTTCCGTGTGAAGTTAGGACATACTTGGATAAAATCTATGAAAGTAGTTCCCTCTACTATTCATAAATACTTAAAGTTCCCTCGTAAAGTTTAGGTGCATGTTATTCATCACAGTGGATTTAAACCATTAGCCACTCATAGAAATTTCAATTTGGATTATTTTTTGCCACAACCTATTGATGCAAATCAACTTAGACATAATCAATTCTTCTTGGCATATCAAAAGTATGAGGCAAAGAAAATAGCTGAACTATCATATGGCAAGAATACTCCTAGACCCTCTCGGTGCTCCGATACTACAATTCCTCCTATCTAACAAATAGAGAGTGAAAAGTAGCCCGAGCTGAAGGATTCACCTCGACCAAGAGGAAAGGGAATTTTTGTTGAGGTTCCTCCTCCACCATCCTTACAAGGATCGTGAGGAAACCTTCAAGAGCAAAGGTATTATTGGTCATGATGTTAGTCATAAACAAACATAGAATAAAAGTACACATTAACCTTTATTCATCTTGAAAGATACAGTGAATTCAGAGAATTCATCATCCCAAGTCTCCGGTGATTAGGTCTTAATCAACTGACGTTACTCAGTAGTTAATGTGAAATGCTGTTTCCATTTTGGGGCCTTACGTGAAATTGCGCCATCATCATGACGTTCCTGCAGAAATTCTTTATAGAGAAGTCAAACTATGTAGTTATTTGATGAAAAGATGTAGGAATACCTCGATCTTTGCATGATATTTTCAATTGTGCATGCTTTTTTATTCAAATATGCTAAATATTTGCGATTACCTACAAGATGTCTGCATATTTGCGTTATTTGCTTAAGATTATCAATTATTTGCAATTGTGATGGTGAGATGCTATGAAATTGAAAGAAATTAAAGGGAATACTTCTAATTATGTTGAACCTTTAGCTTTTGATCCACATACATGCTTGATACTGTCATGAGGAGAAGAAATCAAACCATATGTTCACCAGGACATTCCACAGCTAGACACAGTTGATGCAAACTTCAGAGGATAATGAATGAAAATAATACATGCAACATGATGAGCACTCCAAGGGACGCAGCTAATCAAAGCACATATCCAGAATTCAAACACAGATTACTCAGGATTTACGAAGATTTGTAATCAAATACTCTTCTCTTTCATTAATTATGCAAAAGACATGTACATATACAGCAGCTTTGAAATGAGCCCTGAATATTTCAGCAAACAAATTTCAATTAAGTTTCAAATGAATATAACAAGGCATTCCACCACCTTTTATAGAATAAGGTGAGGAATCCGTTACAAGAGATCTACGGATCTGATATGTCAATACAAATCAACGGTCATCATTCCATGACTTGTCAATTTTACAAAATAGCACAAGTTGCCAGCTGGCAACTATCTATATTACCTATGCAAAATATTCCCCTTCATGATGTATCTTCATCATGTTCTTCAGTTGATTCATGCGGATCATCATCATGTGCATCGCTTTCTGAACCTTCGCTATCTTGATGATGATGCTGCTACATATGGGGTTGCATGCTGCTCTGGATCTGTTCGTATGACCGCACAACCTAATCTATTCCTCCACCATCTTGAGTCTTTGCCTTGATAATGGCGTGCTTGTGTGCTTCATACTTATCCCTGCTGTTATCCAGCTTATTTTCTCTGTCCTGCAATGTCTCATTGTAGGTCTCCATCTTGACCTTGATCCTCATCACCTTATTTATAATCTCTTCTGTCAAGTGGATGAGTGGACCGTCATCTTCCATCTGGAAGTTACTGCGCAGAGCCTTGAGGGCAGAATCTTCATCTTGATTCTCTATCTTCCCTTCCACTTTGCCCTCTAATGTTTCTAACATGTCTGCCTCAATGCCCATTAAATCACGTAGCCTCATGCTGATCTCCCTCAGCTTATTATTGCATCTCTTGAGGACTCCGCATTCAAACTGTACATCCTTGTACCAGATATCCACTAACAATGCAGTATTATTATTCAATACCTGCTTACTGATAAGTAGTTGTGGGTTTATCTTCCTTATTTCTTCCAACAGGCTGAGGACTTTCTCCAGTTTATAAGACCTTTTCCCGGTCTGCATCTGCAATTTGTCCACCCTGGTTTTGGAGTCACTTAATATGCTCCATCTTTTTAAAGAACCCTTCATTATTTCAACAGCATCATCCAATGTGGATGACATCCATTTCCTTATTACGGAAGCCTCATGTTTCATGAGGTCCAGTTTATTTATCTCCTCTTGAGAAATGGCAGTCAATGGGACTGCAGCTTCACTTGTAGTATCCTCAGGATTGGTCAAGCCTTTAATGTATGCATGCAACTGAGCAATGTGCTCTTTATGTTGCTTATTCTTCTCTTTCTCTCTTTTCACTTTCTGAATTAGAGAGTCTATGATGTCCTTACCTTCTTGACCTTCCTGTTCTTCGTTGGCAAAACCCAAATCAACTGTGCTCATCTGGAATTCATCCACAATGATTTTGCCTTTCTCCTTCTCTACCGCAGGTACAGTAATTTGTGCGGTCCTTCTCCCTGTTGCAGGATCTCTTTTGATAGCCGAAGTCATTCTGGCCTTTCTCCTGGGTTTCATTATATCCGCGGAGAACAGGGTGGAGACGTCGAACTCTTGGATTTCAAGTTCCTCCTCAACATTTACCTCCTTTTCTAACCATGGAGGCACCTGATCATGCTTTTTAGCATCATGATGTTGTTCACCCCTATCTTCCGTTTCCACCAGCAAGCGTTGTGGAGATGGTGATTTTTCTTTTTCTCCCTCTTGATGCTCGCCTTGCTGCTGATCCTGTGGTGCCTCCTCCTGTTGAGGAACTTCTTTTTCTGGGGGAGCATCTTCTTTGTGTGGGGAACCCGGCGGTGTACCTGTATGCGGATCATGATGGTCATGATCTTTCTCCATCATTTCTTCACCTGTCCCCAGTTCTTCCCCTTGTGGAGGTTGATCATCCTCCTTTTGTTTCTCTATTTCTGGTGGGATGTCCACCGTATCTGATATCATTGGATCTGCCCGAGGTGATGGCATATGTTCTGCAGCTGTTACTTGTTCTGTGCCTGCACTATCCACCTCTTGTGCCTTAGCCGGATCCTCTATTTCTTCCTTCTTCTCATCAGCCTTTATGTCTTGGACCTCCACTATAGTAGGTCCTGTTGATGTATCTTGTGGGCTTTGCTGGCCTGATTCAAGAGCATGGCCCTCTGCTTCTACCATCTCCATCTCCTCTGTTAGGTGGCCCTTATCAGGTGATCCTGCTGGCTTCTCAGGACTTACATCCTGTTTCTCTGCCAAGTCTACCACTACAGGACTTGTCACCTCAGCAATCAGTGTATCCAGCCCTATGTCCTGAGCTACCTACTCCGGGCTCTTCTTTGGTTCCGGGCTCTTTTCTCGCTCCGCTTCTGCTTGTTTCATCTCCTCAAGCACCGATTGGACAGATGGAGGCTTGTGAGGAGTCACACTGATGCCAACAGCCAATGTTTCCATTTCTTGTGCAGCTACATCCTGCACCACTTCATCATCAGACAAGTTGATTGTCTCATCTAGCGAGACATGCCTTTCTGCTTGAGTCTGAGATGCTTCCTTTTGTTGCTCTTCAGCAAGTTCAGTTTTGAACTTGACAATGGTAGGAAGTGGAACGTTATGCTGAAGTTCCTTCTGCACTTCACTACCTGCCTCTTGTAATGGTGCAGGAGGTTGACTTATCTCACCTCTCATGGAGGTTCTTGGTTTCTTAGGTGTGGTGGGAACCAACACCTGCGGAGCTCTCCTCTTTCTTCTTATTATTAGTGGAGCTTCCTCCTCTTCTTCAGGCTCCTCCTCCATGAGGATAGCTTTGCCTGGTTGTTTGGATGACTGACCCACTTCTTGGGTCTCTGTGATTCCAGCCTCTGCTGTCTTGGTTTTCTTGGGCTTTGGAGGAGAATCCGATTCTGATCCTGATTTGGCTGCCTCCTCCGCTGTGGATACTGCCCTGTCAATTATGACCCCTTTGGGTCCCTTTTCCACCTTCTTGCCCTTTGTGGCCCTTTTGCTAGGTTGCTGTGGTGGAGGGGTCCTCTCTCCCTTAGTCTTCCTCTTCTCCAGCAGGAAGTCATCATATTCATCTGCAGGGATGTCCTGCCCCTTCTTCTTGCTATCCACCATGATGGCAACACCCTTCTTCTTCAATGCCTCTACCTGTGCATCTACCCAAGCTTGGGTCAAGTGTAGGGTTCTGGCAAAGAATGGGTCCAAGGACATATCCTCCTGCATGGTGAGGTCAGGTGCAGATATGGTATCATTATAAATCTTCTTCTGCTCATATTCATCTGCCATTATCCTGCCATCATCATTCTTCAGCTGCTGAGGGAGGGATATGCAGTCAAATGTTCTGATCTGGTTCAGAGTCAACCTCTGATACCTTCTCCTCCTGGCTTCTGCCTCATCTTCGCAGTCAGCCCAAAAATCTTCTAGGTGCCTCTAGTGAATAGGCTTTCCTAGGATCTTCTGCATTCGGCCGTAAGGATCATATGGTCTCGTTACTGGGAAGGGCAGCAAATTCATCTTATTCAGGGTGACCATCACCTTCTTTATATTGTCGGAGTCAGGGCACATGTAGTTGCCGATGCTGACTGGGAACAAAATGGGTGGCAGCTTCTTGGCATCCTTATACATCTGTATCATGGTGGAGCCCTGCCTGATAAATTCCATTAATACTACTACATCAGTAGGATATCTCGGCAGCATCAGGGGATGTCCTTCAAAACCTTCTATCCTGATGTAGGAAAAGGTGGCAAATTGTATGTACCATGCCCCATGCCTGTATACTACCTCCTGAGCTTCCATGCTCAGTCTTTTAGTTCTGTCATCTTCCATGGTCCTTACCAGATGCATAGAAAATGCATCATTGACCAGTTTGTAGTCCTTGATATAGTTGGTTCTTTGCAGCTGGGGATGATGATCCCAGATATATGCTGCATTTGTGCCCGTCAGTTTTCCATCTGTGACCAGGGCATCAAAAGTGCCTCTATAAGCACAGGAATAAACAATATAAGAGGTCATGTAGAATGTACAATCTGAACCTCCCAGGTTCATCAGCTGCTCATGCAGAGCATCGCTTATTATTTGGCCCCACAGTGGCTTGATGTCTGCATACAGGCACATCATTATTATGCCATACATCCAATCTCTAAAATCACTAGTATCAGGCTGGCCAGTCACCCTGTTCAGTAGGGCAATCACGTACTGATACTCCTCATTGAAATCAAACTTGAACATGTGCACGGGGAGCTTGGCTGCTGCATTGTATGTGCTGTTCTCGGCCCGCCAAGCATACATATTCTTTCTAGCCGCCTTCTTGTTGGCTTCATATTCTCTTTCAGACTTCTTCAAGTCTACACTCTTTACCTTACTGCCCATTGGCAGTCCAAATGTCTGGGAGAGACCTTTGATGGATAGGTCTGCATACACCCTCCCATGCTTCACCACCTGCCTCGTCTGAGGGTTATAATTCCGGGCACATTCAATGACTAGCTCCGGAGACTCCATGGAGTATGGGAAGCCAGCAGTGTTCCACATGCCTGATACAAACACTGCGTCCAGCACAGGACTCTTGTCCTATCCATCATTCAGCTTGGCTGACCAAGCCTCCAGGTTGGTAATCCCCTGATGGGTATCTGTAATTGCCCCATATTTGAATAGGACCCCTCTCTGGGAAGAGAACATAGGCCTGTTGAATTCCTCCTGATTCTTGACTGAGCATTTTTCAGCCATGGGTACCTGCAATTAACAACATTTCTTCTCACAATAGGGATATGCATGCATACATATTGCAAATATCATGCCTATTGCATCAATTTCACATTACTTACTTACATGGATACATAACCAGAACTTACAACATCATTTAGCAACAACATGATGAGGGTTTCAGTTCACTTACCTGGTTATGCAGATTTTTCGTTATACCAGTATATCGTCAAGATGCTCTTAATTCAACTGCTGATCACTTCCTTCCTTCTATTTGTGAGCTCGAATTGCGCAACGGTAGCTGTTCTGCGGATATGGAGGCAAGTGCTCTGTAAAACAATTTTAACGCAGGTAAACGTAACAATGGCGGTTGAATTACCTTTTAACCTCGCAGTTAGGGTAAATTTAGGGCACTCTGACAAATTAGATTGCAATCTTTGATCATTCGTGCGAAAACTCAGGATCTCGCCAGGTATTTCATCGGGTTCCGGGGTCGGCGGGAATCACCTACCATATCTGCGCGCATTTAATGATAATGGCGGCAAAGGGAGCGGGGGATATTCATATGGCGGGATATCATGAGGGCAGGATGATATTTCACAAATATCGGGTTGAGTTTCGATATCATCCTCCCTAACATTGAAATTATTATCGCTACAAGATTCGGGTGACAATGTACCCTTTGTTTACATTTTAGCACATCAGGAGGATATTTCGGTTTATCGGGTGATGTTTCAAAACAAAATGATGATGATGAGACAAGCTTGCTCATCCTCCTTTCTGAATATCAGGATGACGTCATCATGATATTCATTCTTTGTATCAGAAATGCTTCATGACGTCATCGTCATATTGGGCGAACATGATCGTGTTTACAAAATATCCTGTCGAAATGTAAATATGATGATGATGTCATCAGGATGTTTGTTTCTTTGTTTATCGTATTCAGATGATGTCATCAGGATGTTTGTTAAGGGTGATGTTTCGCGTCAGGATGATATTTACTAATATCGGGTTACTTTTCAAAACATGATGTTCGCGATATAAAAGACCGCTTGACGGGAAAAACTTACTACCATTTAAAGTAGACGTCAGGCTATTTGAGCCGCAGGATATATCGGGGAATGTTTCAAATGTGATGATGATCTTTAACCAACACGACTCAGATTATAAACTATGACCCCCCCCTTTGCGAATATCAGGTTTGACCAAAACTTTGACTGTTCATAACTCTCACATCCTGGTGAATACCAGGGTGACGTAAAAGGCAAACCTGCATGAAATTTAATGTTCTTCCAGAATATGAGGTCACAGATACGAAATGCAAATTTTGACAAACTGACCTCATAATGATGACTTACCTCATCCTGACTCAACATGATGATGTACTTGACTGATTTTTACCAAACCGCCAGAAAGCAAGAAACACAAACCAAGCCAAAAGAAGTTGGGTCCCTGTTTTGCCAAGTCAAAATGGGGCGTGTTGTGTAACCACACAATAGGTATCCATCACAAAATTATAAGATCACTTTTATACCGGCTTCCTCTTCACAAACATCGAAGAATGCAGAAAATCATAAACCATTGATAGTGAACAAAGATACTCCCTTGAGAAATATAACTAACAAGACTAAAACAAATAGAAATGCAAGGGAAAGAAGAAGAAAGTGCCAAGTCCTCACTCAAAAAATGTCACTGCAAGAAGCAAATATCTGACCAAGAGAAATGGAATCAAAAGAAGAATTAAGGGAACAAGCTTCAAGTTGGGCTGGAGTGCCCTATGTGCCACCTATTTCATATAAAGATCAATATTGGGAAGAAGATGATTTGATCAAGGATGACTGCTAGAGTGCTTATATCTTTGAGAATCACATCCCCGACAGTGAGTCAAATAAGTATTTCTCCCTCATTTAGTCACACTTGATGTAGCACCTCTCCAAGATGCTCGCAAGTTTAGCCTCCTCTTAAATATTTATATATCTGTGTGTTGTTGTGTTGTGTTCTCCCATGTGGTGTTAAATGTTTGTTTATGTCTCCTTGGATGACCCTCGATACTCTTGTAAGGTCAAGGATACAAGGGGATTGCCTCCATTGTGACATTCCTTCTATTTGTTTCTCTATTCTTCTATACTTCTCTTGTTCCAATTGTTGTTTGTGGTGACTTGGGGGCATAACGTTGTGGATGGTGATTTGGGGGCATCCTTCCATGTTGTGGCTCTAAGTCACTTTTGTCCCCTCTCTCATTTTTGGGGATTTCATTTTTTGTTGTACTTGTGGCTCTACTAGTCAATGGATGATGACAAAATATACACTTATGATAAGGACCGTGCATCCCTAAACAAGAAAACAAAAATAGACCCAGTCCATATATGAAGACGGGGGTAATTTTTTACTGGCGATTGACTAGTAGAATCATTTTTGTGTTCATTTGACAACCTTTTATGTCATAATATGATAATGTATCATATTGTGAAATTGTTGTAACAAACCTTTGCAATACTCTAAATCTGATGCTATGCACTTTGAAATATTTTTGTCTCACCTTGTAGCTACACTTGGTTCTGAGATACCTGAAGTATAACCTCATAGCTATACTCAGTTCTGAACCTGTAAGTATAGCCTTGGTTTGTTTAGATGATATATTGCCTTATTTCTGTATCAATTTTTCACAAGATGATTTGGTTGTTATCTTAGCTTAGAATCTCTAATTGAATATTGTTTTGATATTCGTAATCTTTCGTGTACATGTATATTGTTGATTATTAAGAAAATGATATTGATGTGTTTCTATTGTGATTGTTGGGAACAATTTGGCAATCGTAAGCACATGTCACTTTGGGGCATGGGATTTGTTAAAGATCTTGTTCCCTCACATGTTTTCAACCTTACCTTAAACATGATTGCTTTTGGCAAGCGGAGCAACCACTTTAAGGTGGGGACATATATTGTGGTAAATGCTTGGATATCTTGGATATTACAATAAAGTGTGTTGCGTATACTACCTTTTCATTGTAAGGCATCTTCGTGATGCGGGTGGGGTTGTATACTTTGAATTATGTGTTGTGTATACTACCTTTTCACTGTAAGGCATCTCTATGATGCAGGTGGGGCTATATACTTTGAATTGTGTGTTGTGTATACTACATTTTCACTATAAGACATCTTCATGATGTAGGTGGGGCTGTATACTTTGAATTGTGTATTGTGTATACTACCTTTCCGATGTAATGCATCTTCGTGATGTAGGTGGGGCTGTATACTTTGAATTTTACGTGCACATACTTTCTTTTCACTATAAGGCATCTTCGTGATGCAGGTGGGGTTGTATACTTTTATTCATTGTAAGGCATCTCTGTGATGCAGGCAGAGTTGTGGATATCTCAGAGAAGATTGCATGACTTATTTTTGAAATCCCTTCTATGGAAGGCAAGGTTGTATATTCCCTTGATTGGTTGCACGTCCTTTTAAAATAGTCCTCTCGCGGGAGGCGGGGTCGAGTCTTGAGTTACTCACCCTTAAGCATGTTTTTGGCAGTTGTTGTAGCGTGGTTCATCATCAAGTGTGTTTGGCATGTCTTAGATGATGGAGCGTAGCGACAAGCTCCTCCCCATCACCTGTGTTTGCTATGTATAAGATGTATAGTGGGTCGATGACACACTCTACAATGCCCATGTATTCCATGTGTTTTCTACATGTTTTTATGGTGGTGCATAGCGATGAGCTCCCCCATGCTATGTGTTTTGTGTGTTTTGTGATGGAGCGTAGCGATGAGCTCCCCCCATGTTATGTGTTTTGAGTGTTTTGTGGTGGCACGTAGTGATGAGCTCCCCCCATGTCATGTGTTTTAATGGTGGCACATAGCGATGATCTCCCCCTATCACCTGTTAATGTTGTGTAATTGTTTAATCATGTCTTTTCTTCGTGTATTGTGTAACTGCATTTGTATGCTTCATGTATTGTGTGTCTGCATTCATGTATTCTCTGTGTATTGCATGCTTCTGTACTATTTTCTTCATGTTTTGCATGATTGTCAAGTGTCTTCTTATGTTTGCCTAAGCTTGGGGGCTAGAGATGGTCTTCCAAACTTTGGGCATGTTGTTAGCTCTAGTGTCTGACATGCTTGATGTGTTTTTTACCGTACTCTAATGCATGCATTGATCACAAGATAATACACACATTAAAGTGGGGGCTAAATGTTAAGGAGTAAAAAGTGTCCACTTGTCTTTTTACCTCCTTGTTTAGCTCCTAGGTCCCTTAATCACATTATACATTCAAAATGTTTCTCCCGATGAAAAATTGCTTGACACCAAGTTAAAATTAGAATATGGGCCCCTTGATTTAGCTTACCTTGGACCTAAAGGAGGCTAAAGGACCTAGGCGGTACCACCCAGGTCCCTCCCTTTTGGTTGGGGCAAATTCAAATGTATGTCATCTCTACACTTCCCTAGAGGTTTCTCCTTGTCATCTCTTTTGGTTTGAATTGTTGATTATAAGCAAGAAAGGATATATAAGTGTGTTTTTGAGTTCATTATTAACCTAGATGGAGATAGATAAATTGAGACCTTGAAGTAAAAAGCAAGCAAGAGTATTCATTGTGATCCTAGAGAAAACTTGTGTATTGTTATTGTGTGTTGTTGCAAATTTGGAGCTATCATCTATTCTTCCTTAGGAGTTGAATGATCTTCATCATTCTAAGGGTTCATCACATAGGTGATATCATTGTTTGTTTATCATCATTTGAATCATCATATTATCATTGTTTTCAACCTCTGCCCCCAAGAGGGAATGCACTCTTTATCAATCAAATGGTGTTGGGAAGCTTGAATGCTATCTTGGGACTTGATCGAGGCAAGTCCCTAAACACCATAACCCTCAAACCCTCTTTTATCTTTATTTGTGTAGGTTATAGGAGCGAGATCTAGAAAATACAAAGTTGGAGGAAGACTAAGTACAGATCAGGGTTTCAAGATATGAAGACAATGATAGAATATTCCCTCATCAAGGACCCGGGTAGAACTACTCAGGTCCTCTGACACCTCTAATTTTTGGAGATAGGTTTTATCATCCCCTTGATTATCCTTGTGCATTTAGTTTCTAGGCTTCAGTCGTATTTTCTTCGTTATAAGCAAATCATTGTAAAACTAGGGTTTTCATGCATTGTTATCTTACAGTTTGATAAAAAGAGTCAGTTAAATCTTATCCATCTATAGCATACATGATACTAAGGCCAATAGGTAAGTCCTCCTTCATTTGTTAGTGATTTGGCTTGACCTTGTCCTTGAATGTTATATGGAAAAGGGTTTGATCTAGTTCCTAACCTAGTTATCATCATTCTCCTTTTTCATACTAACCAGAAAATAGGTTAAACCACTTAACAACTGACATTTCAGGGGAAAATTGGGCTTGGACACTAGTGCCTAGCACTAGGGTCCTGCCCATTGGCCCCGAAAGGTTTTGTTTTTCAATTGTTGACTTATGTGCATTAAACGATGCATCTTGTTTGTCAACCTCAACATACAATTCTTCAAAAGGATGTTTGATTCATATATAAACAAGCATTTTTCCTCATTTGAATATCTCTAAGAATCTTTATGACATCTTGACAATATGACATGATATGATCTTGTGAATTCTACTATAGCGAACCTTTGACTTACTAAATCTCTCTACTTGTGATTATTATTTACACTAACCTTTTTGTAGGTATTTGATGAAGCTTTTTCATCTTCTATTGACTCCTTGTATGTGATTGTGTTGTGACACTAATCTAACTAGGGTTTCATACTAGATTAAATCTATTTTAATTACAACAATCTTTATGTTTAGGGTAAAATTGGATTTTGTTGATCTTTTGTTGTTTAGATGTTTGAATCCTCCTTTCACCCTAACATTGAAGGATCTAGGGTCGAGTGGCAAGCACTATCATACCCTAGGTCACTTGCAAATGAAGGGAAGCTTGGATTAGGGAATTTAATTATTAATTTTCCTTCTCTTATGTCCAATTAACCATTAAAACCCTAATTATGCAAATACGGAAAAAGCTCTTATAGACGGGAGTAAAATAACAAATCACAGAATACCTATTTTTGGGGTTCCAAGGCAGAATAGTCGGGGACACTGGTGTGGGCGCCCAAGTCCAAGGTACCTACTTTTTCAGGGAATCTAGACCTCCTTCCAACACTGATCAGCCCTGTAACTTCTACTTTCTGAAATCTGTCTGCGGAGGACACTTTTGTGGGTGCCCTAGTCCTAGAAGTGCTCCTTTGTCTAACTTTTCTTCAGATCCTGAATCCTTGATGCCTGCCACTCCTTCCTGCAACTCCACTTTTCCCAAATGCGACACCTGTAACCTACAATCACAAGACTTGGTTTGGGGGTTGTGGTGTTTAGAGGCTTGCCTCAGTCAAGCTCCGGAGGACACTTAAGTCTCTGAACACCGTTGTTGGACAAAGAGTGTGTGCCCTTGTGAGGCAGAGGTAAAAACCAAAGGAATGAATGATAAGAACACAATATTATGTCACCTTGTAGTGAAGCTATCATGGAGGAAGATGCTCTTCATGCCATGAGAAGATTGATGCTCAAATATGCAAATATCAACACATAAAACATACAAGTTTGCTCTTGCAACATAATAGAAAACCTTAAATCACCTTGAGAATACAATAGCTTGCTAGTAATCATCTAGTTTACAAATGAATGCCTACACATGCTTATATATGCACCTACAAGCATTCCCACCAAGATTTTAAAAATCAAACTTTACCGTGTGGGCAAAAGAACCAACTAACGGTCACTAACCGACACCCAGAAATTAGGGTTGCCCTAAAATAGGGCAGGACTAGGGCACGGGCGCCCAAGTCCTCCCCCCTATTTTAGGTAGGTTACATCTCAAGGGGTCCTCCTAGGTCCCATTTGCCATGAAACCCAAGTCTCATTCTTTCGGGATACTAAAATATGAACTAAAATGTCCTAAATGCATGCTAAAGACCCAGGAGCTAAACTTTAAGAGGGAAAAGCCCCCAAGGGGACATTTTTCGACGTTACATTTAGCCCCCACTTTAATGTATGTATAAACGTGAGGCCAATACATGCATTAAAGTAAGGTCGCAAACACAACAAACACATCAAGCATGGAGAAGACATGCCAATCACATAGAAAACAGTAGTAGGCACACAAAACACAGAGCAGACAGTCGATGCATAGAAGACACATTATTGCATGGAAGATAGAAATGATTTCTTTTCTTTTCTTTTTCTCATATATATGAAATGAAAATGCAAGTACTAGAAAGTAAACAAACCTCCCATAATACACGAAGCACTACTCAGGGGCGCTAGTCTCTGTATATGGGGCAACACACACACAATACATGCAAAACCTCCCAAAATGCATGAAGCACTACTCAAAGGCAATGGTCTTTGCATATGGGGCAACAAACACACCACACAAAAGAAGCACGCCAAAACACACACACTTAAAGACACGGAGAAAACATGGCAAACAAGCGATGGAGTGTACCTATTTCTAGGTCCAACACCATCTCAGGCACATTACAGGCACACACCAATGATTGGGCTTCGCCACAACAATCGTCGAAGACACGCTTAAGGGTTGAGTTAGTCACAGAACTGCTCCTTGCCTCCGCAAAGGACTTTTGAAAATGATAGGATGATGCAATCTACTTCGATAAATACACCATCCTCGCCTCCGTAGAGGGCTTAAGAAAAAAAAGGATATGCTCAATATCCCGCCTCTACAAAGGGCTTACATGATTGATTGATTGATTGATTGCAAACAAACTCAGGATGCACGATGCATTACTCTGGGGCGCAAGTCTCTGCATCTGAGGTCAAACACATTGCTAACATCTATAACAGACAACTTACCTTATATATGCCCCCACCTTAAGGTGGTTGATATCAGTTATCGATATCAAGCATGTTAATGTAGGAATAAAACACACAAGGGAACATCAACTTTTGCAAAGCCCATGCCCCCCGAAGGTGACATGTACTTTACGATCACCAAATGTTCCCACGAACACATCCCTGCAAGAAACATGTTAGTGGCTACACGATTATGATAAACAACAACATCAATGCATATGATTAATCGCACAAAGAGCCAAGGTTATACAACGAATTCAGAGTTCAAGGATAACCATGGGTTATATTATGAAGCTCCCTAAATCGAGTACCACCAAGGCTAGATTCAAAGGCAAACAAAGGTGCACAGAGCAGTAGTATTGTTAAGGCTTGTCAATGCGACAGAAACATCATAGAATTCACTACGCGGAAAGCACGAGTGCTTCCACTAGCCAAGCGTCAGATAATATATACAACCCCATAATCATATTAGGAACTATAGTCCATTTTTTGATTGCTCTCGAAAGGGACACTAGGTCCGCATCAGTATAAACGTTTGTCGTCATCTGCCCGCTAGGTGGAAACACGTAGAGGAAGGGAAATAATAAGTAAGAGAGGAGAAATAAGTGTTTTAGGGACAATCATGTAGGAGGGTGCCCCCAAGTCACCAAGCATGACGCTATGTTCATAAGACACAACACACAACAATAAAATCAGAGAGGCAATTTAGAAGAATGATGATACAAATAGAAGAAGGTCACAACAGAGGCGGTCTCCTGGTATCCCGAACCTTACGAGAGAATCTGAGGTCATCCCAGGAGGCCTAAACAACACATAACACATCATGGGGGAAGCATATCATGAGAGAGAGAAAGGGTTAGAGATACTTACCTGTAGGGTCTTCATATTATATCTTGGAGCTCTCGAACCTCTTGGAGAGGTACTCAATCATGTTTAATGCAAAATTTGAGTGGTTCTTATGAAAGTCTTGTTTGTTATCATATGATGCTTGTTCATTAAATCCTTGTTTAAATGAGACTTTTTGGTGCTTATGAGGGGGAGAAACACTATTATTTCTAACTACTGATTGTCATCTTGCTCTTTTCTAATTTTTAGCAAGTTTTCGTTGTTGAATCTTTCTAGAATAGTAACGAGAGTCATCATGTACTATCTTGCTCATTTGTATCAGTCATTGTTCTTGCTTTTTAGATGCATTTTGATTATCTCCTGATCCATACAAGGATAACGAGGGAGGAACCTTAGCATAAATTCTGTTTCTTCATGGACGAGGTGGATTATCCATTTGTTTCTTGTCGACTTCAATCATACCCACGATACTATCATAGTCCAAGTAATCATCCTCCTCTACTTCCATTAAACCTTGTTCCACCATATTATTTTCAGTATGCTTAGGAAAAGGATTAGTGAAGATTTGTAAATTTTGATTCGGCGGAGCAATCGACTTATTTCCATTATCATTCACACCTGATACCTAGATGACATTTGAATCAATAAGGTCTTGTATCTCATGTTTAAGATGCATACATTGTTTAGTGTCATGTCCTTGCATCTGATGATAATGACAAAATGCGTTAGCATCGAAGTAAGGTACTTGTTTACTAGGATCAACAGGCTTGATCGGGGGAAGCTTTAGGATGTTATTACTCATAGCTTGATTCATTATGGAATGATAGGACTCAGATATCGGAGTAAACTCTCTTGGTTGATACAATATTTTCTTTGGATTATTTATAGTAGACACATTCGTATTTAGTCCATTGATCTTGATGAAACCCCTATTATTGTTCCTTTTAAAGTTATTTTGTAATGATTTGCCCATGGATTGACCACCTTGAGCCGATGAGTTTTGGTTTTCATACTGACTAGACGAAAGTTGATAATCACGAAGAGCGGTGCATAAGTGTTGAAAGGAGTTATACTTCATCAAGAGGATCTTATCATGAATATTAGGTTGTAGATTTGTAATGAATATCTTCTAAACATCTTCATCTTTCATCTGATACTAAATTTGTGCATAAAGTCCTTTATATCGACCAATGAATTCAGTCAACTTTTCTTTGGGACCTTGTTCGCATTGAACCAAGTCAATAAGAGTGACTTGGGGTCTAATATTTGCTTGAAAATGTTGTAAAAATTGATCAATCAACTGCGAAAAGGAGTGTATTGAATTTAGAGGCAATGAGCAAAACCATTCTAAAGCAGTATCTTTGAGAGATCGCGGGAAAAGTTTTGCTAACAAATCCTCTTCAAAATAAAAATCACTACACATAGCTATAAATGCTGCCACATGAATATTAGGATCACCTTTTCCACCATATTTTTCAAAGCGAGGAGTCTCAAACCTCTCAGGCATAGGAGTTCTCAAGATTGCATAGGATAACGAATTACGGGCATGATATGTTGGTAGACTAGGCTATGAAGAATTTGTCAAATTTGTTACTTTTTGTTGCAAAGTAGTCATGCCCTGTAAAAGTTGGTTTAGGATGGCATCATTGGGAGATGCGGTTTGTTGTGAGGAATTGGAACCAAGGTGAGGAGGTGATTGAGCTTGAGATACAATATGCGGAGGCTGAGAATATGTTAACAGTGGTTGGTCATAATGATAGGTGGAAGATGGTTGCGAGTATGTAACAGGTAACTAGAAATGAGTGGAATATAGGAGGTTGAGAACAATTATTCATAGAAGATGTCCCTTTAGGAATCAAATTCTAATAATTAAATCCCACAAATTTGTAATTAGTGCCATTAGATACTCCAATACTAGTGGTAGCATTACTACAAGCATTCACATTAGTAGTTAAGATCATTGATGAAAAAGTGGATATTCCTGTATTTGGTATAGGTATGGAAACTTAAGTATGAGATGGTGATACAGTGTTATTTATCATTTGCGCACATTCAGTTACCGGCATGATATTGGTTTGTACTATATGTGCTAGACCATGAAGTGCATTAACACTGTCTTGTCCTTCTTTTATCAATTCTCTTATATTATGAATTGTAGGAACGACTTCTTCAGCTATTCTCTCATTTTCCATGAATGTTTGAAATCCAGCTAGGTCTTTATCCAACTTTTCTATTTGCTCATCAAATACAATCCTGTTGCCTAAATAGTGTTATCAACATCATGAAAAGTTTGTTCTTCCATTGAGGTTGGAGGATGTGTAATATCTTGTACAATTTGAGTTTCTCCCTTGGTAAAGAAAGTGTCCAAAGTACCAACTCCTTCAAGAGCACTAGATCCCATTAATCTTTTACTTCTTCTCAAAGGGATATCGTTTTTAGGACAGCATGTCATAAAGGTTATACAAAAGCATACAACACACACTGCACAAACCAAGAGAACAAATCCTAGGAGAAGGATACGATTGACGACCAAAATCCTTGAGTTTTTGTATTCTTTTCAATGCTAATGAATGAAACAAAGGATGCTATGAGGATTTCAGTCAAGAGAATCAAGTTATATGTCTGATATCAATCCAAAACAGCAATATTATCACTCTCAACACACTCCTGATGCAAATCCAAGATAATGCCAAGTCAAAATATAGTGAAAATATGTCAAAAATAGGTACTTTTTCACCAAAATTTAATGCAAAAGAGAAATCAAAGGGTGTTGTGAGGAAAATGATGATGGAAAGCAAATAATATCAGTAATAACAACCACTTGGTGCCAAAATATCCAACACAACACACTTTTAGCACCACTTAAGGTAAAACCTTAGTGAAAATATAGCAAAAATAGGATATTTTTCACGGTTTTCCAATTCCAAGACCTAGAAAAGGAGGTGTTGTAAGGAATTTTAGGAGGTATAGAAAATAATATCAGTCACCTCAATCCATAAAATTTCTCACAACACGCTTGGAGTGCAAACTAGGTCAAACCCTAGGGCGAAAATAGCCGAAATGTGTAGTTTTTCCCCAAATTTTTACTACAAGAGCCCGTTAAAAGGGTGTTGTGAAGATTTTTATGAGGGGAAGAGAATTATTACCCTAATAACAGAAATTTGATGCAAAAATATCCTTCACAATGCGCCTATAGTGCAAGTTTAGAGAGTCGATAAGGCCAATTTTAGTGAAAATTGTTGTTTTTGAAGCCCTAGGTTTGAGATCTTGGGATAAAATGCTATGTGAATGATTTGAAGTCTGATTTATGATTAAATTGACTTAATCTCAGATCTGAAAATGATTTTCAAGCCTTAACATGCAAAATGCCTATGCAAATTTAATGAAAATGCACCAAAATTACTAGTTTTTGTTGAAATTTTCTATGCAAAAATGCAAATATTTTAAATCTAATTGTAAATTCACACTAAAATGAAAGACTACATACAAATGCAAATTTGAATGAGCCTCTAAAATAAATAGAAAAATCTGATAAAAGATTTTGCCTACAAACCCTAGATTTTGGAATTACTAGGTTATATAAAATTGTCAAAATTTCCATAAAACCCTAGCAATTAAATGATTAAAATGCAATGTAAATTTCTAATTTTTTGGGATTTTTCTGTAGTTTATATCAGATCTGATGAAAAAATCATGAATTAGGAAAATTTAGAAATAATTGATGCAATTTAGTAAGCCAAACAATGCAATTTTTTTGTGTTTTTCTAATTTTTGAATTTTTCTCAATGCAATAAAGTAAATGATCAAATAAATGAATGAAATCACATCAAATCTAAAGACAAACACTCAAAAAATTGCAATTTAAGTCCAAAAACATGGGGTCACCAAAATGTTTAGGGTAAAATTAGATTTTGTTAATCTTTTGTTGTTCAGATGTTTGAATCCTCCTTTCACCCTGACATTGAAGGATCTAGGGTCGAGTGGCGAGCACTATCATACCCTGGGTCACTTGAAAATGAAGGGAATCTTGGATTAGGGAATTTAATTATTAATTTTCCTTCTTTTATGTCTAATTAACCATTAAAACCCTAATTATGCAAATATGACAACAAATTGACGAAAGACGGAAAAAGCTCTTACAGATGGGAGTAAAATAACAAATCAGAGAATACCTATTTTTGGGGTTCTGAGGCGGAGTAGTCAGGAACACTGGTGCAGGTGACCAAGTCTAAGGTACCTACTTTTTCAGGGAATCTGGACCTCCTTCTGACACTGATCAGCCCTGTAACTTCTATTTTCTGAAATCTATCTGCAGAGGACACTTTTGCGGGCGCCCTAGTCCTGGAAGTGCTCCTTTGTCTAACTTTTCTTTAGATCCCGAATCCTTGATGCCTGCCACTCCTTCTTGCAACTCCACTTTTCTCAAATACGACACCTATAACCTACAATCACAAGACTTGGTTTGGGGGTTGTGGTGTTTAGAGGCTTGCCTCAGTCAAGCCCTAGAGGACACTTAAGTCTCTGAATACCGTTGTCAGACAAAGAGTGCATGCTCTTGTGAGGCAGAGGCAAAAACCAAAGGAATCAATGATAAAAACACAATATTATGTCACCTTGTAGTGAAGCTTTCATGGAGGAAGATGCTCTTCACGCCATGAGAAGATTGATGCTCAAATCTACAAATATCAACACATAAAACATACAAGTCTACTCTTGCAACACAATAGAAAGCCTTGAATCACCTTAAGAACACAATAGCTTGCTAGTAATCATCTAGTTTACAAATGAATGCCTACACATGCTTATATATGCACCTACAAGCATTCTCGCCAAGATTTTAAAAATCAAACTTTACCGTGTCGACAAAAGAACCAACTAACGGTCACTAATCGACACCCAAAAATTAGGACTGCCCTAAAATAGGGCAGGATTAGGGCGCAGGCACCCAAGTCCTCCCCCTATTTTAGGTAGGGTATAGCTCAAGGGGTCCTCCTAGGTCCCATTTTCCATGAAACCCAAGTCTCATTCTTTCAGGATGCTAAAATATGAACTAAAATGTCCTAAATGCATGCTAAAGACCCAGGAGCTAAACCTTATAAGGGAAAAGCCCCCAAGGGGACATTTTCTGATGTTACACTTTATTACTTTATTTGCCTCTGTTAATCGTGAACACACACTCTATATCAATCATCATTTGCTACTGTGAAAGTGGGAACACTTACACAAGGTTTGACTAAGGCAAACCCCTATACAACACAACCATTTTCCCTCTTTGTTGTGTTCAGATCCGAAGATGAAACTTTTGACAGTGATGAATGATAGGAAGACAAAGGATCTCTAACAGAGGTTGCCAGATAGAAATTTAGGCCAAACCTTAAGTACTAGAGCTCCTAGCAGTAGAGGTTTTCATTGGAAACCTACAGCCACAAATCCGTGATAAGATACTATTGATGCATTATCCTTCATTCACACATCTTTGCACAACTCTTTGTGATTACCAACTATCAGTTAGCCAGTATGAGGGATCCTCCTCATCGGCTCTCATTGGCCAATCCAAGGCCACTACTTTGCATTATCAAACATTTAAGAAGAAAAACAAAAACTTTATCAAAATTAACTCTCATTCTTCAAACAACGTTCAAGCACAAGTTGTGGCTGTTGCACCTCCCGTTGCAACCCCCTACAAGTTTAAACCTAAGAACAACAATTATCTAAACTTTCTGACTCTCTTCATTCTATAATACTGCAACTTATTAACAATAACCTCATTCAGCTTCCTCCTATTCGTCTTGTTGACAATTCTAAACTGCTATCTCCTTCTTTCGATCTGAAGGCCTTTTATTAATATCATTGAACACCTAGGCATGACACCGAATGATACATGCATCTTAAACATGAAGTGCAAGACCTCATCGACTCTAATGTTATTCAAATAGCCAGTGAGAATGAAAAAGGGAATAAATTCGTAGCTCCACCAAACCAAAACTTGCAAATTTACACAAATTCGCTGTCCTACCATTCAGTTAACCTTATGTAACAACTTGATGATAGAGCACCTCTTCAATAACTTATGATCACCAAGACAAAATCCTAGACAAACTAGTTTCCATGGTGGATGCTTGCACTCACTGACAACAAGCTAAACCTGAGCCAACCATCTCCTTGACCCACCATGATGCCTCTTCTCATGCACCTAATGGTCCTCGCTACATTACCACCAGGATTAATGACAAACCCACAAGAGGAGTACTCATTGATCATGTATGATTGGAAAATGTAGTTACAAAGGAATTCCTCTATGTGCATGAGTTGTATCAAGACAAATACAAGCAATCAAAAATCTCAATTAGAGCAGATGATAGCTCCAATCGTCTAACTCTCAGCTCCTTGACCCTCCTTGACCCTTTCTGTCCATGTTAGAACAAAAGTCCTAGATGTGTATTTTTCTATTATTCCAGCCTCAGATCCATTTCATGTGAAGTTGGGTCATTTGTGGCTCGCTTCCATGAAGGCGGTCCCATCTGTAATTGATAAGTGTATAAAATTTCCATTTGAGGGACAAGTGTATACTGTATATCATAGTGGGTTCCAGCCTTTGTCCCTTCATGGGAAATTTTCACTTGATTACTTCTGGCCATAGCTAGTTGAGCTTGTTTGGCCTCGCAATGATGTTTTGTTTCTCTCTTATCAGAAGTTCAAAGCAAGCCGAATTGCTCAATTATTTGTCAGTGCCTCCTCTCATGCTATCTTAACTGCTACCCTTAAGGTTCCTTGATCTTTTGTCAATGTGATAGTAGTTCTGCAGGTGGTGGACAAACCCCACCCTGAATCGAGAGTCCTTCCCCAACCCCGAGTGTCTAGTATCTATGCTAAGGTTCCACCTCTTCCATCCCTAGACCATGAGGCAAATGCCCTGCATAGCCCATACCTCCCCGCACTTTGAAGATTACTTTTGTACCTCCTACTTTTTCAAAGTCTAGAGGAAAGCAATCCATTATGTAGGAGATTTTTCATGCGGTCTCTCAATCATCTATGGATGTCTCAGTACCTCCACTTGATCTACAAGCTATGATAGAATGACACCCCACCTTAATAAATCCTCCTCCCATTGTCTCCCAACCTTTGGTAGTTTCTTCTGTTTCTCGTCTTACTCCTTGAGTAGAAGAAGAAAAGGAACCCATGTTGGGAAACACCCAAGTTCCTGTTGAATATGCTTCAAACCATACACAACAAAATCAAAATGTGAAAGAATGCAAGAGATGATGTTGTGCTAGGGCTCATCAACTTGCAACAGAAAAGGAGAACCTTCCTCGCCATCCTACTTCCATGCATCCCACCCTTGACCCATCGTTGCCTATCTATTCAGTGACTGAGCAGGTTGAAAAGATGATCCATGTGGTCCAATTATTCTTAGTTCCTTCTATGAAGAGTCCTATCCTCTCTTCCATCCTAGATATTCCACCATTTTTTGAGCCTTTGAACCTACCCAATGTTGGAGTTATTTTGATTGACCATGCTCTATCATATATAATTCCATTCCAGCATTCCATTGACAAACATTCTGCGTCCAAAGTGTAAGCATGAGCCTCACCCACACCTGCCATTCCAAATGCCTTAGCCACATCTGCCTCTTGAAGCTTCTTCTCTTCCTATGATTGATAGTGCTCGTGACCCCGCAGTTACCACTGTCATATCACCCATAGTGATATATTTTGACAGTGATTCGGAGGACACTTCTGAACCATTGGAAAATGATGCACAATTATCCTCGATCTTCACACAATCAATGGACTTGGCCTCTGGAGGCATGCGTGAGGATCCTTCCCCAATGATTGATTTTGCACATCATGAACTAGGTGTCGCTCCTTGTACCACACTTATTTTGGTCCCTCTAGCATCTTGTCCTTCATCCTTGTATGATGAGCAAGACTGGGAGGTGGATGATTTGCTATAGTTTGACTCATGAGGGTAGTGCCTTCATCTCATGTGTTATATTTGTGTTATGCTTATATGTAATGTTATCCCCATATGTGTTGTTTGGCATGTATTTTGTTTTTTAGTTCTCTTTGGATGGCCCTTGACGCTTCTATAGGCGCAAGGATACAAGGGAAATGAATCTATCGTGACATTCCTCTTTATGTATCTTCATTATTTAGTTTTTTGTAAATTGAAATCTTATGGTTTTGAGGATAGTGCAAAACATTGGATGATTTAGTATCCTTCCATGTTGACCCAAAGTTTCAACTTTTTTTAATCTTGCTTTCATGTGATATTTCTTCCTTCGTCTTCATAGTCCTACTAACTGGAGGATGATGACAGTTCCAAAAATAATTGTCCCTTCTATACAACCATTCATATATTGACTCTAGTCAAGTAGATCCCTTTGTGCTATTGTATGATATTGCTTATTTCATGACATAGCTTTTTGACACATATCATTTGGGCATGTACTTTTGGAAAGCTCTCATGCCTGTTTTATGTATATCACTATTTCTACCTTAAAGGCAATTACTCCCTGATAGTGCTAGCAATTACTTTATGGTGGGGGAATACACTCTACTATGCACTTCACTTTGTTCATGCACACATGGACATTTTTCTATTGCAACACACTTTTTGATCATCTTTTGTAGCACTTTACCAGAGTTACCAAGCAAACAATGTGTTTTCCTCGGCCTGTAATTTATGATATTGTTGACATGAAACTCACCTAGTAAACAATAAATTTTACTAGCCTATGATGTTTTCATTTGCTACTTGTTGACATGGGACTCACCTAGTAAATCTACAAATTTTACTAGCTTGTGGGGTTTTTGATGCGCTCCTTGAGGCGTTAATAGCACATGGTCACCTAGCATAATGTAACTTTCTAGCCTATGATCCACGTAGCCTATAAACCACCTAGCATAACACAACTTACTAGCCTATGTGCTTCATACAACCTTGTTACACTCATGGTCACCTAGCATAACACAACATGCTAGCATGTGATCCATGAACATATTTTGACCTACATGACCCCTAGCAATAGAGCAAGCTAGTGCTAGAGTCATGTATTATTTTCATTCATATTAATTACTCCCTTGTCTACATGTATGTCTCTTGTATGATTAGTTTTCCATGCTTTCCATGTGTGTATGCTTCATGAATGTTCTATGTATGCTATATGTATTCTCCATGTTTACTCTGTGTATTCTCCTTGTATACCTCGTGTTTGATTGGAGTCGTACGACGTGTCTTGTATGTGTGTAACCTCTTTATCTTAACATTGTATGTTGGTAGAATAACGTTGTATGTTGGTAGAATCCTAAGTCTGGGGGCTATCACATCTCTCAACTTAATGGTATTCTACGTCTTTAGCGTCTCTACTTCTCTGTACTTTAGTGCGAGTATGAACATAAATTCATACACTCACTAAAGTGGGGGCTAAATGTAGTATCATAAATTGTTGCCACTCACAATTTCACACTAGACTTGGCCCCTTGTTTAGTGTGAATGATTAACTCCATTTGTAATGTGACTATTTCATTACTTGCATAAGAAAATGTGTTAAACCACTTAACAACTAACATTTCGGGGGCAAATTGGGCCTAGACACTAACACCTACTGCTAGGGTCCTACCCGTTGGCCTTGAAAGGTTGTGTTTTCAGTTGTCAGCTTTTGTGTATTAAACGATGCATCTTGTTTTTCAGCCTCAACATATGACTCTTCAAAATAATGTTTGATTCATATATAAACAAGTCTTTTTCCTCATTTGAACATCTCTAAGAATCTTCATGACATCTTGACAATGTGACATGACATGATCTTATGAATTCTTCTACAGCGAACCTCTGACTTACTAAAACTCTCTACTTGTGATTATTATTTGTACTAACCTTTTTGTAGGTATTTTTGATGAAGCTTCTTCATCTTCCATCGACTCCTTGTATGTGATTGTGGTGTCACACTAAACCAACTAGAGTTTCATGCTAAGGTTAATTTATTTCAATTACAACAATCTTTATTACTTTATTTGCATCTGTTCATCATGAACATGCACTCTATATCAATCATCATTTGTTGTTGTGGAAATGGGAATACTTACACGGGATTTGACCAAGGCAAGCCCTTATACAAAACAACCCTTTTCCCTCTTTCTTGTGTGCAAATCTAAAGATGAAACTTCTAATAGGGATGAGGGATAGGAAGATAAATGATCTTTGATAGAGGTTATTGGACATAAATTGAGGCCAAACCCTAAGTACTAGGGTGCCCAATTCTAGAGTCCTACTAGTTTTACTCTAACTTCTGGTGACATGTTACCTCTGATCTACTCTGCCCTACTTTACTTTTGTTTTATGTGTATTGTTACAATAACTTGCCAGGTTATGTAGTTTGTCACTTAGGTATCCTCATTACATAGTTTAGTCAAATCATTGTTTATCAATCTCCCCTCTTTGCGACAAAGGAATAGGATCCAGATAGTTTGGATCTCCCTAGAGGACTATAGCCAAACACTAAAGTCTTTGGTGATTTGTGTTCCAATGTGGCATAGAGAAAGCTTGATCTAGGTTTAATCCATTTGATTAGACTTGGTCTCTTTTCCCATATCACACATCTACAGAGGCTAAGTATCAAGGGGTAGTTAATGCAACCACTGAGGCCATCTGGCTTTAGAATATTGACAGGGTATGATCAATGTTGTAGGTAGATGGAGGAGATGTATGAGATGTTGAAGGCCATGTAAAACTAGATGGATGCACTAAAATAGAACCATTGAAGGAACCCTAACCCTAGGGCTGAGGAAAGTGGTGAAGAGCAAGAGGCAAATCTCATGGAAATAAGTGGAAGCAAAGAGGATAGGGAAGAAATTATGTTGAAGGCCATATTTGACATTGGTAAGAGAAACAAAGTAGATATCCAAAAATAATTTGGAACTTGGATCTTGAGGAACTGATTGATTGGATCTCTAATTTGGAGGAGCATTTTGAGTATGAGGACATTGCAAACCCTGATAGGGTAAAATGTGCTAAGACCAAGTTGAAAGTTCACATGATGATATGGTGGAAGGATGTCTAGTGAAATAGAAAAGGGAATCCTTGTATTGAAAAGTGGGAACAAATGGTGGAAAATCTTAAATCCAAATTAATTTTAGTAAATTACCAGTTGGAATTATTGAAGGAGATGCACAATTTGTAGCAAGGTTCAACATGACTATGAAGGAGTACAATGAAGAATACTATAGGGTGACAATTAGGTCAAGACATCATGAGGAAGAGGTTGATAAGGAGACCAAATACATCAATGGACTAAGGGAATCCATCCAAGGGGATTTAGATATGTGGAATATCCAGATAATTAAGAAGGCCTACTAGTTGGCTCTCACCATAAAGAAGAAGTTGAACTAAAAGTGAGAGGAAAAATAGAACTGCTAGAAAGGAAGAGAAGAGAAAAATCATAATAGTAGAATGGGATGCAACAACAAGGGAGTAATCCAAAGGTGTCAAGGGAGAGATAACTAGTACCACAATGAAAGAGAAGGTTGAAGTCCCCACCGTGAAGAAAAATAAGATGATAGAGGAAAACATGAAAATAAATAAGGAAACTATAGTAGAAACTACAAAGGTAGAGAGGATGATGGAAGCTACCACAAAGATGAGAGGGTAGATGATACTCACCACAAAGAGGCTTGAGAGGAGCGTAGAGGATATACTCAACAAGGTAGAGGATGATATGAGAGGAAAAGGAAAAAATCCTTCAAAGTAACCCATTTTAAGTGTGGTGAAGGACATAATGTGTTCAAGTGCCATGGAAGGAGGGAAAAGGACACTATAAGAGCTACATTTAGTGATGAGAGGGACCCTAAGTGTAGGACTTCATTAGTCTCATAGAGGTCTTTGAGGTGAGACAAAAGGGATGAGCTAGGATAGAGGAAGAGTTTGCTCTAGACCATATTTAAGGTAGGTGGTAAATGTTGCATGGTAGTGGTGGATAATGACAACACAAACAAATTGGTGTCTATGGAAATGGTTGAAAATTTGAGGTTGAGAAGAATGAAACATCTATGCCCATATTAGATGGGTTGGTTGCAAAAAGGAGACAATATTTCGATGGAGGAACAATGTTGGGTAAGGTTCAACAAAGGGGCATACTATGATGAGGTGCTGTGTGATGTTGTACCAATGGATGTGTTCCATCTTTTGTTGGGAAGACCATGGCAATCTAGCAGGAAGGTGGTGTATGATGGGAGAGATAACACATATGTGATCCAAAAGAATGGATACAAGTACAAATTAATGGCATTGAGGATAAGTGAAAGATAATTTTATGGCAGTGTTGGTGTGTGCATTAGGGAGGAATGATATGCATTGAACCCAAAAAATGTGTGGCATTGTTGGAATAGGTGGTAGCACCTCTAATACAAAAGAAGTGTTCTAGAGGACATAGCTGAATAAGAGGATGAGGATATATACTGAGGAGAATGCATCCAGGGAAAGCATAATAGAAGGGTGTGCAACGAACAAGAAGGAAACTAACAAATTTGAGAGATTTGTTGTTAACAAGGACAAGTAGCATGCGACTAAACATTGGTGATGAATAGATAATGTGAAAGATGGTTGGTGCAACAAAGTGATGAATAATGTGGGAGAAAGTAGAACATAGGGTGGATCACTTGAGGCATACGTAAGAAGGTGGAAAGAAAAAGGTTGAAGAGGTAGTGTCATCCATGTTTTTAACTTGCCAATTTTCAAAATTTTGTGTCAAAATACCTACATTGAATCACTCCCAAGTCATAAATGCTTTGATTATCCTCAAGTGTCAAGTCACTCACCAACTTGAAAGAGAAATTATTCACCTACTTCAATCAAAGTCCTTGAAGTGGTTCTGTAGTGCAACAAATCATGGAAAGAATTAAATTTGAAAATTTATAAGTGCTGGAAATAAATCTTTTACAAGGACATTTGTGAGGCTATTTCAGGTCCAATATAGCAAGTTTTCAGATCATAAATCCTTACAGTTTGGGAGATATTAAAAGTTTGAGTTTTTATCAAGAAATTTATGGAAACAATTAAATTTGGCAATCCGTAAGAGCTAGAATAAAATTGTTTTACAAGGATGATTATGTCTCCATTATGCATAATGTGGCAAGTTTTCAAGGAAAAATTCCTTGTCGTTTGTGAGATATTTAAAAAATGGGTTTTCTCTAGCAGGTTGCGGAAACAAAAATTTTTGTGCTCTAAACTTCCACCAAGTTTTTTAAAAGCACAAGTCATGACTTAGAAGTTATAACTTGGAGGTTGTGAAGTGTTGTGAAAAGTTATAACTTTTGAAAAGTTAGAAGTTGTAAATTGAAGGTTGTGATTTTTAATAACTGTTAGCCTAACTTTTGTAACTCATAATTGAATGATGTGTCCTATTAGTTACATGCTATTGTAGAGGTGTGTTGATGATGATGTTAGTCATAACAACAAGTGATAAAATTCACAAAGGAAACCTTATCTTCTTGAAAAGTACGATCAATTCCAGATGAATTGATGACTCCAAGTCTCCGTGCATTAGTTCATAATGATCTGACGTTACTCAGAGGTTGATGTGTGTTATTGTTTTCCATTCAGGGGCCTTACGTTTGATTTTAGATTTATAACTTGATATCCAGATGTTACTCTGTTTCACCTACTCTTTGTAAATTATCAACAAATGATGTCAAATCTTACAATATTTAACCAATTTATGCAAATATTTATGTAAGTTTGATCAATTCTCCTATCTATCATTCTGGTTAAGGTATTTCATGACTATTTTGATTAGTTCTTTTGAAACTATCTTCAATTTACTGGTATTGAACTAATCTTTGCTTAATTTTACTTCTGCACTATAAATTTATTCAAATGATGTACCTACAAGCATGTATTTCTATGATTCTTATCACTATTTGTATTCATTTGCATGATATTTCCTAATTTATGTGCACTTTGTGTAAATATGCCTATGATCTTCATGTGTCTATGGATATATGCATATTTCATGTTCTGCTTTTGATTTATCTATGTACTGACAGTTATGGTGATGATTCAAATGAAATTTAAAGAAATTAAACTAAAGCTTTCTAAATTTACTGAAATGAATGAATCTTCAGTTATTGATCCACATATATCCTTGATACTATCATGAAGAGAAGAAAATCAAACTATATTTTCACCGGGTCATTCCACAACTAGATATGATTGATGCGAATCTTCAAAGGAAAGGATAATAACAACATTCACAAACTGAAATGCACTCTAAGGGATGCAACAAATCGCATGAACATCAAAATATCATCCACAGATTACGTAGGATTTACGATTGTTTGTAATCGCAGGTCTTCATCTTCATTAAGTCTGTAAAAGGAGTATATATTTACAATTGAAATTGAGAATTGGTCATGACATTCAACAATCCAATCTCAATTAAGCTTCGAATTTCTTGCAAATGAGAATCCACCTCCTTTTATAAGACAAGGAGAGGATGTGGTTATAAAAGATCCCATGATCAAGATCATCTTAACATATCAAACAGTGAGGATTTCATGTGGCACATGATTGCTAGTTGGCAACCAATCTGGTGGAGTCCAGCTATCACCCCATAATATTCTTTGAGGCTTGTTGACCTAGTCAATATGACCCTTGGACTCTGTATGTCCTTCATTCTTCTTCATCTATAGATGGATCATCCTCAGTTATTTTGCAGGTAGTCCCCTAGATAAGCTCATAAGCTTGGACTATTCTCTCTATTTCTCCTCCATCTACCACTTTAACCTTCTTGGATGCATGCTCTTGTGATTTAAACTGTTGTTTCAAAGCTATCCATTTATTCCTCTAGATATATAGTTCTTCATTATACTTCTCTATCTTAGCCTTTATCCACATGGCTTTCTCAATTGTGTCTTCAGAAAAATGATTGAGAGTATCCTCTGATGCAGGCTTAAAGTTATCTTTGAATGCTTTGGTGGTGAAGTCCACATCTTGATTCTCCACCTTCCCTTCAATCTCGCCCTCAAGGGCTTCTAAAATTTCTATCTCCTCTAACAAAAGTCCATGCAATTTGACACTAAGGTCCCTAGCTCTTGCATTACACTTCTTCAGGATATCCGTCTCAAACTTAACATCCTCATACCAGGTATCTAGCAATGATGATGTCTGAGGTGTTAAAATATTTCTAATTATGAGCACATTGATATCCATCTTCTTCATCTCGGTGAGTGCAGTCAAATGTTTGCCACTCTTTATTAACCTTTGTGCAACCTCCTTCTTCATTTTATCAACCTTACTCTTCAATGTGCTAAGCACATCCCAATTAGCTAATGAGGTCTTTACTACTTGTTCACCTCCACTCAAGAACCGGATGAACCACTTATCCATCACCTATGATTAATGCTTCATGACGTCTAACCCAGTGATTTCATCCTGTGATACTATTGCCAAAGGAGTGGATGTGGATATGGGGATATTGGTGGGTACCACCAATCCCTTTATGAATGTCTGCATTTGAGAAATTTTCTCTTTATGCTCCTTATTCTTAGCTTTCTCCCATTTTATCCTTGCAAGCAAAGAATCTATGCTATATTTGGCCTCTTGACCTTCCTATTGTGCAGTAGCAAATCCCAGGTCCAAAGTGGTTATCTGGAACTCCTCCACACTTATTTATCCTTTTTATTTATTCACAATAGGTACAACTATTTGGGCTATTCTTTTCCCTATTATTGAGTCCCTCCTTATTGCATAGGTAGCTCGAGCTCTTCTCTTTGGTTTAGCTACTCCAGCTGAAAATAATGAAGATATATCAAAATTTGAAGAATCAACAAATTGAGGTGGATTTACCTCATGCCTTAACCAATGTGACACATCTTGTACAAACCCTCCTTGGTTCATCTGCTTAATGTGAGCATCATGTGATTCTATGCTTTGTTCTTTTAGGATATTTTCACCCATATTCTACTATTGTTGTTCTTTGTGTGCAGGAACCTCTTCATATAAACTTTGCTATTGTTGTTGCTCATCTGCAAGATCCTCTAAAGTCTTAATCTGATCTTCATCCTTGTCCCAACCATGTTCTTCATTCTCTGGTACTTTTGGATGACCATCATCATGTGTTTCCACCATTTGATCTTGCACTAGCTGCTCATCCTAAGGGGGTAAAGTATCAATCTTGGGATCTTGATGACCATGATCCTGGGCATCCTAATCAACTCCTTGGTTGCCATCATCTATCTTTTGTTCTATCTTGTCATTCTCATTCTTGTTCAAAGGACCTTCCTGCCCATATATTGGTCTTTCTTTATCCTTAGGATCCTCAGATCCAAATTTAACTGTTGGACCTTCTTGTCCAGATGTATCTACTTGTTGCATATTATCTTGTTCTTTGTTGATATCATGCACCTCATATTGTGCAGATGTCTCAATATTCACTTCAATATCCATGGTAGCATCCATAGCAGAACTCTCCTCAACTTTCATCTGCTCATGTCCCATGTTCTTCTCTTTATCTTCATCATCACCCCCTTGATATGATAAATCAATTATTGCAGGGTTGGTGACATTACCAATCAATCCTTCTAGGCCTATTTTCTATGTTATTGCCTATGGATTGTCTTCCTCTATTTCTTCTTCCACCTCCTCCCTGACTTGTTGCACTATGGGAGTATTCAGAGGTGTCATGGCAGTATTCTTCACCAATGTCTCCATGGGGCTAGTCACCACCTCCTTAACTACCTCATCATCAGTGAGGTCCACAGTGTCATCTAGGGGCAAGGATTGGTCAATTTCTCTTTTCCTCTGTTCTTCTTTAGCCTCCTCAGCCAATTCTGTCTTAAATTTTATAATTTCAGGTACAGGGATGCCATGTTGCAAAGCTTGATGCATCACCCCTACTTTAATTATCCCTTCACCTCCTTGGCCTTTTAGTAGGATATTAGGTTGTTGGCTAGTAGATCCCCTCATTATTGGTGGTTGCCCCCATTTCTGTCTGGGAACATTTGTTCCTCCCAGACTATCCTAATTTTTCCTCTTCTTTATTAGAGGTACATTATCCTCTTCACTATCCTCTAGGTCTTCATATGCGATGCTTGGTGCTATTATATGCTTAGGCTGCTCCGTAGGCTCCTTAGATATTGTTGTAGTGGAGGTTGAAGCCTAAGCCTTTTGGGGTGAGGATCTTGGGGTGATCCTGATACCAATATCTATACCTCTTTTCTTGGCTTATGTGGAAGAAGCTCCCTATGTTTTCTTGTCTGGACTTTGCCTTTTATCCCCTAGGAAGTCATCATACTCTTTCTTGGCCAACTCTTGTCTTTTCCTTTTCGTCTCTATGGTTATGGCCACCCCTTGGCCTTGAGTCTAGTGACCTACTGATCTACCCATGCTTTGGTCAATTGCATGACCCTCTGTGTTATCATGTCTAGTGAGGTCTCCTCTGGCCGACTCCAATCAGGTGGGGAAATAATATCATTATATATCTTCTTATCCTCATATTCCTAGGACATTATCACCCCATCATATTGAAGCAATTATGAAGGCACAGGTATGCAATCCAAAGTGTGAATTTGCTTCAGTGTGTGCCTCTGATAGCTCCTCCTCCACACTTCCACATCATCAGGGCAATATGCCCAATAATCTTCTAAATGTACCTGATGCACAGGCTTCTTATATATGCGGGTCTCCATCCTTTTATATGGATCATATTGTCTGGATAGGGGAAAGGGCCTGTAAATGCATCAATTGCAATCCTCCTACTGCTTCCTTAGTTGACTCTACATCTGCACACATGTACCACCCAATAAAAACAGGGAAGAGCACATTTGGTTTTCTATTCCTCTTTGCAAATTCCTCATAAGAGGATAATATTTGTCTAGCCATTTCTAGTAGTATGACCCTATCTGTTGGATATCTGGGAAACATCAAGGGTTGCCCACTGAAACCTTCCATTCTGTTGTAGGTGAAAGTAGGGAACTGGATGAACGATGTCCCATTCTTGCCTACCACTCCTTGAGCTTCCATGCTCAACCTCTTTGCTATGTCCTCTTCCATCATCCGGACTAGATGCATAATAAAACAATCATTAACTCTTTTCTAATGCTGGAGAGATGATCTTCTTTCCAACTATGGGTAGTGATCCTAGATGTTCATATCTCCTAGGTTAAGGCCAACCTTGTCAATTGTCTGCAATCCGTCAAATGTACCTCTAGCTGCACAAGCGTATACTACATATGAGGTCATGTGGAACACAATTGCCTTACCACCAAGTTTTGTCATACCTCATCTAGACTATTGTTGATAAGTGATGTCCACTGTGGCTGTTGGTTGGTGGTTTCTACCATTCTCATAAGTCCATACATCCAGTATTCAAAATTCCCTACATGTTGTCTCCCTCTCATCCGGCTTAACATTGCCATCATGTATTTCATCTCCGAATTAAAGTCAAATCTAAATAAGTTTACAGGCAACTTGGCAGATGCCTTATAGGAGTTGTCCTGAGCTCTCCATGGAAACATGTTCTTCCTGCACTCCTTATAGCTACCCTGATATTGTTTACTCAGAGCCTCTATATCTATCTTATATAATTGATGGCCTAAAGGTAAATTGAATGTAGCTGTTATGCCTACAATTGAAAAGTCCGCATACATGTGGTCGTGCTTCTTAACTCTTCTGGTAGTGGGGTTATAATTACTTGCACATGCTGCTATCGACTCAATGGATTTTGTAGCAAAAGGGAACCCACTAGCGTGCCACATCCCTAAGTTGTAAATATTGATAAGAAGGGGATTTCCACTACCCTTCTCGTACTTAGCTCTCCATGCATCCAGATCGGTATTCCTTGTATGGGTATCACCTATCTGACCATATCTAAAAGCAGTCCCACCAGGATGTACGTACATGGGGTTCAATAATTCTGCATCGGATCTATTCTTGCATACCTCCATGATATCCTTTAATGACCAATATATGCATCTTAACCTAACATGCACTCTATAAATTTAACCCCTTTGATTTCTAAATATCATGGGATTCAACATATTACGAAAGTTGAATATGTGCATATGCATACCAATTTACCCTAGGTAAATAGCTTTTAACCTTTTATTGTTTAGAAACAACAAAATGAGGGTTTTAATCGTTACATACCTGATCTGTGTGCTTAAATCTACTTATTTGATATTAGGATGTGTAGAAAACACTATGTATCTGGATTTACAATTCGTTGTTTGTTATGCACACCGTTCTGTTGTGGTTGCAGATCCCTGTAATGGTAGCCGTAATTGAACTAGAGCTCTATAATTTCTCTTTTTGAATATGTTATGAACATAAAAATAACCACAAATCCCCACTTATATGCTTACAAATGAGATTTTAGGGCGTAATTAATGTTAAATTGTTCATGTATGTGGATATGATCATCGGGTTCCTAAGATCGTAACAGGTGGCGCCATAGGATTTGAAATTTCAAATATGCACCTACCATTTTTGCGGCATTTAATATAGGATATGTATGTTTGAAAATGTTAGGATGTTTAAACAATATGCATACCCTTTCGGAATATACATATGCATATGAAATCATTAGGACATTGGTCAATGTTGACCAATGGTGAAAATCAGGTCATGAAGATCTAAAGGTATTTTCTTTTACTTGTTGGCAAGAGACACTATATGGATTCATGGTTGTTGTCATTGATGGCAACAAAGGTCATCCCACATATCCGCAAGTCATAATGTGTCTCTACCGGAAGTCAGAATAAAGATTGTTGTGGTCCGGTGAACAAGAACAGAGCATGTGGCAAGGTCCGACAGATTGATCCGGATCTCTCAGAGGAAGTGTCTTGGTGCAGTGTGGATTTGGGGAAGTCAAGAGGACTACCTTGAGTGGTATATTCCAAGGATTTAGCCTTCGGTGATGGACAAGGAAAAAGATATGAACAGTTGAGTACCGGATTCCTGAGAGACAGTGAAAACAGAGGAAGAACTGACTGACAGAGTATCAGACTACTTTCCGGATGTGTTACTATTGATGATAGAGGTTGTGAAGGCATGAATCATGTTTGGCCGACATGATTAATGATATCTACAAGTATATGCTTGATCCGCATTGCTTGATGAGCAAGGATTCAGCCGACAGAACAAAGTTTGTAAGAAACTAGACTGTTCCGGATGCCGACTAGAAAGGTGATGAAATTACTTGTGCGGATATATATAGAGGATGGATTTAGTTGTGAAGAGTGTGAAGGAATCAATATATATGCGAATAAGTCCAGAACAGAGCAGAAGTAGCAAAAAGGATCCGGTATGTGAAAGATAGCAGAATAAAGAACAGAGTAAAGATGAAGTGCAGCAGATCAGTGTACTGAGCCTAACCGGAACTGAACTCCAGCATATGCAGATGCTTCCAATCAGTTCAAGACTGTGATTCTTATCACTTTGTAGACAGTGTGTCTTCTTGTAGGCAGTGGGCCTCTTGTGAGCAGTGTGCTCGGGCAGTGAGCCCTAATTGGCAAGTGCCATTTTGTAATTTCCTATTCTTCTAACAGAGAATAATTTTGGGTTAATCACCCCGTGGTTTTCTCCCTTAATAGGGTTTCCACGTCAAAAATACTGTGTCATGTGTTTCTTATTTCATGTTAATATTTTTATGTTTGATTCAATGCTGCATCAATTAAGAAGAAAGTTCAAAAAGGGAAATAATTAGGATAACTGATTCACCCCCCCCTCTCAGTTATCAACAATTGGTATCAGAGCTAAGTTCCTCCTAATAGAGCCTAACAGCTTGAGGAAGATCTGGGAGTTCAAATGGATGCATATGGTTTAAGGGAGCAACTCAAGACTGCTCTTGAGGATCTTGAACAGTCAAATTCTGAAGTCAATGAATTAAAGGAAAGACTCAAACAGGCTGATGAATTCATGAGAGAATTAAAAGACAAATTAAGTCTCTCTATGAAAAAGAGAAAGGAGCTGCTCCAACAGTTGGCAAGACAAAGTGAAGAAAGCAATACAAATGAAGAATTGACTGAGCAAACCAAGTTATGTGAAAAGTTATCAAAAGAAGTCATTATGTTAAGACATGAAATGGAATCAGGAACTATAAAGTTTACTCAAGAGATTGAAGAAAAAAGAAAGGCTGAAGACAATCTAAGACAATCTCTTAAAGAAAAATCAGAAGAATGCCACCAGATGGACAGGATTATCAGACATCTTGAATCTGATCTTGAAGATGCCAAAGATAATGAAGAAAAACTTGAGGATCAAATTGCCTCTCTCAAAAGAGACCTTCAAACAGCAAATGAATATAAAGAGAAATTCAAGATAAGTTCTGCTCAACTTGAAGTTCTTCTTGGAAGTCAAAAGAGGACAGATGACAAGTATGGTTTGGGATATGAGAAAGGAGAAAGCTCCGGATCCGGTCAGAAGAATCTTGGATCAAAAAATCCAAGAAGTAGGCCTAGAAAACCTCTGGTAAGACAGCCAAATGCTCAAAGATATCCATCCTTCAATGGATATTGCCACAGCTGCAACCACTTTGGTCACAAAGCTAATCAGTGCAGAATGAGAATGAATCAGATTAATTCATCCTTCTCCGGACAGTGCTTCAACTGCAAAAGGTATGGACACAAATCCCATGAATGCAGAATTATGCAAGTAAACAAATCATTCAAAGGTAGATGCTTTACATGCAATAGAGTAGGTCATATGGCTAATCAATGCAGATCAAGAGGATATCAGTCAAATATGCAAAGAAATGTTATTTGCCAAATCTGCAATAGGTCCGGTCATAATGCTAAAGTCTGCAGAAACAAGAATCAGGACAAAAGAGGTCCGGTGTATAATCAGAATCAAGACAAGGGTAAACAAAAGATGAATGCGGATGAAGTTAGGAATCAGATGAGCAAGATTTGAGTGAAGAAAAGTTCAGAGAATGTAGAGGTTGGATCCGCACCAGACTCTGGTGCTGATATTTCTTCCAGAAATTAAAAAGTGAGCTCAGGCTCAGGGGGAGACTCAAAGAAAATCCTGTTCCCCCAGCCAAACAAGTGGTGCCAGATGTGGCACAAGATGTGGATTAAAGGGTTTGCAGATATGAGTCTTGAGATGCTTCAGTCAAGTTTTCAGAGGTCCGCATGGAGTTATGAAGAAGCTGTGATCGATCAAATAAGACCTGTTCAGGGAGATGCTCCGGTATGACAAAGGATTACAAAAAGGTCCGGAGAGATCCGGAAGTGCACTATCTTGTTCTGCGGATTGGACAGAGTGTTTGGGATGTTCTTGTAATATGTTACCTCGATTTATTCATGATTGAAAGATCCGGATGATATTCACAGATCAGGACTAATCCGGGATACTCCAAGCTATCCAGACAAGGCAAACCGGAATAATGTAGGTGAAGCATTTATTGCAGACAGATATTAGGGTTCGCGGAGCAATATAAGGGATTTCTCAAAAGTCATTTGCTCATTCTGCACTCAAGAAGAAGTGAATAGTGGAGCTTTGCAACAAGATTCATCAAGCACACCAAGGATCTCCTGCCGAAGTCATTGCATAAAGAAATCAATTCAATCACTCCGTGCAAATCGAAGGCGCATAAGGTATTCTCCGTTTTTCATTACCTCACTGCAAATCTTTGAAGAATGGCTACTCCAAATATAGTTAAGATCTCTGATAGACCTCGCCCCTCATTCAAGAAACATCCTTACAAATCATTGGAGGTAGATCCACTAGGAGCCTTCTCTAGTGTTCCTCATGGTGTATTGCATACGGAAGATATTAGGGTTTACATCCATGCGAATCTTGAAGACTTTGGAGAATCAAAACTGATGGATATCTATCACAAACAATTGATAGATGACTCCTTTGAGATCAAACCTCAGTATAAAGCCATCCAGGACAAACACTTTGCACAGTGCATTCATTTCCCCTGTTTTGAAGAAGATGAATGGGTCCGGTATGTACTAAGTAGAGTACATGACAACTTCCTATGGTTGAACAAGCCCTTCAAGATCACCAAGGACACAATTAGGGTTGTAACCGGTCTGCACTCATCCGGTGGATTACCTGTTCTCAAATCTGTCAAAAATCAGACAGTCAGTGATGCAACCGGATCCAAGTTTGACAAGAGAGCTATGACAGTTGATGATATCATTGAACCGGATGTCAAATTTGCAGCTATAATAATTGGTTACAAAATCTATCACTCCAGTAGGGAAAATTTAGTACCGGGAACTGCAATCTATACAGCCTATCAGATGTTAAAGGAGAATGCAGACTATGACTTGTGCGAGCTTCTAGTAAACCAACTCTTTGAAAATCTGCAGAAGATTAAGAAGGACAAGAAAAACTCCTTCAAATATGGCAATCTGATCCTTTGTCTCTTCTTTTACTACATGAATGAGCTTCCCGGATCCAGTGGATGGATATGGCAGAATGACAGACCGGTTGCCATCCAAATCAGAGACTATTTGCATGAACTTGGGGATGCCAAAGCAAGAAATACAGCTTTATGGGGATACTTCAAGAACTTCCAAAGCATGATGCATGCAAGAGAAAGAATACCCCAATCCCTTGTAGAAAAGTACAAAGACACAGTATGCTTCATGGTTGAAACAGATCAGTGTCTGATGGAGGCAGTGGAGCCAAGGACTGTTTGGATCATGCCCATGGGGTATGAAGTGGATGAACAGATAGTAGAGCTGCATGTTCAACACATGCTAAGCCAGCCCAAAGATCCTAAGGCAGAAAGGTTTGGAACCTTTGAGGAACTGAGTGTAAAGTTACATGTAGAACTCAGGGAACCGGAGATAAAGAGGAAGGTAAGAAAAGAAGTTGAGCATATTGCTCAAGGGCTTGGCATCTCAAAAGAGGCACTTGATGCCAGCCGAGAAAAGAGGAGGAAGGCTGAGGAAGAAGAGAAAAGTAAAGAAAGTGTTCCGGTTGAAACTCCCACCCGGACCAGATCATCAAAAAGATCTGCACCTCCCTCAACCAAAAGTTCAAAACCGGAAGTCCAGGCATCCGGTAAAAGATCCAAGACAAAAGCCACAAGAGCTTATAAAAGCCAAAAGGATGAAGAGGAAACAGAGTCAGATGAGGGAGTAAAAGAAATAAAGAAGCAGAAGAAGAAAGGATCCGGTAAACCCTCCTCAGGACAAGACAAGGATGAAATGGCAGAGGTATCTGTTGAAAAGCCCACTCTGTCTCTAGAGAATGTAATCAAGTCGGTCACGGTGGATGGAAACCTTCAACCAATGACTGAATCTTATGATGACTTCAGTGAGGCTGACCAAAAGACTCTGCAGGAAGCCACAGTCAAATATCTGAACATATATAATAAGGCTTTCATTGAGATCATATCTCTTATTCCTAAAAGCCTAGAAAAGGAATTGGAAGTAAGAAAGAACAATGCTCATGCAAAAGATCTTGAGATCCGGGAGCAGATAGCTATTCAGCTATATCCTCAAATTGATCCCAAGACAATGAACATAATCTTCAAGGACTGCAAAGATGAGTTCAGAAGTAAAGCCAGGATGAATCAACTCATGCTTGGTGAGACTGACAAAGTGGCCCAAGAGACAGAAGAGATCCTCCGGAAGGCCTTCAAAAGGTTCAATCTTCCTGTTGTAGAGGACTTAGGTGCAGAAACAGCTGCGGATTTGGAATCATCTGTTCCGGAAGAAGTGGGCCCTGAACATACAAGCATCTCTCCTCCGGTTTCCCCTACAGTCTCCGGATCCAAAGAAGAAGAGCAATTACAGGAGAAGGAAGCAGGGGTGAAAGATAAAGAGGTTGACAGTTCCAAGACTGCAGAAGAAAAGAAACATCTGTCTCCGGCAAGAGACACTGCACAAACTGTTCAACAATTTTTGAGCAAAGAAACTTTAGAGATTGATGAACCGGAGCTTCTAAAAGGCCCATTCGACTTTGACTCTCTCTCTCCGGTACAAACAATGAAGATAGCTTCATTTGCAAATGCCAAGGCAAATGAAAAACTCCTGAAGTCTCATATGGAAGACTGTGAGTTGATAGAGGCTGCTTCCGGAGTACTTGTAAAGATTATGCCATCAATCCAGATAGATCCGACAGCCTCCTCTTCCGGTAATCTAAAAACCTTAGTCAGCAGTGTTGATACACATTTTGATTCTCTAGAAAAATCAGCTGAAGAAAAGGTCTGGAAGGAATTTTTGGATAAAAGATTTTCAGAAGTATTAGAATTAATCTCTAAAGATAGGAAGATTGTGAGCATTGGAATAAAGAGCTTAGAGAATGCTCTTAAGGATGGCGGTGACATCTACAAATTTTATATATCCTGGCCAAAGGCAACAACAGCAATTGATAAGAAAATAAAAGAGGAACAGGACAAGCTACAAAGCTTATCTCAAAGTTTTGATCCTCTCTCTTCCTCCATAATAAATCAAGAATGTCAGACTATTGCAGTCTTGAATGAAATAAAGAATCTTGAGAAGGAAAGGAAGAATATCACTAACCGGATGGGAGAACTTAGAAGGATTATAATCCCTAAGTTGGAAACTATGCATGAGGCCATCAGTGATGCTCAGACCACCGCCCAAACAAAAGATCCGACAGATCTCAAGTGGGCAGAAGCTTTTGCATTTTTGTTGAGTGGTCACATTTCAATTTTGGACAGAATGAAGCAAAGTTGGGCTACAGAAATGATCCAATTGCAGACATCCTTTGCAGACATTCTTCAGTATATGTGAGTATGTAAATATGCGGCTATGTATAGAAAATTTTTTGAAAATTTTGGTGTGCGGACCCCACCCTTTGCCATTGATGTCAAAGGGGGAGTGAGGAGCAGTGAAAAATGAGGAATCCAACTAAGGGGGAGTTCCGGAAATTGTATATAAAGACAGAGCATCAGCAAAGGGGGAGCATAGTGAAAACACTTAGTCATTTTTCACTAAGTGTTGCCATCAATGCCAAAGGGGGAGATTGTTGGCAAGAGACACTATATGGATTCATGGTTGTTGTCATTGATGGCAACAAAGGTCATCCCACATATCCGCAAGTCATAATGTGTCTCTACCGGAAGTCAGAATAAAGATTGTTGTGGTCCGGTGAACAAGAACAGAGCATGTGGCAAGGTCTGACAGATTGATCCGGATCTCTCAGAGGAAGTGTCTTGGTGCAGTGCGGATTTGGGGAAGTCAAGAGGACTACCTTGAGTGGTATATTCCAAGGATTTAGCCTCCGGTGATGGACAAGGAAAAAGATATGAACAGTTGAGTACCGGATTCCTGAGAGACAGTGAAAACAGAGGAAGAACTGACTGACAGAGTATCAGACTACTTTCTGGATGTGTTACTATTGATGATAGAGGTTGTGAAGGCATGAATCATGTTTGGCCGACATGATTAATGATATCTACAAGTATATGCTTGATCCGCATTGCTTGATGAGCAAGGATTCAGCCGACAGAACAAAGTTTGTAAGAAACTAGACTGTTCCGGATGCCGACTAGAAAGGTGATGAAATTACTTGTGCGGATATATATAGAGGATGGATTTAGTTGTGAAGAGTGTGAAGGAATCAATATATATGCGAATAAGTCCAGAACAGAGCAGAAGTAGCAAAAAGGATCCGGTATGTGAAAGATAGCAGAATAAAGAACAGAGTAAAGATGAAGTGCAGCAGATCAGTGTACTGAGCCTAACCGGAACTGAACTCCAGCATATGCAGATGCTTCCAATCAGTTCAAGACTGTGATTCTTATCACTTTGTAGACAGTGTGTCTTCTTGTAGGCAGTGGGCCTCTTGTGAGCAGTGTGCTCGGGCAGTGAGCCCTAATTGGCAAGTGCCATTTTGTAATTTCCTATTCTTCTAACAGAGAATAATTTTGGGTTAATCACCCCGTGGTTTTCTCCCTTAACAGGGTTTCCATGTCAAAAATACTGTGTCATGTGTTTCTTATTTCATGTTAATGTTTTTATGTTTGATTCAATGCTGCATCAATTAAGAAGAAAGTTCAAAAAGGGAAATAATTAGGATAACTGATTCACCCCCCCCTCTCAGTTATCAACATTACTTGACTATCAGGACATTACAAAAATGTCCACATGCGAAAAGTCAGCGTGACACGTGGCATTGTCCTATCAGTTCTTGGAAATCCATGTGTTATGGGTCCTGGGATGAATATGCAGATATTAAGAAGTATCCGAATATTCGGTTTCGCACCATGTCTCCTAAGTCTTAATGTTAAGATGACGTCATCTAGATAACCATGTGGCAACCACCCACAACCCCACATGGAATCAACATCTTTAGGAAGATTCCCCGCGGGCAAGCGGGGAACAACTATATTGCATCAAGTCAGGATATTAGTTAATATGCCGGATATTAAGGAATGTGATGATGTTCGAAGTTCAAATGTCTTGGTGACATCATCATCCTAAGGGAAATTCTAGGTTGGGTGTATCATGACGTCATCGTCATGTTAATGAATATTAGTCATATTAAGTTGATGTACGGATGTTCAATGTTTATTGTCATGTTAGCTTCAGAATGTTTGGATGATGCCATCATCCTTCTGTTACTTCTTTACGATGATATTGAATGATGTCATCAAGATATTAGTTAAGATGCCAGACACTAAGTTAATATGTGGATGTTAAGTTTTATCGTTATATTGTGTCAAGTATGCATATTAACAAATGTATGCATATTGGGAGTTGATAATACGCACTTGCGAATATCCATGCATTTTGACGGTTTAAAGCATCTCGGATTTAAAATTGACATGTGCATATTCACGAATGTGCAAATACTAAGTTTTACTTTGTAATTTTTGTGATCGGGGTATTTAGTGAATGTTCGGACATTAGGAAATGTGAGGATATCCTTAGGAATGTTTGACCAAACTTTGACCAGGCATAACTTCCTAGTCCTGAGGAATTTTGGAGTGATCCAAAAGGCAAACTTGCTTAGAATTTTGTGCTCTTTCACTTGACAGGGTCTATGATGACAAATTTTGACCTTTAAAATTAAATCTACATCATGAGGTCCTAATATGCATAGGATGACATCCTGATCTACATCTGATGCTGACCGTTTTACCATACCGCCTGAAAGCAAGGCAAACAAGCAAGCCAAGCAATCAGCAAAAAGTTGGGTCCCTATTTTACTGGGGCAAAATGGGGCATGTTGTGAAACCTCACAACAACTTGCCACCAAAGAAAATAACTAAAATTCAAATAATTCAAGAGGTGAAGGCAAATTAGGACACACTATTCTAATTCTATATCCAATATAAGTATCCTAACCTTTCTGAATGATATCAAGGTCATCAATATAACAATGTTGAAAAGAAATCAGGTGTGTGCATGTGATTCATATCCTTCATCTTGAAGATAAGTTGAAAACCCTAGTAATAGGTCTTAAGCTACATATTTTGATTTAACCCTCATAGCCAATCTAGATAGAGCCTTTCTACCAGCAGACGTCCATAGCCCCGACAAGGTTATCGTTGCAATTCTCCCAAGTAGAGCCCCACTACCAAATAGGTGCCCATAGCCCTGGTAGAGTTACCTGGATGACCTAATATATATATATATATATATATATGTATGTATATAAAATTATCATAAGATATGATAATGTAAGCACGTTTGCAAGGTGTGGACACTTGCTGTTTAGGTTGAGAATTGAAATAGTAGAAAGGGCAAACCTTTAGATTTTTCACTTAACACTGTACTAACATGTTCAACGAATCCAAGGCTATTAGGTGTATTCTATGAGGATCTCCTTGAACAAGAAAAGTTATCATTGATGAACTGGATATCCTAGGCCTGATCAGAAGTACTTACACTGACAAGGGTTACAACCTATGTAAGAATTTGTATTCATTTCTTGAATTATAACAATTTAACTAGTTTTCTAAAGTGGAAAGGTGCACTATTTTACCTGACCAAAATAGGGACTCAACAACACACAAGGAAAAGAAAACAAATGTTGTTATATGGAGTCTAATCAGACTCGGAGGTCAAATTTTCTCAACTTTTGTTAGCGTGTTTTCCCCCCCAAATTAATTTAACAGGGGAATCAGAAGGGGGGCGGAGCCCCTCTTGTGGGGGATGACCCCCCCAATGGGGGATGACCCCCCCAATGGGGGCCTGGGGGTAGAGCCCACGATGGGGGTCTAGGGGCTACTGGGAGTAGCGCCCCCAGTCGGGGGCTTGGGAGCAGTTCCCCTAAAGCAAAAATTGCCTATTATTTTATAAAGGCATCGACATACAAAAAACCCTATTTTGTAACCGACATAAGGCTTGATAAAAGGGGTGAAGGGTTAGGGTTTTCTGTTGATATTGTATTGTAGCATTTGTAGTAGTATTGAGTTGCAAGGATTACTAGTTGTAATCAGTTCGATTTGCTAGATAACAATATTGGACTCTCTGTTGATGGATGTAGCCCGAGTTTGGGTGAACAATGTTAAAAATTGTCTCTTGCTGTTATTATTTTTGTGTATTTTCATTCCTCTGTTTAATCTTTATTTTCATTTAATTGATATCTTCTGCATGTAAATCCTAACAAGTGGTATCAGAACGGGTTGTGTTTGATTATCGTATGCAGGAAGGTCTCATAGTTGAGTGGGAGTCTCACGATTAAGTGGGAGCAATGACAGACGAGGGTAAATTGAAGGTAGATAAATTCAATGGGCAGAACTATCAGTTATGGAAGATGCAAATGGAGGATTATCTCTATCAGAAGGATTTATGGAGGCCATTGGAAGGAAAAGCCAAGAAACTAGCAATGACTGATGAGGATTGGGATCTTCTGGACATAAAAGCACTGGGAACCATTTGGTTGTACCTAGCACCATCTATGCCATTCAATATAATAGAAGCAAAGACAACAGATGAACTGATGAAAGTTTTGGCTAAATTGTATGAAAAACCCTCAGCCTCAAATAAGGTATTTCTCACGAAGCATTTGTTTAATCTGAAAATGATTGAAGGTGGATTTGTCACAGATCATTTAAACGAGTTTAATACGATTACCAGTTAGTTAACTTCTATAAAAGTGAAATTTGATGAAGAGGTGAGGGGTCTCTTGGTTTTATATTCTTTGCCAGAAAGCTAGAATAGCTTGGTAATGGCTGTAAGTAACTCTGTCTCTGGTTCAAATACTTTGAAATTTGATGATGTTGTTGGTGTTATCCTTAGCAAGGAAATCCGACAGAAAAGCTCAGGAGGGTCCACATCAAGTAGTGTTTTGAATGCATAAAGCAGGGGAAGATCAAAGGAGAGAGGAAAAGGTTCTGGAGGTCATGGGAAGTCATGAGGAAAATCAAAGGACAAGGTGTCCCAATCCAGAGAACAGAAGGATTGCTGGTACTGTGGGAAACCAGGTCATTTGAAGAAAGATTGCTGGTCTCAGAAGAATAAAGGAGACAAACAAGAAGGTAATAAGGAGACAAATGTGGTAAGTAATAAATCTGAAGATGATGCTTTGATTCTTTCCCTAGATAATGTTGATGATTCATGGATTTTAGATGCAGGGGCCTCATTTCATGCTACGACCCATAGAAGTTATTTTCTTGATTATGTTCAAGGGGATTTTGGGCTGGTTTATTTGGGAGATAATGAATCCTATCAGATTGATGGAAAGGGAAGAATTAAGATTAAGTTGTAGAATGGGAATCATTGGCTACTACATGAGGTAAGGCCTGTTCCAAGGCTAAGTAGGAATTTAATTTTAGCAGGGTAGCTAGGTGATAAAGGTTGCACAGTTACTTTTAATGATAAAAATTGGAAGGTTTCAATAGGTGCCTTAATAGTAGCAAAAGGTGTGAAAGTAGGCACCTTATATCTTTGTACAGGTCATATTGTTCCTTCTACTTTAGTTGTTGCAGAGAAAAACCAAACAGGTTCAGGAACAATTGATGCGGGTTCACAAGAAGAGATTGAAACAGTTGCTGCAGGTTTTGAGACAACACTGTGGCATAACAAACTTGGGCATATGAGTGAAAAAGGTATGAAGGTACTTCATTCTAAGAAAGTTTTACCAGGTCTGAAATGTATTAATATGGATTTCTATGAAAGTTGTGTGTATGGCAAACAAAAGAGAGTTAGTTTTCTCAAGGATGGGAAGAAAAAGAAAGATGAAAAGTTCAAGCTTGTACATACAAATGTATGGGGACCGGCTCAGGTATCTTCTCTCGGTAGCTCTCAGTATTATGTTACATTCATAGATGATGCAACTAGGAAGGTTTGGATTTATTTCCTTAGGTAGAAATCTAATGTATTTGAAACATTTAAGAAATGGAGAAGTGTTGTTATATGGAGCCTAATCAGACTTGGAGGTTATATTTACCCCACTTTTATCAGCGCGGTTTCCCCCCAAATTCCTACGGGGTCAAGGGGTAGCGCCCCTTGTGGGGGTTTGGGGGCAGTGCCCCCAAGACGGGGTCCAGGGGCAGCGCCCCTGGTGCATTACCTCACACAGTTTTTTATTATTTTATAATGCACCAGGAGTTATTTTTCATTGACCGACATAAGAAAACCCTATTTTTGTAACCGACAAAAAGCTTGATAAAAAGCAGCTAAGGGTTAGGGTTTTGGTATTTGTATTGTAGCATTTTGCAGCGGTATTGAGTTGCAGGGATTACTGATTGTAATCAGATTTGATTTACTAGATAATAATATTGGACTCTCTGTTTGGTGGATGTAGCCCGAGTTTGGGTGAACCACGTTAAAACTTGTCTCGCTATTATTATTTCTGTGTATTTCCATTCCTCTGTTTAATCTTTATTTGCATTTAATTGATATCTTCTTCCGGCTAACCCTAACAAGAAGCTTGGTTGAGAATGAGATGGGTAAAAGATTAAAATATCTCAGATTTGATAATGGTGGTGAGTATTTCAACAAAGAATTTAAGGATTATTGTTCCTTTAATGGAATTCGTAGGTAGAAAATGGTTCCAGGGACTCCACAGGAGAATGGAGTGGCTAAGTGCATGAATAGGACAATAATGGAGTGTGCAAGGAGTATGAGATTGCATGTTGGGCTGCCTTTAAACATGTGGGCATAGGTTGTCAATACCATTGTATATTTAATTAATAGAGGTCCTTCAGTTCCTTTGGGTTGTGGTATTCTAGAGGAAGCATGGACAGGTAAGAAGGTGAGTTATTCTTTTCTCAAAACCTTCAGGTGTGGAGCATTTGCACATGTAGATTCTGAAAATAGAACTTGTTTAGGGTAAAATTTAGATAGAGTTTGATTTGAATAGTTTATGTGTATCCTCCTTTCACTCTAAAGCATTCAAGGACCTTAAGTCGAGTAATAATCTATTGTCAGGCCCTTGGTCACTTAGAATGTAGGGAAAATTAGATTTGTGTGATTTGATTGCTTGATTATGCCCAATTATGCTTAAAACCCTAATTATGCAAATACAGAAGCAAACAGACAGGTTCCAGAAAATGCTGCTACAGAAAGATGTAAAATAACAAACAAATGTGTACCGGTTTCTAAAGTTCAGGAAGTGGAATAGTTAGGGACTAATGAGCAGGCGCCCTATTCCAGTGCCATGCTTTTTGTTGGGATCTAGGAACTTTATCTGCAACATGTTCCTGGTGTCTCAGAGATTCTTTTGTTGCGGGATCCGGAGGACTAATGAGCGGGCGCCCGAGTCCAGGTCCCTATTTTTAGCTCTAATCTACAATTCCAACACTCTACAATCCTTCTCTGCAACTCCACTTTTCCTACTTCTTCAACCTGTAACCTGTAATCACAGAAAAATAGGGAGGGGGTTGTGGTGTTTAGAGGCTTGCCTCAGTCAAGCCCCGGAGAGACATTCAAGTCTTTTAAACACCATTGTCAGATAGAGAGTGCATGTCCTTGGAGGATAGAGGCAAAAACCAAATGATAAATACTTAAAAACACAAATGATATCACCTTGTAGTGAAGATCTCATGGAAGGAAGAACCTCTTCATACCATGAGGAAACATATGCTCAAATTTGCAAATACAAACACATAAACAACACAAAATCTGCTCTTGCCACACAATGAATGCATTGAATCACCTTTAGAATGCATAAAGTTCACAATAGCCATCTAGTTTACAAATGAATGCCTAAACATGCTTCTGTGTGCAACTACAAACATTCCCGCCAAGAATTTTGTAATTCAAACTTACCGTGTTGGCCTAGGAACCAAATAACGATCATAAACCGACACTCAAAATTTGGGTCTAAACCAAAATAGGGCAGGACTAGGGCGCATGCACCCAAGTCCTCCCTCCCTACTTTGGGTAGGGTCTATCTCAAGTGGTCCCCCTAGGTCCCATTTGCCATGACACTTAGGGGTTTTCTAATCGAGATGCCAAAATATGATGCAAGATGTCCTAAATGCAAATAAAAGACCCGGGAGCTAAACCTTAATTGGGAAAAGCCCCCAAGGGGACATTTTTTGATGTGACATTTAGCCCCCACTTTAATCTATGTATAAACGCAAGGCCAATACATGCATTAAAGTACTGTAAAAAAACACAGCAAACACACCCAGTATGGAGAAGACACGCCAATCACAAAGAAGACAGTAACAGACACGCAAAACACAGAGAAGATAGTTTTAGTCACACAAAACACGGAGAATACAACATTGAATGCATATAAGACAATGAATGCATAGAAGACATGAATGATTTCTTTTCTTTTTCTTTTTCTCGTATATATATGAAATTCAGATGCAAGTACAAGGAAAGTAAACACACCACCCATGATGCAGAAAGTACTCATTGCACTGGTCTTTAAATTGCATATGGGGCAATAGACACGCCAAACACACCACCCATAATGCAAGAAGTACTCATCGCACTAGTCTTTAAACTGCATATGGGGCAATAGACACGCCAAACAAATCAAGCACGCCAAACACACACACTTTGAAGATACAGAGAAAACACGGCAGACAAGCGATGGAGTGTTCCTATTTCTAGGTTCATCACCATCTCAAGCACATTACAGGAACACACAGATGATTAGGCTTTGCCACAACAATTGCCAAAGATACACTTAAGGGTTGAGTTAGTCACAAAACTGCTGCCGGCTCTCGTGATGACTTTTTGAAAATGACAAGATGTGCACTCTCCTCAAGAAATACACCATCCTTGCCTCTATAGAGGGCTTATGATGATTGATGATTGATTGATTGCAAACAAACTCAGAGTACAGGAAGTACTCACCACACTAGTCTTTAAATTGCACCTAAGGACAAACACATAGCTAACATCCACAACAAACAACTTATCTTATATATGCCCCCCACCTTAAGGTGGTTGATATCATGCATTGATATCAAGGATGTTAAGGTAGGAAGAAAACACACAAGGGAACATAGACTCTCGTAAAGAGCATGCCCCCTAGAGTTGACATGTACTTTACGATCACCAGATGTTCCCACAAACACATCCCTGCAAGAAACATGTTAGTGTCCACATAATCATGATAAACAACAACATCAATGCATATGATTAATTAATCACACAAAGAGCCAAGGTTATAATATGAATTCGAAGATCTAGGATAACTGTGGGGCTATATCATGAAAATCTCAGAACCGAGTGTCACCAAGGCGAGATTCAAAGACAAACAAAGTGCACGGAGCAGCAGTATTGTTAAGGTTTGTAAGTGAGATAAAACACCATCAAGATCACTACGTAGAAAGCACGGAGTGCTTCTACTACCCAAGCGTTGGATAATATATTACAACCCCATCGTCATATTAGGAACTAAGTCCAATTTTTTATTTCTCGCTAAAAGGACGCTAGGTCTGCATCAGTATAAATGTTTTTTCGTCATCCGCTCGCTAGATAGAAATATTAGAGGAAGGGAAACAATAAATAAGAGAGGAGAAACAAGTGCCTTAGGGACAGTCACGTAGGAGGGTGCCCCCAATTCACCAACTACAACGCTATGTCCATAAGACACAACATACAATAGTGAAACCAGAGAGAGGCAATATAGAAGAATGATCTCCTGGTATTCCGGATGTTACAAGAGAATCAGGGGTCATCTTAGGAGGCCTAAACAACACATAACACATCACGAGGGAAACACATCACGAGAGATAAAGGGTTAGAGATACTTACTTGGTAGGATTTTCAAACTAAGTGTTTTCATCAAGCAAATCATCGTCATCTTCCCACTCCCAAATTGTAGAGGAAAGTGGGACAAAAGGTACCATAGCCCAACTTTTGTTCTTGTTTTCAAGTTGCTCATTTTTAGGATCATATTTGTTTGGTTCAATGTTTGGTTCAATGTTTTCTTGTTGAGATGCAAGTAGTTGGGCATATTCTTGTCATCTCCTCCTCCTTTCTTTTGCTTTTTCTATTTCTTTTTGTCTTACAACTTATCTCTTGTAAGATAGTGTTTTTCTCTTTCATAGGTTTTTATGTTTTAGAGGAGGAAGCACCAGGATCAAATTTCATTTATCTAGGTCGAATGTTTTATTGTTGACAATTACCTTCCGATCCTTGTAAGGATGATGGGGGAGGAACCTTAAGATAGGGTCCTTTTGCCTTCGGTCTAGGATTCTCTTCAAATGCGGGTTGTTTGTCTCTTGTTGTTTCTTGTCTAGAAGGACCAGCCACTTGATGTAATAATTTTGTTTTGTAGTTTCTCTAGCTCAAAAAGTTAAAGTTTGTTCATGGCTCTGGTTCTTTTTTAGATCTCTCCCAAAAGTAATCCAGTGTACAATGTTGTCTTGTAACCAAAGGTTTATACTATTGCGAGGGATAGTAATCACTTGTCCATTCAAAGGAAATTTTACATAGTTATGAATTGTTGAAGGGACAACGTTCATAGCCTTTAGCCATGGATGTCCCAATTTTATGTGAAAGAGATCAGAAATAGGGACAACATCAAACCATTGTTCTACATTTTTCTCAAAGATAGTGACCAATAAAGATATCTTCCCAGAAGTGTTTATAAAGGTTCCCTTATGTGTCTTAATCATCATATCCGAAGGGTTATAAGATCCTTGCATTAATTGATGTGAAAAGAGGAATTCTTTAGTAGCTACATTAGTCATGCAATTAGGATCAATAAAGGTTCCATCCACAGGATTTCCCATTATTTTCACAGTGATATAAAGAGGTCCTTCAGTGTCTCCAATTGTTCTATCATGGGGTGTAAACACAATTTCAGGTTCGAGGACCCTTCTTTTCAAGTAAGGCCTAGGAGGGAACCTATTGTTATTATTGCGATTAGAAGCCATGTGTTTAAGTGTTCAAATCAATTCAAGATCATATTTTAAAATCTTTTCCAAATTTATGCAAAAGACAAGTGCAAAACTATATGCAAAAATTACCTAAAATGCTTGGGTTTTTTTCTACGTTTTCGATGCAAATATATGAAAGAAAAGGTGTTGGAAGGAAATTGATCAGGGGAAACAAATAATATGTCTAATATAAGTCCAATACAGCAATAATATCCTTCACAACACACTTTTGATGCAAATCTAGAATGATGACCAGTCAAAACCTAGTGGAAATACACTAAAATATGCAGTTTTTTCACCAAATCTCAATGCAAAATAGTATGATAAAGGGTGTTGTGAGAAATATGATGATGGAAAGAAAATTATATCAGTAATAACAACCACCTAATGTCAAAAATTCTGTCACAACATGCTCATAGTGCCACTCAAGATCAAACCTTAGCGAAAACATAGCAAAAATATGCAATTTTTTCACAATTCTTCAATTCCAAGACCTAGAAAAAGGGGTGTTGTAAAGAATTTTAGGAGGTGAAGAATATTATAGAAATAATATCAGTCACCTAAAGCCATAAAACTTGTCACAACATGCTTGGAGTGCAAATCTAGGTCAAACCCTAGGGCAAATATAGCAAAAATATGCAATTTTTCACCAAATTTTCAATACAAGAGCCCAATAAAAAGGTGTTGTGAAGATTTTTAGGAGGGAAAGAAGATAATAAACCTGATAAAAACTAATTAGTGCAAAAATATTCTTCACAACACGTCTATGGTGCAAATCTAGAGAGTTGATAAGGCCAAATCTAGTGAAAATCAAGGTTTTTCAAGCCCTAGTTATGAGATCTTAATGTAAAATGCTATATGAATGTCTTGCAATCTGATTTATGATGAAAATTAATTCCACTCAGATATGAAAATTATTTTCAAACCCTACAATGCAAAATGCAAATGCAAATCTAATGAAAAATCAATAAAAAATGCTAGTTTTTGTTGAAATTTTCTATGTTAAAATATAAATTTTTGAGATCTAAATGCAAATTTACACCAAAATGCAACACTACAGCCAAATGAAAATTTGAATAAGTATCTAAGATCAGTAGAAAAATTTGAAACAAGATTTTACCTACAAACCCTAGTTTTTGAAATTACCAGGTTATTTGAAAATTTTAAAATTTCCAACAAAACCCTAGCAATTTTATAATGAAAATGCAATGCAAATGATTGAATTTTTGTAATTTTCTACAATTTATCTCAGATCTAATGTAAAAATCAAAATGTTAATTAATTGATGAGAATTATATGAAAATGCAAACCCTAGAGTGCAAATTTTTTTCAAAAAATTTCTAATTTTTCAATTTTTTTGTAATTTTTCGAATGCAATAAGATGAATGATGATATGAATGAATGAAATTAATGTAAATCTAAAGAAAAACACTCAACAAGGTGCCAAATTCATTAAAAACATGGGTTCACCAAAATGTTTAGGGTAAAATTTGGGTAGAGTTTGATTTGAATGGTTTATGTGTATCATCCTTTCACCCTAAAGCATTCAAGGACCTTGAGTCAAGTAATAATCTACTGTCAGGACCTTGGTCACTTAGAATGTAGGGAAAATTAGATTTGTGTGATTTTATTACTTGATTATGCCCAATTATGCTTAAAACCCTAATTATGCAAATACGGAAGCAAACAGACAAGTTACAGAAAATGCTACTACAGAAAGATGTAAAATAACAAACAAATGTGTACCAGTTTCCAAAGTTTGAGAAGCAGAATAGTCGGGGACTAATGAGCAAGTGCCCTAGTCCAGTACCATGCTTTTTGTCAGGATCTGGGAACATTATCTGTAACTTGTTCCTGTTGTCTCAGAGATTCTTCCATTGCAGGATCTGGAGGACTAATGAGTGGGTGCCCGAGTCCAAGTCCCTATTTTCAGCTCTGATCTACAATTCTGACACTCTGCAACCCTTCTCTACAACTCCACTTTTCCTACTTCTTCAACATGTAACCTGCAATCACAGAAAAATGGGGAGGGGGTTGTGGTGTTTAGAGGCTTGCCTCAGTCAAGCCCCGGAGAGACATTCAAGTCTTTCGAACACCGTTGTCAGATAGAGAGTACATGCCCTTGGAGGACAGAGGAAAAAACCAAATGACAAATGCTTAAAAACACAAATGATATCACCTTGTAGTGAAGATCTCATGGAAGGAAGAAGCTCTTCAAGCCACGAGGAAATGGATGCTCAAATCTGCAAATATAAACACATAAACAACACAAAATCTGCTCTTGCCACACAATGAATGCCTTGAATCACCTTTAGAATGCATAAAGCTCACAATAGCCATCTAGTTTACAAATGAATGCCTAAACATGCTTATATATGCAACTACAAACATTCCCGCCAAGAATTTCATAATTCAAACTTACCGTGTCGTCCTAGGAACCAAATAACGGTTATAAACCAACACTTAAATTTTGGGCCTGACCCAAAATAGGGTAGGACTAGGGCGTAGACACCCAAGTCCTCCCTCCCTATTTTGGGTAGGGTCTATCTCAAGTGGTCCCCCTAGGTCCCATTTGCCATGACACTTAAGGGTTTTCTCATCGGGATGCCAAAATATGATGCAAGATGTCCTAAATGCAGATAAAAGACCCGGGAGCTAAACCTTAAGAGGGAAAAGCCCCCAAGGGGACATTTTCTGACATTACAGAAGCAAGATGGATGCAAATTAAAAAAGGTGTATCTTCGTTGGATATGGCATTGATGAATTTGGTTATAGGCTTTGGGATGTTGAAAATTTGAAAATTGTGAGAAGCAGGGATGTTGTATTCAATGAGAAGGTGTTATACAAAGATCAGTTGCAACAACATAAGAAGAAAGAAAAGGATTATGTGGTGCTGGATGATACTCCAAATAACGATGTTCCAGTGGTTCCTCATGCTTTGCAACAACAACATGAAATACCACAAAATCCAGTGAGTGTTAGATGGTCAACAAGGCTAAGTAGACCTCCTAAAAGGTTTTCTCCCTCTTTGTATTCTATTTTGTTAATAGATGCTAGTGAACCAGAAGGGTATGATGAAGCTATGTAGGTGGATGCAAAGGTTTAGTGGGAGCTTGCAATGAAAGAAGAAATGGACTCCTTTCTGAAAAATTAGACTTGGGAATTATGTAAGTTGCCTGCAGGTAGAAAGGCTTTACCAAACAAATGGGTTTATAGGCTGAAAGAGGAAGATGGAGGTAAGAAAAGATTTAAAGCCAGGTTAGTTGTAAAATGATTTGCACAGAAAAAGGATATTGATTTTGATGAGATTTTTTTCTCCAGTTGTTAAGATGACTTCTATTCGTACTGTTTTAAGTAATGTGGTTGCTGAAGATTTGCATTTGGAATAGCTAGATGTGAAAACTGCCTTTCTCCATGGCAATTTGGAGGAGGAGATATATATGGAAC